>CM077668.1:343822279-345022279 GCA_039707655.1 Elymus sibiricus | reverse complement strand
TCCTTTTATGCATCTTATTTTGCTTAGGACGACGGTAGCATTATAAGGTGATCCCTCACTTAAATTTCAAGATAAATTGTGTTCTCCCCGAGTGTGCACCGTTGCGAAAGTTCGTCGTTCGAGACACGCCGTGATGATCGGGTGTGATAGACTCTACGTTCACATACAACGGGTGTAAGCCATGTTGCACGTGCGGAACACTCGGGTTAAACTTGACGAGCCTAGCATGTACAGACATAGCCTCGGAACACAAGAGACCGAAAGGTCGAACATGAGTCATATAGTAGATATGATCAACATGAAGATGTTCACCATTGAAACCACCTCAACTCACGTGATGATCGGACTTGAGTTGGTGGATGTGGATCATGTGACACTCGAATGACCGGAGGGATGTCAATTTGAGTGGGAGTTTTAAGTAATATGATTAACTAAACTCATTATCATGAACATAGTCAAAGTGTCTTTGCAAATTATGTTGTAGATTACTAGATCGCGCTGTAGCTCCCTTGAATTTTTTATATGTTCCTAGAGAAATAGAGTTGAAAGATGATGGTAGCAATAATGCAGACTGGGTCCGTGATCTGAGGATTGTCCTCAATGCTGCACAGAAGGCTTATGTCCTTAATGCACCGCTCGGTGTGCCACCCCCCTCTAGCATCGTCTGTAGATGTTGTGAACATCTGACAGGCACGTTCCGATGACTACTTAATAGTTCAGTGCGTCATGCATTACGGCTTAGAATTGAGGCTCCAAAACGTTTTGAACGTCACGGAACATATGAGATGTTCTAAGAGCTGAAATTGGGATTTCAGGCTCGTGCCCGTATTGAGAGGTATGAGACCTCCAACAAGATTCTTTGCCTGCAAGATGATGGAGAATAGCTCAATTGTTGAGCATGTGCTCAAATTGTTTGAGTGCTACAATCGCTTGAATCGAGTGGGAGTTGATCTTCCAGATAAAATAGTGATTGATATAGTTCTCCAAGTCACTGTCACTAAGCTACTAGAGCTTCGTGATGAACTATAAAAGGCCAGAGATGGAGATAATGATCCCTGAGCTGTTCGCAATGTTTGACACCGCGAAGGTAGAAATCTAGGAGGAGCAGCAAGTGTTGATGGTTAGTGAAACCACTAGTTTCGAGAAGGGCAAGGGCAAGGAGGGAAACTTCATGGATGGCAAGTCAGTTGCTGCTCCAGTGAAGAAACCCAAGGTTGAACCCAAACCCGAGACTAAGTGCTTCTATTATGAGGAAAACGGTCGCTGAAGTGGAACAACCCTATATACTTGGTAGATAAGAAGGCTGGCAACGTCGACAGAAGTATATTTGATATATGTGTTATTGATGTGTACCTTACTAGTACTCCTAGTAGCACCTGGGTATTAGATACCGGTTCGGTTTGCTAAATGTTTGTAACTCGAAATAAAAGCTACGGAATAAACGGAGGCTAGCTAAGGGCGAGGTGACGATGAGTGTTGGAAGTGTTTCCAAGGTTGATGTGATCACCATCGCACGCTCTCTATACCTTCGGGATTAGTGATGAACCTAAATAAGTGTTATTTGGTGTTTGCGTTAAGCATGAACGTGATTAGATCAAGTTTATTGCAATACGGTTATTCATTTAAGTTAGAGAATAATGGTTATTCTGTTTACATGAATAATACCTTCAATGGTCATGCACCCAATAAGAGTGGTTTATTGAATCTTGATCGTAGAGATACACATGTTTATAATATTGATGCCAAAAGATGCAAAGTTAATAATGATAGTACCACATACTTGTGGCACTGCCGCTAAAGGTCATATTGGTGTAAAAAGCATGAAGAAACTCCATGATGATGGATCTTTGGACTCATTCGATTTCGAATCGGTTGAGACATGCGGACCATGCCTCATGGGCAAGATGACTAAAACCCCGTTTTCCGGTATGATGGAGCGGGCAACTGACTTATTGGAAATGATACATATTGATGTATGCGGTCCAGTGAGTATTGTAGTGTGCGGTGGATATCGTTATTTTCTTATCTTCACTGGTGATTTGAGTAAATATGGGTATATTTACTTAATGAAACACAAGTCTGGAACGTTTAAAAAGTTCAAACAAAATCAGAGTGAAGTTTGAAGATCATCGTGACAAGAAGATAAAATGTCTGCGATACGATCGTGGAGGTGAATATCTGAGTTACGAGTTTGGTATACAACTTAAGACAATGTGGAAGTTGTTTCACAACTCACGCCACCTGGAACACCATAGTGTGATGGTGTGTCCGAACGTCATAGTCATAATCTATTGGATATGGTGCGAACTATGATGTCTCTTATCGATTTACCACTATCGTTTTAGGGCTATGCATTAGAGACAACCACATTCACTTTAATTGGGACACCATAAGTTCGTTGAGATGACACCGTATGAATTTTGGTTTGGCGGAAACCTAAGTTGTCGTTTCTTAATGTTTGGGGCTGCGACGCTTATGTGAAAAAGGGTTTTTACCTAATGAGCTCGAACCCAAAGCAGACAAATGCATCTTCATAGAATACCCTAACGTAACAGTTGGGTGAACCTTCTATCTCAGATCCAAGCACAAAGTGTTTGTTGCTAAAACGGGTCCTTTCTCGAGAAAGAGTTTCTTTCGAAAGATTGAGTGGGAGGAAGATAGAACTTGATGAGGTTGTTGAACCTTTGTTTCAACCAGAGAGTAGCGCAGCGCAGAAAGTTGTTTCTGTGGAGCCTATGATTAGTTGAAGAGGAAGTTAATGATGATGATCATGAAGCTTCGGATCAAGTTACTATCAAACCTCGTAGGTCGACAAGGACGCGTACTGCTCCTGAGTGGTACGGCAACCCTGTCTTAGAGGTCATGTTGTTGGACAACGACGACCCTACGAGCTATGGAGAAGCGATGTTGGGCCCGGATTCCAAGAAATGGTTAGAGGCCATGAAATCTGAGATGGGATCCATGTAAGAAAACAAAGTATGGGCTTTGGAAGTATTACCTGAAGTGCGTAAGGACATTCAGAACAAATGGATTTTTAAGAGGAAGACGGACGCGGACAGTTATGTCACCGTCTATAAAGCTCGACTTGTGGCAAAGGGTTTATCACAAGTTCAAGGAGTTGACTACGATGAGACTTTCTCACCCGTAGCGATGCTAAAGTCTGTTGGAATTATGTTAGCAGTTGCTGCATTTTTCGATTATGAAATCTGGCAGATGGATGTCAAAATATTGTTTCCTTAACGGTATCCGTAAGGAAAAGTTGTATGTGATACAACCGGAAGGTTTTGTCAGTCCTAAGGATGCTAAAATATATGCAAACTCCAGCGATCCTTCTATGGACTGGAGCAAGCATCTCGGAGTTGGAATATACGCTTTGATGAGGTGATCAAAGTTTTTGAGTCTATACAAAGTTTATGAGAAACTTGTATTTACAATAAAGTGAGTGGGAGCACTATAGAATTTCTGGTAAGTATATGTGGTTGACATATTGTTGATCGGAAATGATGTAGAATTTCTGGAAAGCATAAAGGGTCGTTTGAAAAGAGTTTTTCAAAGGAAGACCTAGAATGAAGCTACTTAAATATTGGGCATCAAGATCTATAGAGATAGATCAAGACGTCTGATAAGACTTTCAATGAGTACATACCTTGACAAGATTTTGAAAGAGTTCAAAATGGATCAGTCGAAGAAAGAGTTCTTGCCTGATTTGTAAGGTGTGGAGTTGAGTGAGACTCAAAGCTCGACCACGGCAGAAGAAAGAGAAAGGACGAAGGTCGTCCCCTATGCCTTATCCATAGGCTCTGTATAGTATGACATGCTGTGTACCGCACCTGATGTGTGCCTTGCCATGATTCTGTCAAGGGGTACAAGAGTGATCCAGGAGTGGATCATTGGACAGCGGTCAAGATTATCCTTAGTAACTAGAGGACTAAGGAAATATTTCTCGATTATGGAGGTGATAAAGAGTTCGTCGTAACGGGTTACGTCGATGCAAGCTTTGACACCTATCCGGACGACTCTGAATAGTAGTCAGGATACATATAGTGGAGCAGCCATTTGGAATAGCTCCAAGTGGAGTGTGGTAGAAGTGTCTACAGTATGACATAGAGATTTGCAAAGTACACACGGATCTGAATGTCGCAGACCCGTTGACTAAAGACCTCTCTCACATGCAAAGCATGATCTGATCGAACCCTAGAACTCATTGGGTGTTAGATTCATAACAATGTAAATCACATGGTGATGTGAACTAGATTATTGACTCTAGTGCAAGTGGGAGACTGTTGGAAATATGCCCTAGAGGCAATAATAAATTGGTTATTATCATATTTCCTTGTTCATGATAATCGTTTATTATCCATGCTATAATTGTATTGATTGGAAACTCAAATACATGTGTGGGTACATAGACAACACTGTGTCCCTAGTAAGCCTCTAGTTAACTAGCTCGTTGATCAAAGATGGTGAAGGTTTCCTAGCCATAGACACGAGATGTCATTTGATAACGGAATCACATCATTAGGAGAATGATGTGATGGACAAGACCCAAACTATAAACGTAGCATTTGATCGTGTCAGTTTATTGCTATTGTTTTCTGCATGTCAAGTATCTGTTCCTATGACCATGAGATCATGCAACTCACTGACACCGGAGGAATACCTTGTGTGTATCAAACGTCGCAACGTAACTGGGTGACTATAAAGATGCTCTACAGGTATCTCCGAGGGTGTCTGTTAGGTTGGCATGGATCAAGACTAGGATTTGTTACTCCGTGTGACGGAGAGGTATCTCAGGGCCCACTCGGTAATACAACATCACAATGAGCCTTGCAAGCAATGTGACTAAAGTGTTAGCCACGAGATCTTGTATTACGGAACGAGTAAAGAGACTTGCCGGTAACGAGATTGAACTAGGTATAGAGATACCGACGATCGAATCTCGGGCAAGTAACATACCGAAGAACAAAGGGAACAGCATACGGGATTAATTGAATCCTTGACATAGAGGTTCGACCGATATAGATCTTCGTAGAATATGTAGGAACCAATATGGGCATCCAGGTCCCGCTATTGGTTATTGGCCATAGAGGTGTCTCGGTCATGTCTACATAGTTCTCGAACACGCAGGGTCTGCACACTTAAGGTTCGGTGACGTTTCGGTAGATTTGAGTTATGCATGTTGGTGACCAAAGGTTGTTCGGCGTCCCGGATGAGATCCCGGACGTCACGAGGAGCTCCGGAATGGTCCGGAGGTAAATATTGATATATAGGAAGTCCCGTTTTGGCCACCGGAAAAGTTTCGGGTATTTCCGGTAGTGTACCGGGAGTGCCGGAGGGCCATCGGGAGGGGCCACCCACGCCGGGAGGCCACATGGGCCTAAAGGGAGTTGCACGAGCCCTTAGTGGGCTGGGCAAGCCAGCCCTATAAGGCCCATGCGGCTGGAATTAAGTGGGAAGGAAAAACCCCAAAGAAAAGGGAAGGGGAACCAAATATGGAAGGTGTCCTATTTGGACTAGGAAGAAGTGGAGGAGTCCACCTCCTCCTTGGTTCGGCCGCACCTAGGGGGGAAACCCTAGGGCGCCAGCCCCCTTCCCCTCCCTCCTATATATATTAGAGGGGAGAGAGGGCCAAACACCCTAAGCCACGGTGCAGCCCTCTCTCCCCCCGTCTATACGGTTTTCCTCAAATCTGTTTTTGTCGGTGCTTAGGCGAAGCCCTGTCGGAACAGCTCCACCACCACCCCCACTACACCATTGTGCTGGCGGAGAACTTGTCTATCTCTTTGCTCTCTCTTGCTGGATCAAGAAGGCGGAGATCGTCATCAAGCTGTACGTGTGCTGAACGCGGAGGTGCCGTCCGTTCGGTACTTGATCGGGACGCATCGTGATTGGATCGCGGGACACTCGGTGATTTGGATCACGAAGACGTTCGACTACATCAACCGCGTTTCTTAACGCTTCCCGCTTAGCGATCTACAAGGGTATGTAGATTCACTCTCCCTCTCGTAGATGCTCATCACCATGGATAGATCTTGTGTGTGCGTAGGAAAATTTTTGTTTCCCATTCAACGTTCCCCAACACCTCGACCACGGCTACACCACCCTACGCTCTCGGCTACATCGACATCGGCACAAAGGGCTATCACCTCGCTTGAGCAACTCGACGGCTTCCTCTACAGTCCACGCGTCCGCGACGCGACACCGTCCACGACGCTCCCGCTGCGACTGCGGGGGGATGTCAGCCCGTCGGCTGCTATTCTCTCCAGTCTGACCGTCCGCCACGCTCCTGTTGTTCGCAACGCTACCGCTACGACTGCGGGGGGATGTCAGCCCGTCGGCTGCTATTCTCTCCAGTCTGACCGTCCGCCACGCTCCTGTTGTTCGCAACGCTACCGCTACGACTGCGGGGGGATGTTAGAGATATATTTGGTATGTAGAGATTGTCCGGGATTAGATAGGAATTGTTTCCATCTTATCTCTAAGAGGCGTCTTGTCCTCCAAGTCTTGTACTCAATATATACTCGCCCTCGAGGCTCAATAATACACACATCGCATTACGTCAATCATCCCTCTCTATCCCATCTAACAGTATCGACTCAAACTGCGACAAGCTGTAAGGCGCTCCAAGTCACCACGGAGCAGCTTGTTAAATCGCATGACAATGTCTCTCACAAGGTTGAGGGCTTGGAGACCCAGATTGAGGGATTTAGCACTCGCCTGACTTCTCTCGAAGGTACAATTGCTGCGGCTGCTACGAGAACCCCTGGCTCGGATGGGCGAGGTAATGAACTTGCAAACCAGAACCCTGCTCTCGAGCGTGTCCTGGGCAATGGTACGTTTCGCCTCCCTCTAAACCAGCACAAATCTAGTCCATCTACTGCCCGTACTGCAATTCATGATGATATGTTGGGTTTGAGGCATGATAGGAATGGTAGAGATCAGCCTTATGAGTTTCGTATGCCTAAAACATCTTTCCCTAAGTTTGATGGTACAAACCCAAAGATATGGAAAGAAAAGGCAGAGAAATACTTTCATATGTTTAATGTTCCTGAAGATTATAAAGTAGATTATGCTACTTTGCATTTCACTGGTACAACAACTCTTTGGCTTCAGACCTATCAAGCTCAACATGATATTGACAATTGGGTTCAGCTATGTGTAGTGGTGTGTCAAAAATTGGGCAAGGATTTGTACTACACCAATATGACTAACACACTAGAAATCAGACAACATGGTGATGTAGAAAGTTATCATAGGGAGTTTGAGTTACTGATGCATCAGTTGCTTGCACACAACTCTGCTCTTAATGATACATTTTTTGTGGCAAAGTTTCTTAAGGGCCTGAAAAGAGAAATTCGATCTGCTCTTGTCTTGCATAAACCAAGAACGGTTGATGCACGATTTCTTTGGCCTTGTTGCACGAAGCACAACTCCGTGATTATAGCTACCATCGTTATGAGCCAAAGTCATGGCACAACCAGGCTGGTCCTGGTACATTGGGGCCTCATCCTGTCGAAGCACAAGTAAATGCAGGGGCTGTTAAAGACAAAGAACCTAAGCATATTGCCCTAACATTTGCTGAGTTAAAAGCTCAGCGTCGTGGTCGTCGTGAGTTCTTCAAGTGTGGTGGCAAGTATGCACCGGGTCACAAATGCCCTCAACAAGTGTCCTTGTCTGTGATAGAAGAGCTTTGTGCAGCGCTACAAGTTGAAGTAGAATCTGAAAGTAAGGTTGAACCAAGTGCCTCTGGCAGTGACACTAGTGAAGAAATCTTTTGTTTGTCCACCACTGCTACTCAAGGCACAACCAGTAAACAAACACTTCGTCTACAGGGGTATATTGGCAAATGTCCGGTGCTCATTTTAGTGGATTCTGGTAGTTCTGGGAACTTCATCAATTCAGCGGTAGTTGACTCTCTGAAACTCCAAGTCCAACAACTATTTCCTGTTCGTGTAGCTCTTGCTGATGGCTCGATTATCATGAGCACAACTGGTATTTCTTCCTTGAACTGGGATGTCCAACAACACAAATTCACCGCTGATGTGCGTGTTCTCAAGCAGAAAGGTTATGATATTATTCTTGGTATGGAATGGTTAGAAGAATGTGGAATGTCACGGACCGGGTCGTGAGGGCATGTGCTGGACCAGGGCATGGGCCGTGCTAGGTGGTGGAGCTGGACATGTGGCCCAAGATGACCATCAGGGCGCTACTACAAAAGGAAGTGGCTGGACAGAGGAAAAGGGACGAAGAGAATAGACTAGAACTGGCCGAGTGCCTCCTCCTCCTCTACTTTCCCCTCCTGTTCTTCCTTCTGCTCTCTCTTTCTCCCTCCTTGAATCCCAATTCATGTATCAATCCATGGATCTGAACTATTTGGTGTGTTGCCATTAGTAAGGATCGTAACATATGGTATCTGAGCCACCGATCTGCCAGCCAAAAATCCAGAAAATCACCCAAAAAAATTCTGCCCACCACCTGTTCGACGAATTGTCTCAACCAATTTTCTGTGTCCCCCACCATGAGCCCCCCCGATGCATCACACACCTTCGACGAACTCATGTCCTGGGAGGACCTCAAGGCTCTCACTGCGGCCAACGCTGCACGGGCCGAGAAGCTCTTGGCTCGGACGTCCACCATCTTCGTGGGATCCGCCCACATCTCCTGGGAAGACCTCAAGGCTCTCACTGCAGCCAACGCTGCACGGGCCGAGAAGCTCTTGGCTCGGACGTCCACCATCACCGTGGGATCCGCCACAACAGCATCGGTCAAGCCCTTCACGACGACTGTGTCCGCGGGCGTCCAGAAGGTGTTCGCTGAAATGCCATCATCGCTCATGCCAAGCTCAACCGTCGAGGTTGTCTAGCCTACTGCAAAGCCAATTCCTATGACAAGTGAGGTGCATCCGACACACACGGCGCTTGTCACGGACATGGCAGTCGCCCCTCCGCTTGTTGAAGACGTCGTCGTGGCCTCTCCTCGGTGTCAGGAGAAGGCAGAACATCGCCGGGTGGATCAAGAGAAGCGACGTGTCATCAAGTGGGTTTCCGCGGTGCCAATCCATCGTCGCCGGGTGCGATGGACTCCGCGGAGGAAGTACTGCCACCCCCCACTACCATCGCCGTCACCACGCCCTCCCGAACAGCCATGTCCAGGAGATGTTGCTATGCTGGAATCTGTTCCAGATTTTGTGAAGGCAATGTGTGTATACATTGAGAGCTTCCCTTGTGTCAGGCTGCTGAATCTTTCCGGTGAAAATTTCCACAAGAGGATTTTGCACCATACTCAAATGTCAGCCATGATTGGAATCCTGTTGGGTCAGGTATTATGTCGAACAGATATGATGTTCCTGCATTTCTACTTTCAAAGGAGAGCACACACACTCTGCGAAAGATTGCGGACAAGAATGAGAAGTCCAACAATGGATATCAAGCAAATGTAGCGGAATTTGACCTTGTTATGCAGACAACTAAAGCTGAAACACAGGGTTCAGATTCCTGCCTCAAAGAGCAGTCGTGCTTGCCCTTAGGAGGACAGAGTGTATGGGCTTCGTTACCACTAATGAGCGATGCATCAATAGAGCATCAGAAACCAATAATAATGGTTTTTGTGCCTTTGCTTCCTATACACTGCTACTGCACAATGACACACACAAGTAGGAAAGCTACAAAATTTGTAGGGAAGTGCTATTCTGTGCAGTTCGAGGTTCTAGCAAAGAATGGAAATTTGGTTCTAGCACTTGATCTTTTTGTGCAATGGGACCCAGGAATTAGGAAGATTCTTCTTATGCTTGAAATTATCTTGGGGAAACTGCAATCAATTTTAGGTACAGAATTTCAGAAAAATACATCGAAAAGGATCACTGGTTGGATGAGATACTTCTTTGTCAAGATTTAGGCGAGAATGGAATTTGTCAAAATGGTGCAATGGTGCATCTCCAGAGGAGAATACGTATTGTGGTTGCATCGTACAATCCCTATGGTGCTTCAGAGGAAGATGGTATGAGTAGGTACTGTCTAGTACTACCCAAACATTTTTCTACTTCCCCTTTGGCGATCTTGTGTCATGCAATTTCAGAACTGCGGGGTCCTGTAGTCCTTTCTCCAGGTGATCTGGTGTCTATGATCCTGGTTAGAGATTTGGAGATGGACAGGTACATCCCTGTAGAGGAAAACCTGCCAATTATGCTCTTTCAGTTACTGCAACTAACACAAGAAGCTGACAGTGGAAGAGTCTCTCATCTACATACAAGGTTTTCTACTAGTCAGGGAACAAGTGCAACTGTGCAGTTAACACAAGGTGATAATGCTACTATTTGCCATTGGGGCCTGATGCTTTTGGCAAACAATATGCAAGACTTTACCTATTGCTTGATAAATTACCAACAAGGGATGCATGGGAGTGCAGTACTAAAGGCACAAACCAATCTGTACAAAAGAGTTTCCACAAGAAACTTCAGTCCCGGGAATGAGGAAATGGACAGATTGCACTCAGTGTTCGACAACTGGCCTTCATGGAGTCGCAGTGGTTTTAGTCCATGGAGGTGCCATGCCATGATGTCAATACTATTGCAACAATAAGACCTCGAACTCCAGGTGTTCGTAGGAATCGTGGCTCTTGAAACACAGCAGAATCCTCATGTTCATAGCCAGCTGATCCGAGAGGGGGTACGACTCGAAGTGCAGCCACAACAGCACGGTCAGGTGATGATCAGTGCAGCCGCCTCTCATTGGGAGCATCTTGGGAGCCGGAGCAGTGGAAGCAATGGCATGGTCCAGCTTTTACAAGTGCAACAAGAGCCGTACAAAAGCTGGTCAATCAAGGTGTTGTGGCTTATAAATTGCAACCTCCTGATGCCAGTCATATCCACCCAGTAGTTCAAGTATCCATGCTGAAGCAAGCAATTCCTGCAAATGCTATTGTGCAACCTGACTTGCCTTCACAGTGTGCAATGGTGGACACTGAAGTTGTACCACTACAGGTAGTTGACACTAAATTGGTGGGGACATGTAATACTTTTGTTCCTATGGTGCAGATTCGGTGGGCTGGTTTTCCCTCTTCTTGGCTGACTTGGGAGAACAAGATGCGCCTGATGCAAGAGTTCCCACATGCACCTGCTTGGGACCAAGCAGGCAAACAAGACGGGGGGAATGTCACGCACCTGGGTCAGCCCATGGCGTCTGAAGCAAGTGAGCCCAGAGAGGAGAGGATGGCCCAGCCAGAGCAAGTGGTGGTCAACCCGGCTGCGACCGGTGTAGTGGGCAGCGAGCCTATGTAAAGCGAGTGCAGCATGAGGAGAGAGGCATGGATAAGCAAGACAGTAGCTGTGCTACTTTCCCCTCCTACTCTGCTCCTCCTCCCTCAAGCTTCTCTCTCTGATTGTATCAAACTGAACCAAATTCTGATCCTCAATTCGTCTGGTGTGACACCCTCGAGTTAGGATCATAACAGCATGCAGCATGACGAACTAGTCATTCCTCACTTAATACCCAAAAGTTCATGCTTCCAACGTAGTAAAAACTAACCAAAACAATTTAGACTTCGAAATCATATAGATCCATGGAAGATTTCCCCTAATTAAAATCAAATCAAAACTATAAGCTCCGATGCATGCATCACCTTGATGCCGGGGCGCACTTTATTTGTCCATCGCTCACGGCAGTGCTTGCCGATCCGTCGCGGGAGATGCTCTGAAATGGTCGCCCACTTGTGCTCTCCATGTTCATCCACCAATCTTTTGAGAAGTCTGCAAACAAGAAAGCACATTGATCAATTAAGCAGATCAAGCTGCTGAAAAAACGAATCAGATTCAACTATTTCACGTACTCGTCCTCTTCCTCCGTCCACGGTCCTCTGAACGGCGTCGCCCCAGCGTTCCTGGCGGCAGGTCTCTGTCGCCGGACCATGGGGTTCTCCACCGGGACGGCCTCAGCGCCATAACCGGCGGCTGCGTGGGTCCCCTCCGGCATGATGAAGGCGGGGGGAGGCCTGCCGAAGCCGGAAACGAGCAATCCCTTGTCCGTGAATCCGGTCGGAGCGCTGCCAGCTTGCTGGATGTGGGAAAAACCATGGGCAGAGCACCCGTACCCATCCGCCGACATGGCCGCCGCCGCCGCCAGCTCCTGGTTCGAAAGCATGTCCCCCAACGACGCCATCCGCTCGCACGGAGGTCGGAAGCAAGGGAGGAGCTGCGAAGGGGGTGGAATTTCGGAGGAATCGAGCGAGAGAGAGAGAGAGAGGGGAAGAGTCTGGCACAGGGGAGAAGGCAAGTCGCTGTCGAGACAAAGATCCAGGGACCCGCATCATATAGAGGAGGAGGTGCCGCCTCAGCCGTTCATATCCGGGCCCTCTTTCATCCGACGGCCGGAAAGTTCCCTAAAATATGACGTTCCAAGTACACAGATTCCACGGCAGCTCACAAGAGGGGCGAAGATCGGCCGTCGGATCCCATCTCTGTCTCTGGCGCCCCATGTAGACCAAGCGTAGCCAGTTTCTTAGGAGGTCAGCTGTGGCGCAGTGGGGCCCGGGCTGTCAGTACATCTCACTCGAGCAAGCAAGAGCCAGTTTGGATGACGAGTTTGTTAGAGCTAACAGGGAGGCGCTGCTGCATACAAACTTCCAAATATAGGTATGTCCGTATGCGCATAAATGGCTCTTGCCACTGAGATCCCAATGGAAACTCTTTTCAGTGGAATTCCTTCGTTGGTGTGCACGTAAAAATGAATACATTTGCTTACAATTAATTTGCTTACAATTAATATATATTTTTTAGGGGATTTGCTTACAATTAATATTCCACAAACATTAGCTCATTTTTATTGCATTGTTATTGGTCCAGTGCCATAGGCAAGCCCATTCCATACAAATAATTACTTGTGTGGAATTTCAATCAATTTCTATTTTAATCAATTCTTTGGTTTCCACGTAAAACAATTTAATTATTTTTCAGTCCAATTTCAATCAACTTCAGGAACATTCCACACAAATAACTATTCCAGAATTGTTTTTCAATTTTTCAAGAAATACAAGTTTATGTACTTTGTAGATAAGTAAAACTGAGTGTTAGATCTTTACTATGTCAATTTTGTATGATAAGCATTCAATACCACAAATGGATAATTTGATTAGATTCCTACTAAAGAGTCATGCGAAAGTGGTGCGTAGATCTTGTTGATTCTATAACCAATACAGTTAAATGTATCAGAAAACGAGTGGATCACTATAGGCCCTTAGGAACTATGAAAAGAATGAGTCAGAATATGCAACTTGTTATTTTCGTGTCGGCGACATCGCAATCACGATCCATGGAAGCGAACAATTAGTATGTCTGACTTTTTCTTGTCGGGTACTGTTGAGTATCTATACACTGATGCATATAGAATTGTTATGACATTTTTTTTTTTGAAACTTACAATTGTTATTACATTACATATCGAGAAGAGCAATAAAATGATATGATGAGCGTTTTCGCTCCCTAATGAGAATGCAACCTACAAACATTTAAGGTATGCATGTTTGTGGTTAGGAATTATTGACAAGGTCATTAGGTTGCATATATTTTGGAACAAGTAATGTTAAACGGTATTGGTCTATCGTTACTCTATGATATAGGCACAACGGTAAACAGTATTGGTGTGTCGTTACTCTATGATATAGGCGAAACGGTAAACGGTATTTGTCTGTCGTTACTCTACAATATAGGCGCAACGGTAAACGGTATTGGTTTGTCATTACTCTATGATATAGGCGCAACGGTAGACGGTATTGGTTTGTCGTTACTCTATGATATAGGCACTGCCACGTCAACTGTCCTCCGATAGGGAATAATGATGATCATAGCCGTGGCCCATGCTTCTTTCAATTTTTCTTTGAGAACCTAGGTATTTCGATGGCTCACAATGTACTAACCGTTTCGCTCCCTCTGGTCCTAGAAAACTGACGATCAGGGAGACGACCAACTCCTCCCTCGCTCTGCCGGCGAAGCTATGGGTTATCTCCCCCTCCGTTCGCCACTCCGGCGACGGATGGGTGGGGATACCCTGGCTTTCTGCCTTGGCTGTAGTTAGGGTTATGATTAGTGTGTCCTATGGCGACGCTTGGATGGAGGTGATGCCAGTGTTTGGTATAAAATTTCCCCGATCTCAGCCTCATCTCGACGTCGCCCCTGGTGATGAACTCGAGGGATCTGTGGGTACCTTATTCCATCATCTCCTTGGTGCGATGAATCTGATGGTGTTTCTTGTATCTGTGGTGGATTCCATCTTGTGCGGTGTCGTCTGTGTTTGAGGGAAGCTAAAGGTCCAAGTACAAAGTTTGAGGCTCGTGGGTGGCGGTTCCAGCGTTCTGCTTCGACGACATGCGGCGCATCCAGGTTTCAAGGAGAGCGAGGATGATCCCTGGTCGACGTGCCACAATGGCAATGGCCTTGCTAGTGGCAAGCCTCTTCTTCGGCTCACAAAGCCCTCATGGTGCGATGATGCTTGTTCGTCTCCGAAGACGGCAAGTGGCGAGGATGGTGGTTGCAGAAATCTGCTTCAGTGGAGTTTTGCTGTAAATGTTTCTGGACATGCGTCCTCTCTCCTTTCCTCTCATGGTTTTTGCAAGTTCATGTTGTAATTTGATATTTGTTTAATGGTATGCGGAAATTCTAAAAAAAGGTAGAAGAAAACCTAGCGCTATCAATGCTTGCTCCCATATTTTTCGTGCAATTTAGCAGGTTGACGAAAGATGTGTCTACGGTCACACACAATTTCATATTTAAATTCGGTCCACGCATAGGGAAAAGAGAGAAACCTAACTGTAAATGGCGTCCAAATTTGTGTCTTTCGTGTGTCTTTTACACTGTCCATACACGAATCCTTCTTTTTCCCCTATATATTCGAAGTTTGGTATCATGTTTGTGGCACTGGAACTCTTCTTGCCGTGTCGCTGTGTAGGAAGTGAGGGAGGACGCGAGTGATGTTGGCAAACACAATAATAAATTAATGTTTGCAAAAAAGAATTGGTATTTTATTACAAAATTTCGGTCAATTAATCTTATTATCGCATTTTAACCGTAACTGCGGCCGCGTTACCAGGATGGTAAAACTCTATGGGTGACAGCCAGGCACCCTCGTGGTGTGGTTGTGTAAAGCATGTGTGACGGGAGTGGGGCACGCTGCGTGAGTGAGACAAGGAGGAAACGCAAGGCGCATACACGGCGAGATGCCGGTCACATAAAGAAATCAAAAAGGCGAAACGTCACACTGAAATCTGCCAAAAAGCAGGCAGGGAGGCGCGGAGTACAACTAATGCAAAATGTCCTCAAGCAACCGAAGGAGGAAGGAAGCTTCCTTTTCCGCCTTTCATCAGGTCGCCACGCAACCCTGGGTTTGGGCCAAATGCGGTTATGCATTGCAAATAGGCCGAATGCATGCGTGCTCTGTTTTCCTCGAGGACTGAGTGAAGTCTAAAATAAACCCTGAGGTTGTAGACCTCGACGCAAATGAACCCTCGTCTCTAAATCCCTGAAATTTGTACCATATCCTTTGCAATCCCGGTCATTTTTTACCTTATGGGCGTATCCAAACGAGTATTTCCTACGTGGCACTGAAAAAGGTCAGGATGAGTGGGCTATGTAGCACATATATGCGGGGTCCACTTATCAGTAGGAAAAGAACCAGATAAAAATATTGCACCCAGTAGTATTCGAACCTGAAACTTCGGGTCGTACTGGAATCCATGCAAACTACCCAAGCTATCACAATTTCGTGTTAACTGAATAGCTATACAGAAGCGACACACGTACAACAAAAAGCTCGTGCGCGCGAGTTCGATCTCCAGCTCGCTGCCATGGTGCGTGCCCACGCCCATTGTACCCAGCAGCAGCGACGACGCGTGCCCGGCTGCGCTGGAACTGGCTGCAGCGCCGTGTACAGAGCAGGCCGCGACGGAGATCAAGGAGGCGTACCGGGACGCGGCGGCGCTCAATCAGCTGAGTCTCCTAATGTATAGCCGATGCCGCGCTGTTGTGCCATTCCAGCTGGCATACGCATGCCGTTGTGTGCTGCACGCCGCATAGCCGCACGAGGCCATGCTATCCACGCCGGTCGCCACCATGTGCAGCTCCCTGCGCAGTCCATCGACCCCGTTCTCCATCTCACAGCCGAGCACTGCAAGTTCGTGCAGGCCATCAGATCGACGTCCTCGCTCTCGTGTGCAGCGTCGACTCCGGCGAGTGCCCATCCTGGCGACCATGTTTCGCTATGAGTAGTCGACGAGGCCGACGAGGTCTCCCAAATCGAGTGTGCTGCTCGTCAGACAGTGATCAACATTGCCGGGCTCTCGCATTCTTCCCCGCTATGGTAGGCTCGTTGCTTCCCCGATGGCTTCCTCGAGCGATACTTGTGCATGGCATGGCTCGTCTGCCTGCTCGGGCAGCTCGTACTCGTCCTCGGGTCTGTCAAAAACCGGCGTCCTCACGTCAACTCGGTCACCGCATCCGCGGACTCCCGCCGTACGGGGAGAATCAGTTCCGCGCAGCAACGGAGGAGAGTGGACGTCCGAGGCATGCCCGACGAGTACAACAACAAGACATTTTTCGGGAGAGGATGGGAAGAAGATAGATATGACAGGTAGACGCCAACATGGAAGATTATTAATTTGGTCAAAGTCAGCAATCCCGGCCTTCTGGTGCCACGTCATCAAATCCACTCGTAAGACATTTAGACCGGGATTAGAGAAGACAGGGTACATACTTCAGGGATTTAAAGGTGAGGGTTTGTTTCCGAATGCACGCGTGCTCTGTTTTCGTCGAGGACTATGCATGCATGCCAAACGTGAGACATTTAGACCGGGATCAGAGAAGACAGGGTACATACTTCAGTGATTTAAAGGTGAGGGTTTGTTTCTGAATGCATGCGTGCTCTGTTTTCCTCAAGGACTATGCATGCATGCCAAACGTGAGCCGGTCCGTAGTTATTTTTCTTTTCTTTTGTGGGGTAGCCAGTCCGTAGTTCTTCTTCTCTTTTGTGAAAAGGTCCATAGATCTATTAATCAGCACACACCATTATAAAGCACCCCTCAAAAGAAGAAATTACAAAGCCAAAAGTTCACCAAAAGGATCAGATCTATTATAAAAGTTCACCAAAAGTAAAAAGTATCTCAAACATAATAAAAATTACATCAAGATTTTCAGACCACTGAACGACCACTACTGCCGCCAGAATGAGCCGCCGACGCGGCGCTGTCGCCACTCCCCTACCAGAGCCGGCTGCACCTGCTTGTCGATGAAAACCGGGGAGTATTGGTGCACGTGCCTCTAAGGACCAGCGCCCTTGAGTCGCATTTCTCACTGTTGAAGCCTTGCATAATCTGAAGCACCTGACACCAATCGCCCTTAGAGGCATGTGCCCACACCCGGGAAGTGAAGCTGTCCGCCTCCATATCGCCGCCAAGCGGCTAATCGGCCGACGATGTTCAGCCCACGTGAGGGGAGGAGCGGTGGCCTTCTTGGGACTCGAGCTACGATGACCTACCTTGCTCTACTCTTCCTCGCTGCCGGCGGCGCCCGCTGCTACTTGTAGCTTGCGTTGGTATTTTCCCCGAAGAGGAAGGGATGATGCCGCACAGTAGAGGTAAGTATTTCCCTCAGTTATGAAACCAAGGTTATCAATCCAGTAGGAGAATCACGCAACATCTCGTTAGCAGTACCTGCACACAAACAACAAATCCTTGCACCCAACGCAAACGAGGGGTTGTTAATCCCTCGGCGGTCAATTGCAAGATTAAATTGTATGTGATAGATAGATAGATTGAAACAAAAATACAAAATAAAATAAATAAGATAAAATTGCAGCAAGTATTTTTAGTGTTTTAGTAATATGATTTAGATAGACCCGGGGGCCATAGTTTTCACTAGAGACTTCTCTCAAGAAAATAACATACGGTGGGTAGACAAATTACTGTTGGGCAATTGATAGAAAAGCAAATAATCATGACAATATCCAAGGCAATGATCATGTATATAGGCATCACGTCCGAGACAAGTAGACCGACTCCTGCCTGCATCTACTACTATTACTCCACACATTGACCGCTATCCAGCATGCATCTAGTGTATTAAGTCCATAAGAACGGAGTAACGCCTTAAGCAAGATGACATGATGTAGACAAAGTAAACTCACGCATGAATAAACCCCATCTTTTTACCCTTAATAGCAACGATACATACGTGTCATGTCCCTTTCTGTCACTAGGATTGAGCACCGCAAGATCGAACCTATTACAAAGCACCTCTTCCCATGGCAAGATAAATCAATCTAGTTGGCCAAACCAAATCAATAGATCGGAGAAGAAATACGAATCTATAATAATCATGCATAAAATAGATCAGAGAAGACTCAAATAATATTCATGGATAATCTGATCATAAACTCACAATTCATCGGATCCCAACAAACACACCGCAAAAAGTGATTACATCGGATAGAACTCCAAGAACATCGAGGAGAACATTGTATTGAAGATCAAAAAGAGGGAAGAAGTCATCTAGTTACTAACAATGGACCCGAAGGTCTGTGATAAACTACTCACGCATCATCGGAAGGGCAGCAAGGTTGATGTAAAGCCCCTCCGTGATCGATTCCCCCTCCGGCGGAGTGCCGGAAACGGCCTCCAGATGGGATCTCTCGAGAACAGAAACATGCGGCGGCCGAAAAAGTATTTCGTGGACTCCCCTGAGGGTTTCTGATTTTTTGGGAATTTATAGTGGTGGAATTAGGTCAAACGGAGCTGAGGTGGGCCCACGAGGCACCAGGGCGCGCCTGCCCCCCCCAGGCGCAACCTGATGGCTCGTGGCCACCTCCTCTGGCGTCTGGTCTTCTCCCGAAGCTTCTAGTGTTTATCTTGTCCAGAAAAAAATCCCCAAAAAGTTTCGTGACATTTGGACTTCGTTTTGTATTGATTTTTTGTAAAACCAAAAACAAGCAGAAAACAGCAACTGGCACTGGGCACTAAGTTAATAGGTTAGTCCCAAAAAATGATATATAATTGCTGCAAATGTATATAAAAACATCCAAGATTGATAATATAACAGTATGGAACAATCAAAAATTATAGATACGTTGGAGACGTATCAGCATCCCCAAGCTTAATTCCTGCTCATCCTCGAGTAGGTAAATGATAAAAACAAAAAATTTAATGTGGAATGCTGCCTATCATATTCATCACATATTCTTTTCTTTTATAGCATGGACATTGGACTTGAATGATTCAAAGCAATAGTCTATAGTTTGACATGAAGATATAAATACTCAAGCATGCTAACAAGCAACCATATCTTTCAAAATATCAATGCTAAAGAAAGTTATCCCTAGCCCATTATGCTCAATCATTGATCCATTCATGAAACACACTCAAATGTTAGCTACATCCAATGCACAAGTATGACAATAGTGCTCTCTAGTTGGTGCTTTATAAGAGAAGATGTAGACTCAAGATAAAAATAAAAATTGCATAAAAGTAAATAGATAGGCCCTTCGCAGAGGGAAGCAGAGATTTGCTAATGTGCCAGAGCTCAAGGCTGAAATTAAAGAGATAAAATATTTTGAGAGGCATGCTTTTCCTGTCAACGAAAACGACCGAGAATTCCCAATATTTTCCATGCTAGACACATCATAGGCGGTTCCTAAACAGAAAGTAAAGTTTATTTCCTTTCCACCATTCTTTCACAATCCATGGCTAGCCGTATCCACGGGTGCCATCCATACCAACACTTTCCAAGGAATTTTGTTGTTATAAATTTTTTATTCATTCTGGGACTGGGCATCCCTATTACCGGCCACTCTCTCGTGCAATGAGAAGTGAATAAACACTCATCGTGAGAATAACACACCTAGCATGGAAAATATTGGCCACCCCCTACCGCATCATGAGCAGTACGGGCACACAAAACGGAAAAATTATTTTGGAATTTAGAGTTGGCACACGCAAATTTACTTGGAACGGCATGACAATACCGCATATAGGTAGATGTAGTGGACTCATTTGGCACAACTTGGGTTTAAAGAGTTTGGATGCACAAGCAGTATTTCCGCTTAGTACAAATGAAGGCTAGTAAATAGATTGAGAAGCAACCAACCAAAAAGCGAAAACGGTCATAAACATGCATTGAACATAACTAACACCGAATAATGTACCATAAGTAGGATATAATTTCATTGCATAACTATTGACTTAACGTGCATGCATAGGGAATCATAAACCTTAACACTAATATTCTTACTAAATCACAATTACTCACTAACATGACTCACATATTATCATTTCCATATCGCAAAACTATTGCAAGGAATCACACTTATCATATCCAATGATCTATATGAAAGTTTTTATTATATCCCTCTTGAATATTCATCACTTTGGGACCAAATTCATATCTTGTGCAAATTACCGTTACTATCATCAACTCTCAAAAAGATATAAGTGAAGCATGAGAGTGCAAATATTTCTTCAAAATTTTAATCTTATCAATTCTCAAAATAATATAAGTGAAGCATGAGAATTCATTTCTTCAAAATTTCAATCAACTCCCAAAATAATATAAGTGAAGCATGAGAGTTTATTTCTTCAAAATATAGCCACCACCGTGCTCAAAAAGATTTAAGTGAAGCACTAGAGCAACTGCCTAGCTCAAAAAATTTAAGTGAAGCACATAGAGTATTCTAACAAATGATGATAAACGTGTGGCTCTCTCGAAATAGGTGTGTTCAGTAAGGATGATTGTGACAAACTAAAAAGCAAACAAAGCAAAGACTCATAAAAATACAAGATGCTCCAAGCAAAACACATATCATGTGACGAATAAAAATATAGCTCCAAGTAAAATTACCGATGGTTGATAGAAGAAAGAGGGGATGCCTTCAGGGGCATCCCCAAGCTTAGACGCTTGAGTCTTCCTTGAATATTACCTTGGGGTGCCTCGGGCATCCCCAAGCTTAGGCTCTTTCCACTCCTTATTCCTTCATCCATCGTGATCTCATCCAAAACTTAAAAACTTCAATCACACAAAACTCAACTAAACCTTCGTGAGATCCGTTAGTATAACAAAATAAATCACTACTTTAAGTACTGTTGCAAACCCATTCATATTTTATTTTTGCATTATACCTACCGTACTCTAACTTCACCATGGCTTATACCCCCTGATACAATCCATAGATTCATCAAAACAAGCAAGTAGTGCATCAAAAACAGAATCTGTCAAAAACAAAACAGCCTGGAGCAATCTATTTAAAAGCCATACTTCTATAAGTCCAAACATTCTGAAAAATTAGGACAACGTGGGAAATTCATATACCAATACTGTGTAAAAATGTTATATTTTTCTGACCGTCCAGTACAGAAACAAAATTCCAGTACGGGACGCAAAACTTTCTGTTTTCCAAACAGCATCAATTATACTATCTTCCAAATCATCCTAAAGGCTTTACTTGGCACAAACACTAATTAAAAACACAAAAACACAATCATACCAGTAGCATAATTGTGAAAACACACAATAACAGAAAAAAAATTATTTTATTCATTGGGTTGCCTCCCAACAAGCGCTATTGTTTTATGCCCCTAGCTAGGCATAATGCATAGTTTCAAGTATTGTCATCTTTCAAGTTGATTCCATAAGTGGCCCTCATAATTGATTCATATGGTGCTTTAATTCTTTTCCTAGGAAAATGCTCCATACCCTTTTTCAATGGAAACTGAAATTTTTTATTCCCTTCATTCACATCAATAACGGCACCTATGGTTCGTAAGAACGGTCTACCAAGTATTATGGGGCAAGAAGAATTGCATTTAATGTCAAGTACAATAAAATCAACGGGCACATACTTCCTATTTTCAAGGATAAGAACATCATTAATTCTACCCAAAGGCTTGTTAATAGTAGAATCCGCCAAGTGCAAATTAAGAGAACATTCATCTATATTGGTGAAACCTAGCACATCACATAAAGATTTTGGAATTGTGGAAACGCTAGCACCCAAATCACATAAAGCATTGCACTCATAATTTTTAATTTTAACTTTGATGGTGGGTTCCCATTCATCATATAATTTTCTAGGAATTGAAATTTCTAGTTCTACCTTTTCTTCTAACGCTTTCATCATTGCTTCTACGATGTGTTTAGTAAAAGCCTTGTTTTGCTCATAAGCGTTGGGTGAATTTAACATGGATTGTAACAAAGAAATGCACTCAATCAAAGAAATGCACATCGCTATTTAAAGTTTTTACCTCTCCAAACCCACTTTTAGCAATTTTTTCATTAAGATTTTCACCCTCCGAATTATGGGAACGCCTACTAGCTAAAGTTGACTCTTCTTCAGTCCCCTTTTCATCAAGTTTTATATTGCTAAACAGAGAATCAATAGATGAAACACCAATCATTTTAATATCCTCATAATTACTACGATAAAAACCGGGAGGAATCGCTTTTTCTAAAAATTCTCGTTTAGCTTTTAGCATGGCAGTTCTTTTCTTACGCTCATCCATGGAGACATATAAAGCTTTAATTGATTCACTAATATCAATTTTGGGTGGAAAAAATTTAGTCTTAAGATTTTCCACATCATGAATAATTCTATCAATGCTCCTAGACATATCATCAAGTTTACTCAATTTTTTTCTATCATAGTGTTGAAAACCTTTTGAGCATTAATAAATTCTTTAATATTACTTTCAAGATCAGAGGGCATCCTATTATTATTATTATAAGAATTACCATAAGAATTACCATAAGGATTGCCATAATTATTATTATAATTTCCAGGAAATGGCCTAGGATTGAAATTACCTCTATAAGCATTATTATTCAAATTGTTTCGCGAGACAAAATTCACATCTACGGGATCATTATTTTGCTCAATCAAAGTGGACAATGGCACATCATTAGGATCAATATGAGCATTTTTACTAGCAACCAATTTCATAAGCGCATCAACTTTATCACTCAAAGTACTAAATTATTCAATAGAATTCACCTTTTTACTAGTAGGAGCTCTTTCAGTATGCCATTGTGAATAATTTGCCATAATATTATCAAGCAATTTAGTAGCTTCCCCCAAAGTAATTTCCATGAAAGTACCACCCGCGGCGGAGGCTAAAAGATTTCTAGAAACAAAATTCAATCCCGCATAAATTTTTTGTATGATCATCCATAAATTTAAACCATGAGTAGGGCAATTTATTATCATTAATTTCATCCTCTCCCAAGATTGGGCAACATGTTAATGATAAAGTTGCTTAAAATTCATAATTTGATTTCTAAGAGAAATAATTTTCGCGGGAGGAAAATACTTAGTAATAGAAGCATCTTTACACCTATCCCAAGAATCGATACTATTTCGTGGTAAAGATGAAAACAAATTTTTGCACGATCTCGCAATGAGAATGGGAATAATTTTAATTTCACAATATCATTATCCACATCTTTTTTCTTTTGCATGTCACACAATTCTACGAAAGTGTTAAGATGGGATGCAGCATCTTCATTAGGATTACCAGAAAATTGTTCTTTCATAACAAGATTTAACAAATCGGCATTAATATCACAAGTCTCCGCACTAGCGGCGGGAGGAGCAATCAGAGTACTAATAAAATCATTATTATTAGTATTGGAAAAATCACCCAATTTTGTATTTTCTTGAGATATCGTGACTACGCAAACAAGATAACAAGCAAGCAAACAGGCAAACAAGAAAAAGGCAAACGAAAAATATTTTTGTATTTTGTAAAAACTTTTTAGAAGTGGGGGAGATGAAAACGAGAGGCAAATAAAGTAAATGCAAGGAGATGAGAGTTTATGCAAAGGTACTTGATAGATGTTGATGATGTCTCCCCAGCAACGGCGCCAGAAATTCTTCCTGCTAATTGTAGCTTGCGTTGGTATTTTCCCCGAAGAGGAAGGGATGATGTAGCACAATAGAGGTAAGTATTTCCCTCAGTTATGAAACCAAGGTTATCAATCCAGTAGGAGAATCACGCAACACCTCGTTAGCAGTACCTGCACACAAACAACAAATCCTTGCACCCAACGCAAACGAGGGGTTGTCAATCCCTCGGCGGTCAATTGCAAGATTAAATTGTATGTGATAGATAGATAGATTGAAACAAAAATACAAAATAAAATAAATAAGATAAAATTGCAGAAAGTATTTTTAGGGTTTTAGTAATATGATTTAGATAGACCCGGGGTCCATAGTTTTCACTAGAGGCTTCTCTCAAGAAAATAACATACGGTGGGTAGACAAATTACTGTTGGGCAATTGATAGAAAAGCAAATAATCATGATGATATCCAAGGCAATGATCATGTATATAGGTATCACGTCCGAGACAAGTAGACCGACTCGTGCCTGCATCTACTACTATTACTCCACACATCGACCGCTATCCAGCATGCATCTAGTGTATTAAGTCCATAAGAACGGAGTAACGCCTTAAGCAAGATGACATGATGTAGACAAAGTAAACTCACACATGAATAAACCCCATCTTTTTACCCTTAATAGCAACGATACATACGTGTCATGTCCCTTTCTGTCACTGGGATTGAGCACCGCAAGATCGAACCCATTACAAAGCACCTCTTCCCATGGCAAGATAAATCAATCTAGTTGGCCAAACCAAATCAATAGGTCGGAGAAGAAATATGAAGCTATAATAATCATGCATAAAAGAGATCAGAGAAGACTCAAATAATATTCATGGATAATCTGATCATAAACTCACAATTCATCGGATCCCAACAAACACACCGCAAAAAGTGATTACATCGGATAGAAATCCAAGAACATCGAGGAGAACATTGTATTGAAGATCAAAAAGAGAGAAGAAGCCATCTAGCTACTAACTATGGACCCGAAGGTCTGTGGTAAACTACTCACGCATCATCGGAAGGGCAACAAGGTTGATGCGGAGTGCCGGAAAAGGCCTCCAGATAGGATCTCTCAAGAACAAAAACTTGCGGCGGCGGAAAAAGTATTTCGTGGACTCCCTTGAGGGTTTCTGATTTTTTGGGAATTTATAGTGGTGGAATTAGGTCAAACGGAGCTGAGGTGGGCCCACGAGGCACCAGGGCGCGCCTGCCCCCCCCCCCCAGGCGCGCCCTGGTGGCTCGTGGCCACCTCATCTGGCGTCTGGTCTTCTCCCGAAGCTTCTAGTGTTTATCTTGTCCAGAAAAAATCTCCAAAAAGTTTTGTGGCATTTGGACTTTGTTTGGTATTGATTTTCTGTAAAACCAAAAACAAGCAGAAAACAACAACTGGCACTGGGCACTAAGTTAATAGGTTAGTCCCAAAAAATGATATATAATTGTTGTAAATGTATATAAAAACATCCAAGATTGATAATATAACAACATGGAACAATAAAAAATTATAGATACGTTGGAGACGTATCACCCGCGGACGTGCTGGCTTCGTGGTCATGGCAGCGGGGCGTGGCCTCGACGGAGTGTGACACCCTGGTTTTTGGCAACCTTTTCTTTTCAAAAGTCTTCTGGTTTTATTTGCAAATTGGATGGTTTTTGAATCTCTTCAGTTGACTTTGGACTTGGGAAAACTTTTGAATTTCTATCTAAGTGATTCAAATCCCTCAGGATCTTGCCAAAATCTTGCCACACACCTACTGGATCAAATTTCAATTCTCATTCTTTTCAAAATAATTCATTTTCTTCTCTGGGAAAATTTGTCTTCACTATGGGTTGTGAAGCAACCTATAGTTTTGATGATCAGAAAAATCCCAAATTAATACCACACCTTCTTGTTATCATCTACTCCCACAATCTTCAAAAACATTTCATGGTCCAGTATAAAATTTTGTCCAGAATATTCCATTTATCTTCTGGACAGCACTGGCCCTTTGTGAAGCAACCCATATTTCCTCAACTCAGAAAAAATAATTCCCTGAGATGCTAGGGGACATATCTTGCCACAATATCCAAAAACATTTCCTTGTCCAGTATAAATTTTCAACAGAAATATTCTGCCAAGTTTCTGCACATTTCCAACCTCTGTGAAGGAAGTACCAGCTAGTGGTATCCATTTGAGCTGAAATTTTTATGACATCTTGGCATTACCAAATAACCCTCACACACCAAATTTCAGCTCCAGAAGATTACCCATGTGAGTGCAACATCCTCACTAAGTTTCTGGTTCAGTATAACAGTTGTACATGAACCATGTCCAAACTTTGATGAAAGTTTCTCAAATTTGGCCAGCTTGTAGTCCTTCCAACCTAGACCACTGTAGACATCTCCACTAGCTTCATCTCCAGCTCATGTTCTCTCCAGATCTCTCCCAAAGTTACTGGCAGAAAATGTTGTTAAAGCTACACTTCAAACCAGAGTGCATCTAGTCGAGCCAGTGGCACAAGGAGACTAAGTGATCGATGGTCGACGCAGTGGACAAGGTGCGCCAGGCGTGCATGGCCTCCAGGTGCCAGTACCCGTGGTGAGCACGGCACTGGCATGCCTGTGCATGCACTCTGCGCACCGCCCGCGTCTGATGTGATCACTCAGGCCACCCCGCGTTGCCGTACATTGTCCGGTGGTGCCGACGTCGTCGCTCCCACCCACGTACCCCGCTCCCGAGCCTTCCCCTCGCCGGAATCGCTCCCGGCGGCCGCCACCGCACGCGGCCACTGTGGCGCCCGTGCGGGTACTGTGGCCTCGCTGGCCGTCGTCTTTCCCGCGTGCCACCACTGCGCGCAATAACTTGCCCTGCCCTCCTCCATCACTTCACCCGCGCCGCGCCAGCCAGCTCACCGTCCTTCCGGCGCCAGCTCAACCGTGGCGGCTTGCGGCTCGGCCATCCTCCGCCCGCCTATAAATAGCGGCGCCCGAGCTCTCCCAGCACCTTATCCCCACTCCCTCCACCTCCTATCGACCACCAGGGCACTGAGCCAAGGCCGAGAGGCCCTCTGGCCTCGCTGTTCGCCGGAGTACTGCCGCAGATCCCCACTCAGCCACCGTCCACTCCACTCCACCCCAACCTTGCCCGACTCCATATTCGAGCTCACCGCACCGCCACGACTCTCCCCGACCTCTTGCCCGGCCGAAATCCTGCCGGAATCGCCATCTCCGGCGACACCCGAGAGCAGCTGCCGCCGGAGAGGAAGGAGACGACGTCGTCCGGCCACCTCTCGTCACGCTACGGGTACGTACGTCTTCGTCTCTGTGAGCTCGTTCCATCCCTGCCCTCTCCCGACCTCGCCGTCGTCTGCATCGCCGGCAACCATCGCCGTAGAGCCGCAACGCTTTGTTCTCTCTCTTTCCCCCTTTTAAATCTGACAGAGGGACCCACCGTCAACGGCTCGCCCCGCGCACCGAAGCGGTAAGTGGAGGCGCCCCTCCACTTTACGCCATCGACGTGGCCCTCTGTAGGTTTTTCTATTTTATGTTTTTAAATAAGATTTGACCAGAAACTTTGACCATCCATAACTTTTTATCCACAAGTCCAAATCAATTGATTCTTTTTGCATTGGTTTTGTCTTGAGCCCCTCTATTTTCTAGTAAATTTTGGTATTTTTCTCACATATGCAGAATTTCTGGTGAACAGAAATGTGTTATGTGACATTTTCTTTTGCTATTTTAAAATATTTTCAGAAGGAAATCCTTTTGGTTTTGAAGACCAGGAGTTTGTGGACAACCTAACTGAGCAAGGCAAGCCACATCATCCATTACATGAAGCATGTCAATAGTATTGGTTTATTAATTGAATTATTTGCATTATTTTAATATGTGATAATTCATAGTAAATTATATTGTAGCATAACTACTGCCATACTAGTTTATTCATGATAAACTACCTTGCTGGTCATGTAAGTATTAAAACTATGTTGAATGGTTGATCAAGTGCCACCGACCCGGACTTACCCGTGCAGCCACATCTGCCGGAATGGGACGGCCTTGACTTGGTCTGGTCGCGTGCTCTTTTATCGGTACCACCAAAGAGGGAGGTTTATGCGTGCGTGCTACCCTGATCAGGTAGGCGACGATAACCCTGTGAGCCAGTTGAGTTATTTGCCGGCGTCTCTGTTTGGGACAGTTTAGTTGGCCACGACGGTGGCAGGTGTCACGGGGTGACACAGGGGCCACCCAGGGCATGACTCCGGGGAAGGATGATTGTCGGTGGTACGGTGGAGGAGTCATGGGTTAGGCAAGTTTCGTTGGAGCAGCACCGGTTCACCCAGAAGGGAAGTGTACCGAGGTACGGGACCAGGAGCTCCATGGTGTGGGAAAAGTGCGCAACCTCTGCAGAGTGTAAGAATCTATTCGAATAGCCGCGTCCACGGTATTGGACACAGTCCGCACTAGGTCACACTGAGTGGTCAACCATAATAATAATAAAGATGGAAGAACTTGTCTTATGTTCGGAAGTGCTCAATGGATCACGAGTATTTCGAGGGTTGTGGGACAACCTGGAAGAGAGTAATAAGTTGATATTCGGTAACAGTAAGTAAGCAACTTAAGCACTTAACATGATCATTGCCATGCTGTTGTTTGCTGCATTGTTTTGGTTGTTGTGAGCTTGCGAGTACATTCCAAGTACTCACCTGGCGTATCATGCCAGATGCAGGAGAAGCCGAGAACGGAGGTCCCGATGGTTCGTGCTACACTAACTAGGCCGTGTCCCAGCAATGTCCCTTTGGGGATGGAGTTCCCACGCGATGTTCCGCTACGCCGTAGAATCACCCAGTAGTACCGAGGCCTTACTGTGTTCCATAAATAATGTAGATATTGTCATAGCACGTGTTGTGCTTCTGGCCTCATTATCAATGTAATCCCGAGCTTGTACTCGAAGTATATCAATAAAGATCAGTTCAGTTCTGTTCCAAGTTGTTGTGTGTTTCCAGAAGACATGATCTCTGGGTTGGAAATACTAGTAAACCGGTTGTATGAGTTGGGGTGCCACACGGAGCCGATCTTGTCCTCCGCCTCGTCGTCGCTCTTGCCCCACACCTCGTCCGCTGCCTCGTCGAACTCCTTGTAGGCGGCCTCTAGTTTCGCCTGACGCTGGCGGTACCGCTAGCGGACGAGGCGGATCTCGCGGGCGGAGCAGTAGGACTCGAGTAGCGCTGCCTGCTCCGCCAGGTCCGTGTCCTGGGTGATCGCCCTACCGGCAGCGAGTTGCTCCACCGCCTGCTAGTGCTCCTGGAGGAGCTGGTGGTTGTAGGCGGCGTCGGCCTGCGCCTCCCGGAACCCCGCCTACCGCTCCTCCCGTGCCATGTCCATGTAATGGGCACGGGCCTCGCAGATGGTCATGGTGCAATGCACCGGCGAGGGTGGTGCAGATGAGGAGGGTGGCGCCGTCTCATCGTCGACCGCCTTCTCCATTGGGACGCCCTCCTCCTCCTCCGGCTGCCTGCCGGCCAGCCAGCCGGCAGCAATGGTGGCTATCTCCTTCTTTTGCTCCGGCGTCAGCCCGTCCTAGAGAGCTTTGGAGCGGGAGGAGGCCATGGTCGTAGTGGTGCGGAGAGGAGAAAGGGATCGGAGGCGGACGACTGCGGCTATGGCCGGGGTAGCAGTTTATATAGCAATGCTGGGCGGCGGAGGGACGGACTGGTGGCGCCTGAGTAGACGCCTCGGCAACTGCGTATCATAAATGTGGGCGGCAGATGGATAGATGGACGACCGTCGTGTCGTTTGAACGCGGAGCAGTCGCCTGCACCGGGAAGCGGCGCGGGCGGGGCTCTCTCGGTCGGCGCGCCGCTTCAATGCTAGCGCCATTGAGAGGTCGCGTCCGCTCTGGCCGGGCATGAATGCCGCATTGACGCTCTGGAGTGGCGCTGACCATTTCGGGCGGGAAGCGTGCGGGTGAGGGAGGAGGTTTGGGTGGGCCAGGGCGGTCAGATGCGGGCTTGGGAGCGGTTCGGACGCCCGCAAACACCCCCACGTTTGTCTCCGGTTTGCGGGAGAAAGTGCGTCCGGACTGCCCTGCGGACCGATACAGGCCCGCGTTGGATGGCACAACACGTCCGGACAGCACTGTTCGGACGTGTGCGGGCATTTTGGGGGTCGGCGTTGGAGATGCCCTAACGGGGGAAAGAGAAAAGGCGATTGTTTGGTCCAAATACCATGATAGGTTGGCTTGAGTGATGCTTTCTTTTGGGAAGGTTCTAGAAGGTTCCTTTTAGTTTTTTTTGGTAGCTGATTTTCCTTCCACCTCTCTTAGGCATGGGGTACTCCAACCGTACAGATTTTCCCACATTTTATTCCTTTTCTTTTGGTTCTCTTGTTGTGTTCTACTTCCTCGTTTCATAATTCTTGTCGTGGTTTTAGTTCCACGATAAGAATTATGGAACGGAGGGAGTACTAGCTACCTCCGATTTACTTTTTCCTTTACTTCTTTCTCTCTTTTTCCCTTTTTGCGTTTTTATAACTATTAAAAATTCATGAATTTTTTTTAAAAATATTCAAATGTTTCTAAATTCATTAAAAACCAAGAAAAAGTAATGAAATATCCAATTTATAAAAATGGAGAAGATTTTTAATTCATAATGTTTGGAAATACAAATATTTTTATAACCATGAACTATTTTTAATAAGACGAACATGTTTCTAAATTAATGAATACTTTTTAAAAATTTGTGAACACTTTATAAAATTCTTGATTTTTTTTGTAGTTGTGCAATTTACATATTTTAAAGTTCAAAATGGTCTTTACACACGAAGTTTTTGTAAACACATGTTTTTTTGTAGTTGTGCAATTTACATATTCGTAAATATGTTTTTAAAGAGCGGCAATAACACAAGATTCTTTGGACACGGATAATTTGAAACAAACATAATTATTTATATGAGCTTTTACATCAAATGATCTTGAAAGGTGGAAAAGATACAACATCACACAAAATCCATTTATTCTATGATAACGTGATCACCGTTATGGGAAAAAAATCAATACACGTTTCACCGAAAATTTGGTAGTTGATACTCTACGTAGAGCAGGTTAGTGACATCTACCGCGAGGAAACCTCGTACACTCTACCTAGCCGACATCATCATCATCCACTACTGCAGATCTTTGGTAACTTGTTTCTTGTTATGGCTCTAATCAATGAAAAAATATACATTAAATCAAGCATTTCATTCATTAGAATCTGGCACTTCTCACGAGAAAAATAGACCGACACTTCTGAACAACATTCTAAACAAATTTTTGTTGGCTCGTCTTCACGATCTCTCCGGTAAGTTATTTAATTATAGAAATAATTATTCTGGTTTCCCGTGTTCCAAGACATGCAACAAAAATAAGAAACATAAATCCCTTTCCTTAATTGGAAGACATGACACTTCAAGCAGGTAATGGCTAGTTTAGACATCAACGAGTATAAATGTTAAACCTAAAAAAATGTCCATATCTAATATTATCTAAAGGCTTGATAGACCACAACCAACAAACCAAAACACTTGATAGTAGGCGGAAAGTATGAACAAAACAGTAAAAGCGCATGCGATAATTAGAAATTGCATCCCACAAGATAGATAAAAAAGAGAAAGAGCATTTACATGATATGAAATTACCAACTTGGTGGAAGATAAATCCAACATAACTCATCCATCTCATTATTAATAGCCCTAAGTCAAATTATTCAACCACAAGTACTTAACAAACAAATGAATAAGCAGCTACCTGGATACATAATTACCATAATGCTCTTATATCCAAGGAACCACAGACCACATCATCTCCTTCCATCATGGTGTTTTGCATACTTTCATCACCACGTGCGGTGCTACAAGACTTTTTAGTCATACCCAATAAAGGTAAGTAAATATAGTAAATATAGGAAGTTGTCCGTGAACTCCATAAAGTGGACCATTGCTCAGTCCTGAATCTTCAGTTTCTACTCCTACCCCTAAACAAGTAGCTGGGGAAAAAAGATGTGTTGCTACCTATTGTTGGTTAGATGGCATGTCCAATTTCCAACCCTCACATGAGTGTGCAGCGGAGGAGGCACTAAACATAACAAATTCTAACCAGATATAGGATAACTTTCTTGCAAATTTGAGATATCTGACAGAGTGCATAGTACCTAACAAATGCCGGGCAAATATTTTGAAGCATCATTCTTTATGAATCAACATGCGTGTTGGATCTAAATATCACATATTTTATATACATTTCATAATTTATGGAGGAACAAGGAAAGCAAGATATACAATACTTTGAATAATTAGGCTATGGAGAGGAACCAGAAACAACCTATATGCTTAGTGTTCAAAATATTTACGCCTTTTCATGGCCTATTCAAGCATCCATGGTGCATGTATGCTTATTCAGAACATTAACATGTAGTAACCGGAAAACACAAGAAGAAAGTAATGAAAACAAGACATACAATAATTTCAATAAATAGACTATGGAGAGCAAGCAGGAACTACCTATATACTTAGTTTTCAATTGGAGTCAAATTTATAAGGTCCCATCAAATTGTTTTGTGGGGCGAAGCTTCTGCTAAAATCTAATGTAATCGGGTTAAAAAAGATGATTATTCTCAATAGAAATAAATAATCCATTAATGTTAATATTTATTATGCCATGTACTTTGCCTTTTAGCACTAGTTTAAACAACATTTTATTCGTTCCTTGCAGTTGTTGCATCTGTAACTTTGCGTGCTCCCCTTTAATTGCTCAACCTAGATAGGATTTGAACAAAGGTCAATGCCTTTCGAAAAAATGGGAACACGTCAATGAAGCTAGCACCAACACCTACATTTACTAGTAATCTAGGGTGACATTGGGCAATTATATGCTTCTAACAGTTTTCAGTGAAACATTTACCACATAATGAAAATATAAAACGTGCACATGCACTTTGAGGGCCTCCTAGACCAAAAACAATTAACCAGGACTATGAGCATATTATACCTGACCTAACATGCTGGAGATACTCTAACCCATCGAGCTTTTCAACGTGCTCGAAATCAGGCTCCCTATGAAGCGCAAACGCAGGCTTCAAAATGAAATAATATCTTAATACTCCACATCTTCCCTATCATCAAACGTCTCTCTGGTCACTTGATGAACCCCCCAAATGCCCATTCCTTTAGGCACCCATCTGTTCGCGTTTACAATAACATAATAAAAAAGAACAATCACTAACTAAATAAATATAAAACTAAAAAGATCAAATCTGGCGGCTAAGTTCACAGTCGCAAACCAAGAGGTGGGCATGTATTGAGGAACTAGGGTGCTGTCGCTCCCTCTTCTTCCTGGCGTCGAAAGCCTTCTTCCCCCACGTACTCACCAATTTTATCAGGTTGAGGAACCCGTCATGCTCCTCGGCACAGCTGGTGAGGGCCATGTGCACCTCAGCCCACCGCAGTGCTTGCACTTCCCACGATGACGCGCCGATGAGCACCTCGATATGATACCTCGTATTCCTCATTTTCCACTGGCGCAGAACCTCCAATGGTGGCAACAGAGCACAAAGGGTTTGAGTTCCCCACCATGGCAGTTTATACCTAGAGAAATTAGAGGTGTACATCCACGGTCACACGGAATGGCGGCGGCTCCCGTGTCCCTGATGCGTGTAGGATGGCAATGGCGGCATCTCATCTCTGATTCCAGAAAATGACAATGGTGTGCGAAAGACAGCTTAGCGTAGCTTTCGTCATCAATTGGGAGGAGTGTGGGGCCCTGATTGCGCAATTTGCACGTGGTGGTGTAGATTTTAGAACGCGGCGTTTTTTGGGAGGAGATCATGAGGAGAGAGTTGTTGATTGCTTTTTCTTTTCTTTTTTTTTCTTTCATTGATTTTGCTCGGTTTATCTATCATAAGAAAAAACTAAAATGAGAGAAGGTGGGAGGGGTTTGAGAGAACATAAGTTGAGGAAAAAAATATAGTTCGAGACTCACCGAGTGGGGTTTTTGATATTTACCCGGTGGGTCAGTCTGTCAATACCAAAACATCATATATATGTATCAGCATACACAATTTTGTTTTAAAAACGCCAAAAAAATGTCAAAAATCTCAAATCAAGTGTGGACGATGGATGCCACTCTGTTATGTAGCGGCTCTGTTAGAAAAATCAAGTTCTGGTACCATAGGAGCATAGGGTGGATGACTAGGTTTCTATAGGTTATTTGGACCTGCGATTTCCTCACCTTCATTACTAGAGCAGAATTCATCCAAACACATGGCCATTGTAAAGTATTTTTTTTAAAAAACATGATGAATGAGTTAAAAGGGAGGAACAAAGGACGAAACACCTCATGCCAAGCATGAAATCACCTCAAGGAGAAACAAACCTCCGCCCTATGTGCCTAGGGGTTGTCTCCCCATGCACGGCTTGATATTAAGGTGGACTTTGTTGAATATATATTTTTAGTACAATTAGGAATATGCATAAGTGAAGAAGCATGAATCTGTGATGCAAGACATAGCACATACATTGAAGATGGTGTTTGATACGTCTCCGTCGTATCTATAATTTTTGATTGTTTCATGCCAATATTCTAAAACTTTCATATACTTTTGGCAACATTTTATATTATTTCTGGGACTAACATATTGATCCAGTGCCCAGTGCCAGTTCTTGTTTTTTGCATGTTTTTTGTTTCGCAGAAAATCCATATCAAACAAAGTCCAAACGCGATAAAATTTACGGAGATTTATTTTGAAATATATGTGATTTTTGGGAAGAAGAATCAACGCAAGACGGTGCCCGAGGGACCCACAAGGCAACAGAGCGCGCCCTGGGGCTAGGGCGCACCGTGTTGCCTTATGACTCCCTTGTAAGTCGGTTGGATCCCTTCTTTTGCCGCAAGAAAGATAATTTCCAGAGAAAAATCCCATCAAAATTTCAGCCCAATCGGAGTTACGGATCTCCGGGAATATAAAAAATGGTGAAGGGGTCCGAAAACAAACGCGAAACAGAAGAGAAACACACACACACACACACACACACAGAGAGAGAGAGAGAGAGAGAGAGAGAGAGAGATCCAATCTCAGAGGGGCTCCTACTCTCCGGGAGCCATGGGGGCCAAGGACCAGAGGGGAAACCCTCCTCCCATCTAGGGGGAGGCCAAGGAAGAAGAAGGAGGAGGGGGCTCTCTCCTCCTCTCTTCCGGTGGCGCCGGAACGCCGCCGGGGGAAACATCGTGTGACGACGATCTACTCCAACAACTCCGTCATCTTCATCAACACCTCCATCACCTTCCCTCATCTATTTTCAGCGGTCCACTCTCCCGCAACCCGCTTTACCCCCTACTTGAACATGGTGCTTTATGCTCCATATTATTATCCAATGATGTGTTTCCATCCTATGATGTTTGAGTAGATTTTTGTTGTCCTATGGGTAATCGGTGAATTGCTATGATTGGTTTAAATTGCTTGTGGTTATGTTGTTGTCCTTTGGTGCCCATCATATGAGCGCGTGTGTGGATCACACCATAGGGTTAGCTGTATGTTGATAGGACTATGCATTGGAGGGCAAGAGTGATGGAAGCTTCTTCCTACCATAGAAATTGATTCATACGGGATTGAAGGGGGACCAATATATCTTAATTCTATGGTTGGGTTTCACCTTAATGAACTTTAGTAGTTGCGGATGCTTGCTAATAGTTCCAATCATAAGTGCATAGAATTCCATGTAAGGGATGACATGCTAACCGTGGCCTCTCCCACATAAAAACTTGCTATCGGTCTAGTAACTTAACCAATTGCTTAGGGACAATTCCGCAAAACCTACCACCACTTTTCCACACTCGCTATACTAACTTAATTGTAATTTTATTAGAACAACAACTAATTTTTATTTTCACGTTCTTTATTATCTTGCAAACTTATCTTCTTACACCTACAAAGTAGTTTTATTCTTTTTCTAGATAAAGTGAACGTTGGTGTGCGTAGAGTTATATCGGTGGTCGATAGAACTTGAGATAATATTAATTCTAACTTTAGCTCCTCGTTGGGTTCGACACTCTTACTTATCGAAAAAGGCTACAAATGATCCCCTATACTTGTGGGTTATCAAGACCTTTTTCTGGCGCCGTTGCCGGGGAGAGATAGCGTGGGGGTGAATATTCTCGTGTGTGCTTGTTTGCTTTATCACTAAGTTGTTTTTATTTTCTGTTCTAAGTTGTTTTATATCTTTAGTTATGGATATGGAACACGAAATACCAAAAAAAAAGTTGTACTTGCTACTCATGGAGTTGGGGAACCTCCTAAAACCCTCGGTGCTGGTTATGTGGATAATATTAAACACTACTTTGATAATCCTGATAAATCCCCATTCAACTTAATAATGGGAGATACTTTGGAGCACTGGGAATACTTTAGGGATTATCGCTTGTCTCAAAAAGGGAAACTCTTATGGGATCAAATTGATTATTTGCAATCGTATGCTTGGAATTTATGCTTAAGATATGATTATACTTGTTGCTCTAAGATGAAGGCTCTACACCTTCCCTTTCAATGTGAATTTAATGATAATGAGACCTTGGCTTCTTATGCTAATGGTATATATGATTACTATGATGTGGAACAAATAGAAGAATTTGTTGCTTTTAAGGGTGCTTATGAAATTGAATCTTTGTTTGAAAAGTATGAAGATTGTGATGATGCTATTTACATATCTAAAAATTATGCTATACTTAAATATTGCTATGAAAATGATAAATACAATGCCCGTATTGATGAATTTATTGAGAAAGTCTCCACTGTCCAAGAAGAGACTAATGTTTTGAAGGAATCTATGGAGGAAAAAATTGCTGAAACTGTGAGCTCATTAGATGAAAAAGATAACGAGGAGAGCGAAGAACAAAAGGAGGAAGAGCGGATTAGCTACCCGTGCCCACCTTCTAATGAGAGTAACTCTTCAAATCATACATTGTTTAATTTCCCTTCGTGCTTACCGAAGGATGAATGCTATGATAATTGCTATGATCCCTTGGATTCATTTGAAATATCCCTTTTTGATGAACTTGATGCTTGCTATGCTTGTGGCCATGATGCCAATATGAATTATGCTTATGGACATGAACTTGCTATAGTTCCTTATGTTGCTATTGCACCCACACATGATAGTCCTATTATCTTTTTGAATTCTCCGAACTACACTATATCAGAGAAGTTTGCATTTATTAAGGATTATATTGATGGGTTGCATTTTACTATTACACATGATGGTTTTGATGGATATAATATGCATGTGCTTGCTGCTCCTAATTCACTAGTAGAAAACACGGCTTTGGTTCTGGCCAGATTAGAGCAATAGTCCCGGTCATGTTACGAACCGGGACTAATGTGAGCATCAGTCCCGGTTCGAGCGGCTAGGACGCCGGCCGGGCCTCGGCAGGCATCAACCACGGTTAGACTGGGACCTTTAGTCCCGGTTCCAGACACCAACCGGCACTAAAGGGCCTCGCTCCCTTTAGTCCCGGTTGGTTTCTCCAACCGGGACTAAAGGTTAGTCTTCAGTCCCGGTTCTAGACACCAACCGGGGCTAAAAAGATGCCTATATATATCCTCGCCCCTGCCCACCCTCTCCTCTGTTTTTTGGCCGTAGAAGGTGGGAGGTGTGTGTGCTACTCTGTTCTCACTTCTTATGCACATGAGGTGTTCGATGAAATGCCCGAGCCACACTTAAGCTTTCTCCTCTGTTCTTCCTCCAAGTTCGACCTCCAAGCTCCATTTTCCCCAAGATTTGTCTAGATTTGGCGGTGCACCAACTATCCAAGTGTTCTAAAAGGTTAGCAACTTCATCCTTTCATCTCTCACTGCTATTTTAACTCATTTCATATGCTCTAGAAGTAGAGTGGTTTGTGGGTTTTAGTGGAGGAGTGTATGTGGGAGTTTATTTGATTTAGATGCACAATTTGAGCTCAAATTAACTTCCTAGTTTGCACATGTGTAGGGTGCCGTCCCGTCCCCGTCCCCGTCCTCACCGCTATCGATCGCCCGCGCCGATCTCGTCGCCGGCACCACCGTGGTGAGCGTCTTGTTCTTATCTTTTTTTTAAAAGAACAAATTCTTACTTGTATGATTTAGATAGCTACTTGAATAATTTTCTTACTTGTATTATTGTTTGTTATTATATAGTGCCATGGTTTTGGTATCCGCCCCCGTCGGCTCTCGTCCGGTCTATGATTCGGATGTGGTATATTATCTTTTATAACTATTTGTTTCATTTAGTGTTTATGACAATTATGCCGACCAACTTGACATAGATGTTTTTATCTAGGAGGAATGTGAACCGGAAATTCCAACCGACCCTCTTGTCGAGAGGTTAAATTTAGTTGAAAAAGAAAACAATTATTTGAAAGAAAAATTGAAAAGAATTGAAGAAGAGAAGATGAAATAGGAGTTGCATGTTGCCGATGTCGTCGATCTACACAAGATCCAAATGGATGCAATGCGCTTGAAGATTAGAAAGATTAGAAAATATGCCATTGATAAAGAGGCTTGGTATCATTATGCTGTTGGATCAATTGTTACCTTAGTTGCGATTTTGATCGCATTTGTTGTTGCATTTAAATGTTTTACATAGTTGTATGTTGTTTTATGAGAACTATGTATGAACTTTATGTATTTATTTTTGCAGTAATAACATTTGATCACTACTGTACTTTGGTTTTAATGTGATGATGAACTTGTATTAATTTGGTCATTTCTCTATTCATGATGTTCTGTAATGGTTTTTGATATACTTAATTACATAATGCAGATGAACCGGCAATGGATGTACGGTGACCGACGCACTTTCGAGTACATTACGGGCCTGCATAATTTTATCGATGTGGCTGAGGCAAACAAGAAGAATGGTTTTATGTATTGTCCATGTGTTGTCTGTGAGAATACGAAGGATTACTCTTCCTCAAAAACCCTTCACTTCCACCTGCTTGAGAAGGGTTTCATGCCCCACTATAATTGTTGGACCAAGCACGGAGAAAGAGGGGTTATGATGGAAGACAATGAAGAAGAAGAGGATGATGACAACTATCATATGTTCCCTGAATACGGTGATACTGCAACGGGGGAAGCTGAAGATCAAGAGGCACCAGATGTGCCCGCTGATGATCTTCGCCGGTTCATTGTTGATGCACAGAGAGAATGCGAAAGTCAAAGGGAGAAGTTGAAGTTCGATCGCATGTTAGAGGATCACAAAAAACGGTTGTACCCAAATTGCGAAGATGGCAACACAATGCTCGGCACCACACTGGAATTGCTGCAATGGAAGGCAAATAATGGTTTATACGACAAGGGATTTGGGAAGCTACTGAAAATAATGAAGAAGAAGCTTCCAAAGGATAACGAATTGCCTGATAGTACGTACGAAGCAAAGAAGGTTCTCTGCCCTCTAGGATTAGAGGTGCAGAAGATACATGCATGCCCTAATGACTGCATCCTCTACCGCGGTGAGGAGTACGAGAATTTGAATGCATGCCCGGTATCTGGTGCATTGCGGTATAAGATCAGACGAGATGACCCTGGTGATGTTGAGGGCGTGCGCCCCAGGAAGAGGGTTCCTGCCAAGGTGATGTGGTATGCTCCTATAATACCACGGTTGAAACGTCTGTTCAGAAACAAAGAGCATGCCTAGTTGTTACGATGGCACAAAGAAGACCGTAAGAAAGACGGGATGTTGAGAGTACCCGCTGATGGGTCGCAGTGGAGAAAAATCGAGAGAAAGTGGCCGGAGTTTACAGGTGACGCAAGGAACTTATGGTTTGGTATAAGTGCAGATGGCATTAATCCTTTTGGGGAGCAGAGCAGCAATCATAGCACCTGGCCTATGACTCTATGTATCTATAACCTTCCTCCTTGGTTGTGCATGAAGCGGAAGTTCATTATGATGCCAGTGCCCATCCAAGGCCCTAAGCAACCCGGCAACGACATTGATGTGTACCTAAGGCCATTAGTTGAAGAACTTTTACAGCTGTCGAATATAAAAGGTGTACGTGTGTGGGATGAGCACAAACAGGAGGAATTTGACCTACGAGCGTTGCTGTTTGTAACCATCAATGATTGGCCTGCTCTTAGTAACCTTTCAGGACAGTCAAACAAGGGATACAATGCATGCACGCACTGTTTAGATGAGACTAAAAGTATATATTTGAACAAATGTAAGAAGAATGTGTACCTGGGACATCGTCGATTTCTTCCGACCAAGCATGCCTTAAGAAAGAAAGGCAAGCATTTCAAAGGTGAGGCAGATCACCGGAAGAAGCCTACCCCCCCCCCCCCCGTACTGGTGATGATATATTTGATATGGTCAAGTATTTAAAAGCAATCTTTGGAAAGGGTCCTGGCGGACAATCTGTTCCGAATGACGTTGACGGACACGCACCCATGTGGAAGACGAAATCTATATTTTGGGACCTACCCTATTGGAATGTCCTAGAGGTCCGCTCTGCAATCGACGTGATGCACGTGACGAAGAATCTTTGCGTGAACCTGCTAGGCTTCTTGGGCATGTATGGGAAGACAAAAGATACACCGGAGGCACGGGAGGACCAGCAACGTATGAACGAAAAAGATGGCATGCATCCAAAGCGGTATCAAGGTCCTGCCAGCTACGCTCTTACCAAAGCAGAGAAGGAAATCTTTTTTGAATGCCTGCTCAGTATCAAGGTCCCGTCTGGCTTCTCGTCGAATATAAAGGGAATAATAAATATGGCAGAGAACAAATTCCAGAACCTAAAGTCTCATGACTGCCACGTGATTATGACGCAATTGCTTCCGGTTGCATTGAGGGGGCTTCTACCAGAAAATGTTCGATTAGCCATTGTGAAGCTATGTGCATTCCTCAATGCAATTTCTTAGAAGGTAATCGATCCAGAAATCCTACCAAGGTTACAGAATGATTTGGTCCAATGTCTTGTCAGCTTCGAGTTGGTGTTCCGACCATCCTTCTTCAATATTATGACGCACGTCCTAGTTCACCTAGTCGACGAGATTGCAATTCTGGGTGCTGTATTTCTACACAATATGTTCCCCTTTGAGAGGTTCATGGGAGTATTAAAGAAATATGTTCATAACCGTGCTAGGCCAGAAGGAAGCATCTCCAAGGGCCACGAAACAGAGGAGGTCATTGAGTTTTGTGTTGACTTTATTCCTGACCTTAAGCCGATTGGTGTTCCTGAATCGCGGCATGAGGGGAGACCGGGTGGAAAAGGCACGCTAGGACCGAAAGCAATAATATGTAGGGACGGGCATTCTTGGGCGCAAGCACACTACACAATTCTACAAAATTCTACCTTGGTGGCCCCGTATATCAATGAACACAAGAATATTTTACGCTCCAATCACCCGGAGCAGTCTGACGATTGGATTACACGTGAACACATGGGGATTTTCGGCGGTTGGTTGCAAACACATCTCATGGGTAACACCACTGTTGGAGATGAGCTGTACTTGTTGGCCAGGACACCATCTTCGACTGTATTGACTTTCCAAGGGTACGAGATAAATGGGAATACATTTTACACGATTGCCCAAGATAAAAAGAGCACCAACCAAAACAGTGGTGTCCGCTTTGATGCAGCAAACACCAATAGGGCAAAGGACACATATTATGGTTACATAGAGGAGATATGGGAACTTGACTATGGACGTGATTTTAAGGTCCCTTTGTTTCGGTGCAAATGGGTCAATCTGACAGGAGGCGGGGTACAGGTAGAGCCGCAGTACGGAATGACAACAGTGGATCTCAACAATCTTGGGTACACAGACGAACCATTCGTCCTAGCCAATGATGTGGCGCAGGTTTTCTATGTGAAGGACATGTCTACCAAACCGAGAGAAAGAAAATATAAGGAAGCGAATACATCATACGATGAGCCAAAGTGCCACATAGTTCTTTCAGGGAAAAGAAACATTGTGGGAGTGGAGGACAAGACAGACATGTCAGAAGATTATGAAAAGTTTCATGAAATTCCTCCCTTCACAGTGAAGACTGACCCAAGCATCCTGTTAAATAATGAAGATTATCCATGGTTACGGCGCAATAAGCAAGGGACACACGCGAAGAAATAGTTTTATACCCCAAAAGATACCACTCTGGGATGTGACCGGCTTCACCGCCATCACTTTCTCTCTACTATGAGTTTTCGGACTTATAGCTGGAAAGTGCCACTTCGGACAAACCGGAGGGAATCTTTGTAAGAGCTAGCTAGGGCATTTTGGCATTTGAAACATGATTTTAGAATAATTATTTATTAAGTTATGAAATTTCAATTATTCATATCCTTTTAGTATTTTAATTATACAGAGGAGTTAATCAATGCAAATATTTAGACCATTTTAGCAGGTGTACCAAGTTTGAGCTCATTTGGACATGTTTAGCAATGTTAAGTTGCTCAAATTAGAAAATGGACAGAGATGGTTTCGAGGGAATTTGATGATGTTATCTTGTTCTCCAAGCCATGAGACTTGGCAAGATCATCAAATATGGCATTTGTGACATGCTAGAATTTTAGTTATGATCAACTAAAACAAAACTATAATATTCTTCAATAGCAAAAAGAATCAACTAAAAAGCTTTTATAAAACTCTAGTTATGATCAAAATAATATTAACTTAAAACTATATAAAATTTATGCAACTAAAATTTTCATAAAGTATTTTTTGTTAAAAACTTTAATAGCAAAAAGAATTAAATGAAAAGCAGGCATGTATGCTACTGTTTTTGAATCTGTTTAAAAGAAAACTAAAACTAAAATATCCTAAAAAGGTCTAAAACCAAAAACAGATTTAGTCCCGGTCGGTACCACCAACCGGGACTAAAGGCCTGGGTTTCGCGCCCTTTGGGCTGCTAAAATTTAGCTTTAGTCCCGGTTGGTGCCTCCAACCGGGACTAAATGTAGGCCTTTAGTCCCGGTTGGAGCCACCAACCGGGACTAAATCTCGGGCTATATAAACCGCAAGGACTTAGCAAATTTGTTCCTCCCCCAAACTTCTCCATCGCCTCTCCTCGCCTCAACGCGCTGCCCCGACGCCGTCGCCGACGCCCTGCCCCGACACCGTCACCGACGCCCTGCCCCGACGCCGTCGCCGACGCCTCCTCACTGTGAGCACCGCCCCGATCCCCTCATCCTCCTCCTATTCCCCCCCCTGCTGGGCGCCGACCCCGACGCCGCCCGCGCCGCGCTGCTGGCCGACGCCGGTGTTTTTTTAATTAGAGATATTTGTTTCAGATCATGTTGAGAACATTATTGATAGTTTCAGATGTGCAAAAATATCCCCGCAAAAGTCATTTTTGATCAAAGTCATTTTTATAGCATTATTCATGTTCTCAAAGTCATTGATATTATTCATGTGTAAAAATTTATGCAAATGTTTTATATCATTATTCATGATCAAAGTCATTTCATTTGTGATATTTTTGTTCCGAGCGTATGTAATGAATTTGTGATATTTTCATGTGTAATATAAATTTTTGTTCATTGAGATGAGATGAGATGGAGATGGCTGAATTTTTTTGTTTGTTTTGGGTAGTTTTACTAGGTTTTTAGATACATATACTCAATGTGATAGATAGATGTCCAATGCCTCATATCGCGAACATAGTTATATTCGATAATTGATCTTCATATAAATGAAGCATAAAAGTTTAGCAAACAGTTTAGCAATCACTTAGAAATTTTCATGTTCTAGGAGTACATGTAAAAAAATTCAGAGTTGTTCATTGACTTAGAAATTTTCATGTTGTTCATTGACTTAGACATGAGGGGGGGGGTCGTTAAAACATAACCCCGATAACATCGGTATAACTTCGACATGAGGGGGGGTCGTTAAAACATAACCCCGATAACTTCGGTATAACTTTGACATGAGGGGGGAGGAGTCCTCGATGATCGCCGAAGGAGGCCCCGACGATCGCCGGAGGAGTCGTCCCCGACGATCGCCGGAGGAGTCGTCCCAGATGATCGACATGAATAAACTTTGTACATGTGTTTGGTGCATTTTAATGTCTATTTGCTGCTGGTATTTAATGAATAAACTTTGTTTTATACTTGCTGAAAAACTGCTAAGTCTGAAACTGACTGTTATAAAACTTGTCAACTTTGCATGTTGTTTGCCACTAATCCATTGCTCATATGCATATGATTCCTTCTTGTGATTTGGTCTATGTAATGTGTACTTTGATGCCATGTCCATGGTTGCCATGACGAGGCCCGAAGAAAAGGTTGGGCGAGAATGAAAGGTTCACGATCGGAGAAATCACTGCAGATGGCAAACTGACTACTCCCAAGCGGACCGCGGACCGATTTATAAGTCAGTGCGGAGTTGTTGCTAGGGATAGCATCCCGATCAGCATTCAAGAATGGAATAAGCCAAAGGCGGACGATGGAGTTTCTTATGTCGACGATAGATCCAAAGATGAGCTTTGGAATACGCACATGACAAATTTCAGCCTACCGCCAGAGGTGGATCCAAATAGCAATGTTGTAGAGCGAAAAGTCAAGGCGTGGGCTCTTAAGAAGATGGCCGAACAATTCAAGAACTGGAAGAAAAGATTGCATGAAAAGTTTGTCCTAAAAGAGAAGACTCCAACATTCACCGGTCAATATGAGAAGATGAAAGATCACTGGCCCGCATTTGTGGCGTACAAGACATCGGAGAAAGGTAAGAAAAGGTCACTGATAAATAAGCAAAATGCTGCAAAGAAGGAATTTCACCATGTTACGGGGTCATGTGGCTACAAGGTTGCCCGGCCTACGTGGGACAAAGCTGAGAACGACCTGCTTGATAAAGGGATCCATCCAGAGACATTGAACTGGCCCGAACGGGCAAGGACTTGGTTCTTCGGGCATGGGGGAACTTTGCACCCAGAAACAGGGAAGTGTGTTTATACGAAAGCTCAACTTGCAACACCCGTCAAAAACATTCAGGATGCAATCTAGGTCGTGCAGGAAGGGAAGTTCCATCCCGACAGAGAGAAGGACGAGCTATCACGCGCCCTCGGGAATCCTGAACACCCTGGACGAACACGAGGCACATCAGGCTCCGTTCCGTGGAAGGTTGGGTTTCCCGATAGCAGAGACACTTATTCAAGCCGAGGGAGAAAGAAGAAAGAGGATGCAGACTGGCTGCAGAAGGTAGAAGAAAGATTAGCTTTGTAGGAGAAGCAAATAGAGGCACTTAACAGCCAGCGAGCTACCGGCCTGTCATCTCAGGGGCACAAAGATCCTTCATCCGATACTTCCCACGGAGCTACCCCACCATCTCAGCGGAAAAGCAACGTGGCTTCCACGGAGCTCGTTCGGCCGCCCATAGATGATATCACGGCTCCTGATCGCTACCCCGTGGATGATATCACGGAGAGGGAACATTGTGATCTACATGCGAAATGCATGAACATAACCTTGAAGGTGGCGGTCGGCTATGCCTTACCTCGTGTACATGATGGAACTTACCATTGCTCTCCGATTCCAGATGGCTATGCTGTTGTCGGGGTGGATGAAGTTACCAATGGATTTGAGCAGCTGGAGGTTGAGTACCCTACAGGTGAAGGGGAGACTCATCTGGGAGATGCCATAAGGACTACCATTCTGTGGAGAAAGGAACACATCGTGCTTCCATACTGGACGTCGCGTCAGCAGACTCAGCCGGAGGAGGCCCCTCAGCAGACTCCTCACAGTCCAGCTCTATCTCCGCTGCCTCAGCCATCTCCGCTGCCTCAGCCGTCTCCGCCGCGTCAGCACACTCCGTCGCCCCAGCTGTCTCCGCCGCGTCAGCGGACTCCGCCAGAGGAGGCCCCTCAGCAGAATCCGCCGCGTCAGCTGACTCCGCCTCCTCTGCCACCTCAGCACCGGCGGAAGAGATCTACCGCCGCTCCGGCGGCTAGTAGTACAACAACAAAGAAATCCAGAGCAGGTAGCGTCAAGAAGGCTCCTGCCAAGTTACCATACGACATGACTGAGGAGGAAACCAAGGAGATCGTGGCTGCCGACGTGAAATGCCAGCTTGCACCGACCCATCCAGATCCAACGGAGAAAATAGATCCGGTAAAAGCGAGGCGCTTGCTGGAAAACCTTACAAAACCACTGCCGCCTCCGCTGCTATCAAACTATGACCGCTCTATTGTAAAGTCATATAGAGATCTACAGCAGCGGTCGGGAAGTAGAAGTAGTGCAAGGGGGAAAACAATTCCCCAGCTCAGCGAAAAGAAACACCAATCGTGCCCCCCGCTCAAGGTGTTTACCGATATCGCTAATGATCCGGGGGTAGCGGCCACTGATCCTGGTTTCACTCTTGGTGCTTACTTAGGCAATGATGTACAGTTCGAAATGGATGAGTTAGCCTTTAAATTCGAGCACAGGAAGCCTCTCGTCAGACCTGAGGAGCTCCCGCATCTACCAACGATGGTGCGAAGATTGCATGACTGGTACTTGGAAGCCTCAAAGCAAGGGAGCAACTATATCATTGCGGGAATTAAAGATGAGCATTACTTCAATGGAGACGAGGAGATTTTCATTGAATTTGAAGAATTATTTCAGTTATACAATCAAGACGCCATCGACAAATCTATCGTCAGTTGCTATTGTTTGTAAGTATCATTTCTGTAATTAAGTCTCTAGCTCAGCTCGTTCATTGCATGTATAATTATCCTCACTATATATATTATGCAGAAAGAAGATCCTCGAATGCAAAAGAGGACAAATCTATGACATTGGGTTCATTAACCCAAATACTATTCATGAAGCTACGGTAAAATGGAACGCCAAGGATACAGAGAAGAACTTGCTATGGGCGTTAATTAAACAACAAACCAAAAGGGAAATACTATTTCCTTACAACTTCCAGTGAGTGTTATACTGTCTTGTACACATCATTCTGTTTCGATTACTCGATGTTAAGTGTAATTGATGAGCTATGCGTGCGCAGGTTCCACTTTATTCTGCTAGTCATTCAGTTTGACGCAGGAAAAGTACTTGTCATGGACTCGTTACGTAAAGACCCTGAGATGTGGGCGGACCTGAAAAAAATTCTCCAGAGGTAATTTCAATCATTATCGCACTATATCGGCAACTATCGTTCATTTCCTGATATCAAGTAATTAATAACTCCTTTATTCATTTTCTTTGCCGGGCAGGGTTTGGAAAGAGTTCACCAAGCAGGTTAGGGGTGAATGGAGAGAGGAGCTGCGATTTGAACAACTCAGTGTAAGTAGTACTAGCTAGGTCCACGCATCTCTTTGATTCTAGTTTCAATACCACTATCGTGCTTGATTATTATTTTGATTGAACTCTATTCTCGTAAAGTGCTCGAGGCAGGGATCCGGGAATAACTTATGTGGATACTACGTTTGTGAGTTCATTCGCCAGACGACCTCTGAGACGGGCAGATTTTTTGAAAAACTTGAAGTACGTAAACAATATTCACAAATTTATTTTATTACCATCAATTGTGTTGAGTTTCATTCATTCATATATATATATATATATATATATATATATATATATATATTGACCTCCTTCTTTAAATTAGATCGAACGGAAGCGGGACGAACTCCTACCAAAGGCTCGCATACGAGCAATTCAAGAGGAATTGGCGGGATTCTTCCTTCAAGAGATCATAGCTAAAACCGGAGAATACCATCGAGAATTGGTAGTGAATGTTGGTAATTAGATATTAGGGATCGTAAGAGATGTTACATTGTATATATGCATGAACGTGTACTATACGTAGTAGCGTCGAATAGATATACGAAAACTTGTTGTTCGACCAAGCACGGAGAAAGAGAGGTCACTTCTCTCTATATTCATGACGATTTGTGTAATGGTTCCTTCATTGCTATATGTAGTAGCTAGCATTGAGTTGAATGGAAAACGTAAAATAAAAATGAAAACCCTAAATGTAAAAGAATTGAATGGTAAACACAAAAAGAAAAGGGGGAAACACAATATGAAACCCCTAAACCCTCCAAAACCCTAAACCCCTCATTTAAAAAAAACAAAAAACAAAAACCCCAGCGCTTGGCAGGTGCTGACGCGTGGCTGCCTTTTAGTCCTGATCGGTGTTACCAACCGGGACTAAAGGTCCTCCTACCTGGGCGCCCCACAGCGGCCACTTGGAGCTCCTTTAGTCCCGGTTCGTAACACAACCGGGACTAAAAGTGGGGGCCTTTAGTCCCGGTTGCAGAACCGGGACTAAAGGCCCTTAGCAACCGGGACTAATGCCCTGTTTTCTACTAGTGATTGCAATTACTATGAGAGAGGAACTACATCTCCACCTCTCTATGTTTCCAATACGATAAAATTGCAAGAAACTGTTTATACTATGGAGTGGCCTTTATTATGTGTACATGAATTGATCTTTTATGACATGCCGATGCATAGGAAGAGAGTTAGACTCCATTGTTATGTGATATATGTTCCTTTGTGCTCACTACTGAATTACAAATCATCGTTAATTAAAATTGGCTTTGATATACCTTGGGATCCGGGTGGATCAATTACTTGAGCACTATATGCCTAGCTTAATGGCTTTAAAGAAAGCGCTGCCTGGGAGACAACCCGGAAGTTTTAGAGAGTCATTTTATTCTGCTGTGTGCTTTTAAAAATTTTAAAAACAAAAAAAATATAGAGGGGAACTTAAAACTTTTACAAAAAGAAAAGTGAAAGTGAGACAGATGAGCAATGTGGAAGTGGGGGCTAGCCTTGAACTTAGTTCATGCCCATGGAAACTTTGTGAACCTTGATTATAGAAACTTTTCAACAAAAATAATTATCCCCTTGTACAGATCCATTGTATTATAAAAATAATGTGCCAAGATTTACCTTTATGGTGTTTAAATTGCTTGTTTGGTGTGTGTTGTGCAAAAACAGAAACTTTTGCTGTAGTATTTGAATTTATGTATTTTACTGGAGCGTGCAAAAATTCTGAAATTTTTACACAGTACTTGTATGCAAAACATTTATAACCTCCTAATGTTTCAGAATTTTTGGAGTTACATAAGTATATGTTTCATCTGTATCTTTACAGACTGTCCTGTTTTCACAGATTGCTGTTACAGTTTCTTTATTTGCTTATGTTTGAAATCTTGTTGAGCCCCATTGACTTGGGAGCCATAGAATTGTGATAGAATACAGTGGATAATGTTTCATTATAATTATACAATAATGTTACCGCAGGACATGATGGGATTTGATGTTATATGTACTAACCCCTCTAATAAAAAGTTCGGTTAAGTTTTGTGTGGATGAAGTGTTCGAAGATCGAGGAGGTATCGATATGAGAAGAATAAGAGGCAAGAGTTCAAGCTTGGGGATGCCTAAGGCACTCCAAGTAAATATGCAAGGAGACTCAAGCGTCTAAGCTTGGGGATTCCCCGGAAGGCATCCCATCTTTCTTCTTCGACAATTATCGGTATGTTTCGGTTTTTGTTTTGTTCACATGATATGCGTACATTCTTGGAGCGTCTTTTGTGTTTATTTTTCCTTTTCTTTTATGCACCATGCTGGTGTGAGATAGTCCTTGGTTGATTTATAGAATGCTCTTTGCACTTCACATATAACTTTTGAGTATGGCTTTATAGAATGCTTCGTGTGCTTCACTTCTATCATTTGAAGTTTGGATGCTCATTGTTCTACATTTGGAAAATCGTTATTTGTAGAATGCTCTTTTGCTTCACTTATATTTGTTAGAACTTATCCGAGTCTTCTGTAGAAAGAGTTAAGCTCTCATGCTTCACTTATATCTATTGAGAGAGTTAACAGGAATTGGTCATTCACATGGTTAGTCATAAAATCCTACATAAAACTTGTAGATCACTGAATATGATATGTTTGATTCCTTGCAATAGTTTTGCGATATTGAGGTGGTATTATTGGGGAATGCTAGTAAAAGAATTAAAGTTGAGTATTAATAATGGTGTTAAGGGAAGTAAATCCTCACGCATGTAAAGTGGTGGCCGCTGACATTAGAAGTGAGGTTGGAGCATATTTTATCATTGATTGATCCTTTGTGTTGTTCGAATCGGGGGCTTTGAAATTTTCACAATAAGTATATGAGTTCTTTATGACTAATGTGAGTCCATGGATTATACGCACACTCACCTTTCCGCATATTGCTAGCCTCTCCGGTACCGTGCATTGCCCTTTCTCACCTCGAGAGTTGGTGCAAACTTCGCCGGTGCATCCAAACCCCGTGATATGATATGCTCTATCACACATAAGCCTCCTTATATCTCCCTCAAAACAGCCACCATACCTACCTATTATGGCATTTCCATAGCCATTCCGAGATATATTGCCAAGCAACTTCCATCATCATCATATAAATGACTCGAGCGTTCGTTGTCATATTGATTTGCATGATCGTAAGATAGCTAGCATGATATTTTCATGGCTTGTTCGTTTTTTGATATCTTTGCTATGCTAGATCATTGCACATCCTGGTACACTGCCAGAGGCATTCATATAGAGTCATGTTCTTTCAGTTTATTGAGTTGTAAGTAAATAAAAGTGTGATGCATTCTAGAGTGTTGCCCCTACCTGTGAGGATAAAAAAATGAAAAAATAGGCCAAAAAGAGCCCACCAAAAAAAGGAAAAAAAATAGAAAAAAATGAAAAAAAGAGAGAGGGGGCACACTACTATCCTTTTTCCACACTTGTGCTTCAAAGTAGCACCATGTTCTTCATATAGAGAGTCTCCATGAGTTGTCACTTTCATATACTAGTGGGAATTTTACATTATAGAACTTGGCTTGTATATTTTGATGAAGGGCTTCCTCAAATGCCCGAGGTCTTCATGAGCAAGCATGTTGGATGCACACCCATTTAGTTTCATAGGGAGCTTTCATACACCTATAGTTCTAGTGCATCCGTTGCATGGCAATCCCTACTCCTCGCATCGATATCGATTATAAGGCCTCCCCATTGCCTAACGATCCGCCGAGTTGATGCGAGACTTTTGCACTTTTGACTTCCTTTATAAACCCCTACAATCATTCTATTCCACCCATAGTGCTATGTCCATGGCTCGCGCTCATGTATTGAGTGAAGTTGAAAATGCTGAAGGGCGTGAAAAAATATGATACAATTGCTTGGTTTGGCACCAGGGTACTCTTGATTTGATATATCTCTGCAGGGAAGAACGAGCGTGTCATGCTTACCACAACTAAATGTATAGATGTTGTTTCCTTTAGCTCCATTATTATGAAAGGCAATGGTAAAATACATGCATGTTTTGTATTATTGTTTCAATATCAAATTGATAGACTATTGCCTTGAATCACTCGTATCCTAATATTCATCCCATGATTAGATTATATGATCGAGATTATGTTAGGTAGCATTCCACATCAAAAATTATCTTTTTATCATATACCTACTCGAGGACGAGCAGGAATTAATCTTGGGGATGCTGATACGTCTCCGTCGTATCTATAATTCTTGAATGTTTCATACCAATATTCTAAAACTTTCATATACCTTTGGCAACATTTTATGTTATTTTTGGGATAAACATATTGATCCAGTGCCTAGTGCCAGTTCCTGTTTTTTTTCATGTTTTTTGTTTCGCAAAAAATCCATATCAAACAAAGTCCAAACGCGATAAAATTTTATGAAGAATTATTTTGGAATATATGTGATTTTTGGGAAGAAGAATCAACGCAAGACGGTGCCCGAGGGACCCACAAGGCAACAGGGCACGCCCTGGGGGGTAGGGTGTAGGAGATATGCCCTAGAGGCAATAATAAATGTTATTATTTATCCCCATGTTCCTAATTTAGTTTATATTCCGTGCTATAACTGCTATGGTTCTCGAGTATACAATAATCACGAGGCTCGGAGGGAAACTCATATGCACGTGTGGAATAATAAATGGTAAAATGTATTCCTAGTCTGGCCTCTAAGACTAGCTCAAGTGTTGCATGATGGTTCTGTTTTCCTGATCATGGGCATGACTATGCTGCCAACTTTGAGGACAAAATGTTAGAAGGACATTTGTGTTGAATCGACCCGAATTGATGTTATGCTATGAGATACATTCGTCACAAGTTAAGGGTTAATAACACAGAGAAAGTTAACGTTTGCATGGTTCCTTAGACCATGAGAGTATTGAGTTTCTTCATGCTTGCTTCATGAACTTTGGGGTTTGTTAAACATCATCCGTAAATGGGTGGCTATTACAGTGGCTTACGGGTTCATGGAAAAGTATGTCAAGGGACTTGATAGCTCAAGATTGGGATTTGCTCCTTCGACGATGGAGAGATATTCTTTGCGCCCTCTCTATGTTACGGTATCCACCATCGTCTGGCCAGACACATTGTGATTTGATCACAGGGATGCCGGAACACGGGAACGAGAAAAGAGAACAAAAACGGTAACGAGGTAACTCGCATAGTGGACAAGTGTTGATCCACGGGGATGCCGATAAATCTCACCTCGGGTGTGTGTAACATATCGCGAAGCAACATGAATAGCACACGGCAACTGGACTTTCACTCGAATATTTATTCGTGTGGGTATAGGGGTCAATATGGGTGTCCACGGCTCCGATGTTGATCATTGATCGGAAAGTGTTCCGGTCATGTCTATACTTCACCGAACATATAGGGTCACACGCTTAAGGGTCATCTATCTGCTGAATACTAGACTGGAAGTCTGAGAGAAAGTCACCGAAAAAGTTTCGGAGACAACGGAAGAGTTCCGGAGAGAGAACACCGGAATAGTTTCGGTAAAACCGAAAAGTTGTTTCCGAGTATACCATTAAGTCAAAATGGTTTCGGCACACATCTAGAAATTCTTGGAGGGTGCTAGAATTGTTCTGGGAACTTCTAAAAATTTTCCGGAGAAAAAACCAGAAATGTTCCGGAGCTGCCGGAACCGCTTTGGTTGCTTTTCGCTGATGAAAATCACTAATCCGGAATTGTTTCGGAACACGTCCAGAATTATTTTAGTGGGTACTAGAATTATTCTAAGACCTATAGAAATATTTTCGGATTTAACGGTCGCAAAAAAATGTTTTCATGAATAGTGAAAAGCACGTTTTGGTTGCTTCTTGGAGAAGCCACCTTGAGGGCATTTTGGTAATTTCATAGTGGATGAAAATATCTGAGGGCATTTTGGTATTTCCATGTGTCCTCTACCCCTTGGGCTTGGCCTATAAATAGAGGTGGAGAGGTGCTCTCCATACTCACTCTTTCTCACATACAAATGCCATGCATGATCTGGCTTTCTCTCTCCCTCCCAGCGAAATAGTTTCGTAGAGCCGAAAGGTTGTCTGGGTTCCGGTGGGAACTAGTTCTGGACGGCGAAGCCCTGCCGGATAGCTGACACCGTATGTGTGCAACCCCGTAGAGAGGTCGTAGATTCGATCTTTTGCCCGTGGGGCTGTTCGAGTACCTGCCCGGAGGGCTGTCCGAGTGACCCGCCCGAAGGGCTGTCCGTGAGGCCTCCCGGAGGGCTGTCCGAGGATCCGTCCGGTGGGACTGTCCAGAGGTCTCCCGAAGGGCTGTCCGAGGATCCGTCCGGTGGGACTATCCGAGGGACTGTCCAGATCCGTCCGGTGGGACTATCCGAGGGACTGTCCCGAGGCCTCCCGAAGGGCTGCCCGGAGATCCGTCCGGTGAGCTGACGAGGGAGTACATCCTCGCGGTTGGCAGGTTGTAAATCCTAGCTGCGGGGATCTGCACCGACGATCTACATCGATTCTACTTCCGCTGCCCCACGAGTAGGTAACGATCAGATCAAACCTTGTATGCATCTCCATAGTGGTCCTAGGCATGTTCGTAGTGCGATTTTTTTTTGTTTTCTATTGCGTTCCCCAACAGTGGTATGAGAGTCGTGCTATGCGTAGATGCAGGTTACGATCTAGAATACATAGAGATGTATGGGTAGTGCATAATATAATTTTGTAGTAGATGAGATCTATTGCTGAAAATTATTTATGCGGATAGCAGATGAAATATGTTACTCGATGTTCTTGTTGCTTCCCTGAAATTTGTGTATTTCTGATCTTGATAACGGCATGGTGGAGTTTCAAAGTTCTGGCAATCCGCGATCCTGATTGATCAATGAAGTGCTAATAGTTTGTTTTATTCCACCATAGTTAAAAGAAAGATGAAATTTCGCAGACAAAAGGGCAATGCAGATATGATCTGCACGGGGGTCATGCGTATGACGAAGTTAAGTATGGGGCTCGAGATTTTATTATCTCGTGTTTCATACACCCCGCAAAGTTAATCTAGCAACTTGAATAATCATACTTGGTGATAAACGTTGGTAGCTGCGGTTTGGTTGAAACCTTAGAAGCCACGAAAATAAATTTTTGCATAATCCGATTAGAGGCGTCTAACTTGGTTTTGCAAGATGACATGAGATGTGCATGTGATGTGGTATAGCAGTTCTCATATTAATTTGATTATGTATGAGATGACTATATAATGTAAATTAACATGACATGCGTGTCATGATTCGGCATGATGGCTGGAGCCATATGATTGTCACTTTAATGACCTGCGAGTCAACCTTGTTATAATGCGTCATTTTATTAGCTATAGAGATAGCAGTATTATTTATTGCATCGACAAGGTGGTGGCAATCTTCGTGAAGGTGAACACCGACGCGAATGCCGAAGACGAAGAAATTAAAGACTTCTCCGTCAGAAAGGGCTATACCATATCATGCTATTATGAATTACCTGAGATGTTTATCCCTTATGATGCACCCTTCTTGATTGTGCGGTAGTCGCTTTTTATTAGGGTGATCTCTCACTTAAAATATCAAGTAGTTAGTGTTCTCCCAAGTGTAGCACCGTCTACAACACGTATCTTTTCGGGGTGCGCCATGTACACATGAGCATGAAAGATTAGAGAGGTGTAAGGTGGGTGAAGGTCAGACCTCACTGCGTGATCACTTGGTTTTCTTGACGTTCAGGCAGGACAGTCCTGAGCTCGGAACACGCACATCGAAAGATGAACAAGAGTCACATAGAGATGTGATTGGCAAGTTGGCCTACCGATTGAAATTCGCGTCATCAGTGATGAACCCGTCAATGACGTTGAATTGAAATGCGAGTCTTGTATCACTCACAATCAATTATGAGAGATATTGATTAGAGTGGGAGAGCACTTTAGAATTAACTTGTTTAATTCATGGTGCAATTAATCATGAACATTGTCTAAAGTGTGATTTTCATAAAAGTTATAGAATAATGGCTTGCATTTCCACCTTCCCTATTAAAATTGAATAAGCTGTTATATATCTGGTTAAAACTTTACGATTGATAACGTAATGTGAGGATTGTCCACAAGAGTGTCGAGAAGGACTTTGTCCTATCGCATGCTTTCGGTATTCTCCTGCTAATGCTATGGATGATATGACTCTCGTCCTTCGATCCAAAAGCTAGAATTCCGTTACGGTGAAGTGCAATATGTTTGCTTCCATGAGACCCAAACTTCAAAAGTTTGGGATAGTTATGTGATATTCATGGAACTGAAAATTGTTTTCAGATGTAGACAAAGGCTAAAAGATATGAGATATCCGAAGCAATGTTTGTTTGCAAAGTATTAGTAAAGTGTTTACTAGGCATTTGACTGATAAGAGAGGGATCCAGAAGAACGCCTGTCATGTGATGAAGGTGAATAAAACAACAACTTAAAGAGAAAGGAAATGTACGAAGGGTGTTAGTAAGACTTTCACGCCTAGGAAGTCCGGGGCTAACGCCACTCTTAAGTTGGGTGCTTCTTCTGAGAGTAGGAGAAATATTGGAAGTAAAACTGTTAGAAGTATAAAGGCAAAAAGAGAGAAGACTGGAATATCCAGCTCATGTATGAATGTCATATGAGTTATAGATGTATGGAAGGCTACGGCCTAAAAGACTTGCCAGTAATGAGGTTTAGATACGCGGTGGGAACATAGTAAAAGTTACTATACCTTCCATCGGTGTATTACCTCTGTATTTATTTTCATAATTCATTTTAGAGTTTTGTTCAATCTAGCCCATTGCATAATGTTTGTTGCAAGAAGGTTGTTCATGATAGAACAAATTGTTGTTCGGTGTTATGAATAACATAAGGGCCATACTTTCATTGAGAATGAGATGTATGTTAAGAATATTGATAATAATATAATACATCCATGACACTGACGCTAAATGTCGAAAGACTAAAAGAATACCACATATGTGTGGCACTGCATTTGGTCACATTGGAGAAACCCGCATGGAGAAATTCCATAATGATGGATTTTGAAGTCGTTTGATTATGAATCATCTGACACTTGCAACTTTCGTCCGAAAAGTGAAGTGACTGAAATACCATTCACATGCCATAAGGAACGATCAACGAACTTATTGGTGATCATACATTATGATGTGTGTAGTCCAATAAAGGTTATTGCTAGTAGTGGATTTGTCTATATTCTGAAATGACTCAAGTAGATATATGGATATTTACTTGATGAGACGTAAGTCTGGATCTTCTGAAATCATTCAAAAGGTTTTCAAAATGAAGTAGAAATTATTGTAACAAGAAAAATTATGTTTCTACAATTAGATTGCGGAAAGGAATGTTTGAGTTACAAGTTTAGCGAATGTCTGATGAGTCGTGAAAAGAGTTTCATAACTTACACCTCCCAGAACACCACTGTGAGTGGAATGTCCGTGATGATGTAATCAAACCATTTATGACATGGTAAGATCAAAGATGACATAAATCAATTTGCCATTATCCCTTTTAAAGTAATGCTTTAGAGATTGCGGCTTTTACACTGAAAAGAGCTCCATCAGATCTATGGAAATGATGCCATGGTATGGTACACCCAACCATGCTATCTTTTCTTAACATTTGGAATATGGGGCTTGAGTAAAATGTTTACAAACCTATTCCAAATCAGACAAGTGCTACTTTGTAGGTTATCCCAAGTTATTGGGAATTCCTCCACCACTATACCGAGGCAAAATGTTTTGCCACAAAGAGCGGTATGATTTTGAAGAAAATGGTTCTTGCAAAAAGGTGAGTGGGAGGACAGTGCAACGCGACGAGATAACAGTATCTTCGTCATCAGGTCAAAAGGAAAGAAACCTTGGAAGTAATTCCAGAGTTTCCTACTACGACTGATACGGAAGCCTGTACATGAGATGTATGGACTTCGGTCGACCTTGCAGCTGAACCACGTAGGCAAAACACGTGCAAACCTCCCAGGTGCGCAGACGAGATATTGTTGCTAGACAACAGTATACCTACGATACACAAGGAAGCGTTGATGGGCCCTGACTCCGGAATTGGCTAAATGCCAATACAATCCGAGATAGTTTCCATATAAACAATTCAAGATTATATCTTGATGAACCCTTCGGAAGACTTTGAGTCTAACAAATGTTAATGGAACTATAAACTGATAGGGATAAAAATGTTTTATCCATAAAGCTCGACTTGTTGCTTGTAACAAATTCAAGGAATTAACTACGGCGAGATTCTCTCTGTAGCGATGCTTAAAGTCGGTTCGGGTTAAACTAGCAATTGATACATATTTCAATCATGAGATATGATACATGGATACCAAAAGGATTTCCATAAGATGGAAATGCTACCTAGGACTTGCATGTGATACAGTCCAAGGTGTTTTGTCAATCCAGAGGATGCTAGTGAGTATACAAACTTTAGAGTTCCAGTGATGGACAGAAGAGAGCAAAATGGAGTTGGAATCTTCGTTTTTGATGAAATAGTCAAAAGAGTTTGATTTCATCAATGGACAACGAAGATGCTTGTGGTTGCAAGAAAGTAAGTGGGAGCATAATAATATTTCTAAAAACCTTGTGTGTTTGACACATTGTTGATTGGAAATAATATAAATTTCTTGACACGAATTAGGACTTCAGTGAAAAATAGTTTTTCGATGAAGTGCTTGGGCTAGGTAGCCTCGATATTAGGCATATTTATCTATGGAGATAAATATGGCCTAATAGGCTAAAGCCAAAAATACATATTGACAACATGTTAAAACAGTTTAACATTAAAACGCCAAGGAGTGATTCTTGCCGAAGTCACATGGAAAGAGTTTTGCAAGACTCGGTGTCCCAAAACACTGATGAGCAAAATACATGATGGAGATTCCACACACTTTCGTGTTTGGATTAATCATGTATTCCATGGTATGTAGAGCAACCAGATATGTTCGGTACTCCCAGGCAGTTGCGAGTATAGATACCAAAGTGATCAAAGTACTGATCATGGGACAACAGTGAAAGATGTCATTGAGTACTAGAGTAGTACTAATGACATGTTTTCTCGCAAGCGTAGATTATGAAGAGTTTGTTGTAAAAGGTTACATCGATACAGTCTTCATGAATGCTCCATGCGATTTTCGTTTTAAGTTAAGGGTTTTGTGTAATACACGATATGGTGGCACGGTAGTTGGAAATTGTTCCAAATAGGTTACTGTGGTGAATTCTATAACAAAGGCTAAGTATGTTGACGCTTTAGAAGCGACAAAGAAGGTGTTGAATCATATAGTTCATTCATGAACTTAGTATGGTTCCAAGATGACTTTGGTCAATGGGACACTATTGTGGATAGTTGCTCCATAGCTCAGTCTGAGGAATCAAGATTCGACCAGTGATTCACATATATACAAAGCCAAGTCCACACAAAATATGAATTTTGTGAAAGCATGAAAATGTGAGGACATGCAAAGATACACACGGAATTGAAGTTGTGAGATCCGTTGGACATCAGGCTATACCACAAGAAAGCATATTTTACACCGGTATGCCATAGGTGTAAAGTGCATTAGCATTGACTAGATTATTGACTCTAGTGCAAGTGGGAGTCTGTAGGAGATATGCCCTAGAGGCAATAATAAATGTTATTATTTATCCCCATGTTCCTAATTAAGTTTATATTCCATGCTATAACTGCTATGGTTCTCGAGTCTACAATAACCACGAGGCTCGGAGGGAAACTCATATTCACGTGTGGAATAATAAACGGTAAAATGTATTCCTGGTCTGGCCTCTAAGACTAGCTCAAGTTTTGCATGATGGTTCTGTTTTCCTGATCATGGGCATGACTATGCCGGCAACTTTGAGGACAAAATGTTAGAAGAACATTTGTGTTGAATCTGCCTGAATTGATGTTATGATATGAGATACATTCGTCACAAGTTAATGGTTAATAACACAGAGAAAGTTAACGTTTGCATGATTCCTTAGACTATGAGAGTATCGAGTTTCTTCATGCTTGCTTCATGAACTTTGGGGTTTGTTAAACGTCATCCGTAAATGGGTGGCTATTACTGCAGCTTACGGGTTCATGGAAAAGTATGTCAAGGGACTGGATAGCTCAAGATTGGGATTTGCTCCTCCGACGATGGAGAGATATTCTTTGGGCCCTCTCAGTGTTACGGTATCCACCATCGTCTGGCCAGACACATTGTGATTTGATCACAGGGATTGACGGTGCCCTGGATTAGGGGGTGCTAACCGGGTCGGCCCGTCTCCTCGGTTGGGCCGATGTACCCCCGTACGTGATCAAGATGGACTCCAGAGGCCGTGAATGAGAGACGTGACCAAGGCTGTCTCTACCGAAGACTTGTTGTACACTTCAAGATTTGTCCAGCCACCTTATTCCTAGATACCAACCTTGTAACCCTAGGTACCCTCCTTGGCGTGTATATAAGCCATAGGGTTTAGCCCGTCGAGGGGACATCAACGCAATATCGCTCACCTAGCCCTAGAAGTTAGACACATATTACGATCTCGAGGTAGATCTACTCTGTACTCGATACATCTCCATCAATATAAACAAAAGCAGGATGTAGGGTTTTACCTGCATCAAGAGGGCCCGAACCTGGGTAAACATCGTCTCCCTTGTCTCTACAAACACCGATCCGAGATCCGTAGCTCGGGACCCCCTACCCCGAGGTCTGCCGGTTTTTACACCAACAGTGGTGCTTTCATTGAGAGTTCCACTGCGTGATCACCAGAAGGATTGATGGCTCACCTGCAGATCAACTGCACTAACGGCTGCGAGGATGTTTACACCCCCAGACAACTCTTCGTCTTCAACAGCATGGTATTCTGCGCCGACTCGACAGGTCACCTGACCTCTGTCGAGAACTATGCCCTAGGTCGGATCGGGACGTTCGGTGGCCTGGAGTACACCGCGGATTCCCGTGGTGAACTCATCTTATCGGGATGGACTCCCGGATGGATCGAGAGCTCGGCCGGTTCCGGAGGCTCGACTCCGGAGCCGGACTCTGTCACGGCGCCTCTTGAGACCCCTGACACCGCTACTCCGGCCACTCTCTCCCCGATCGCCTGTCCGGAGATGGATCCGGCTCCCACCCCTGAAATTGCGCCGGTGCCAGGGTTGATTTCGGCACGGGACCCGGAACTATGTTCAGACTCCCGCCGCTCCGAAGACACATCTGGCTACACGCCGGGTGTACTGCGAATCAGCCCTGCCTATGGCGCATCCATGAATCCCGAAGAGTTATCTCACCTCGATGAGATGCTTGACCGCATCCGGAGTATGTCCATCTTGGACGGCAAGACTTCGGTTTACAATCAGATCGGCCTTAAAGCCGACGATAGGGAAATTTACATCCCACCCACCACCCACCTAGTCGCCACGATCGATGATTTAACCGACGTGCTGGACTACGGCGAACCCTCAGACATGGAGGAAGACGCTGACAGCCCCATCGAGACCACCTTACCCCCGGTAAACACGGGCAGGTGGACCGCCACGTCCACCTATGATGTGCACATGGTGGACACCCCCAGATCCTGTCCACGACGTCGGCGAAGCCGCCGAAGGGGCAATAATGGGGAACCCAGTGTCAACGAGGCGACAGCCAATAACAGCGATGCAGAGGACGGCGATGCCGATAACCATGAGGAGGACGTTAAAGCCTCCCCAGTAAGGAATGGCACACCAGACCGACCTCTTGGGGACTGAGATCTTGATGACCTCTTTGAAGGGGGGCTGATGACAACTACATGCCGGAATCCGATGAGGACGAGAGCCTCGGCACCGACGACTACATCGTCCCCGAAGACCCTTTTGAACAAGAGCGCTTCCGACGATGCCTCGTTGCGACGGCTCGGAGCTTAAAGCGCAAGTAGTAGCTGCAGGCCAATACCGATGCGCTAAATGAAAAGTGGATCGAAGTGCTCTCCGCCAAGAAAGACATGGAAAACCGATGCCATAGTGCACCGAAATCATACCCACGCAGGCATCTTTTACCGGAGTTCGACGAAGAGCTCGCTGACGACCTCGATCGGCCCCCTAGGGGCCGAGACAGGCCAAGACGAGAAGACCACGGTGAACGGCCACCTCCACGCCATCATGGTAAAGCCCCCGTAGACTTACTGGATCCTCGCGACGCTAGACGTCGTATTGAGGAAAATAGGGTTCCCCCTCGGTCCATCTACAGATCAAGGGGACGCGCGCCCGCCGGGCCCGACGGCTACGACGCCTGGATGGACAGGAACGGCCGTGCCCGAGATCAAGCTTACTCACGGCTCTCTCCCGAGATCTGACAAGATCCTCCTCGGTCCCGAGGTCCGGCTCACCCAATCTGCTTCACAGACAGAGTGATGGAACATCAATTCCTGGAAGGGTTTAAACCCATCAACATAGAATCGTACGATGGTACCACGGACCCAGCAGTTTGGATCAAGGATTTCCTCCTGCATATACACATGGCCAACGGAGATGATCTCCATGCCATTAAATTTCTGTTGCTCAAGCTAAAGGGGCCGGCGAGGCACTGGCTTAACAGCCTCCCTTCTCACTCTATTGGTAGCTGGGAGGCCCTAGAAGACGCTTTTCGAGCAAACTTCCATGGCACATATGTCCGACCCCCGGACGCTGATGACCTCAGCCGTGTCACCCAGCAGCCAGGCGAATCAGCCCGGAAATTCTGGAATAGGTTCCTCACCTAGAAGAACCAGATCATAGACTGCTCCGAAGCCGAGGCCATTGCCGCATTTAAAAACAACATTCGAGATGAATGGTTGGCTCGACAACTCGGCCAGGATAAGCCGAGAACTACGGCTGCCCTGATGACAGTGTCCTGGTACTCACCACGTCGTCTCCCGACCAGTGGGTCGGGCCGAGGACCCCCATGGCGGTTCACTATTGGGCCACTTCGGGCAGCCCATGACATATACGAGGAAGGTTCCACAAGACTTGGTGATCAAGACAAGGACTCCTCTCCACCGACATAGCCGACTAGGACTCTTGTTATTCTAGGCCTCCGGTACATTATATAAGCCGAGGCTAGGCTAGTTGATAGATCATTATGATATTCATCATCACCCCTAGGGTTTAGACCACAACTTACGATCTCGAGGTAGATCAAGCTTGTACTCGATACATCTCCATCAATATAAACAAGAGCAGGACGTAGGGTTTTACCTCCATCAAGAGGGCCCGAACCTGGGTAAACATCGTCTCCATTGTCTCTGTTACCATCGATCCGAGATCCACAGCTCGGGACCCCCTACCCCGAGGTCTGCCGGTTTTTACACCGACACTGGTGCTTTCATTGAGAGTTCCGCTGTGTGATCGGCGCGGTTCGATGGAAATTCATATCGGCTCCTACGCGATCTACACGTCGGGACCGAACCTCATCGTCGACGACGGCATCTTTGTTGCCGGCTCGACTAGCAACCTCGGCTGGACCGAGGACAATGCTACATGTCGGATCATCAAGATCGGACTGGTGCCCTCATCAACTTCAACTCCGATCTATATCAAGATCATGGGGGAATCGTCCGTGGTGCTCGGGGGCTCAACGTCAACATTGCCCTCGCGCGATCATGCAGTTTTTTCTGCACAGCGAATTCATGTTCGCCATCCCCGTCTCCTCGAGCGTCGCTTTGACGATTGCTTCAGTGGGATTGTGCGGAATTGAGTCTAGAAAAACCCTGTAAAATTTTGTCGTATTCCGATGGAGGAATCTCCGGCGATCTACGATATACCGGAGCCCTGTCAAATCTGGACGTGAATCTGGACGAGTTTAGGGCGAGGAGTCTAGCGTCCAGCTCGGACATCCTTTGGAAGATCCAACCGCTGATCGGCTGCGGAATTCCTATATCTACCATCCCTCAAAATTTCAGCTCGATCCAATGGTTCAAACTCCGGGACGAGTCCGAGGAGTGAATCAATTTTCGGATCTGTTTCCTGCGCGAAGACGAATCCGGCCCGAATTCATCTTTCTTCATGAACGGGACATTGGACATCCTTTTTAAGGGAATCTTTTCTAGGGTATTGTGTGTTGTTCTCAAACATGTGCCCACAAATTTTGAGTCTTTTCCGAGGCGATCTTCACCGTCGTGCCGATGTCAAATCGGCCCGACCATGTTACTCCACGGTTGCCGACCTGCGATAACATCGACTACGTCGTCGCTTCGTCGAGCCGAGGTCAACCTCATCAGGATCATCACCCCGGCGAGCCGACCAAGAGTTCAGTATCACGGCTAAATCATCACCAACATCGTCGCCCCACGGATTGCATGGGTCGGGCGCGCCGGCATCTCCGCACGGTCACTTCATCGAGCCGGCTTTGACCGCGTCAGAAGTTACGATCTGCGTCGGCATGGCCGCGCCGTTGCTTCTTCAAGCCGATGTCCGCCACGCCGACCTGCTGCGACAACTCGGCTGGACCGGGGGCTTCACCATCTCTTCATTAACCTATTCGGACGACTTCGGCGTCACCAGCCGACCAGTTTCGTCATCTCGGCTGGATCGGGGGCTTCGCCTCAACATATCGGCAGTGTTGTACTACCGGTTCATCAAGCCGAGCTCTTCGCTCGGACACCTCGGCCGGACCGGGGGCTTCGCCATCGCTTCATCGACCTACTCCGGCGTCACCCTGCCGACCTACTCTGTCTCCTCGGCTGGACCCGGGGGTTCATCTCGGCACATCGGCAATTTTGTGCTACCACTTCATTAGCTGAGCTCTTCGCTCGGCCACCCCAGGACCGGCTTGGGGGCTGGGATGTCGACCCGTTGCAAGCCCGGACTACGTCATCAACGCCGAGCACATTAACCAGCTAAGCCGCTTTCATGCTTAACTTTTTTCAATTTTCATTTTTTGTTTGGTTCATCCAAGTGTTATACTTTTGTGTTAAAAAGATAAGTTATTAGTTAAACACTTAGTTTGTTAAAAACACTCCCTTTACCCATGTTAACTGGGGGCTCTTCAATTTATACGAGCCGTTTTATAATAAGTGTTTTCTTCTAAGTCGTTGCAAAGTCTTTTTTCTATCACTCCTTTCTCGACACGAGTGTGTGGTCAATAGCTGGATAGGCTGGTTTCTCTCTAAAGCCGCTCGAGTTTGGTTCGCTAAGTTGGCCTGAGAAGCACTCCGCCTTCGGGAATAGGAGGTTGAAGCAGAAGGCTGACCCGCTTGAAGTCTTGAGATCAGATGTGTCATGTTAACGCACGACGGAAGGACAAACTAATTTTAAGCTCACTTTTCGGATTGACACCAAAAAACTTGATTTAGTTCCGACGTCAAGTTTTTACATAAGTTTTTTGGCTTTTCGAGCTTATGACACTTTTAAGCTATTTGTATGTTTTTCTTTCAGGAGGCGGAACATCCTCATGACCGAGGTGCCCTGCGTAATAATTCAGCTCGGGAGATATTTTTCGACCCGCAGCTCGTCATCTTTCCTGCCGACCTATACCTCGGCGTTGGGGAAACGCACATGACATCTGGACTAGTTCCCGAGGAGATTCGATCCTCAGGTTGGTCGGCCGCACCCAACCTGAGTCTCGGGGGATACTGTGTTTCTCCAGCATAACTCTCGCAGTACGACGTCGGACGCCTTTAATGCGTCGGCAATATTAATGGGGGGGCTGCGACTAGAGCCGAACCCACCAAAAGCCAAGGTACTCCGAGGAGTCCTCGGCAAAACGTTCTCGGATATTGCTTTATATGCATTAGTTTCGAATTGTGTCTTCGGTCAATAGTTGGGTTGCCTGGCTCCTGTGCTTACTCCTTACGTTCCCGATAGTTCGGCTAAGGGTAAAGGGAGAACCACTGTGATTGTACTTCTGGTTTAACTAGTCAAGTGCCTCAGTGGAGAAAGCCGAAAACTGACTGTCACAATAAGCTTAAACTGGTCAGCGATCCGATGACTGTGTTAAACTGCAGATCGATTGAGATTACCCCGTGTTAAGCAGTGGGCCTTTCATAAAATTGGCCGAAGCGTTACTGGCTTGACCTCGGCTGACGCCGAACACTAACCGGGGGCTAGTAACTGGCCTCCCAACTTGAAGCTCCTACGAATAAGTGAAAGTTATAAAGCCTGCATATCTGATTGCCTTGTTTCCGCTAACACAAACCGCCTCCGGGCACCGAGATGTCGGCTAAGGGTTGTCTTATTATTGCGAAAACACCCTGCGTAGTATCTACAAAGGGGTGGAAGCCGACGATGGGCCACTTTCAGATTATAAACAGTCGCAACGGAGTCAAAATAACATATAGTATAAAGCTGCAAATACAGCTTAAAGGCTGACAATCACAACATGTGCCGAGGGCTCCTTGAGGTACCTCGGCGCGGTTACATCAGGACTCCTGGAGAGCCCAACATATCATTAGAGTTTGTATTCAATGTACAAAAGCTGCCTTCCGTAATTATCATTATAAAGCCATAAATATGCATCAATTTGACTTAAGATTTTGGCCAAGCTGGGTTGCCTTGCTCCTGTGCATACCCACTACGTTCTCGATTGTTCGGCTAGGGGGTAAAGGGAGCACCTCTGTGATTGTTACTATCGGGTCATCCGAGTTAGTACCTCAGACTGGGTGAAGCCGAAAGCTAGGCATCTTAAGAATACAATTGGTCGGCAGCGACGGAAGTGAAAATTTAGGTTCATTAAAGACCACAGAGTTCGGGAAGTTTCCCCAAACTAAATCCTCAATATTTTTCTCCCACATTGATCGGAGTTGAGGTTTTCACGATCATGGTCAACATGATAGCCTGAGAAAAGGAACTTATAAAGGAACTATTTTTCTTGGAAGATGTTTCTTACGCTTAAACGTAATATAACATAAGCTCTGTTCCACTTTGTTTGTAGAACCAAATAGCCGGATTGCCTTGTTATCCGAAGAGTCTGGTTCGCCTCGGCGGACCAGGAGTAGGAAACACTCCTCGGCCAATGGTCGAGGAGGGAGAAGCCGAAGGCTGGTTAACAAAGTTTGTAGAACAGAGGCATTTGTAATGATGTAAAGTACTTGGATACATAGAATCATTACACATAAATTGTGATTAAAGTTAATTTACTCTGGATATCGATCCTTAAGTCGGCCACCCGTGCCCAAATTAAGGCTCGGGGGCTACTGGGCTTCACACTTCTCAATTAAAAGCCATTGAAGGGGCACAACGATCCCCTGATCTGGTGTTGCCACCCGACCAGTGGCTCGGGGGCTACTGCATTGCGGATTCAATCCAGGAAAATTCAAAGTGCAAAACAGTTTCTGAGGAGATTATGATCCTCGGGTTGGTCGGTCGCACCCAACCTGAGTCTCGAGGACTATGCACACCGTGTTTCTGTTCCTAAGTATGCTGCCGAGCTAGGAGTTGATCCTCGGGCCGATTTCACGAATCGACCTGAGTCTCAGGGGCTACTGGGTCATCGGTTTTATGATTTCCTTCAGGTGCAACTCGGATTTTTGGCCGACACACGCCTTGAGGGCTACTGGCTATACATCTCGGCAGAGAATAAATTGCACCCATCGGAAATAAATTCCGCAAAAAATCAGCCCTAGGCCGAGGTGGCGCACCACCTCGGAAGCAGTCCGGCATAAAGCTCGGCTGCAAGTGGCTGGCTCCATAGAGAACTTTTTCGGCGTTAAGCTCGGATAACCTCCTTCAACTTTTTCAAGACCGAGGTAATCTATGACACCTCGGATACCGATCGGCGTTAGAGCTCGGCTACAACAAGACACCTCGGATGCAGTCCGGCGTTCGAGCTCGGTTGCAAGAGGACACCGCTGCACGGGGAAAAACTTTGAACCCGAGGTGCGGCGTAAAAATAACAAGGCATTGATAAAGGCCGAAAACTTAAAGGGCCCCTCGGATGCCCGACGTATGAACTCTTCGGATTCAGCTCGACGATCCTCAAGATCGAAGATGGGAAGATTGGTTGAACCAACTTTCAAGACTGACGGCCGAAGACGAAGAACATCTCGAAAGAACCGAGGAGCATCCCCAACTTGAAGACCGGTTTAGGGGGCTAGTGACGGTGTCCTGGACTAGGGGGTACTCACCACGTCGTCTCCCGACCAGTGGGTCGGGCCGAGGACCCCCATGGCGGTTCACTATTGGGCCACTTCGGGCAGCCCATGACATATACGAGGAAGGTTCCACAAGACTTGGTGATCAAGACAAGGACTCCTCTCCACCGACATAGCCGACTAGGACTCTTGTCATTCTAGGCCTCCGGTACATTATATAAGCCGAGGCTAGGCTAGTCGATAGATCATTATGATATTCATCATCACCCCTAGGGTTTAGACCACAACTTACGATCTCGAGGTAGATCAAGCTTGTACTCGATACATCTCCATCAATATAAACAAGAGCAGGATGTAGGGTTTTACCTCCATCAAGAGGGCCTGAACCTGGGTAAACATCGTCTCCATTGTCTCTGTTACCATCGATCCGAGATCCACAGCTCGGGACCCCCTACCCCGAGGTCTGCCGGTTTTTACACCGACACCTGACCTCTCTGATGACTCGCTTTTGCGCGGGAGAAGATAGCTGGCTCGCCCAAAGTACTCATAATGGCGAGGCAGGCACCTCGGAAACTCGTGACGCCAATGGAAAACCAAAGCGCAACAAAAATAAGTGCAAGTATAAGAATGGCGGAAGTGACACTGAAGATGCCGCGGTCAACGCAGAATTCACCGGACCTAAATCTGTGCAGAATAGAAAACCCTTTAAAGGGAATAAAGACAGACCTAGCCAGCTTGATAGGCTCCTGGACCGCCCATGCGGGATTCACAGTACTCAGGAAAAACCAGCAAACCACACTAATAGGAATTGCTGGGTCTTTAAACAAGCCGGCAAGATAGCGGCAGAAGCTCAGAGTAAAACCCAACACCGCAGCGACGACGAGGATGAACCTCGGCAGCCCAATAATGGAGGCCAAAAGAAATTTCCTAATGAGGTAACAGAGGTCAACATGATCTATGTCACCCACATCCCTAAAAGGGAAAGGAAGCGTGCACTTCGGGACGTATACGCGCTGGAGCCAGTCGCCCCGAAGTATAACCCATGGTCGGCCTACCCGATCACTTTCGACAAGCACGATCATCCGACCAGCATCAGGCATGGCGGATGGGCGGCCCTCATCCTGGACCCTATTGTTGATGGTTATCATCTAACACGCGTCCTGTTGGACGGGGGAAGCAGCCTTAACCTCATCTATGAGGACACAGTTCGGAAGATGGGCATTGACTCATCCCGGATCAAGCCGAGCTCTACCTCTTTTAAAGGTGTCATTCCGGGCGTCGAAGCCCATTGTACCGGAACCGTCACCCTAGAGGTAGTCTTCGGTTCGCCTGAGAACTTCAGAAGCGAGGAGTTAATCTTCGATATCGTACCCTTTCGGAGTGGATACCATGCGTTCTTAGGGCGCACAGCCTTTGCACGCTTTAACGCGGTCCCGCATTATGCCTACCTCAAGCTCAAAATGCCGGGACCCAACGGCGTCATGATAGTCAATGGTAACACAGAACGTTCACTCCGGACAGAGGAACAGACCGCGGGTTTCGCGGCCGAGGTACAAGCGTTCGAGGAAGCAGCCCACAACGATAAACGCGCCGCCCGCTCTTTGAAGCGTGCCCGGGCTGCACAAATCGACCTCGGCCAGGTACCCCCGCACCCGAAATAGGGATGCGGGCTCCTAGTGTGCCCTCCTTGGAGTGGGCACTACGTCCCCAGAGTGCACAACTTCGCACTCAAGATTCCCTGGGACGTCGAGGAGCCAGAACGACTACCCAAACATCGGCGCGGATTAACCACGCAAGGACGAGGCTTAGAGCCCCTGCACAGGCAAGCATCTGTAAAAGAAACTACCAAACTTCTATGTGGTTTTAAAACCACAGAGCGGCTTCGGCCACACCTCCCTTCAAGGAACTCGGTCAATCAAAAACCTAGAGTGTATAAAGGGCCGGAAGGGCATCGACCTTCACAAATTCTTCGCCACCAATGGTGACGATCTGGTCAACAGTCCGGAAACGCAGACGTGCGGCAGGTAGTGGTCCGGATCCTTTAAAATCCGTTAGCGATTATCCGACCTGTTTTTCCTGTTTCTTCTTTACCATCTACATTGTACTCTTTCAATTACTCTCGTCACAGCTGGGCATGTACACGATTGATATTATGAAATAAAGAAACTGTGCCCTTTCAAGGTCTCTATTGTATTTCTTTATCAGCATAGCTCTGGGACGATGCAGTTCTTTAAAAAGATGCAATTGTATAACAAAGTCCGATGTATTCGGCGTCTCGAATGTTGGCCTTATATGCATCAGTTTCGAACCTAGATTTCGGTCAATAGTTGGGTTGCCCGGCTCCTATGTGTACCCCTTACGTTTTTGACGAATTCGGCTAAGGGTGTAACGGGAGAACCACTGCGATTGCGCCGCTAGGTCAATTGGCATGGCGCCTCAGTGGAGAAAGCCAAAAACTGACTATCTAGGTAGGCGTAAACTGGTCTGCCATCCGGAGACCGCGTCAAGCGATGTGACGATAGAGATCACCCGTGTCAAACGAAGGGCTTCCATTCCTAGCCGAAGTGTGCTCTGGCATAGACCTTGGCCGAGCTGGCCGAACACTTCTTACACCGGGGGCTGGTCATCAGCCCCCACAGTCAAACTCCTATGACTAAATGAAAGATATCAAGCCACTATAGTCCGATTGCCTAGTTCCTATAAGACACCGACCGCCTCCGGGTACCGAGACGTCGGCTAAGCATGCAGTGTGCCTTAAGGAACACCCTTTGTATGACCTACACTGGGGCTGAAGCCGACGACTAGCCACTCTCATTTTAAACAGACATATAGGAGGAATAATCAAAATTATCAAACAACACAAATGGAATCTTAAGCCATTCTCATTCAACAAAAGATAAAGTTTTTACATTGTACACCCCGGCATTTTGAAGTATCATCTAAAAATACAGAGTATCTTTGGGCACATGGCCTCGGTGGTCCGAGCTCCCGCCTCCACCTCGGCGAAGAACTGCTCGGCAGTCCGCGACTTGTCGGCGGGGGGGCGGGGGGCGGCACACGTCTCCGCATCAACCTCGCGGAAGTGAGTCTTCACGCAAGCATATGCCCTCTGTGCCCCTTCGAAGCACGCGGACCTTTTCCAGCGATCCACGCAGGGCACGGCATCTCGAAGACGTGCCGTCAGGCCGAAGAGACTCTTCGGCATGGCTTCGGCAAGCCACAGAGCGACGCAGAGGTCCTGAAGCACCGGTCTCGTCATGCGAAATAGCTCCACCAGCTGCTTCACTCGATGATTTAGCAGCTGCGTGGACGGTGACCCCGGAAACTGTCCCCAGAAGGCCTTCTCCACCTCGTGGCCCGCCAGCTGGCTGAAGTATGCCACCGCATCCTGCGCGCTCTGCGGGAGATCTGCAAAGACCTCTGTGGAATGCCATAATTGGGTGAGCTCGACACACCCTTTGCTGCCAAACGAACATTGCAGCAAAAATATCTTACCCGAGGCGATTTGCTCCACTTGCTGGAGCACCTCGCGATCAGCTCGGGCCGAGGTCTTGAGCTCGGAGTGGGCACGTTGAAGCTTCTCGAGCTCCTCCTTCGTTTGTTGCCCCTCCTCCTAAAGTTTGCCGCATGCTTCGAACACACCCTTAAGGGTCTCCTCGACCTCCAGCACCCGTGCTTGGTGCCTGTCCCCGACTGCCTTCTCGGCGGCCCGAGCCTTCTCGGCCGAGGCGGCAGCAGCCTCCTGCTGCCACACCTCCTTCCGAGCCCATTCAAGCTCGGACTTGAGAGTTTCCAATTCCGCTGTCAGCACAGTTCGGCTTTAGTTGTTTTCTTTAGCATACAAAATACAAGGCAAGTTTTAACTTGCTTACCTTGAGATTGCTCAAGTTTCCGGTTCATCTCCGCCATCTCTTCGGAGACGGAGTCCGGAACCGAGGTCGAAACCTGGAATAAAATAGATCCTTATCACAAAGGGAATAGGTAAGATCACTAACAGGCTCCAGGATGGCTGCCTCGCGCAGCGTCCTAGGGGCTGCTCAACGGGCTCCTACTTAATCAAGTGACCCCGATGCCAGTTTCTCGAAACCGACTTCGGGCTCGGGGGCTACTCACTCACTAAGCCGTTTAGAAGGCAATACTTTTATGTCCTCAGACAAAATTCATAAAACAAATAGCTTAAATAAACAAATTGAATGCGCAGAAGACATACCTCGAAACCCGCTACGAGGTTCTTGAAAACCTCGTGCAGGACGGCCCCTGCGGACCGGTAGCCTTCCAGCGCCGTGCCTATCAAGGCACGGTGCTCCTCCTTGATGGAAGAGCCTCTTAGGGCCTCCTCCACCTCCTCGGTCCACCCCGCGCCAGTCCGTCCGTGGGCAGTAGGCTGGGGTGAAGGGATGACCTCGGGCGTACCCACCCGAGCAGCCTTCGCCTGGTGTGGTGGAGCCGAGGTAGACGCCGGCTGGGCCGATGGCTGGCCCAGCCCTTCTTCGATGACCTCGGGGAGCTCCGTCCCCGGGTCTTGTTGGGCCAAGGTGTCGACCTTGGCCATGATCGCCACCTCGTCAGCCCCCGTCACATTGACGTCGGGGACCTGGGTGGATGTCGCCTCCCCTAGCCCATCATGCTTCGGGGGAGAAGCGGCGGGCTTTGGAGTCCCGCCGGTGGACGGCAGCCCGCTCGAAGAACCGCTGGGAATTACCCTCGGCGGGCTACATGTGAAAAATTGCTTCTGTAAGATTTCCCATGCTGAAGAAAGTGACTCAAAGAAAGAAGATAAGGACAAGGACTTACCCTCGGGGTGCCGGTTTCTTCCTCCCCATAGTGAGGGGATCTTCCTTTGAGTCACCGGAGAGCTCGGCCCTCTCCGATGACTTGTTGGCGGCCTCGGATGAGGCTCGCCTCGGCCTCTTTGGGCCCTTCGGTGGCATATCCACGTCGGCGTCTTCCAACGCCGACCTCTTCTCCTTTGGAAGGGAAACCTCCTCCTCCTCACCCTCCTCGGCGCCGCCGCCTTGAGCGGCGGAGGTGTGGGTCTCTTCTGACCGGGTGAACGAAGTCCCCCGGGTCCGAGCACTTGACCTCCCCGTCTAGGACTTCGTCCCTTTGGAGGCCACCACGTGCGGCTCCTCGGTCAGAAGCGCTAAGAGCAGGGGAGTTGGAGGCTACTCTGGCAGTGGGGCCGGGCATCGTACCCCTTGTACCCAGGCCGACCACTTCTGCAGAATGTCAAAATACGACGATTCAAGTAAAAATCTTTGCCAATAAGTAGAAAATAAAGATTGAAGGACGGAACGACTCACCGGGGGGGCCTCATAGCCGTGTTCGAGGCCGCGGTCCTCCCCTGCATTGGGGATCTTGTCCTTGGTCAGCTTCATGAGCCTTGACCACATGGCTGCCAAGGTGGAGCGGAAGAAGGTGTTGATGGTGTCCATGTCCTTGGGCTTTTGTGCCCACATCGGGGTAGCCCGAAGTTGGAGAGGGAGTATACGGCGGTTGAGCATGACATTGATGATGTCGGCCAGCTCAACCTTCCCCATTGTGGACCACCACAAGATCCTGTCGATCAGGGTCTCCACCTCTTCTGGCTTCCCCCAAGCAACACCCTTCTCCTTCCAGGACTTGAGTTTCGTGGGAGGCCCGGCCGAGAAGGCCAGGACTTCGGTTTAACCAGGGGCGAGTGGCTCGGTGATGTAGAACCACTCTCTTTGCCACTCCTTCACCGTTTCGATGAAGGTGCCCTTAAACTAGGTGCCCCCTGGTTCTTGCTGATCATGGCCCCTCCGCACTCCGCGAGATCCGAGCCACTTGACTTCGGTTTGATCCGAAGAGCTTCAGCCATAAGCCGAAGTGCGGCTCACAGCGGAGGAAGGCCTCATAGACTGTGATGAAGGCGGTGAGGTGGAGAATGGAGTTAGGGGCCAGGTGGTGGAAATCTAACCCATAATAGAACATTACCCCGTGCACGAAGGGGTGCAGCGGGAACCCCAGGCCTCGGATGAGGTGGGGGATGAAGACCACCTGCTCCCCGGCGTTGGGAGCGGGCACCAGCTGGTCGGCCGTTGGAGCGCGGGCGGCGATGGCGGGGGCCAGATACAACGTGTCGCACAGCTCGGCGATGGTCGCAGCTGTCACGATGGAGCCGCCCCAGTGTCCCTTGAGGGTGTCGGCCATGGCTGGTTGAGGAATTGGGCTCGCGAAAGGGAAAGGCGAGCTGGTTGGATCTAGGTGCTGGAGCTAGACGAAGCAACAGTGGGGGAAGAATGGGTGCGTGGGCTATCGCACTATTATCCCCTTTGCTCTTATAAGCCTATGAAAGGCCAAGAGTCCCCCCGCTGCGCCGATAAATTCGCGGTTGCTATCAAAAATGCCGTTGAAACATATGGGGGGTAACAAAATCTTGATGATATCCCTAAGAAAGCGGGCACGATCTCTGCTTCGAAGGGACGTGCTAGTAAACAGGCTACCTCGAACCGCGATTTAAGGGGGGGGACAGTAACTGCTCGACCTGTCATGGGGCGAGCCTCTCCGATAAAGTTGTCATGCAGGATTGCATTGTTCATACCTGTACGACCAGCCTTCGAGGTTAAGATACCTATCCACCTCGGGCAGGGTACAAACTCGGTTGGACCACAGATGTTGATGCTCCATTAAGAGAATCCGAAATGCAAAGTGGAACTCGTCTGTCAAGCCAAACACTCCGGATCCGAAGTAATGTTTGTCGACCGTCGTCCTCGGCGTAGAAGACCAGTTCGGGGGCTACTGACGGTGTCCTGGATTAGGGGGTGCTAACTGGGCCGGCCCGTCTCCTCGGTTGGGCCGATGTACCCCCGTACGTGATCAAGATGGACTCTGGAGGCCGTGCATGGGAGAAGTGACCGAGGCTGTCTCTACCGAAGAATTGTTGTACACTTCAAAATTTGTCCAGCCGCCTTATTCCTAGATACCGACCTTGTAACCCTAGGTACCCTCCTTGGCGTGTATATAAGCCATAGGGTTTAGCCCGTAGAGGGGGCATCAATGCAATATCGCTCACCTAGCCCTAGAAGTTAGACACATATTACGATCTCGAGGTAGATCTACTCTGTAATAGATACATCTCCGTCAATATAAACAAAAGCAGGACGTAGGGTTTTACCTCCATCAAGAGGGCCCGAACCTGGGTAAACATCGTCTCCCTTGTCTTTGTTACCACTGATCCAAGATCCGCAGCTCGGGACCCCCTACCCCGAGGTCTGTCGGTTTTTACACCAACAGGGATGCCGGAACAAGGGAATGAGAAAAGAGAACAAAACCGGTAACGAGGTAACTGTCATAGTGGACTAGTGTTGATCCACGTGGATGCCGATAAATCTCACCTCGGGTGTTGGTAACATATTGCAAAGCAACAGGAATAGCACACGGCAACTGGAGGTTCACTCAAATATTTATTCATGTGGGTATAGGGGTCAATATGGGTGTCCACGGCTCCGATGTTGATCATTGATCGGAAAGTGTTCCGGTCATGTCTATACTTCACCGAACCTATAGGGTCACACGCTTAAGGGTCATCTATCTGCTGAATACTAGACAGGGAGTCTGAGAGAAAGTCACTGGAAAAGTTTCGGAGACAACAGAAGAGTTCCGGAGAGAGAACACCGGAATAGTTTCGGTAAAACCAAAAAGTTGTTTCGGAGTATACCATTAAGTCAAAATGGTTTCGGCACACGTCTGGAAATTCTTGGAGGGTGCCAGAATTGTTCTGGGAACTTCTGAAATTTTTCCGAAGAAAAAACTGGAAATGTTCCGGAGCTGCCGGAACCGCTTTGGTTGCTTTTCGCTGATGAAAATCACTAATCCGGAATTGTTTCGGAACGCATCCAGAATTATTTTAGTGGGTACTAGAATTATTCTAAGACCTACAGAAATATTTTCAGATTTAACGGTCGCCGAAAAATGTTTTCGTGAATAGTGGAAAGCACTTTTTGGTTGCTTCTTGGAGAAGCCACCTTGAGGGCATTTTGGTAATTTCATAGTGGATGAAAATATCTGAGGGCATTTTGGTATTTCCATGTGTCCTCTACCCCTTGGGCTTGGCCTATAAATAGAGGTGAAGAGGTGCTCTCCATACTCACTCTTTCTCAAATACAAATGCCATGCATGATCTGGCTTTCTCTCTCCCTCCCAGCGAAATAGTTTCGTAGAGCCAAAAGGCTGTCTGGGTTCCGGTGGGAACTAGTTCTAGACGGTGAAGCCCTGCCGGATAGCTGACACCGTATGTGTGCAACCCCGTTGAGAGGTCGTAGATTTGATCTTTTGCCCATGGGGTTGTTCGAGTACCTGCCCGGAGGGCTATCCGAGTGACCCGCCCGAAGGGCTGTCCGTGAGGCCTCCCGAAGGGCTGTCCAAGGATCCGTCCGGTGGGACTATCCGAGGGACTGTCCAGAGGTCTCCCGGAGGGCTGTCCGAGGATCCGTCGAGTGGGACTATCCGAGGGACTGTCCAGATGCCTCCCGAAGGGCTGTCCGAGGATCCGTCCACTAGGACTATCCGAGGGACTGTCCAGAGGTCTCCCGAAGGGCTGTCCGAGGATCCGTCCAGGGGACTGTCCGAGGGACTGTCCCGATGCCTCCTGAAGGGCTGCTCGGAGATCCGTCTGGTGAGCTGACGAGGGAGTACATCCTCGCAGTTGGGAGGTTGTAAATCCTAGCTGCGGGGATCTGCACCGACGATCTACATCGACTCTACTTTCACTACGCCACGAGTCGGTAATGATCAGATCAAACCTTTTATGCATCTCCATAGTGGTCCTGGGCATGTTCGTAGTGCGGAATTTTTTTTTGTCGCGTTCCCCAACATAGGGCGCACCGTGTTGCCTTATGACTCCCTTGTAAGTTGGTTGGAGCCCTTATGTCACCGCAAGAAAGATAATTTCCAGAGAAAACTCCCGTCAAAATTTCAGCCCAATCGGAGTTACGGATCTCCGGGAATATAAAAAACGGTGAAAGGGTCCAAAAACAAACGCGAAACAGAAGAGAAACAGAGAGAGAGATCCAATCTCGGAGGGACTCCTGCCCTCTGGGAGCCATGGCAGCCAAGGGCCAGAGGGGAAACCCTCCTCCCATATAGGGGGGAGGCCAAGGAAGAAGAAGGAGGAGGGGGGCTCTCTCCCCCTCTCCTCTGGTAGCGCCGGAACGCCGCCTGGGGAAACATCGTGTGACGGCGATCTACTCCAACAACTCCGTCATCTTCATCAACACCTCCATCACCTTCCCTCATCTATTTTCAGCGGTCCACTTTCCCGCAACCTGCTGTACCCCCTACTTGAAAATGGTGCTTTATGCTTCATATTATTATCCAATGATGTGTTGCCATCCTATGATGTTTGAGTAGATTTTTGTTGTCCTATGGGTAATCGGTGAATTGCTATTATTGGTTTAAATTGCTTGTGGTTATGTTGCTGTCCTTTGGTGCCCATCATATGAGCGTGCGCGTGGATCACACCATAGGGTTAGTTGTATGTTGATAGGACTATGCATTGGAGGGCAAGAGTGACGGAAGCTTCTTCCTACCATAGAAATTGATTCATACGGGATTGAAGGGGGACCAATATATTTTAATGCTATGGTTTGGTTTTACCTTAATGAACTTTAGTAGTTGTGGATGCTTGCTAATAGTTCCAATCATAAGTGCATAGAATTCCATGTAAGGGATGACATGCTAGCAGTGGCCTCTCCCACATAAAAATTTGCTATCGGTCTAGTAACTTAGCCAATTGCTTAGGGACATTTCTGCAAATCCTACCACCACTTTTCCACACTCGCTATACTAACTTAATTGTAATTTTATTAGAACAACACCTAATTTTTTATTTTCACGTTCTTTATTATCTTGCAAACTTATCTTCTTACACCTACAAAGTAGTTTTATTCTTGTTCTAGGTAAAGCGAACGTTGGTGTGCTGTGGCACCCCGATAGAGGGCCGACGCACGCCAGCCCCAGGATAAGACCTGGCGCACGTCTAAGACATGATACAACAATTCCAGGCACAAAAATGGCTTTATTATATGAAATGGAGTATTACAATACTGTTGCTTACAACAATATTACATGGCTTCAAGGCTAACTAAATGGCAGCGGAGGTCTTGGTTCAGTGGCAACGACGTCTCTGGCTGGGCTCCACAACTCACAGGACTGGCTGGGTTACGATCTAGCACGGCGGATCTTCTCCTGCAACTGGCCACGTGCAAGGCCAGGTGAGTACTTTGAATGTACTCGCAAGAGAACCAAATACATAGCATCCAAACAAGCAGATGACAAAGCAAGCCCTATGCTTATATAAGAATTTATTCTAAACATGGCATGGAGTTAACAGGAAAGCATGGATCAATCATGGCATTACATGGATCAGACATATCAACAACATATCATAGGATGGCATGGCTATTTCTATGAAACATGGTATCAACAATTAAACTGGAACCTACACTACGCTTACCTCCCGTGAAGCATTGAAGTAAGATGTTGTGACATCATTCAGCTTTACTGCCCCTCTGGGCTAACTCGTGACTCACCGAGACCCCATCTCGTGATCATGTCAAAACAACATGGTGACTACTCACAATCATCCCATAGTCCAAGTTACCACATTTACTTAGTAGCACATTGTTTAGCAATTTTATAATAACATGTTCGTCCTCCAGACCGACAAAGACCAAATAGTGTGACCTAGTATGAACTGTGTCCATTACCGTGGACTCGGCTATTCGAATAGATTCATACACTCTGCTGATGTTGCGCACTTTACCCACACTATGGAGCTCCTGGTCCCGTACCTCGGTACACTTCCCTTTTCGGGTGGACCGGTGCTGCTCCAACGAAACTTGCCTAACTCGTGACTCCTCCACCGTACCACCGACAATCATCCTCCCCCGAAGTCATGCCTTGGGTGGTCCCTGTGTCACTCTTGACACCTACCACCGTCGTGGCCAAACTAAACTGTCCCAAACGGGGACCCCCGGGTTAAACAATCAACTGGGCTCACAAGGTTATCACCGCCTACCTGATCAGGGTAGCACGCGCGCATAACCCTCCCTCTTTGGTGGTACCGATAAAAGACCACAAAGCTAGACCAAGTCAAGGCCGTCCCATAACGGCAAATGTGGTTGCACGGGTAAGCTCGGTTCGGTGGCACTATGACTCGATCCCATCGATGACGGAGGAGGTTTAATTTATAAGTTCAATTTAACATTTCTGTCATCCCATCATAACATCAACATTTATAAGCAGGAACAATCCCTTAAAAACAGCATAGCAAAACCATAACAGTATTGACAATCATGGCATGAGATCAAATCATAGTGCTAACATGATAATGGTATTAAAAGTATTGCTACTAGCATGGAAAAATATGACATGGAAGCAATACATGATATCACATGGTAAATAACACTAGCATCTGGCACAGACGAAATAACAGGGCTATGTCAGTGCAGTCTAACAGATGATCTGAAATATACTGCAACACACACACACAGGGTGCAAGCAAAGTCATCACGCAAGTCCGGAGCTCATGATAAGAGGTTGTCTTGCCTTGTGGTTGATGGAGTCACCAAGAAGAAGTGCGATGAGCTCGCGGAAAGATTTTCCGGAAAAGTTTCCCTCTCAAAGGGGGCTGATTGAAGGGCAAGGGCAAAATTGTCATTTTCACAGTGTGAAGACATTATGAAAATGATGCCATCGGAATGGGCTCGACGAACTAAAAACGTGGGCGTTGGATTTACCTCAATCGGAGTTACGGTCGCGGAGAAACGGCCGTTCGTTCGTTAAGCGATAAACAGACAGAAAACTGTCCACTTTAGCTCTTAACGGGTGAACGTTCACTATATAGCCATTTCGGCCGGTGGCTGGAAAATGAAAGCGCATTCTCCAGACTATGCTTTCGATAACAGAAAGCATACATTCTCCTTAGACCGCGGCTGAGTACGCCTTTGAAACAGGAAAACATATTTTATCAAAATACGTTTCCACTTAACTGGCGCGGGCCCAGGCTATAGTGGCTGACGAGTGGGCCTGCCCTTATCTCTCTCTCTCTCCTTCCTCTCCTTGTCTTCCTCGCGCCCAATAGAAGCAGGGGAGGGCAGCGACAGCTCGGACCTTGCCGGCTGCCGGCGTTCCTCCGCATGGCCGCGCCTGCCAACGAGTCGGCCAGACTCGCAGCGCCGTCTCGCGCCCAGGAGTGGTCGCCGGGGACCTGGGGATGCTTGAGGGAGGGGTGGCCACAAGCGACAGAAGAGGCGGCCACGGGCACTGGAGGAACTACTCCGGCAGTGTTTCCCCGGAGGAATGGAGGGCGGCGGCGGCTCGCGGGCGCTAAGGAGAGGCCGAGGGCGAGGATGGAGAGGAGGGGGAAGGCCAGGGCTGGGTTGGCTCGAGGGAGATGGGCGGCGGCACAGCTTCGCCTGTGAGCGAGGAGAGAGCTCCAGGAGCTCGAGGGGAGAGGGGCTGGGCTTGCAGCTTCTCGGGAGAGGCTCGAGGGCACCTATTTATAGTCACGGGGAGGGCTACGCGGCGCCGGCCAAAACTCTGAGAGCTCGCTACCGTGGCGGCGACCTAGCGGCGAATCGATGTCGGCAGAGACGGCCAGGAGCTAGGAGACGAGGGGAGAGGGCTCCAGAAGGCACACGCGTGCGGTGGGCAGCTCGCGGCGCTCGCGGACAGGCTAGAGCTCGCTGGAGTGAGCTCCCGAAGCCTCTTGGCACGCGGTGCACTGCCTTGGCGTGCACTGCACGTGGTCACCGCGTGGCCACGGCGTTGCCAGGCCGCACTTGTGGCCAAACCTTGTCTAGGGGGTTCTCCTTCTTCCAGGAGTTGACTTACGTGGTTGAAATGCAATGAACCGCTCTGGTGTGACCACACCTTGGTCAAACAGGTTCTAGCAGCAAAGTTTGGACACGTGGTGTGGCCACCAGAGTGCTCCTCTTGGCCTGATCTTTTTCTAAGGTCAATCATCTACTAAGGTAGTCATCTTGGCCAAATTTCAGCACAAATGGACAACTCTAGATGGTACTTCCTTTGTAACCTTGCAATCTGACCAGAATGAAGATGATGATACTGGGGTCAAATGGCAAGATAGACTTGGCTGATTTTTGGTGTAGGGTGATGATATGGTTATGAGAGATAGGTGGAAAAATTTCAGCTCAATTTGATCATTTATGAAGGTACTTCCTTCACAGAGATGCAATCTGGACAGAAACTTGGATAATTTACTGAGGCAAATTGGCTGGATGAAATGGGCTGGTTTTTGGTATCCAGGGGTTATTTATCATTGTTAACCACCCTGAAAAATTTCAGCCCAAAAAGATCAAGGGATCAAGCACTTCCTTTGCAAACTGGAAATCTGAACAGAATTTGCAAATGGATGTTGTGCTCAAAATTTGAATTGTGGAACTTGATATTTTTATGGAAATGGTGAATACATAGGTAGGACAAGCTCCACAAATTATTGGGGATTTTTCCTAGCTACCAAAATGGTAGTTCCTTTGGAAAGGCCCCAAATTGAAATATTGGCTTTAAATAGGAAAATGCAATTTCCCTTATTTAATTGTGGCCAATATTTTTGTGAGAGCTCAATATTATTACAATGAATATCTCCACAAGTTTTCATGAACTTTGGAGATGGATAGTTATTTTCCTGGATTTAATTCCTTAGAAAGGCAGAAAAAAGAATTAATTCTAGATGAAAAATATTGCATAAAACTTGGCAATATTTTTGCACATCTAGGGTTTATGAATGAAGAAGGATCTCTGGAAATTTTGGGAGGATCAACTGAGCAAGGAAAATGATAGGTCCTTTGTAAACACAAAGGTAGGATTTCCAGTTCCAATATTTTGGAACTAGGGTTTAAATGAGGTTCGGAGTTTACTGTCGGGAGCTTGGCCGGCACAAGAGCATGAGAAAGATATGGAGAGGCTGAGGATTGTCTGGATTCACCTGGTCACTCACCAGATTTCAGAGGAAAAATTTGGGAGAGGGAAGCTAGGAAGGAATAATAGCACAAAAATCGATAACCCGATTTTTGGGGTGTTACATGTGCATAGAGTTGTATCAGTGGTCGATAGAACTTGAGATAATATTAATTCTACCTTTAGCTCCTCGTTGGGTTCGACACTCTTACTTATCGAAAAAGGCTACAAACGATCCCCTATACTTGTGGGTTATCAGTGTTTATCCATGAGATGTTCTACATTGTTTGCATGATAGAACACAAGTGATTATGTTGATGATTTCTATCCATGAAAAGTTCCAGTTTTATTGCTAGGATATGGTTTATTTTCTAGAGAAATAAAAATGAGGGTTAAATCTTTACTATGTCGATTTTGTATGATAAGCACCAAGTGCCACAAATGGATAATTTCCATTGATACCCATTAAGTAGTCATGCGGAAGTGGTATGTGAATCTTGTTGAATTCATCTCTAATAGTCGCATGTAACGGTGAACAAGTGGGTCTCTATAGGCCCTCCCGATCCGTGAATGCGACAAATCATAACGTTCAACTTGTTCTTTTGTGTGCCTGGTACATTGACCCCACGATCTAGGAAAGTGACAAAATACAATGCTCAACTTGTTCTTTTTGTGTTGGGTACCATTGTGTATCTAGAGTTTAAAAGGACATATATATTAATGTTATGACATTACATATTCAGAAGAACAATAAAATGGTACGATTAAATCTCTCGCTTGCTAACGGGAATGCAATCTTACCGGATAGTAAAGGTATGCAAGTATGTGACTAGGAATTATTATTTGAATGCCTGTGTGTTGCCACAGAATAAAAATCATATAGTGCTCAAACAATTGTTGGTCATAAAAAAGTGTGTAGAAAATGACAACATGTGGTTTCATTCATATAGCTACAAATTGATTCTCTCTATCGCTACACTAATCCGCAACGGTCGTGGTGTGTCCATAACCGCCCTCTCCTTGCAAGAAGAAAAAGCAACACTCCTACTCCCCCCACGCCACCTTCATTCTCATCTACGTCTTTGAGCCCTATTTTGAAAAGTTCTACACTTTTAATATTATATAATCTTTATGGATTCGAAAGATTATTTTGATCCATTTCTTGGCACCAGTTAGTTGGATATTCAGAAGTAGTAATTTAATTGCTTGAACTTTTATTTATTTTATACTAGATTTCTTCTCATCTCTGCTTGCTCTAGCATTATCGTTAGTTCAAAAGTCCATCATATTGCATAACTTTGGTTGGGCACCTTTTTATTACTTTATCAAATTCATGGAATGGTACTCATCTATCTCAAGAGACGATGACATATTATATGTTTGATTTAGAAATGAAATAGTTCTCATCTACTATGAGATATGATGATGTATTAAAATTTTATTTGAAAATAATGAAGGATGCACTTGGTGTAATGTCGACCACAACAATAATAACAGCTTTGGGACAGCAACCCGCTTGATCTGCAAGTTAAAAAAAATCTGGATTTAGTGTCATTCTAAAAAATGATACCATTCCTTGTTTGCACAATATGTTTGAACAATATTATTGCAAAAAATATTCTTACTTTTTCTAAATACTAGCTTAATGCATTTTCGTTACCACGGAAGGAGAAAAAATGCCACACTAATGAGATTGATGAAGAAAAGTGTCCTAATTAAGAAATATGTGTTGAACATGGTGACATGTGAATTCCATTCGTATAGCAATAAATATTGATTTTCCTCCTCGCTAGTCATCGTGTCTAATTAACTACCTTCTCATTGCAACAGGACAAAAAGATATGTTTCTCTCTGTCCTTCTTTTGCTCTAGCATCGTCCTTACACTATATATACGAGGTCACCATCACGTATAGGGTAGTTAGTCTTCTTTTAGCGATTTTAGCTCACCGGACGAAATATAATCCGGCTTTATGTAGAAATTATCCAAGTTTCAATGAACATCATCCAGTTTTTTTAAATTTACATCAAATTGGTTCACTTTCATTAAATTTCGTATGAAGTGTAGCCGGACATTTATGGCTAGCTTTGGACTTCGGCTCCCAAATTAGTGTCCGCATACTAGTACCCACAGTTCTTCGGACGGATGCGGCGTCCCACGGTTCTCGTGGGATTCGTCGGTGTTTATCTTTGGAGGATCCGCTTGGATCAGATCTTCATTCGTCCATGTATGTGTGTGTGTGCAGATTGGATCCTGCCGATCTACGATTCTCTTCATAGACGACGGTTGTTGTCCTTGTGCGTTGGTCTTCTGTGTTAGTCCTACGGGGCCTTAGCATGACAACTTCCCGACTATGTGCTACAATAATGTTTGCCTGACGCCGATGAGGGAGGGTCGATGACGGTGGCGCACGTTCCGCTCGCAGAATGCTTATAGTCATCACTATAGGTGATCTACGAACCATGATGTAATTTTCACTTCTGGTGTTACCTTCGCAGTTGATAAATAGACCGAAAGTTTTCTTGGAACAAAAAAGAAATATAAGATATAGGTTTAAGTATCAATATTCAGTACATTAAAAATCAAATTATGACTACAAATTTTTTGATGAATATAAGGTAGTGGACTCTAGGAAGATGTTCTGATGTCTTTAAACCAAAACTTATAAAAAAACACACACATGCCAATTGCTTTGCAAGATAAAAAACTAGAAGACGAGTCTAGACCAAATGAGAAGTGGTTGTATTTTGTGCATATTCTGCAATTTAAATGATACTCTATAACAAAAATGGATGGCGATTCTCTGAATAGAAATAATTGGAGAATTAAACTAAGGAATAATCTAGAACAAACAAGAAGTGTCTTTGCTTTGAGGTTTGTTTATATTACGACTTTCCCTGATCTCAAGTAGAATATTCTAGATAGTACTCGTGGGAAAATCTGATGTAATGAAGTCTAACGACCAATACCATTATGATTTACCACCTTTCAACTGTTGGATCCGTTTCATCCAACGGCCAATATTCAAAGTTATTTTGCCACTATATATAGTGGTATGGATAATAGGCCAAACTCCCATGCCTACCGCGGAAGAAAAGACCCGCCCTCGCCTTTTTAATCGGAATTTCTATCGATAGATCGCGCCAAGGAGCAAAATCAATCGCGTATGTGTCGCACCCCACACGGTCAGTCAGGCACGCTGCTCACCCAGCGAATGTTCGTCGTCTTGCATTTTTCACTGACATGTGGGACCGAATGTGAACAAATTGATGATGGGCACACTCCACGCTTCTGCTAGCTGAGAAGAGAGAGAGGAGGGCCGATCATGGACTCCAGGAAATTTGGCGACAGTCTGAGGTGGGCCATATGTTAATAAAGTACTAGTACTAGTGGTACCGTACTCCTGGAGAGATAATGTGTTCACTCTACATAAACAGCACCTCGATATAGTGGGGTGGCATGGGCCAGAACAAACATTCACGTCTAGGAGTATGGCACACACCACCACTATGAGTCCCATCTGACACCAAATTTCTTGGAGTCCATGCTACAGCTAGATCTTCTCCCTCCTTGTTTCTCTAACTCAGCCAATGCGCGGCGGGCGGGGTGGGGGTTTGCCGATAGTTGTTTTGCTCAACTGCGGTCCCACTTGTTAGTGAAAATGCAAGACATCACGCTGCTACTTGTGAGCTGCGTTGGGATTTTCCCCGAAGAGGAAGGGAGATGCAATATAGTAGCGGATAGTATTTCCCTCAGTAGAGAACCAAGGTTATCAATCCAGTAGGAGATTCATGCAAACAACCGTCGACAACGCCTACACACACAAGAGCAAATACTTACACCCAACGTGGGCAAGAGGGTTCTCTATCCCCTTGTACTCGTTAATTGCAAGGATCAAATCTGATAGTTGTAGATAGATAAATTGCAAAGTAAAATAAAAGTAAATAAATTGCAGCAAAGGAAGTAGGGTTTTAGCAATATGATTAAGGTAGACCCGGGGGGGCATAGTTTTGATTAGAGGAATCTCTCTCATAAGCATGGCATACGGTGGGTAAACAAATTACAGTTGGGCAATTGATAGAAAAGGGCATAGTTATGATGTTATTCATGGCATGATCATGTATATAGGCATTACGTCCATGACAAGTAGACCGACTCCTGCCTGTATCTACTACTATTACTCCACCAATCGACCGCTATCCAGCATGCATCTATGGCATTAAGTTCATGACAAACGGAGTAACGCTTTAAGCAAGATGACATAATGTAGACAGAATAAAACCAATCAATATGATTGAACCCCGTCATTTTACCCTTAGTAGCAACAATACAAATACGTGCCTCGCTACCCCTTCTGTCACGAGGTGAGGACACCGCAAGATTGAACATACTACTATGCACCACTTCCAGCGAAGATATAATCATTAACTTGGCCAAAGAAAACTCATAGAACAGAAAGCATTACATAGCTATAACAATCATACATAATAAAGTTTGGAATATAACTCAATTACTTTTACTGAATAATCTGATCAAAACCCACAATTCATCGGATCCCAACAAACACACCACACAAAAGTATTACATCATATCAATCTCCGAAAAGAACATTGTATTGAAGATCAAAGAGAGAGAGAGAGAGCCATCTAGCTAATCACTATGAACCCATAGGTCATGTAGGAACTACTCACACATCATCGGAAGGGCAGCAAGGTTGATGAAGAACCCCTCCATGATCGATTCCCCCTCCGGCAGATTATTGGCAGAGGCCTCCAGATGGGATCACGAAAGAAAAGAGGCTTGCGGTGGCGAAAAAATTGTTTCGGGTCTCGCTATAGTGGTTTTGGGATTTACGGGAATTTATAGAAGTGGAATTGGGTCAAGAGGACCCACGAGGGTCCCACAAGCTTAGGTGGCGCCCCCAGGGGTGCTCCGTCTGAGCTTGTCGCTCTCTCGTCTGTCTTCTGGACTCCTCCCGATGCTCCTAGGGTCCCTTCTGGTCCAGAAAAAACCACCGTAAAGTTTCATCGTTTTTGGATTTCGTTTAGTATAGTTTTTCCCAGAAACAATAAAATAGGCAAAAACAGGAACTGGCACTGGGCTCTCGGTTAATTGGTTAGTTCCCAAAAATGATATAAAATTGCATATAAAGTTGTGGATACGCCGAAGACGTATCAGCATCCCCAAGCTTAATTCATGTTCGTCCTTGAGTAGGTAAATGATAAAACAAAGATAATTTTTGATGTTGAATGCTACCTAGCATGTCTATCATGTAATCTTCTTGCGGTATGAATATTGAGAAATGATGGATTAATTGACATCAACATAATAATATACATGAATACTAGAACATAATCATTATTCTTCAAGATATACAATGCTTAACGAATGTTATCCCTACTCATTGAATTATGTATGCATGGCATGACTCCGTCTTCCTCACATAAGTACAAAACATTAGCACCCCGGTGTCAAATCAGGCAATTGTATCATACTTTTTCACGCGCTTCAGCATTTTCAACTTTACTCAATATATAAGTGTGAGTCATGGACTTAGCACTACGGGTGGAATAGAATATGTTGGTAGAGGTATAAGGGAAGACAAAAAGTGGAGAAAGTCTCGCATCAACTCAGCTGATCGTTAGGCAATGGAGAGGCCTTTCAATTGATATCAATGCAAGGAGTAGGGATGGCCATGCAACGGATGCACTAGAGCTATATGTGCATGAAAGCTCTCAACTGAAACTAAGTGGGTGTGCATCCAACTTGCTTGCTCATGAAGACCTCGGGCATTTGAGGAAGCCCATCATCGGAATATACAAGCCAAGTTCTATAATGTAAAAGTTCCCACTAGTATATGAAAATGAAAAATCATGGAGACTCTCTATATGAAGAACATGGTGCTAATTTGAAGCACAAGTGTGGTAAAAGGATAGTAGCATTGCCCCTACTCTCTTTTTCTCTCATTTTTCTTTTTCCCCCTTTTTTCTTTTTTGTTCTTTTTTCTCTTTTTTGTTAGAACAATATCATAAACCTCATCCCTGCTATTGCAAGGACTCATTAGTCTCCATCTTTCTTTACCTCACTGGAACCATGCTCTAATAATGATGATCATCACACTTTTATGTACTTACAACTTGATAAACTGAAAAAATATGAATCTATATGAATACCTCTGGCAGTGTACCAGGATGTGCAATGATCTAACGTAACATGTATAACAATGATGAACGGTGGCTTTGCCACAAATATCATGTCAGCTCTATATGATCATGCAAAGCAATATGATGATGAACACACAAGTCATGTGGATAGTAACCGTGGAAGTTGCATGGCAATATATCTCGGATTGGCTATGGAAATGCCATGCTAGGTAGGTATGGTGGCAGTTTTGAGGAAGGATATAATGAGGCTTATGTGTGATAGAGCGTATCATATCACGGGATTTGGATGCACCGGTGAAGTTTGAACCGACTCTCGAGGCAAGAAAGGGCAATGCACGGTACTGGAGAGGCTAGCAAAATATGGATAGGTGGGAGTTTCGTATTAGTCCATGAACTCACATTAGTCATAAAGAACTTATATATTTATTGTGAAAGTTTTATTAGCCCTTGAAGCAAAGTACTACTCGCATGCCCCTAGGGAGGAGGTTGGTAGGAGTTAACCATCGCGCGCCCCCGATTCAAACTGCACAAAGGATTTCATAGAGGAATAAAAATGCTCCAACATCCCCGTCATGCCATGTCGGACACTTAAATGAGTAATACATAAAAAGCTTTAATATCAATATCTTTACTAACTAATGATCATGAATCAATACCCTTTCATATTATTACATTAATGTAGTTAAATCGCACATTTCGTATTCAGTGATCTACATGAAAGTTTTTATCATATCACTCTTATATACCTATCATTCTCGGACAAGTCTCATAACCCGTGCACATTACCACTTCCTATTTAAGAGACTCTTAAAAAGATTTAAGTGAAGCATGAGAGTGCAAATGATTTCTATAAAATATGCCTACCGCTGTGCTCTAAAGATTTAAGTGAAGCACATGAGCAACTGCCTAGCTCAAAAGATATAAGTGAAGCACATAGAGTATTCCAACAAATCATGATGAATGTGTGTATCTCTCAAAAGGTGTGTCCAGCAAACAATGATTGTGGCAAACTAACAAGCAAAATAAAACTATAGCACAAGACGCTCCAAGTAAAACTCATATCATGTGATGAATAAAAATATAGCTCCGAGTAACATACCGATGAATTGTGGACGAAAGAGGGGATGCCATCCCGGGGCATCCCCAAGCTTAGACGCTTGTCTATTCCTTGAATATTACCTTGGGCTTCCTTGGGCATCACCAAGCTTAGGGTCTTGCCACTCCTTACTTCTTTACTCATCGTGATCTCACCCAAAACTTGAAAACTTCAGCACACAGAACTTAACAGAAACTTCATGAGATCCGTTAGTATAATCGGTAAAGCATAAACTTAGGTACTGTTATAAATTGATTCATCATTATTATTTCATAATACCTACTGTATTATAACTTCTTCATGACTTATACCCCCCGATATAATCCATAGCATCATTAAAACAAGCACACGATGCAATAAAAAACAGAATCTGTCTAAAACTGAACAGTCTGTAATGATCTAAACTAAAACCCTACTTATGTAACTCAAAAAAATCTGAAAAATTACTACAACTTAGAAAATTTGTATCTCAATACTTTGCAAAAATTTCATATCAAAAGCACATCCAGTAAATTATAGAATTTTCTGCACTTGGCGAAAAGTTTCTGTTTTTGCACAGAATCAATTCAACTATCATCCAAATTATCCCAATGGCTTTACTTGGCACAAACACTAATTAAAATATAAAAACACAATCATTACAATAGCAATAATAATGTCATCACACCCAAACAGAAAATAAAAATTGCAAATAAGATAAATATTGGGTTGCCTCCCAACAAGCGCTATTGTTTTATGCCCCTAGCTAGGCATAATGCATAGTTTCAAGTATTGTCATCTTTCAAAGTAATTCCATAGGTGGCTCTCATAATAGATTTATATGGTGGTTTAATTATATTCCTTGGGAAGTGTTCCATCCCTTTCTTTAATGGAAATTGGAACCTTATGTTTCCTTCTTTCATATCAATAATCGCACCTATGGTTCGTAGGAAAGGCCTACCAAGTATTATAGGACAAGACGGATTGCATTCAATATCAAGCACAATGAAATCCACGGGCACATAATTTCTATTTGCAATTATAATAACATCATTAATTCTACCCAATGGTTTCTTAATAGTTGAATCCGCTAGATGCAAGTTGAGGGAACATTCATCCATATCGGTGAGACCTAGAACGTCACATAAGGATTTTGGTAGAGTGGAGACGCTAGCACCTAGATCACACAAAGCATTGCATTCATAATCTTTAATATTCACTTTAATAGTAGGTTCCCATTCATCTTGTTATTTCCTTGGTATTGATACTTCCAATTCTAGCTTTTCTTCATGAGTTTTAATCATTGCTTCTATAATATGTTTAGTAAAGGCTTTATTTTGTTCGTAGGCATTGGGTGAATTTATCATGGATTGTAACAAGGAAATACATTAAATCAAAGAGCAATTATCATAATTAAAGTCCTTGTAATCCAAAGTAGTGGGTACATCACTATCTAAAGTTTTGACCTCTTCAAATGCACTTTTGTTGTTTTTGTCATTAAGATCATCACCCTCCGAACAATTGGTACGCCTTCTAACTAAAGTTGACTCATCTCCAGTACCTTTATCATCAAGTTTTATATTACTAAACAAAGTTTCAATAGGTGTCACACCAATCATTTTAATATCTTCATCATTACTATCATGAAAACCGGTTGCGAACGCCTTTTCTAAAAATTATTGCTTAGCTCTCATCCTCTCAATTCTTTTTCTACTTTCATCCATTGTGACTGGGATAAACTTTAGAGATTCAGTTATTACATTATTTTTATGTGGTAAAAGTTTAATTTTAAGTGTTTCCAAATCATGAGCAATTCTATCCATGTTTCTAGACATGTCATCAACTTTGTTTAGTTTTTCTTCTGCCATAGCATTGAAAATCTTTTGAGAACTAATAAATTCTTTAATGTTGTTCTCAAGTTCAGTAGGTATCCTATTATTATTATTATATGAATTACCATAGGAATTACCATAATTATTAGAGGGATTATTGGGATACGGTCTAGGATTAAAATTCCCTCTATAAGCGTTGTTGTTAAAATTATTTCTTGCAACAAAATTCACATCAATTGCATCATGTTTTGCTCAATCGAAGTAGCTAATGGAATATCATTAGGATCAACATGAGCATTTTTACTAGCAAGCATATTCATAAGAGCATCCATTTTTTCACTCAAAGTAGAAACTTCTTCGATAGAGTTTACCTTCTGACCAGTTGGAGCTCGTTCAGTGTGCCATTGAGAATAATTCATTGTCATATTATCGAGAAGCTTTGTTGCCTCTCCTAATGTGATTCCCATAAATGTGCCACCTGCAGCAGAGTCTAGAAGATTTCTCGACACAAAGTTTAGTCCGCATATAAATTTTGTATTATCATCCATAAATTTAATCCATGAGTGGGACAATTCTTAATCATTAATTTCATTCTCTCCCAAGATTGTGCAACATGTTCTTGCTCATGTTATTTAAAGTTCATGATTTGATTTCTAAGAGATATAATCTTAGCGGGAGGAAAGTACTTAGCAATAAAAGCATCCTTACATTTATCCCATGAATCAATACTATTGCGAGGCAAGGATGAAAACCAAAACTTAGCTTTGTCCCTTAATGAGAATGGAAATAATTTCAACTTAACAATATCATTATCCACATCTTTTTTATTTTGCATATCACATAATTCTACGAAGGTATTAAGATGGGATGCAGCATCTTCATTAGAGTTTCCAGCAAATTGATCTTTCATGATAAGACTTAGCAATGCAGCATTAATATCATATGATTCCGCACTAGTGGCGGGAGAAGCAATTGGAGTACTAATAAAATCATTATTATTAGTATTCGAGAAGTCACACATCTTAGTGTTGTCTTGAGACATGGTGACAATTCAACCAAGCAAGCAAAATAAAATATTTTTGTGTTTTTGATTTTTTTAACGAGACTAATAACAGCAAATAAAAGCAAGTAAAAAGTAAAACAATTAAATGATAATGTGAATGAAGGTGCTTTGAGTTGTTTGGTAAACCTCTCCGGCAACGGTGCCAGAAATTCTTTCTGCTACTTGTGAGCTACGTGGGGATTTTCCCCGAAGAGGAAGGGAGATGCAACATAGTAGCAGATAATATTTCCCTCAGTAGAGAACCAAGGTTATCAATCTAGTAGTACATTCATGCAAACAACCGTCGACAGCGCCTACACACACAAGAGCAAATACTTGCACCCAACGCGGGCAAGAGGGTTGTCAATCCCCTTGTACTCGTTAATTGCAAGGATCAAATCTGATAGTTGTAGATAGATAAATTGCAAAGTAAAATAAAAGTAAATAAATTGCAGCAAGGTAAATAGGGTTTTAGCAATACGATAAAAGTTGACCCGGGGGCCATAGTTTTCACTAGAGGTCTCTCTAAAAAGTATGGCATACGGTGGGTAAACAAATTACTGTTGGTAATTGATAGAAAAGCACATAGTTATGATGTTATTCAAGGCATGATAATGTATATAGGCATTACGTCCATGACACGTAGACCGACTCCTGCTAGCATCTACAACTATTACTCCACCAATCGACCGCTATCCAGCATGCATCTATGGTATTAAGTTCATAACAATCAGAGTAATGCTTGGAGCATGATGACAAAATGTAGATAGAATAAAATCAAGCAATATGATTGAAACCTGTCATTTTACCCTTAGTAGCAACAACACAAATACGCGCCTCGCTACATCTTGTGTCACTACGTGAGGACAACGCAAGATCGAACCTACTACTATGCACCACTTCCACCGAAGATCTAATCATCAACTTGGCCAAAGAAAACTCATAGATTAGAAAGCACTACATAGCTATAAAAATCATACATAATAAAGTTCAGAATATAACTCAATTACTTCCAATGAATAATCTGATCATAAACCCACAATTCATCGGATCCCAACAAACGCACCACACAAAAGTATTACATCATGTCGATCTCCGAAGAGAACATTGTATTGAAGATCAAAGAGAGAGAGAGAGCCATCTAGCTAATCACTATGGACCCATAGGTCCTGTAGGAACTACTCACACATCATCGGAAGGGCAGCAAGGTTGATGAAGAACCCCTCCGTGATCGATTCCCCCTCTGGCAGATTACCGGCGGAGGCCTCCAGATGGGATCGCAGAAGAACAGAGGCTTGCGGTGGCAGAAAAATTGTTTCGGGTCTCGCTCTGGTGGTTTTGGGATTTATGGGATTTTATAGAAGTGGAATTAGGTCCAGAGGACCCACGAGGGCCCCACAAGCTCAGGTGGCGCGCCCCCCACCCCCCAGGGGCACGCCGTCTGAGCTTGTCGCTCTCTCATCTGTCTTCTGGACTCCTCCCGATGCTCCTAGGGTCCCTTCTGGTCCAGAAAAAATCATCGTAAAGTTTCATCGTGTTTGGACTTCGTTTGGTATAGTTTTTCCTTGAAACAATAAAATAGGCAAAGACAGAAACTGGCACTGGGTTCTCGGTTAATAGATTAGTTGCCAAAAATGATATAAAATTGCATATAAAGTATGTAAGATCGATAAAATAATAGCATGAAACAATCAAAAATTATGGATACGTCGGAGACATATCATACGCGTTCCCCTTGAGCGGCTTGCCGAACCAACCGTGTGGGGGTGCGACGCGAACGCGACAGGCTTTTCCTTTTGAACTTGTAAGTTGTAACATTTGTTTCTACTCCTTGGCATGACCGATAGATAGAAATAACGATTTTCCCTCAAAAAAATAGAAATAACGATTAAAAAGCTAGCGCTAGGCTTTTCCTGCGCGATAAGCAGGGGAGTTTTGCCAATTTGGCCCATCGTCGCTTTCCTTACATGTGGTCCCACATGTTAGTGATATGCCTAGCCAATGTGCGTTGAGTGGTGGGCCGGAACGACCATGTGGGGTGCGACGCGAATGGTACTGTACGTGTTCCAGTTTCTCGTTTTGAACTTGTGAAGTGTAACACTTATTATAAGTTTGGTAGGTTGGGTCCTGCGTGGTACGTAAACTACGACGTTGATGCAAAAGGTGAGCAAGGGTTCACGCACATCTTTAACAGCTGGAATGAGAATGCGAAACAGTAAAAATTAAGGCCACGACGATGCGATGCAGTGGTGGTTACAGGAGGGGTGGATATCAGGTGATACCACCTATTACATGCTCCCATGCTACAAATTTTAAAAAGTCACATTTGGATGTTTCAAAACATTCTGAAAAAATTATGGATGTTCACAAGACATATTTCTATAACCCCTAAAAAATTCAGATCAAAATTCAAAATATACATTGAGAAACAAAAAAGATAAATCTGTATGTGAATAGTATCATTTCTTACACTGTTCATGTTTTGTCTTCTTTTAACACTATTCATTCTAGATTTGTCATTTTTGTTTCTCAATAGGTAGTTTGAATTTGGATCTGATTTTTTAGGGGTCGTAGACACATGTCTTGTGAACATCCACAAAAAAAATCAGAATTTTTTGAAACATCTAAATGTGATTTTTGAAAAGTGTTATCGTGGTAGCATATAAAGGGTGGTATCACCTGATATTTTCCCGTTACAGGAGGCCAAAAGAAACTTGCATTCACATGGTGCCGGCTGTATGCCACTTATCCCATTACTTCCTTTAACATGCGAATTGAAGGAGGATACATCATTGGCCGTTCATCGTAACGGGAACCGCTACCCTCTCCTTTATTTCATTCAAGCCGTATCGGGAAGCGTACTGGTTTACTAGTCCCCCTTGTATTTTGTGTCATATTTTGACCCATGATTTAACTAATAAAAATTTATGACCAATATAATGTCATTGGAAAATATATTCAAATACGAATCCAACAAAAAAATGTGTGACATGCTAGTCAAATACTACATAGCAGTAGTATGTTTGTCAATCGTTGACCCAAAATACGATGAGACTAATAAATCCAGACGATAGTAGTAGTACTGGGGAAATTTTGGCAAAGTTTGGAGGCTGCTAGAGGGTAGGGTGATCCTCCTTTACTAAAAAAATAAAACAATAAAAATAAGTACTACTACAATAATCTAACCAGCTGCCCAACTCCATTTTCTTGCATGTGCACAAGTGGGACATTTGATTTGTTTATTGGGCGATGAGACATTAGATCGGAGGCAGCTAAATACTCCCTCCATCCCCTAGGACAAGGATTTTATTACACTTGCTTAGGAGCACATAGAGCCAGGCTTTTGCACGTAGACTAGTGGTACGCAAGACCGATGAATCCTCCCTCCCTCCTGAGTCGTTTCTCAGAGTGGGTGCTGCCACGCGGCCAAATATTTTCTAGCGCAATTGATAATTACCCGTGCATTGCAACGAGTTATATATATTCTCTAGTACGTATGTCAGCCCATTATTTACACGTCAATATCAATATGATTGTGTTAATAAATGCTTATCAAATCTTGCTCGAGATTTACCTAGAGTAATAAGAAGTTTGGTTGTGGTGCGGTTCATGCATGGTATGTACGAAAATGATGAAGTTGATGCGAAAGGTAAGAAAATTACAGTATACATGGAATTGACACAAAAATAAAGATGCATATGGATCCATCAATGACATCCTCTCGCCCTAGTGCGCCGGGCAACCAACCGACGGGTGAGGAGCAGCGGCATTGGCGGCGAGGTCAATGTGCTTCCGAACAATGCCGTCCAAGGTTGCCCTGCGGTCCAAGAAGGCCACCGTCCTATCGTCCTCCTCTGGCACATAGTGGTCCTTGTGGACGATTTACTCATAGACGTGTGTGATTATGTCGATGGTGTCTTGCTGGGCGAGGCGCTGCGCGGCGAGCGCGACGGTGGGTAGTCGCAGAGCCACTAGTGCGTCGAAGAGGTTGTCACCATAGAGGTCAGTGAGGGTGGCGGGCATCGCAGAGCCTGGGCACGTGGGCTGGAGGCGTACGTCAAGGTCGTACGACAGCTTCTTGACGATGGTGAACTTGTCGAGGAAGCCGATGAGGGCCTCGTGGAACAAGGGGACAAAGCTGTCATCCAAGAGGCCTCTCACCCTGGCGGCCACAAGCATGACCTGGAGACATTCCTTGGTGCCGGGCCATAGGCCAGCGTTGTGGACCATCTGGCATAGCCGGCTCATGCTCGCGCTCATCGCCTCCATGGGTCTAGCTTCTGGTCAATTGATCTTGCGATTGGAGTGATCATTCTTGCCCTTGGTCTAGGTGCGTAGGTGCGTACGATTTCATAGATGGATTGGACTGGTGGGGAGCCTTTATATGAGAAGTGCAGACTACATTGCATTCACATGTGCGTTGGCCATCTACTCCTCGGTCCTTACTAGTAGTAGTGTGGTTGATGAGATTTCAGATTTGAGCCCTCAACCGGAAGGGAGAGTGTATAATATCATTGGAAACTACATTCAAATACGAATAAAACAATACTCCATGTATTTATTTACGGAGGGAGTAGTATATTTTTTGTGACATGCATTACTACATATTGCTAGTCAAATACTATATCCAGACGGAGGTGATAGTACTACTAAATCCAAACGGTGGTAGTAGTACTACTACTAGTAGTACTTGTAGTACTACCAATGTACTACCGGTTGGTCAAATTATTATGTGCTGCTCCTCATAGTGAAGTGACAAGACCCTGCGTCGAAGATGACACCAGAGTGTAGGTCGCGTGTTCGGGTTACCAAAGTCAGCCTCACCGTGTGCAGTCACTGTCATCAAGGCTGTAGAGCTACCCTGCTTACACCTAGCCGTGTTCTAGATGACACCAGAGTATAGTGCCTAGATGCAGTTTTGAACACTACATTTGTCATTGTAAACTTGGGAAAAATTACCAAAAAATTGAGCTCCGTTGTGGTTAACATTTAACAAGAAAGGAGTTTCACCTCGATGCATAGCTTCTCCGTGCACGAAAAGCATCTAAGGAATCCAACAACTTGATCCAGATTGGGGCCAGTAGATTCTAGTGCCAAGATCTTCAATGTGTGCAGAGACGGGGTCAAGCTTGTGGGAATCATTTTCTGGATGACAGCCGAACATACATCAAGAAAATTTTAAAAAATGTAAATTTTAAGAAGAAGAAGGAGGAGGAGAAGAAGGAGAGTGTTGTACCTAAACGGTTATGGATCCAATAACAAGTTTGGAGAATTTGTCAGACGAGTAGGCTAACAGTGTCAATTTTGGTGCGTTAGTGACCCTGATTTTTGTTGGAACTTCTAGACCAGATACAAGCAATCTCTCAAGGAAAGGCGCATCCTCAATGACCATATCGTGAAATAGCTCAACTGATCCGTCAAGTGATTTCCTGTTGCGGGGCATGTAAGACACATAAATCATTCGGAGATTCATCGAGGCAATGTGGAGGTTAATGAACCCGTGGATCCCGTGAAGGTGAAGGTATTCGAGCACAGTACAGCCGCGGAGCAGGCGCTCCATAGCCTCCTTCGAGATGCCAATGTCAAAGATCTTGAGCTACTTGTGTTGAGAGAAAGAGATACTCCCTCCATTTGATAATGAAGTGCGTATAATTTTTTGAAAAGACAAACTTTGGAAACTTTGAACAAGTTTATAGAGAAAATTATTTATATCAACAATACCAAAGATATATAATATGAAACTACATCTTGTGATGAATCTAATGATATATGTTTGTCGTTCTAGATGTAAATGTTTTTCTCCACATACTTGGTCAAACTTTGTGAGGTTTGAGTTTACAAAAAAACTATATGCTATGGACCAGAGAGAGTACCTAGCTAACTAGATGGAGATCAAGTGTGTGTGTGAAGGAGAAAGAGTGAGTGTGCAAAAAGAGTGTGACTGTGTGTGTGTGTGAAAGAGAAAGGGACAACACACGATAAAGTAGAGAGAAAGTGTGCGTGTGTTATGTAGACATATCACGCATGCATCTCCGAGATAGAAAGTGAGGTGAGGAGATACACGGAGATAGTGTGTGGTTGTTTGCAATGGAGAGAGAGAGAGAGACCCCTAGCACATGGCCAATAGAGGCCTGGCAAACAAGGGAGAGAGGTCGATAGAGACGTATGGCGAAAATGGAGACATAGGGAGGGAGAGCGAGGGTGTGTGTGTGTGAAAGAGAGATCCCATCGAGATCGTGAGGGGACTATATGGGTGGGAGATCGAGAGACAAGGTGTGTGTGCGATAGAAAGATACCCCGAGAGAGATCGAGGTAGACCTAGGGAGAGAAAGAGACAATGCGTGTGTTTGTGATGGAGAGTGAGAGATAGTCATACCTAGGGGGGAGTGCGTGTGCCTATGATAGAGTGAGAGATACTCGTACTTAGGGGGGAGTGTGTGTGTGCGTGTGAGACAGAGAAAGAACGAGGGAGAGAGAGTGTTAGATGGGTCTATCTAGTGCGAGTGAGATATGTTTATGTGTGACCTAGGGAGATAGAAAGTTTGAGAAAGAGAGAAGAGCCCCGAGACGGCGGAGTGTGCGTGAGAGAGTTATGGACAACGAGTGAGAGAATTTGTGTGTGTCCGATTAGTGCACCCTAGCTAGTTAGCTTAGAAAAGAGTCATACATTGTGTGCGAGAGAGACCTATACATAGTGTGTGCGCGTGAGAGAAACAAAGAGTGTCGGCTAGAGAGAGAACGGGAGTGCGGGAGAGGGGAGAGGTTCGTGTATGCGTAGAAGACTGATATAAACCATGATTCAATATAAATTGCATTCAAATATTTGAATTGGAGAACATGGTGTTTGCAATTCACACTTGAACGGAGATAGGTGTATCAAAGAGGCTTATTAATTTGACTTTGAGCATGTGCATGGTGTCATATACTATAATACAACATGCTATTCAATTGAGGTGTTCAATTTTGGATTTATTCCACAATTTTGACCAGGTCAACAAGCTATTTCACTGAATTGAGGTCTTTCATTTTGGGTTTGATTCACATTTTTGAGTGGGTCAACTGTTTGTCAAATTAATCGGGACAACTCGGATGTAAAAACACATTAGTCCCGTGCATCATCTCACCATCTAAAAAAGAAGTGGCAAGATGTGACACTATAGAACTAATATTTCAAAATTTGATTTGAATTGAATTGGTACAGTAGACGTGGATGCTTGTCCTCCCAAAATTTGAACGAACCACTAAAACACTCTCTGCTCGGTGGAAATCGCCCGAGCAAATAAACGGTAGACGCGAAATTACCGCCCTAACTAGGACTCGCATCAATTGGCCTGTTCTATATCGAGGGTAGATTTGTAACTTCATCCAGGCGTGCCCTCTCCTCGGCTGAAATCACAGGCGCCCAATAATTCATAAACCATAGGCGGCAAAACACCCTCTCCTGGGCCGAAATCGCTCGCGCCCAATATTTCAAAGCACGCCCACTTCTCCCGAAATCGCTGGCGCCCACTATTTGGGAGAAGCAAAGTTACCCTACTATCCCCGACCCTCAGGAATCAGAGGTAGAATTGTAACTACCCCCACATTTTAGACAAATGCATTTGTAAGACATGGTTCCCCCTCCCAATTCCCCATTCACACACCGTGGGCGCCAAATCACCTTCTCCCCAGCCGTGAAACCCCAGCCCCTCCTCCATGCCCCCACCGCACCAGATTCACCGCCGCCCTCCTCCCCAATGCCGGAGCCGCTGTCCATTAGCCATTGTGCACTGGGCCGTGTGCCTCTTACTCCGTGCTGCCAGAGCTGCCTCGATGAGGACCGCGTGAACCATACCAGAGCCGATTCAACCGTGCCATCATGCACGGCGCCGAAGCGGCTCCTACTTCAGATGCATCCAGCGCCTTGGCGCTGGTCCCCTGTAGCCGTCGACCACCGCCACATATCTGCTTTCCCGTAGCCGAGAGCCACCGCAACCGCGCCAGCCTCACCAACTCGGCAGATGAAGTTGCGTACTTCACCGGACTGCAAGATAGGTCATACACTCATCTCATTCACTTTACCTAGGTGTTAGTCACCTAAATTTTTATTCCGGGTCAGTGAGATTCCCAATGGAAGGAAGCAGCACCCCTCGAGGCGGCGGAGCTCCTAGGCTACCGGTTGGCCGGGGAAGCAGTGCCTCGGTGTCTATCGTAGGGGTGCGGGGGCGCAGGTTCACCACGGAAGTAGCGCTTGGGTGCCTATCTTAGGGTTGCGTGGGGTCAAGGTACTGCTGGCATCGTATCTGGATGACGGCGAGTCTTTGAGGTATGGCCGGGGCGGCGCAACCATTGCAGTGCGGTGTGGTGTGGGGCGGGGTCGAGGTGGGAGCTGTCGCGGCCAGGGATGGCGGAGGCAGGCTGCTCTGCCGGTGGTCGCTGGCTGTTCGAGGAAGATCCTGAACAGTGACAGCCGGGTGGCACAAGACGGCCATCCAGCAATCCGGCGTAGATTGAACAATGCAAAAAAAAAAGCATCTGACCCCAATTTAGTTTTCAGTCGACTGACGTGTAACCAGTCTCATACCATAGTATTGATCTCTTAGGGTATTTCTTCAGATCAGAGATTTGTGTCATTCTTAACATTGTGTGTTTTCTGCCACTTCAGCCACACCGTCTTCCTTCTCACCGGAGTTGCTCCAATACGGGGAGCATACACCAGAAGGGAGTTATATTCCACTCAAGAGTTCCCTGCCTCGAATGTGCCTACCCGACATGGACAGCCACAACAACTGCAGCGCCATCAACGACTCAGCAGATGATGCGCAGTCCTACGGAGGGAGGTAAGATAGGTTGTACCCTCATCTTAGTTGCATGCAGCATTTATGGCTTCATTATTCATCTAAGCATGGAAAATAGATTATCACTTGTCACTGTACATTCATGTTGATCTCTTAGAGTCTTACTTCAGATAAGAGACTTATGCAGGAGTTAACGTTGTTCCATAGTTATCGTCCCTCAGCCAAAGCTATCCCACAGGCTGGTGATTATACCCCTTCTAGTATTACCTATGATGTTGTTTTGTAGTACTGTTGTGAGCCATCTAGTTAATCTTGAGTACAAACAGTATATATTTTGTAGCTATCATGTGTGCTCTCTCTTTAGTTTTTGAGGTATCAACTTGTTGCTGCTATTTAAGTCGACTCCTACTATTTAAGTCGTCTCCTACAGGCACTCATTACATAATCTCACTACTAGTTGTCTTCCATGCATGTCAGATATTATTGCATACACTGATATTGAATATCAGAAAAAATCCACTAGAAGGAACTCGCGGAGCAATGCAACGGCATATAATGTCATGCAATGCATCTACTTTGTTGCAATGCCATGTGCTTAGCCCGCTGATCATACATGTGAATATGTCATGCCTTACTGTTTTTCAGTACCTATTCCATTCATGATAACATGTTTTCAAATTCAAGTACTGTCATTCTACTCTGTCGCAATGCCATCTGCTTAGTTTGGACATCGTCCTTCTGAATATCTCATGCATTTTTGTTCATTAGTATGTACTCCATCCGTCTGCCATAGCATGGTTTTTTACATTGAACTGATGTTCTACTGTTCTGTTACAATGCCATCTTACTTTGCCCATCATACATGTGAATATGGTGCCTTCCAATTTTTCTGTACCTATTCCAGCTATCATACAGTTTTACATTCAACTAGTGTTTCTTTTACTCTCTTGTCCTGTCGTATCCTTAGCTTGTACATCATACTCCCTTCGTCTGGATTACTTGTCGCAGAAATGGATAAAAATGGATGTATCTAGAACTAAAATACATCTAGATACATCCATTTATTTCCAGATGGAGGGAGTACATGTCAATATGTCATGCCTTTCTATTCTTCAGTACCTATTCCATCTCCCTGCCATAGCATGTTTTATAATTGAAGCACCATTCTTCTGTACAAGGCATGTAAGCGGAAGATGGCTATGTTAGAATCTAAAGGAGTACAAACAAGGTCTTTCCAAATGATCCAAACTCCAGGAGATAGTGACCCAACTCAAGTGTTCATAGGAACTGCTCCAGCATAGAGAAACCCAACTCATGCAGATAATAACCAGATTCCAGTGGCCAAAGAACCAGTCCACTGTAGTCCAGCAAAAATATTTCCACTCCTTGCTAGGAAGCATGTGTGTATCTGATACGTCTCTGGCGTATCTATAATTTTTTATTGTTTCATGCTATTATTTTATCAATCCTACATAGTTCATAAGCAATTTTATATCATTTTTGGGAACTAATCTATTAATCCAGTGCCCAGTGCCAGTTCCTGTTTTTGGCTATTTTATTGTTTCAGGGAAAAACTATACCAAACGAAGTCCAATTGTGATGTAATTTTACGGTGATTTTTTCTGGACTAGAAGACACCCATGAAGCTTAGGGAGGAGGCCAGAAGCCATACGAGGGAGCCACAAGCTCACCCCGCGTGCCCCAGGGGGAGGGGCGCGCCGCCTGAGCTTGTGGGCCCCTCATAGGTCCTCCAGACCTAATTCCACTTCTATAAATTCCCTAAAATCCCAAAAAACCGAGAGCGAGACCCGAAACAATTCTTCCGCCACCGCAAGCCTCTGTTCTTCTGCGATCCCATCTGGAGGCCTCCGCCGGTAATCTGTCGGAGAGGGAATCGATCACGGAGGGGTTCTTCATCAACCTTGCTGCCCTTCCGATGATGTGTGAGTAGTTCCTACAGGACCTATGGGTCCATAGTGACTAGCTAGATGGCTCTCTCTCTCTCTCTCTTTGATCTTCAATACAATGTTCTCTTCGGAGATCGATACGATGTAATACTTTTGTGCGGTGTGAATGTTGGGATCCGATGAATTGTGGGTTTATGATCAGATTATTCATTGAAACTAATTGAGTTCTATTCTGAACTTTATTATGTATGATTGTTATAGCTATGTAATGCTTGCCGATCTATGAGTTTTCTTTGGCCAAGTTGATGATTAGATCTTCGGTGGAAGTGGTGCATAGTAGTAGGTTCAGTCTTGCGGTGTCCTCACCTCGTGACATAAGGGGTAGCGAGGCACGTATTTGTATTGTTGCTACTAAGGGTAAAACGATGGGGATCAATCATATTGATTGGTTTTATTCTGTCTACATTATGTCATCTTACCTAAAGCATTACTCCGTTTGTCATGAACATAATACCATAGATGCATGCTGTAGGATCGAAAGTATGTCTAGAGGGGGGTGATTAGACTACTTGACCAAATGAAACCTAACCTTTTCCCAAATTTTAATTATGGGCAGATTTTAACAATAGTACATGTCAAGCTTCACCCTACACATGCAATTCTAAGAGTATAGCAGCGGAAAGTAGATAATTTCATATGTATGTAAAGGAGGGGATCGGAGAATTCAAATGCAATGAAGACACGGTGGTTTTTGGCATGGTTCCGATAGGTGGTGCTATCGTACGTCCACGTTGATGGAGACTTCAACCCACGAAGGGTAATGGCTGCGCGAGTCCACGGATGGCTCCACCCACGAAGGGTCCACGAAGAAGCAACCTTGTCTATTCCACCATGGCTTACGTCCACGAAGGACTAGCCTCACTCGGGGTAGATCTTCACGAAGTAGGCGATCTCCTTGCCCTTACAAACTCCTTGGTTCAACTCCACATCAGGTTGGAGGCTCCCAAGTGACACCTAACCAATCTAGGAGACACCACTCTCCAAAAGGTAATAGACGGTGTGTTGTTGATGAACTCCTTGCTCTTGTGCTTCAAATGATAGTCTTCCCAGCACTCAAACAACTCCTCACAGATTTGGCTATGGTGGAAGAGGGATTTGAGTGGAAAGCAACTTGGGCTAGGCTAGAAATCAATTTTCAAATGGTAGGAATGGAATAGCTTGATCTCAACACATGAGTAGGTGGTTCTCTCTCAGAAAATGTATGGTGGAAGTGTAGGCACGTTCTGATGGCTCTCCTTATAGAGAAGGAGGTGGTGGAGGGGTATATATAGCCTCCACACAAAATCCAACCGTTACACACTTTTGACCCAACTCGGTGGCACCGAAACAATGATCTCGGTAGCACCGAACTGTGTAAAAGATATGAACTTTAGGAATCTCGGTGGGACCGATACGAACAACTCGGATGGACCAAAGTGCAATGGCTAGGGCAATCATCAACTCGGTAGGATCGAGGTGAAGCAATAAGGCAACAGAGAGTTGGCAAGCCATCTCAGTGAGACCGATTTGCAAACTCGGTGAGACCGAAGTAAGTGCAAACGATTACAGAGAGTTGGCAAGGCCATCTCGATGAGACCGAGATCCATTTCGGTGGATCCAATTTGTTTGGGTTTTGGCAGTGGCTATGTCTTGGATGAACTCGGTGGGGCCGGATAGGAAATTTTGGTGGGGCCGAGTTAGAATGTAGGTTTTGGACATATTTGGGATTGAGAGAGTGGTTGAGGGTTTAGGAGTACTGTCACTAAGCACTTGAGCAAAAATACCATTAAGAAACACCTCATCCCCTTTTAATAGTATTGGCTTTCCTATGGACTCAATGTGATCTTGGATCACTAAACCAAAAATGTAGAGTCTTGATCTTTTGCCAATTCTTGTCCTTAGCATTTTGTGGGGTCCATGACTCTAGTCCATGCCATGCCAATCATTGAACATCCTGAAATCTTAATCTTGAATGTACATTAGTTCAATGAGATATATGTTGTTATGAATTACCAAAACCACCAAGGGAGCAAATGTGCTTTCAATCTCCCCCTTTTTGGTAATTGATGACAACATATAGATCAAAGCTTCGACAAATGATTAAATGAATGAAATACATCGTCGCTTTGAGAAATATGTGATAAGCAAGAGCTCCCCCTAAATTTGTGCATTATTAAATATTTGCGTTTGAATGCAAATGCACAATCGATTAGGCGTATGGGTTACTCTTCCATGTCACATACATCTTGGTGGAGCGCGCAAAATAATATGATTTAAAAGATAAGCATGCATCACCAACACAAGTGAATGATCATACAAGATAATGATAAAGATAATCATAGATCATCACAAGAGACATAGTATGATCAGACATCATAGTATCTCACAGGCATAAACGACAGAATATCTCACAGATACTGTAGCAAGCGCACACATAACAAAGTATCAACGACCAAGCAAGAAGTAGCAAATGAACTCTCGAGAGAAAAACAAACGACCAAAACACTCTCTCTCGAAGCCTATGATCTATACAAATTCTCGCCCTTTGGCAACAAGTACCAAAAAGATCGAACTGTATAGGACTAGTCGGCACTCTAGGCACGATCCTCCGAAGCTCCTGAAGGCGATCTTTTGCTGGCTACTCCGGTGTGCGTAGATGGCGTGGAGAGAAGTGCATCCATGAAGGCTTCTGCAGATGTCTGCTGGACTGGTGGAGTGGAGACCTGTGGTGGCACTGAGGCAGTAGCAGCTGGTGCAGATATTGTGGTCCTCGGATCCACAACTGGTATTGCAACTGACCTGGCTACCCTGGGCACTGTCTGAAATTGCTGTGTGGTTGGTCTGTCATCTCCACTATCATCAGATGGGGCTGTCTTGACAGCATCAACGTCATTCTGCAGTTGCTCTACGGTAGTCTGAATCTCTGTCACCTTCACATCAAGATCATGAAATTTTGTCTCAATGATCCGCTCAAAACTAGCCTGGGTCTGGGTGAGGTTGGCCAGACTTCGCTCAATCCTCAGAGTGGCTTCAAGAAAATATGTCATTTGATCCTTGGGTGTCTTGAGATTGGCGATAGGAGCATTTGGAGCTGATGCCTCCTGAGCTGCTTTTGCTTCCTTTGCTTTGCGGATTTCCTCTTGGGCTTGTGCTGAAGTGGGATGCGAAGGATCCATCACTATCACATTGTCCTCAAACTCTGGACGGAGTGGCAAATGCTCTCGATCAAGAAGATACATGCTGGTTCCAACCTTGGAATTGATCAAAATTTGAATATGTGGGGCATATCCGCACGATCTCTTCTGATCTGCTGCTGTCCTCTTGATAGTTTCTACTATCAGGCTCAGCACCTTGAACTTCTGAGGTGTATCAAACAAATGCAGCAAATTGATGGAGTGGCCACGAATCATCTTTTCATCTCCTGACTTGGGTAGCAAAGTGTATCGCAGTATAGTGTTCGTTGTGGCTAATCCTGGGAGCAAATGCTTCACTGATCCAAGTTTGTGAGTTTCAAGGTCTTTCTGAGGAATTGTAGTATACATGTTGGCCATGGAGTTGTGATCCATCTTGAGCTTGGCATAGATATCTATGTTGTCATCCTCTTCCTTGGGTGCACCAAGAAGACTTGCCCACTCAGAGATGGTAGACTGTTATTTGATACCCTCAGTCATCCATATAACGCGGCCATCTGGATAGAAGTGTGCAGTAGAGTAAAACTGCATGACCATCTCATCATTCCACTTGGTCAACTTCTTTCCAACAAACTCGTCAACTCCTGCAATCCTGAAGCTTTCATGGACGTGGGGGAAATAATCCTCATTCTCATCGATGTATTCCCAATCCACCCGTTTCATGTCACTGACTATGGGCTTCTTATCAAGCAACACTGTCTCATAAAAGTCCTGTTGTTCATGGGTGTGAAAGCGATAGTCACATGCTGTCTTCCTCCTGATAGCATAGGGATCTGTCAATCTCCACTGACGCAGCCCTTTATCCTTCCTCAACATCATGTTCTCTGCGACTGGGTGTGCATTGTCATGTTCTGGAATCTTAGGCTTCAATTTTCTGAGCACTAGTGGCTCTTCATCAACATTTGACTCAGGCACTGGGGCCTTGTTATTCTCAGCAGTTGAGATGTTCCTGGTAGACCTCTTGGGTGCAGGTGCCTTTGGTTTGGACTTTGGGGGTGCAGCAGTCTTGATTGCATCAGACATAAGCTTTTGAGTTTTGGCTGGAGGAGCACTAGCTGCTGGCTCTTCCTCTTCTTCTTCCTCCTCATCAATCATCATGGAGGGTCTGCCAATCACACGGGCAAATGATTTCCTTAATCTTTTCTTCTTAACTCCTTCAGCTGCCTCTGTATTACTAGGCTTTTGCATAGACTGCTGAGGCACTTTCCTCACAGCAATCCTCTCTTTGGTAGAAGTAGGCTTGGTGCTGTACTCCTTAGCAATCACAACTCTCTTTTTCTTAGTTGCAGCTTCACTTGCAACAAAGTCCTCATCCTCACTGTCTGAGGTTTTCTTCTTCCTTGTTATGGTTGCAGCTTTGGGAAGATCTGGAGAGCTCCTCTCTCCCTCATAGAAACTTTCAGCTAGGCTTGACCCTTCACTCATTTCTGCCTGCTGCTCTGACCTGTTCTGACTATCACTGCCACTTGACATCTTGCTGAGCTGACCCTGTGAATAGATGGGTATAGGCAGAGTAGATGAGTCATCACAAAAAGCAGAGATTTTTCATAAAATTTGAGTTCAACTCTTAGTTTCAAGTTTTCACAGGATGCATATCAGATGGACCGAGTTGATCATCTCGGTGATACCGAAGCACACTACAGAGACCTTACACGCCACTTCGGTCAGACCGATATGGGTTTCTGTGGCTCCGAGATGCTAGGGTTTCCCTGAGACTTTACTTTCGGTCTCACCGATTCGTACAACTCGGTGGCACCGAGACGTACTAGTGCTATGGTCAGAGACCAAATCGGTGGTACCGAAAATTTCGAGTCGGTCGGTCCGAGATGCATTCGGCGGAAACTTAAACCCTAAAATTTTTACTCGCATCTAATCTATGGAACTTGCAGTGTAACAGGAGTTCTCAATCTGTGGCAAGAATTCAGGCAGTCCAATCGTGCATTGAATCAGAAAATGGAAGCACGAGAGGGATCGAATCTCACCCTAACTTGGTGGAGATCCTCTACGGCGGCAACGGCGGAGGAGATTCCCGTTGACGGCGATGGAATCCGGCGGCGAGAGCTCGCTGGAGACGACGGTGAAGTCCTAAGACGAGGGCGACGGCAGCGACGGGGAGCGGGAACGAGTGGGGTCGAGAATTTTCAACCGTTCGGTCCGCGCGATATATATACCCGTACGCTGTCGGTGGCGCCGAGTTGAACAACTCGGTGGCACCGATATGTGTAACTGCACGCAGTATAGCACATCGGTGGCGCCAAAATGGTTCAATTCGGTAGCACCGAGATGGAAAACCTAGATCAATCTAAGTGATTTCGGTTGGACCGAGTTTGAGTGAATTGGTTCGGCCAAAATCATTTAGAAGGTTTTGGAGGTCCATCCCTTTCAGATCGGTGGCTCCGAGTGCTCCTCACCCGGAGGGTCCGAAAATGACTTGTTCAATTTTTGTGATGCAGCAAGAATAGAATTTGAGACAAGAAAGCATAGATACCTAGAGAAGGTACTTAGGCATTCTTGTACATCCACTTGGCCAGAAAAACCAAGACAATCAAAACAACAAATGGATGTCCTCGAATGATGAAAACATGCAAACCAACATGCTCACACAATAAGATAGCAAATGAAATATGTGTCAAACATGCACAACCAATTCTAGCATCTATCAAGCAATGGCGATGACTAGGTCATCTATATATGAGTATATTGACTTAGGAGCCAAATGAGAACATTTGATCATAGGTCATACTCATCGTTTAAGCACAAGTGGGGTTACCACTTTTACATAAAGCATTAATGTGTTCACACCATTAGAGTTGCTTTTGCTCAATTTCTTAGAGCAAAGCTCCCCCTAGATGTGATATCCCCCCTAAGAGGGATGAACTAACCTTGGGTTTTGTCGATGATGACTTCATGTAGATGTTGAAGATGTGGATGCTCAATATTGATGTAGACCATCAAGAGTTGGGAACAATCCTTTGGAGTTTTGTGCTTTCAATACCTACATGGGTTAGTCCCACACAAAGAACATACAAGGATATCCATAGACATAGAGTGAAATACACATATGATGATGTCCATGAATGCATTTAATACCTTGTCCCTTGCCTTACCAACAAGAGGGTTTCTGACTCCATGAACTAGTGCAAAATGTGGAAGTTGGTTACACAAGTTCTTGCCATAAAGAATATGAGTGAAGTTTGTTGGCGGAGTCACCCTCAAGAACTCTCTAGTTCTTCTTCTTTTGGACACACATCAACTTGATGGGAATCCTTGGAGTTGTAGTAGCACTTGATGAATTCTTGGGAACCCACTTGACCATGGCTTGAGGAGCTTCTTCAAATGAGTCAATCTCTTCTTGAAGCTTGTCCTTGCCTTTTAGCTTGTGGTCTTGTGGTGGAAGATCTTCTTGAGCTTGTGTTCCCTTGAAGGAAGTAGGATCATACTTCTCTTGTTGAGGAACAAACTTCGTCTTGGGGTATTGATCTTCTTCCCACTCAACTCCATTGGCATTGAACTTTTGTTCAAAACCAACACCTTGGTTCTTCCGATGCCTTCCTTGCTTGCGTACAATTTCCTCAAATTGCTTACTCCCGGCAAGACTCTTGTAGACACCTTTCTCTATAATTCCTTTCAATAGCATATTTTATTGCTCAAGTGTAACTTGGCTAAGAGAATCATTTGTGGAATCGATGGAACTACTAGAAGCAACAACATTGGATTTAGCATTGTTATTGTTACTACTAGAGGTAGAACCATTTTTACCCATCTTGCTAGTTTTCTTGGATTTAACTTGTGGCATAAAGGTAGACAAGAGTAAACGCTTGGCAAGATATGAAGAACTCTTCTTTCGAAGATCGTCATTGATAGCTTTAAGAAACTCATGCTCTTGCTCTAAATTTAGCTTCTCGAAGCGTAGCTTCTCATGAGTTCTTAGAAGTTCTCTATGATCCTCTTGAGTTGTTTCATGAGCTAACTTAAGAGCATTTAGTTCTTTATTTAGACGCTCAATCTCCTTCATAGCATTGTCACTCGTTTCCTCTTGACTATCATGATTACTAGCATTTTCATTATAGCTCATATCACTAGCCCTATCAACAAGTAAATCATCATCACCAAGCAAATCATCTTCATCACTATTGAAATCAAGGTACTCGGGGTGTGATACCTTGGGACCTTTTGCCATGAAGCATCTTCCAATTCCTTCATTTGGTGAGTCAAATAGATCATAGGAGTTGGATGACACAAGTGCAAGTCCGGCAACACCTTCATCTTGACTATAGTCGGAGTCGGAGTGATAACTTCTCTCGGAGTGGTTGTCGGAGTCGGAGCCGGAAACCCATTCACCAACATGAGCTTGATGTCTTCTTCTTGTGTAGCTCTTGGATGACTTGTCCTTCCTCTCCGAATCCTTGCTTCTTCTATAGTGTCTTCGTTCATAACGATCATCTCTACTCCTTCTCTCCTTATGAGGTGATTCATCTCTTCTATGTCTTCCTCTTGGTGATTCATCTCTTTTCTTGTAGGGAGCCGTACACTCATTTGAGTAGTGTCCGGGCTTCCCACAATTGTAGCAATTGCGGTCACGACTTAATGATCTTCTCTCATAGTGTCTTGAGATAGAGCTTCTTTCTTTGCCTTTGTTCTTGTAGAACTTGTTGAACCTTTTCACCATTAGGCTTATCTCTTCATTTGATACTAGCTTGTCACTTGAAGTTGTTGGAGCATCGGTTGAGGCTTTGTAAGCACCACTTGATTTGTTGTGCAGCTCCTCTTTGTCCTTGAGTGACATTTCATGAGCAACAATCCGTCCAATGACTTTCGTGGGCTTGAGATCTTTGTAATTTGGCATCATTTGGATCAATGTGCAGACGGTATCATATCTTCCATCAAAAGCTCTAAGTATCTTCTTGATGATGAATTTGTTGGTCATCTCTTCACTTCCTAAGCCGGTAATCTCATTTGTGATGAGAGCAAGCCTAGAGTACATCTCAGCGACTCCTTCACCATCCTTCATCTTGAACTTGTCAAGTTGACTTTGAAGCACATCCAACATAGATTTCTTGACGGACTCGGTACCCTCATGCATATCAACCAAAGTATCCCAAATTTCCTTTGCATTCTCGAGGCGGCTGATTTTGTTGAATTCTTCCGGACATAAACCGTTGAATAGAATGTCACAAGCTTGAGCATTGTATTGCAACATCTTCAATTCTTCCGAGGTTGCTTCACGATCCGGTTCCTTGCCATCCTCAAAGAAGTCACCTTGCAAGACAACACGAACAACAGCCCAAACGGTAGGGTTATGACAAAGAATATGCATTTTCATCTTATGTTTCCAACTACCAAAGTTTGTACCATCAAAATATGGACATCTACGGTGATAGTTACCCTCACTAGACGCCATACTCTCCTAGGTTGTGAAACCAAGGCTATGATCACCAAAGCAATGGAAATCAAGGCTTAAGGAGACCAAAGCTCTGATACCACTTGTAGGATCGAAAGTATGTCTAGAGGGGGGGTGATTAGACTACTTGACCAAATAAAACCTAACCTTTTCCCAGATTTTAATTGTGGGCAGATTTTAACAATAGTACATGTCAAGCTTCACCCTACACATGCAATTCTAAGAGTATAGCAGCGGAAAGTAGATAATTTCATATGTATGTAAAGGAGGGGATCGGAGAATTCAAATGCAATGAAGACACGGTGGTTTTTGGCATGGTTCCGATAGGTGGTGCTATCGTACGTCCACGTTGATGGAGACTTCAACCCACGAAGGGTAACGGCTGCGCGAGTCCACGGAGGGCTCCACCCACGAAGGGTCCACGAAGAAGCAACCTTGTCAATTCCACCATGGCTTACGTCCACGAAGGACTAGCCTCACTCGAGATAGATCTTCACGAAGTAGGCGATCTCCTTGCCCTTACAAACTCCTTGGTTCAACTCCACATCAGGTTGGAGGCTCCCAAGTGACACCTAACCAATCTATGAGACACCACTCTCCAAAAGGTAATAGACGGTGTGTTCTTGATGAACTCCTTGCTCTTGTGCTTCAAATGATAGTCTTCCCAGCACTCAAACAACTCCTCACAGATTTGGCTATGGTGGAAGAGGGATTTGAGTGGAAAGCAACTTGGGATAGGCTAGAAATCAAGTTTCAAATGGTAGGAATGGAATAGCTTGATCTCAACACATGAGTAGGTGGTTCTCTCTCAGAAAATGTATGGTGGAAGTGTAGGCACGTTCTGATAGCTCTCCTTACAGAGAAGGAGGTGGTGGAGGGGTATATATAGCCTCCACACAAAATCCAACCGTTACACAATTTTGACCCAACTCGGTGGCACCGAAACAATGATCTCGGTAGCACCGAACTGTGTAAAAGATATGAACTTTAGGAATCTCGGTGGGACCGATACGAACAACTCGGATGGACCGAAGTGCAATGGCTAGGGAAATCCTCATCTCGGTGGCACCGATTGCATCAACTCGGTAGGACCGAAGTGAAGCAATAAGGCAACAGAGAGTTGGCAAGCCATCTCAGTGAGACCGATTTGCAAACTCGGTGAGACCGAAGTAAGTGCAAACGATTACAGAGAGTTGGCAAGGCCATCTCGGTGAGACCGAGATCCATTTCGGTGGATCCGATTTGTTAGGGTTTTGGCAGTGGCTATGTCTTGGATGAACTCGGTGGGGCCGGATAGGAAATTTCGGTGGGGCTGAGTTGGAATGTAGGTTTTGGACACATTTGGTATTGAGAGAGTGGTTGAGGGTTTAGGAGTACTGTCACTAAGCACTTGAGCAAAAAGACCATTAAGCAACACCTCATCCCCTTTTAATAGTATTGGCTTTCCTATGGACTCAATGTGATCTTGGATCACTAAACCAAAAATGTAGAGTCTTGATGTTTTGCCAATTCTTGTCCTTAGCATTTTGAGGGGTCCACAACTCTAGTCCATGCCATGCCAATCATTGAACATCCTAAAATCTTAATCTTGAATGTAGATTAGTTCAATGAGATATATGTTGTTATGAATTACCAAAACCACCAAGGGAGCAAATGTACTTTCACATGCTGGATAGCGGTCGATTGGTGGAGTAATAGTAGTAGATGCAGGCAGGAGTCGGTCTACTTGTCACGGACGTAATGCCTATATACATGATCATGCCATGAATAACATCATAACTATGCGCTTTTCTATCAATTCCCCAACAGTAATTTGTTTACCCACTGTATGCCATGCTTATGAGAGAGATGCCTCTAGTGAAAACTATGGCCCCCAGGTCTACCTTAATCATATTGCTAAAACCCTATTTCCTTTGCTGCAATTTATTTACTTTTATTTTACTTTGCAATTTATCGATCTACAACTATCAGATCTGATCCTTGCAATTAACGAGTACAAGGGGATTGACAACCCTCTTGTCCGCGTTGGGTGCAAGTATTTGCTCTTGTGTGTGTAGGTGCTGTCGACGGTTGTTTGCGTGAATCTCCTATTGGTTCAATAACCTTGGTTCTCTACTGAGGGAAATACTATCTGCTACTATATTGCATCTCCCTTCCTCTTCGGAGAAAACCCAACGCAGCTCACAGATACGTCTCCGACGCATCCATAATTTTTGATTGTTTCATGCTATTATTTTATCAATCTTACATACTTTATATGCTATTTTATATCATTTTTGGGAACTAACCTATTAACCGAGAGCCCAGTGCCAGTTCCTGTTTTTGCCTATTTTATTGTTTCAGGGAAAAACTATACCAAACGAAGTCCAAACATGATGAAACTTTACGATGATTTTTTATGGATCAGAAGGGACCCTAGGAGCATCGAGAGGAGTCAAGAAGATAGACGAGAGAGCGATAAGCTTAGACGGCGCGCCCCTGGGGGGCGCACCACCTGAGCTTGTGGGGCCCTCTTGGCTCCTCTTGACCTAACTCCACTTCTATAAATTCCCATAAATCCCAAAACCACCAGAGGGAGACCCGAAACAATTTTTTCCCCACCGCAAACCTCTGTTCATTCACGATCCCATCTGGAGGCCTTCGTCGGTAATCTGCCAGAGGGGGAATCGATCACGGAGGGGTTCTTCATCAACCTTGCTGCCCTTCCGATGATGTGTGAGTAGTTCCTACAGGACCTATGGGTCCATAGTGATTAGCTAGATGGCTCTCTCTCTCTCTCTTTGATCTTCAATACAATGTTCTCTTCGGAGATCGATACGATGTAATACTTTTGTGTGGTGCATTTGTTGGGATCCCATGAATTTTGGGTTTATGATCAGATTATTCATTGAAAGTAATTGAGTTATATTATTAACTTTATTATGTATGATTGTTATAGCTATGCAATGCATTCCGATCTATGAGTTTTCTTTGGCCAAGTTGATGATTAGATCTTCGGTGGAAGTGGTACATGGTAGTACGTTCAATCTTGCTGTGTCCTCACTCTGTGACAGGAGGAGTAGCGAGGCACGTATTTGTATTGTTGCTACTAAGGGTAAAACGATGGGGTTCAACATATTGCTTGATTTTATTCTGTCTACATTATGTCATCTTGCTTAGAGCGTTACTCTGTTTGTCATGAACTTAATACCATAGATGCATGCTGGATAGCGGTTGATTGGTGGAGTAATAGTAGTAGATGCAGGTAGGAGTCGGTCTACTTGTCATAGATGTAATGCCTATATACAAGATCATGCCATGAATAACATCATAACTATGCGCTTTTCTATCAATTGCCCAACAGTAATTTGTTTACCCACCGTATGCCATGCTTATGAGAGAGATGCCTCTAGTGAAAACTATGGCTACCGGGTCTACTTTAATCATATTACTAAAACCCTATTTACCTTGCTGCAATTTATTTACTTTTATTTTACTTTGCAATTTATCTATCTACAACTATCAGATTTGATCCTTGCAATTAACGAGTACAAGGGGATTGGCAACCCTCTTGCCCGCGTTGGGTGCAAGTATTTGCTCTTGTGTGTGTAGGCGCTGTCGATGGTTGTTTGCGTGAATCTCCTTCTAGATTGATAACCTTGGTTCTCTACTGAGGGAAATACTATCCGCTACTATATTGCATCTCCCTTCCTCTTCGGGGAAAATCCCAACGCAGCTCACAAGTAGCAGAAAGAATTTCTGGCGCCCACTACAAGAAATATGTCAACTTGTGACCTTCTGTCAGTGACCCTGGAAGAAATGGTCATAAATCTACGATCATTTGAGACCAATTGGTCGTAAGCTGTTCGGGGGGTTCCAAACCCTAAACCATAACGACCATTTTGGTCAGAAAGGTCATAATTTCCTTACACGAAATGGTCGTAAAGCAGACAGCACTGGTCCGCTGCCTTATTTCTAGCTGATCATGACCAATATAGATGGTCATAACCTTGTAAATTGTGGTGCATTGCTATGACTAGGCGCCACCTCATCAGTTTTGCCTATGTGTCATGTCCATGTGTCAATTTTTGCCCTAGGTTGTGAAGCAGCCTACATTTTTGTCATTCCCAAAATTCCCAAAAAATTCTCATAAATTCTTTGGATCATATCTTCCTCAAATATGTCAAATACCTTCCTTGCCTAGTTCAAAAATAATTCAGGAATATTCATTTTCCTATTCTATTCAGAACAACACTTTCTGAAAGAAGTTCTATTTATATTTTCTTGATTGCCCTCAAAATTTTTGGGCACTCTTTCCTATCCAAATCATTGCCTCATGACAAAATTCAGCTCCATTTGCCTAGTAAATCTTCCTCAGCAAATTTCCAAAGTTTCTGTTCAGCTAGAAGCTTTGTGAAGGAAGTACTAGCTCGGCATATCCTAATGAGTTGAATTTTTGCCACATCTTCTATATGCCAAAATAATAGCTCTCCACAAAATTGTAGCCCCATCTAACAATCCATGTGAGCTCACCGTCCAATCTTTGTTTCTAGTAATATTTTCAGTTTGTGAAGCAACTATATTTTATATTGCTTTATAATTGCTGAAAAATTACCAGGACATGACCCTGCCCATAGAACCTCCCTCCACCAAATTTTAGCTCATTTAATTTACCCAATTTCCCTCAATATTTTTCCCAATTTTCTGTTCAGTGGAGAGCATTGTGAAGGAAGTACCATTTTTATTTATCCAAATGGTATGAAATTATTATAGTGACTTCAAATGCCCAAATTATAATCCTCCTCCAAATTTCAGCTCAATCCAATCATCTATGTGAGCCCAGCTTCAATTTCTATTTTCTGGCCAGATTGTCACATTGCAAAGCAAGTGCTATCTAGACCCCTCCTATTGGCCTAAAACTTTTTGGGCACTCTTCCAAATCCAAATCATTTCCACATATCAATATTCAGCTCCATTTGCCTAGTAAATCTTCCTCGGCAAATTTCCAAAATTTCTATCCAGAGAGAAGCTTTGTGAAGGAAGTACTAGCTAGGATTATCCAAATGATCTGAAATTTTTCCAAATCTTCCAGATGCTCAAATAATCACTCTCCACAAAATTAGAGCTCTATCCAGTAATCCATGTGAGATCATCATCCAATCTTTTATTCTGGTCATATTTTCAGTTTGTGAAGCAACTATATTTTATATTGCTTAATTATTGCTGAAATTTTACCAGGGCATGATCCTACATATATAACTTCCCTCCACCAAATTTGAGCTCATTTCATTTAGCCAATTTCTCTCAATAATTTTCTCAAGATTCTGTCCAGAGAAGAGCAATTTCAAGGAAGTGCCACTTTGGCATGTCCAAATGGTATCAAATTTTTACAGTGCTTTCCTATGCCCAAATGACCATCCTCCACCAAATTTCAGCTCAATCCATTCATTCATTTGAGCCCAGTTTCGACATTCATATTTCTGTCCAATGTGGTACTTTGCAAAGCAAGTGCCACCTAGGCTCCTCCATTTGAGCTACAAATTTGCCAAGACAGTCTCCTTAGTAGATTATCATCCTCAACCAAAACTCAGGCCCATTGGCCATGTGCATTTCCCCCACCGCTAATCAAACACTTGGCTGCTAATTCATGTTTGAGCTTAGTTCAGTCTCCTCGTGAGATTCTTCTGTTGTCTTCTTCTTCCTAACACCTACCAGGGGAGTGCCCAACCCACCAGACATGCCTAGGCCGCCCAGAATGCGTGGCAACGCCACGGTCATGCGGTGACCACACGGCTGGCATGCCAATTTACGCGCTCTGGAGTTGGGGCCCTCGGCCACCATCCAAACCTGGACGTCTCATCACCACACCATGTATCTCTGATTAAATAGATACTTATGTACCTATAAATGATTTTTGGAAAAAATGAAGAGCAAACTATAAGGCAGCTGCAGTTCAAATTTGACCCGCTTCCTACTGAATTGGCGGTAATTTGTCTTTTTCATGAGAGGTGTATCAAAGCTTTTGACACCCAACCATTTGGTCAATTGTACATTAAATATGGCCTAATACTTTAGAAAATTTATTTGGTTCAATTTGGCAACAAATATATGGTAGGTCCTTCACCAAAAAACTCATTTTGGCCACTCGAAAAATGGAAAATGAAATTTTCGTCCAAAGAAAATGAAAACTTTCTTAGGCAACATTGTTTGCCATTCCAAGATGCACCCTTGTGCACAATAGAGATCATTTTAACAAACTATACCATGAATGTGGCCATAAGATTGATCATTTGGCTTGAAAGCCATGAATCTTCACACATAATAGCTCATTTCTGAGAACACTTTTTAAAAATAATTGCCGTATTACAAGTTTATTATTTTTCCTGGTAACTTGGTCACATATAATGACACAGTGTGAAGGTTTTCTAATTTTTTGATTTTTTTTTAATTTCTTATGCCCGTTTCAAAATGCGGTCAAAACGGCGGGCATAACCGTTTGTAGCTAGGGTTTGAATCTTGCAAAACTTTTGGAGTGTCTCTGATTAAATAGATACTTTTGTACCTATAAATGATTTTTGGAAAAAATAAAGAGCAAACTATGAGGCAGCTGTAGTTCAAATTTGACCCGCTTCCTGCTGAATCGGTGGAATTTTTTTTTTCACGAGCGGTGGATCAAAAGCTTTTGACACCCAACCATTTGGTCAATTGTACACTAAATATGACCTAGTATTTTAGAAAATTGATTTGGTCCAAATTTGCAACAAATATTTGGTAGGTTCTTCACAAAAAAACTCATTTTGGGCACTCAAAAAATGGAAAATGAAATTTTTATGCAAAGAAAATGAAAACTCCATTTGGCAACATCGTTTGCCATTCCAAGATGCACCCTCGTGCACAATATGAGATCATTTGAACAAACTATGCCATGAATGTGGCCATAAGATTGATCATTTGACTAGAAAGCCATGAATCTTCACACATGATAACTCATTTCTGAGAACACTTTTTTAAAATAATTGCCGTATTACAAGTTTATTATTTTTCCTGATAACTTGGTCACATATAATGACACAATACGAAGGTTTTCCAATTTTTCGATTTTTTTTGAAATTTTCGTGCCCGTTTCAAAATGCGGTCAAAATGGCAGGCATGACCGTTCCTAGCTAGTGGTTGAATCTTGGAAAACTTTTGGTGTTTCTCTAATGAAATAGCTATTTTTGTACCTAAAAATGATTTTTGGAAAAAAATCATGAGCAAACTATGAGGCACCCGTAGTTCAAATTTGACCCACTTCCAACTGAATCGGCGGAAATTTATCTTTTTGATGAGAGGTGGATCGATAGCTTTTGACACGCAACCGTTTGGTCAGTTGTACATAAAATATGGTCTAATATATTCTAAAAATGGTGTGGTGCCATTTTGCAACAAAGATTTGGTAGGTCCTTCACAAAAGAACTCGTTTTGGGCACTCGGAAAATGGAAAACGAAATTTTTATGCAAAGAAAATGAAAACTCCCTTCGGCAACATTGTTTGTAATTCCAAGATGCACCCTTGTGCAAAATATGAGATCATTTTAACAAAATATGAAGCAGCTGTAGTTCAAATTAGACCCGGTAAATGTTGAATGGACGAAAATTGTCTTTTTGATGAGAGGTGGCTTGAACCCTTTTGACACACAACCATTTGGTTAATTGCACATAAAATATGGTCTAATATTTTTGAAAAATGGAGTGATGCCATTTTGCAAAAAATATTTAGTAGGTTCTTAAAAAAAATCATTTTTTGAACTCCAAAAATAGAAAATATTATTTTTTTCGCAAAAAAAGTCATTTCTCAGGACACTTTTTAAAGATATTTGTCTTATTCCAAATTCATTATTTATCCTCAAAACTAGGCCACATTTGGTGACACAATGAGAAGGTTTTCATTTTTTGAATTTCTCAGGTCATAAAATAGCTGATACGAGTATGATTTAGCATCTTATTTTTAATCGATTACGACCAATGTAGATGGTCATAACGACGTAGATGTGTACTGCGTTCTGATTGGTCCATGGGCATGTTACACGGATCGTGCATCAAACGTCGTCGGATGCTCCCAATCCAACGGCAGCCCTCACCCCCTTACCCACTCACCCAACATAGCCAACCCATAGCCCCACACTCCTCCCTCGTCCCCATCTCTTCGCCGCACGACTCTCCTCACCGCCGCAACCAACGGCGCCTGATCCCGGCGAACTCCGGCGGGAATCGACGGTGCCAAGCACACCACTGGGATCCCCTCGCTCCGCACCTCCCTCCTGTCCGGCGAGATCCGACACGCGCGTCCTCCAGAGCCACCCGCGACCGGCGCTAGGGTTTCGGCCGGCATGGCACCGGCGACTCAGGTGCGTCCCTGCACCCCATCTCTCCTCCTCACAACTCTCCCTCACTTCCTCAGCTCATGTTCTCTCCCTCCTAGATCCAGGACGCCGTCCTCGCTCGAGCACCGGGACGCCATGGACGGGAAGGCAGCTCCCTACCCCGCCCCGGCGCCATGGAGGTCCGCCCTCCTCTCCTCTCATATCCCCTTGGATTTAGCGGCGGCGGTGGTGGACCTGCCCCCTCTCTCGGTTTGACTTCCTCAATCTCTCTCTATCTTTCTGCAGGCACCGCCAGATTCGAGGGTGGAGCCCGAGCCTCCACTGGAGCATGGATCAGACGTGCAGGAGGTGGAGCTCCGCATGGATCACGATGTGGTTGTCGTGGGGGCCTGGATCATCAAGCTCGCGGGCGAGATGGACGGCCTCGGCAGCGGAGGCGCGCGTGAGATCCTGGGGTTGACCAATCCACGGGACGCCAGATCTGGCCTCGGGGTCGCCTGATCTAGCCATAGTGTCGTCGGATCTCCTCCCTCCCTCCCTCCCTCCCTCCCCCGCCCTCCCTCCCCCGCCCTCCCTCCCTCTTGGAGCTGGCTGTACCAGGAACTTAATCTGCATGTATTCAACTAGATCAAGTACAAGTACATTAGTTCGTAATCTGCTATTAATACAATGTCCAAGTCATAAATTTCCTGAAGTAGTGCATGTATATATTTAGGTGCTAGTTAATTAGAAAATGGATGTGATTAGAAAATGTGTTCATCAGGTCTTGTGTCATCAGAAAATTTGTGATTCATATTCTTGAGCTAAGTGCCTGATAAGTAAATTTGCAGAATAAGTACTTTTGAGCTAAATGCCTGGTAACTAAATTTGGGATACATATTCTAGGCATAGTCTAGTTCTGTTTCATTTGTATGAAGTTCTAGTCCCAATTTTTGCTTGTAAATATCTTGCTATTTATTTGATATGACCTGGTTATTTTTTGAACGACATGGTCAAGGTTATTAATAATTATCTGTGCTGCCAATTCGAACATGCACATGATTTTTAGGATATCGCAACCTCTTGCAAACGATTTGGTTCATGAGTTGCAATTATATACCACCATAGAATCCTACACCATGTGGTGGACAAGTATCTTAGTGACTTCATTTGATGTGTGTGTATTTCTGTTAATTTTAAGCTTCTGTTGCTGTGAGAATGTACCTCACTGACCATCTGTCTATTTATTGTGGACTTCTTGTATGAGTGGAGATTGTGGTAGTTCTGTCACAACATTCTGTTAGCTAAAATGAAATCAGACAATGAGCTTTGTTTGTTCTTGTACTCTTTGTTTGTTCCTTTCGTTCTTTTTTAATTTGATGACAATGAACCAATATAACCAGTCACCAGTGGCTAGTGTGCATTGCCAAGTACAACTGTTCTACTTTGTATGGAATCATCTATAGATATTATTTCTTTAAGTGTTGCTCGCTATATTAAAATTATACTCTGAGGCACTGTAGCATTAGTGTGTTATTTTGCTTTTGGTCTTCTCTATCTATGCTTATAAGTCAGGTTGTTTTTGTGGCATCCAGGGGCACAATGCTGGAGCTGGTAGGCAAGCTAGCACCCATGGATTTGTGAACTGGCTTGGATGTGTACTTGGTCGCCGGGGTTGGATGAGCAGGACAGAACCACTGGTTACCTCATCCTCGTCTGCATGGTTGGCTCCTTCGACAGATCCCTCTTCGGCTATGACCAGCTTAGTTTGTCACTAGCCAACAACATTTTCAAGTATGGTAGCGTCCTGCTCTCTTGCCCACCGTTTAGTTCTTGTTGGAGTGTGCATGGTGGCATCCTGAGCTGGCACTGTAAATTCTACTTTTGCCTTGTTGATAATGAACATATGTTTGACACAAATTGCAATGTGCAGGGCTTCCGAGTCTGCGCCCCGCCGTCCGGAGGGAGCAAGGAGGGGGCGTCGTCCACACCGTGGAGCTGGTTGAGCCTTGAGTGTGACCTGGAGAAGCAGGGCATCGTCGGGGGATATCTCTCGCTCGTGCCGTGGTAAGAACAGAGCACTACTCTCTGTCGTGCATGTATTGAAATGCCGGAAATGTCGAATACATGTTCGCTCTCAGCTGGGATATTGGATTGTACTTAGTTATGTGATTTATTCATGTCCGTGCTGCTTGTTAAGTGATTATCTTTATGTCCTTGCTACCAGTAGGATGGTGAATACATGCTTGTTCTCTAATTTATCTATTCCAAAACAGTTTGCTTGGTCCTTCATATCTGACTATGTACTGTAGAATCTCTACTTTATGCCAATAGCTGCCTGTAGCATTGTGCTACTATCTGTGTGATGCTGAAAAATATGCTCTTAATCTGTTGCTATATTCTCACCAAACGCACAATTGATTCCCTTAGACCTACTGTTAAACAAAGGCTTAACTTGTAACATTTTTTCTTAACAATAAGTATAGAATTCCTGACTCTATGTTATATGATCAGCTAACTGTTGCTTCAACAACTTTACAAATTCAGCCATTGTCATGTAAGGCATAAAATAGTTTACTTAAGTGATATATTCACTGGTTTACTATCTTAAAGCACGTTTTTAGCATTGTTTGATGTTAATAGTATTTTATAATTACCAGATCCTCTCTGGCTAGGTCTTCCTCACCGGCGACGGCAGGAGCGCATGGCGGACTTCTAAATGGACAAGTACCGGCAACGTCCAGCGTTAACGATGATGTGGACCAGATGTTCTATTGCAGCACCATCCATAGCATCGACACGAAGTCAGGTATCTACTCATCCTGATGCTTGATGGCCTGATGCTTGATGCATGTATCATGTGACACACACATTTAGGAAATCTGAATAACTTGACATAGTTTCTCTGTTATCTTGCACTGGGTTGGTACTTATCATTTGGCCTTTACAAATATATCTCAGTTTTGCTATTATGAGAATGTTATATGCATGGTTTCTTATTAGATCTCAAATTCTGCAGCTATTTTTCATTGTTAGGAGAATGTTGTCTGCACGGCTTCACTTGATTATGTTGCTAACTTTTCTGATTTATAACCCGCAGATGCTGGCCTTCATTCTTCAAAAGTTGAGCTCCAGAAAGAAGAATCCCAAAGAAAACCCGCACCCAGCAATGTGTTCTAGCTCACTGGAGATAGTTATGTGTGTGTTTAGTTGTATTTTTATAGCTGAATACCAGATTTGTACTGTGCATGATTGTAATGTACTTTGTTTGGCTGTTGTATGAAATATTATGCCTTATAGGCTCTGTTTGAATCAAAATATTGGTAATTGCACAAATAGAGAACTGACGTGTGGGACCTAAACAGCATTCTTGAGAACTGGGGCCCATAGAAATGAAAAAAAAACAGAAAACTAACAAGTGGGGCCATTTTCAAAATTAAATGTAAAAGGTGTGAGGCTAAAAAAAGTGGACGGTAAAAGGCTGTGGCAAAGAAAATAAAAAAGTTGTTGGGCTTGGCCCATGTAGTTGACAAAAATTGACAGGAAAAAATATATTAAATGGGCGGAATTGTTGGGCTCGGCCCATATAAATGCATGAACTGGACCGGGCTGATTCTAATCTACGACCATTTTGTTTCGTCATAATTTTGCCACGTCAGCTTGCCACGTTGGATCTGACGTGGTGTGGGCAGGTTGCCAGTGACCAAAACAATTGGTCGTAGAACCAACGACCTTTTGTTTTGGTCGTTACCTTCTACGACCATTTCACAGTGAAGGTCGTTAAGTTGCATTAAAGACGGCCAGCTTTTGACCAACTGTTTTTGGTCACAAAAAGGTCATAAGAGAAAAACAACGACCATTCACTGACCAATACTGATGGTCGCAAGTTGCCATATTTCTTGTAGTGGCCATTGCCGGGGAGGTTTACCAAACAACTCAAAGCACCTTCATTCACATTATCATTTACTTGTTCTACTTTTTACTTGCTTTTATTTTGCTTTTATTAGTCTCGTTAAAAAAATCAAAAATAATTTATTTGGCTTGCTTGCTTGATTTGCTACTATGACTAGTTCTTCACTTGTTACTTGTACCCCTGAAAATGAAGTGCTTAATTTTAAACAAAGGGGAGGTGAAAGTTTAAAAGATGCTTGGTTTAGGATTTGTGTTGCTCAAAATAGATCAACTCGTAAGCAATCCATCACTGTTCTTCTTCGCAACTTTTATGTGGGTGTCACTACTTGGTATAGATTCATGCTTGATACTATCACTGGAGGAAATTCTCTAAGTAGTCACCCTATGGATGCTTTCAGTGCTATGGGAAATTTAGTGGGATCACCACCTATCACTATTAATGAAACAGCACTGACTTTGGAACATGTTATGCGAAGGTTAGAAATTATTGAGAATAAAATGGCCACTGTTGAACATATTGAAAATCTTGATAAGAAGGTGCAGAACCAAGTCACTAAATTTGGCTCTTTAGTGGGAACCACATTGAAGATGTTAAAGGAAAAAGAACCAATTATCCCCGAGAGAGTAGAACAAAGTCCCGCTAGAATTGATAAACTGGAAGAAATTATTAATAACTTGGGTTCAGCTTTTTGTTCCGTAAAACCATTGAAAGGACTTCTACAAAAAAGAATTCTCAATTTATGTATGTTCCTAAAACTAAGGGTGCTTCTTCTAGTAAAGAGAACGCAGATTTGAAGATGATTAGCGTGCACCCCAACTTCATCAAAATAATAAAGGAACCTATGATTGAAAACAAATTCCTCAATTTTGTTCCTAGGAGTGTTACTATTAAAAATATGCTTGCTAAACCTCCTAGGAAGACTGGATGTGTAATTGAGGAGTTGGATGTGAAAGATGATAATACTTGAAACTACGCATTATGCCTAGCTTGGGGCATAAAACAATAACGCTTGTTGGGAGGCAACCCAATATTTATCTTATTTGCAATTTTTATTTTATGTTTCGGTGTGATGACATGATTATTGCTACTTTAATGATTGTGTTTTTAACTTTTAATTAGTGTTTGTGCCAAGTAAAACCTTTGGGATAATTTGGATGATAGTTGAATTGATTCTGTGCAAAAACAGAAACTTTTGCGCCCAGTGTAGGAAATTCTATAATTTACTGGAACGTGATTTTAATCTGAAATTTGTACACAGTATTGAGATACAAATTTTTATGTTTTCCTAATTGTTCAGAATTTTTTGAGTTACAGAAGTATGGTTTTAGTTCACATTATTACAGACTGTTCTGTTTTAGACAGATTCTGTTTTTTGCATAGTGTGCTTGTTTTAGTGATGCTATGGATTATATCGGGGGGTATAAGTCATGGAGAAGTTAGAATACAGTAGGTATTATGCAATAATAATTATGAATCAATTTATAACAGTACCTAAGTTTATGGTTTACTGATTATACTAACGGATCTCAGGAAGTTACTATTAAGTTTTGTGTGCTGAAGTTTTCAAGTTTTGGGTGAGATCACGATGAGTAAAGGAATAAGGAGTGGTAAGATCCTAAGCTTGGGGACTCCCAAGGCACCCCAAGGTAATATTCAAGGAAGACACAAGCTTCTAAGCTTGGGGATGCCCCGGGATGGCATCCCCTCTTTCGTCCACAATTCATCGGTATGTTACTCGGAGCTATATTTTTATTCATCACATGATATGAGTTTTACTTGGAGCGTCTTGGGCTATAGTTTTATGTTGCTTGTTAGTTTGCCACAATCATTATTTTTTGGACACAACTTTTGAGAGAGACACACATTCATCATGATTTGTAAGAATACTCTATGTGCTTCACTTATATCTTTTGAGCTAGGCAGTTGCTCATGTGCTTCACTTAAATCTTTAGAGCACGGTGGTAGGTATATTTTATAGAAATCATTTGCACTCTCATGCTTCACTTAAAATATTTTTGAGAGTCTCTTAAATAGGAAGTGGTAATGTGCACGGGTTATGAGACTAGTCCGAAAATGATAGGTATATAAGAGTGATATTATAAAAACTCTCATGTAGATCACTGAATATGAAACTTGTGATTTAGTTATATTGATGTAATAATATGAAAGGGTATTGATTCATGATCATTAGTTAGTAAAGATATTGTTATTAAAGCTTGTTATGTATTACTCATTTAAGTGTCCGACATGGCATGACGGGGATGTTGGAGCATTTTTATTCCTCTATGAAATCCTTTGTGCTGTTTGAATCGGGGGCGCGCGATGGTTAACTCCTACCAACCTCCTCCCTAGGGGCATGCAAGTAGTACTTTGCTTCGAGGGCTAATAAAACTTCCACAATAAGTATATAAGTTCTTTATGACTAATGTGAGTTCATGGACTAATACGGCACTCCCACCTATCCATATTTTTCTAGCCTCTCCGGTACTGTGCATTGCCCTTTCTCACCTCGAGAGTCGGTGCAAACTTCGCCGGTGCATCCAAATCCCGTGATATGATACGCTCTATCACACATAAGCCTCATTATATCCTTCCTCAAAACAGCCACCATACCTACCTATCATGGCATTTCCATAGCCATTCCGAGATATATTGCCATGCAACTTCCACGGTTACTATCCACATGACTTGTGTGTTCATCGTCATATTGCTTTGCATGATCATATAGAGCTGACATGATATTTGTGGAAAAGCCACCGTTCATCATTGTAATACATGTTACGCTAGATCATTGCACATCATGTTACACTGCCAGAGGCATTGATATAGAGCCATATTGTTTCAGTTTTATCGACTTGTAAGTAAATAAAAGTGTGATGATCATCATGAGAGCATTGTCCCAATGAGGTAAAGAATGATGGAGACTAATGAGTCCTTGCAAAAGCGGGGATGAGGTTCATGATATTGTTCTAAAAAAAGAGAAAAAGAAGAGAAAAGGAAAAAAAAAAGAGAAAAAGAGAGAAGGGGCAATGCTACTATCCTTTTACCACACTTGTGCTTCAAAGTAGCACAATGTTCTTCATATAGAGAGTCTCCATGATTTCTCACTTTCATATACTAGTGGGAATTTTTACATTATAGAACTTGGCTTGTATATTTTGATGATGGGCTTCCTCAAATGCCCGAGGTCTTCATAAGCAAGCAAGTTGGATGCACACCCACTTAGTTTCAGTTGAGAGCTTCCATACACTTATAGCTCTAGTGCATCCGTTGCATGGCAATCCCTACTCCTCGCATTGATATCGATTGAAAGGCCTCTCCATTGCCTATCGATCCACCGAGTTGATGCGATACTTTCTCCACTTTTTGTCTTCCCATATATCTCTACCAACATATTCTATTCCACCCGTAGTGGTAAGTCCATGACTCATGCTATTATATTGAGTGATGTTGAAAATGCTGAAGCGCGTGAAAAAGTATGATACAATTGCCTGATTTGACGCCGGGGTGCTCATGTTTTGTACTTATGTGAGGAAGACGGAGGCATGCCATGCATACATAATTCAATGAGTAGGGATAACATTCGTTAAGCATCGTATATCTTGAAGAGTAATGATTATGTTCTAGTATTCATGGTTATTATTATGTTGATGTCAATTAATTCATCGTTTTTCAATATTCATACAGCAAGAAGATTACATGATAGACATGCTAGGTAGCATTCAACATCAAAAATTATCTTTGTTTTATCATTTACCTACTCGAGGACGAGCAGGAATTAAGCTTAGGGATGCTGATACGTCTCCGACGTATCCATAATTTTTGATTGTTTCATGCTATTATTTTATCAATCTTACATACTTTATATGCAATTTTATATCATTTTTGGGAACTAACCTATTATCCGAGAGCCCAGTGCCAGTTCCTGTTTTTGCCTATTTTATTGTTTCAGGGAAAAACTATACCAAACGAAGTCCAAACATGATGAAATTTACGGTGATTTTTTCTGGACCAGAAGGGACCCTAGGAGCATCAGAAGGAGTCTAGAAGACAGACGATAGAGCGACAAGCTTAGACAGTGCGCCCCTGGAGGGGCACGCCACCTGAGCTTGTGGGGCCCTCGTGGGTCCTCTTGACCTAATTCCACTTCTATAAATTCCCATAAATCCCAAAACCACCAGAGGGAGACCCGAAATAATTTTTCCGCCGCCGCAAGCCTCATTATATCCTTCCTCAAAACAGACACCATACCTACCTATCATGGGCATTTCCATAGCCATTCCGAGATATATTGCCATGCAACTTCCACGGTTACTATCCACATGATTTGTGTGTTCATCGTCATATTGCTTTGCGTGATCACATAGAGCTGACATGATATTTGTGGCAAAGCCACCGTTCATCATTGTAATACATGTTACGCTAGATCATTGCACATCCTGGTACACTGCGAGAGGCATTCATATAGAGTCATATTGTTTCAGTTTTATCGACTTGTAAGTAAATAAAAGTGTGATAATCATCATTAGAGCATTGTCCCAATGAGGTAAAGAATGATGGAGACTAATGAGTCCTTGCAAAAGCGGGGATGAGGTTCATGATATTATTCTAAAAAAGAGAAAAAGAAGATAAAAGGAAAATAAAATGAGAGAAAAAGAGAGAAGGGGCAATGTTACTATCCTTTTACCACACTTGTACTTCAAAGTAGCACCATGTTCTTCATACAGAGAGTCTCCATGATTTGTCACTTTCATATACTAGTGGGATTTTTACATTATAGAACTTGGCTTGTATATTCCGATGACGGGCTTCCTCAAATTCCCGAGGTCTTCATGAGCAAGCAAGTTGGATGCACACCCACTTAGTTTTAGTAAAGAGCTTGTCATACAATTATAGCTCTAGTGCATCCGTTGCATGGCAATCCCTACTCCTCGCATTGATATTGATTGAAAGGCCTCTCCATTGCCTAATGATCCGCCGAGTTGATGCGAGACTTTCTCCACTTTTTGTCTTCACTTATATCTCTCCCAACATATTCTATTCCACCCGTAGTGCTAAGTCTATGACTCACACTTATATATTGAGTGAAGTTGAAAATGCTGAAGCGCGTGAAAAAGTATGATACAATTGCCTGATTTGACACCGGGGTGCTCATGATTTGTACTTATGTGAGGAAGACGGAGTCATGCCATGCATACATAATTCAATGAGTAGGGATAACATTCGTTAAGCATCATATATCTTGAAGAGTAATGATTATGTTCTAGTATTCATGGATAGTATTATGTTGATGTCAATTACTTCATCATTTCTCAATATTCATACCGCAAGAAGATTACATGATAGACATGCTAGGTAGCATTCAACATCAAAAACTATTTTGTTTTATCATTTACCTACTCGAGGACGAGCAGGAATTAAGCTTGGGGATGCTGATACGTCTTCGACGTATCTATAATTTTTTATTGTTTCATGCTATTATTTTATCAATCCTACATACTTTATATGCAATTTTATATCATTTTTGGGAACTAACCTATTAATCCAGTGCACAGTGCCAGTTCCTGTTTTTGGCTATTTTATTGTTTCAGGGAAAAACTATACCAAATGAATTCCAAACGCGATGAAATTTTACGGTGATTTTTTTTGGACCAGAAGACACCCAGGAAGATTCGGGGGGAGGCCAGAAGACATACGAGGGAGCCGCAAGCTCACCCCGCGTGCCCCAGGGGGGGCGCCACCTGAGCTTGTGGGCCCCTCGTATGTCCTCCTGACCTAATTCCACTTCTATAAATTCCCTAAAATCCCCAAAACCCCAGAGTGAGACCCGAAACAATTCTTTAGCCGCCGCAAGTCTCTGTTCTTCTGCGATCCCATCTGGAGGCCTCCGCCGGTAATCTGCCAGAGGTTGAATCGATCACAGAGGGGTTCTTCATCAACCTTGCTGCCCTTCCGATGATGTGTGAGTAGTTCCTACAGGACCTATGGGTCCATAGTTATTAGCTAGATGGCTCTCTCTCTCTCTTTGATCTTCAATACAATGTTCTCTTCGGAGATCGATATGATGTAATACTTTTGTGCGGTGTGTTTGTTGGGATCCGATGAATTGTGGGTTTATGATCAGATTATTCATTAAAAGTAATTGAGTTATATTCCGAACTTTATTATGTATGATTGTTATAGCTATGTAATGCTTTCCGATCTATGAGTTTTCTTTGGCCAAGTTGATGATTAGATCTTCGCTGGAAGTGGTGCATAGTAGTATGTTCAATCTTGCGGTGTCCTCACTTCATGACAGAAGGCGTAGCGAGGAACATATTTGTATTGTTGCTACTAAGGGTAAAACGACGGGGTTCAATCATATTGATTGGTTTTATTATGTCTACATTATGTCATCTTGCTTAAAGCGTAACTCGGTTTGTCATGAACTTAATACCATAGATGCATGCTGGATAGCGGTCGATTGGTGGAGTAATAGTAGTAGAAGTAGGCATGAGTCGGTCTACTTGTCATGGACGTAATGCCTATATACATGATCATGCCATGAATAACATCATAACTATGCGCTTTTCTATCAATTGCCCAACAGTAATTTATTTACCCACCGTATGCCATGCTTATGAGAGAGATGCCTCTAGTGAAAACTATGGCCCCCGGGTCTACCTTAATCATATTGCTAAAACCCTATTTGCTTTGTTGCAATTTATTTACTTTTATTTTACTTTGCAATTTATCTATCTACAACTATCAAATTTGATCCTAGCAATTAACGAGTACAAGGGGATTGACAACCCTCTTGCCCACATTGGGTGCAAGTATTTGCTCCTGTGTGTGTAGGTGCTGTCGATGGTTGTTTGCGTGAATCTCCTACTGGTTCGATAACCTTGGTTCTCTACTGAGGGATATACTATCCGCTACTATATTGCATCTCCCTTCCTTTTCGAAGAAAACCCCAACGCAGCTCACAAGTAGCAGTATCCTCTCATCATGAAATTTTATAGCAGTCAGATCACATTTGAACTTATATTTTCTACATGTGTCTTACGCATCTCTCTTGTAGAAAATATGATTAAAGGATAGCAAACGTTCTAAACTGGGATCGTGTTCGAGGAAAGTATCTTGCAGCAATGCTCTGCACTCCAATGCTGATGTAAGTACCTGTTGTATATCACTATATTTTCACATCAATATGTAGTTTATTAAGTAGCATCGGCGTGAAGCCAACCCTACACCAATTATCTGATCTAAATTTAGTTGTAGCAAAATGTATAATGAAGGCGCTAATGTAGATTTTTATAAGGAAAACTGCCTGGTAGTTTTGCATACTGAGCTGCATGATTGTACTATCTCATATATTGCACATTACTAAAATCTAGTGGTGTTGTCTAGTTGCCCAATCGTTCATTGTGTCAATGTTGCTTTCCTATTAACTTACCTGGCCGATGATAGCAGTGCCATATTGTGTTAATTTGGTGTAGGCTGGTGTGGTCTGGTTGCCCAAACATTCATTGTGTCAATGGTACTTTCCTATTAACTGACGTGACCAATGATAGCAGTGCCATATTATGTTAATTTGGTGTAGGCTGCTGAAGAGAGGAAGACAAAGTCTCAAGACCAAAAGGCAACACCATTGTTTCTCTCCAATAAATCTAGTGCAGGTAATATGGCAATAAATCTTGATTAATTTGTTCAGTTTTCCCCCTAATTTAAATTATGATGCAGTGGTCGAGAAACTCTCCAGTATCAGTGATACAAGTCTACCAAAATCGCCATCTGAATCTGTTCAGTTTCCTCTTTCTTAAATCCAATGGAAAAGATGTACGTTTGTGAACCAATTACTGGCTGAAGCAATGATGGAAATCATGGAGGAATCAGAGGTGCACATTCTTGCGCAACAACAACTGATCGATGAGTTCAGTGACAGTATAGCAAAGAAGAAAGAACTTGCTCAGATACTTATGGGCGTCATCCACGCTGAGGTTGCAGATTGTGAGGTTGTAGATCATTAAGCTCTGTTCATTTATTTGCACTGGCATCAATCTTTGATTGCCCAGTGGATGTAATTTCCTGTAATATATGCTTCGATGTGCTACGTTTTTCCTTGTATGCCGTATATTTGCTTAGCGCGGCTCTCACCCCAGCTTTCTGGGTTGAAAGCTCAACTAGCCGCAAACAAGCCAAAATATGCAGTGAAATTAATAACTAGAACAAAGCGACGTGGGCCCTTTATCGAAGGGAACGGCCCACTGCCCATAAAGGCCTCGTAATGGGCCCGCAGTTACTAGCTGGGCCAAAATTGGCTTGGGCCTTTGATGGACCTGATTTGCCGCAGTCCATAAATGGTCCTCGTAATGGGCTCAAAGTAATAGCTCGGCCAAAATCGACGTGGGCCCTTGATGGACCGTATTTGGCCATGTCCTTAAATTGGCCTACAGCCATGTAGGAAGTTTAGCAGGCCCAAATGTAAGGTAGGCCCAATTAGTTCACGGGCCGTTAACAGGCCGAAAGCTTGATTGGGCTGAAATAATGTAAACGAGCCAACGGGCCATTAGCAGGCCGAAATAGACCTCAGCTAATGCTTGGCCCATTTCCATGTCGGGTCGTTAATAGGCCCAAAGCCAATCGGTCCATATGTGGGCCCATGTACAAAATGGGTCTTTAACAGGCCGAAAGTCAGGTCGGGCTAGAATTGTGCCATGGAGAACATGGGCCGCTAATGGGCCAAAAGTCAGGTCAGACCGTAAATGGCCCAACTGTGGTGCGGGGCGTTAACAGGCCGAACGGCACACCGGGTTGGAAATTGGCCCAACTCCAGAATGGGCCGCTAAAAGGCCAAAAGACGTACCGCCTGGAAATTGGCTCATCACTAGAATGGGCCGCTAACAGGCCAAAATTACCTCGGGCCGCAAATGAGCCCAAAGACATAGCGGGCTTTTAACGGGCTGGAACTGACGATGGGCCGCAATGGTGTCAAATCATTAACGGGCCTTTGACTGGCCGAATTGGCAGAACTCGTATGGGCCGTGGTTGTAAATAGGCCAGACGCAAGTAGGCCCTAGATGGGTCGGCCCGCTAATTTTGACTGGGCCGGCCTTTTTAACCTAAACGGGCCACTGTTGGGCCGTGCCACTTGTCGATGTTCCATAGGTGCGTCTCGTCCATTGGATGGATGACATATGTCGCAACGTAGAGCTGACACGTGTTTCCATTGGCAAATGAGAAATTTACATGTGGAAAATCCTCATTGGTCGGTGCTGTTAACGGGTATCGGATCCAAAACCGACACCCGTTAGCTTAACGGCGACCCGTTATGGTGGCTGCCACATGTCGGTTACCCTTGACGAAAGCACTTCCATGACGCGCAATTTATCGTCATGGAAGTGGACACTTTCATGATGATAATTTGAGTATTGTCACGGACCACTTCTACGACAACACAGGTATGACTATCTTGATTCTGTCATAAAATCGTCACGGATATACATGCGTGACAGAAAACGTGACCTACTGTGACAAACATGTATTATCACGGAAGTGTTTTTTTTTTGTAGTGTGGAGCCATTTAGCTCATCTAGAGGGTTACGGCAAGGCGACCCCCTGAGCCCGGATCTCTTCCTGTTTGTTGCAGATTGCTTGGTCAAACTCTTGCGGAAAGAGATAAATGATGGGAATTTGACACCACTCAAAATTGCTAGAAGTAGCCCCGGCATCTCAAAACTTCTATTTGCTGATGACAGTCTACTCTTTTTTAAAGCTACGGTCGACCAAGCGAAAGCGGTTAAAAGGGTTCTGGAAACATTCCAAGGAGGTACAGGCCAGCTGTTGAGTGAGAGTAAGTGTTCTATCCTATTTAGCGAGCTTTGCCTAGCCAAAACCAGCGAAGAGATTAAAAGCATTTTGGGAGTGGTCTCTTCTTTGTTTGAAAGCAAGTACTTGGGACTGCCGACACCGGAAGGTAGAATGAAAGACGAAAACTTCCAGCCCATCATGGATAGATTCCGGAACAGATGCACTCACTGGTCGAAAAAGTTCATGTCCTATGCAGCAAAGGAAGTGCATGTTAAGTCAGTGGGCCAGGCGTTACCTTGCTATACTATGGGAGTGTGGAAGCAGATGATTGCATAGCCTGGCACTATGAACATAATGGGGTCTTCTCTGTTAGAAGCGCATATAAACTAGTTGCGTCAATGAAGGGACAAACTAACCTTGATCCATCGAGCTCATCGAGAAGTGCAGGGGATCGCAGCATATGGGATATCATCTGGAAAACGAATGTCCCTCCAAAGGTTAAGATTTTTGGCTGGAGGGTGGCCATAAACACGCTCGCTACCCAGCATAACAAATACAGGCGCACTATTAACTTGGATGGCACCTACAGTATCTGTGGCAATCTGGAAGAGATTGAACATCATGTTGTGATTAACTGTTCAAAAAGCAGAGCCCTTCGACATGCAATGCGCGAAACTTGGAACTTACCGTCAGAAAAGGCATTTCGGTACACTGGAAGCGATTGGCTTCAGGTCTTGTTGGATGCTGTGTCAGAAGATATACTAGCAAAAATTATGCTCCTTCTCTGGATATGTTGGCATCTTTGCGATGATTGCGTCAACGCTAGAGGCAAGGAATCTATACTGGGTTCAATGCAATTTTTGCAGAGATACGAGGAGACAAAGGTCTTAAACCTGCTTGAAAATATCCCGTTCGAGACAAAGGCGGGGCCAATCTTCTGAATGTCGTGCGGATGCAATGCTCCCGGGTTCTATGAATTAAGTTTGCTGGTGCCTATGTATATATGCTTCCTTTGGTTTAGTATTACATACGTGCTTCGATATCATACGAAGCATCCTGATGTATGTACAATATGTTTCAAAGTACATGACCATGGCAACGCTTCCATACTATTTTGTTCCTATGTTTCCAAGTACACGACCATGGCAATGCTTCAATACTATTTTGTTTCTATTGTTCCAAGTACATGACCATGGCAATGCTTCGATACTATTTTGTTCTTGCTTCAACAATTATCTTATTCATGTTCTGATGGCTTATTAGGACATAAAATGCATCAGTTGGAAGCAACATATCTTCCTGCTTCAACAATTATCACCATTTGTCTTGGAAGCAAACTCATAGGCTCCCACAAGCTAAATATATTTCCTTCGAAGCAAATTATATTCTCTATTTGAAACAATGTTGATAGATGGGGAAAAAAACATTGGAAGCACAATTCCATGTTACACCAAAACAATTTTTGGCCGTTTATAGCACAATTTTCCATGTTGGAAAACAAAAATGCTAGATCAAAATAACCATGAGTTGACACGCAAAAAAAGAAAACCATGAGTTGGAAGCAATCTCGTTATCACATGGAAACAAAACATTCTTGGTACGGAGCATGATTAATCTGCGTTGGAAAATTAATTCAACCATTTGGAAACAAATCTTCCTATTATATGGAAGCAAATTGCAAGGCGCTAGTAGCAGTTATACCTAGAGAGATTTACAGGAGTAGTTACTAAAAAATAAATCGCCATTAGTAGATCGTTGCATGGAAACTAACGAAGCTCCTTTTTCTGGCCGATTGCACGTTCCAGATGAATCCAATCGTACGGTGGAAGACTAGTCTGATGGCAAGCTAAGAATCAGACTTCCTAGCGGTTCCCTTAGTTAAATCTCCCATTCAAAATATTGACCTAATTACTGCTATTGCCAATAGTACCACACCATACAAGGCAATAAATAATGGAGAATTGTAATTCGGAGATAAAAACATAATAGAAGATAAGTCCGACAAACAATAACTTCCTAATTACCTGCATTCGTATTTATTTTGCCACCAAAATTTGGAAACTTGTCTAAAGAAGGAGAATAAAAATATTACTTGATTTATGCTTTTAATGAGGGTCCCTACTATACTATGGAAAGATATTAAATAATTCCCATTTTATTGCTTGATGTTTACTACAGGGATCGGGATGAGTAATTACACCGGATCTCTCTCTCTCTCTCTCTCTCTCTCTCTCTCTCTCTCTCTCTCTCTCTCTATATATATATATATATATATATATATATATGAGTCATGTGTTGATTGCTAGTACAATCTTATTTCTCATCGAAAACCAAAGGGAGTGCCTGCCAAGCTATTCTTGTATCGTGGTATACATGGAGAAGTACACGATTCGCATCCTTGCACTAGCCCTACTGTCTCTACATCTCGTATGCTACTGTTGCTCAATGTAAGCACATCAATCGGGTTATGCATGCTTAATTTTTTCAGTTCTCCTGGAAGTATATATGTACTAGTATATCTATTGAAGGAGGTCATTTTGGTTTGTTCTTTTATCTAATATATTGCTTGTTTATTTATTCTACTCTAAAATATATAATTGCATAACAATTGTTCGTTTGTTATTTCATAGGCCGAACCATGGCTGACACAGACAGCGAGAAGATCAGTTTACCAAATGGGCTATGCATTCATGAGACAACGAGTCGATGCATCGATCAAGGAACATGCTTCTGTTGCACACCAAGTCCGTGGTGCTACTCGACTATGGATGAGTGCAAGAGAGAGTGTAGAAAATCCTTGTCTTCAGAAGACATACTAGGGGCGATGACATCCCCTCCTTTACCTGCTCCTTAATTTTCCAACCTAGTCAAATTGCCTTACATGCATATTTACTTGTCCCCAAAAGAAATAATACCTGATATATGAGTGGAAATACAATTATGCAATAAGATCGAGTTTGGCAAAAGAATGAAACGCCAAACGCAATCATAGTCAGTCATCACCTGGAAGATATCTTCCATAACTTAATATTGTTATATAGGCATCCAAGGCAAATTAAACAATTGTTTGTCAGTAATGCAGATTTGCTAGTGCAGCAGAACAAGTGCTCAGCAATCAGCATCGATCCGATTAAACATTAATATGAAAAGGGTAATATATATACCTGCCTGCCTAGAGGACTTTAGAGTATCATAATACCCGTCCGAGTGTTTCTCCCCTTCAGCATTTTTCGAATAAAACAAACATACCTTCCATTTCAGAATATCAACTACCATTCCAGATTACCACATAGCCTATGTGGTAATTAAGCTATCTCAAAACCAAATAAATTAAAAAAACTATCATTCCAGATTTAAATACCTATGTGCAATTGATGGCTTCCTCAAGCTGGTCGTGCTCCTTGTCCCCGTGATGCTTGCACTGCTTTGTCTTTTTTTTTTTTTGCGAAAAACTTCCAATCTATTCATCTTCAATCATGGTAGTACAACGAACACCAGAAATAATAAAAATTACATCCAGATCCGTAGACCACCTAGCGACGACTACAAGCACTGAAACGAGCCGAAGGCGCGCCGCCATCATCGCCCCTCCACCGCCGGAGTCGGGCACAACTTGTTGTAGTAGACAGTCGGAAGTCGTCGTGCTAAGGCCCCATAGGACCAGCGCACCAGAACAGCAACCGCCGCCGATGAAGAATAACGTAGATCGAAAGGATCCAACCCGAAAATACACGAACGTAGACGAACAACGACTAGATCCAAGCAAATCCACCAAAGATAGATCCGCCGGAGACACACCTCCACACGCCCACCAACGATGCTAGACGCACCACCGGAACGGGGGCTAGGCGGGGAGACCTTTATTCCATCTTCAGGGAGCCGCCGCCGTCTCGCCTTCCTGAGCAGGACACAAACCCTAACAAAACTCAAAGGAACGACTAAAAACGGAGCCCTCTCGCCGGCCCTTACCAGGATCCACCACGTCCCCATGGCCCTAGGGCCACCGGAGACGAGGCGGACCGGCGGCGGTGCCGGCGAGAGGCAAAAACCCTAGCTTTTTTTTGGAGGAGTGTGGTGGTCATTTTTTATTGTATGGTTTGGAATGCAATTTGCAATGGTGGCAGACGATGATGCCCTTTCTCCTGCCATCGTCGACATTTAATCTCGCTCCTCTCTCTTGCATGGTTCAAAAATAAAATTGTATGCACAGCAACATCGAGCCAGATAATCATAACTAAAAGATATTCTCCAATGGATAAGATGCGTAGCAAATAGAGTAGAGTATTTCATTCCTACTTATATTAAAACTTGATTCCTGGAAGTAACCAAGTTAATTAGCATCATATATTCATCGTAATAATGTTAGTTCTTCAAGGGTGGCTAGTTAAGGACGTGAGCGAGTCAAACCGCACCCTTGTATTTCTAAGGGAGGTTTCCTCGACAGGAACTGCGTCAGTTTAGCAAGATCGGTAAGGGAAATCCCAATGCATCTAGGTTGTATATGTTCACGAGGAATCATGTGACTAGACCTGGGCATGGGCAGCCCGGCCCGGCAGGCCCGGCCCGAAGCCCGGAGTCCGGGCCGGGCTTGGGCCTTGCTTTTTCAGCCCGAGTCTGGCCCGAAGCCCGGGAAAAGCCCGGCAAACATGTATTTTTTGGCTTTTTATATAAATATAGGTATAGTATTATAGTATTAATCCCCGAAAATAGCTATATTAGTATTTTAAAACAAGGAAAATAGGCATTTTGCCGGGCTGCGGGCCGGGCCCGGGCTTGGGATTTTCAGGTCGAGCTTTTTGAAACCCGGCCCGGCCCGGAAATGCCCAGGTCTACATGTGAGCTAAATATTGCAGTCTTGAGGTGTTGAGATCAAGGCAGGAAGGCTCGGGAGCGGATCATCGTAAACAAGACACACCGCACTCTGATCGATGCGGGACTAGCATGCATGACAAATTAGGTGTACACCTACTAGCTTGCAAAGTAGCAATCGCTGTTATATACACATAGATAATTCATACGTAGCTAGCTAGCATACCGGCCTCTAAATATTCTTTCATTTGATTTAACACAAAGAAGTATAGGTGGATTGCTTTATTATATCAGCTCGGCTCGGCTCGCTCTCTCCCGTCCGCACACGCTATAATATATGTATATATGTGTGTGTCCATAGAAACTCCCTCAAGAGATGGAAGGCCCCCTTATATGTTGGGCACCTCCCCCTTGTCCTAAGAGGTGGTACAAAAATTCACCCTTGGCTGTGCACAGACACATCATGCATGCATGCATGTGATGGGCTATGTGGTACAAAGAATATGTGCGTGGTGCACTGAGACGCTATGTGTGGTTCAAAGGAATGCATCGGGGCCTTGGATATGGGCTTCCCTTTATACATAACCAGACTGAAACTGCATGGATCTACTTTACTTGTTGGACATAACTAGGAGTTGAACAACACAAGTTGTTATGCATCTAGTGTATCCAAGTGCTTATTTGAATAGTAACCACAGAATGAGATGTGAATTTGTACTCAATATACCCAGTTATAAATGTAGTTCATTTTTGGATATTCGAACAAAAACCTACGAAAATGCGAGCACTAGTGAACAAGCTCACTCTACTCATGCCACTCACGTGTCATTTTCTTTGATCTCTCCTGTTGCTTTGTCATTTGAATTTGTCTTCAAATTCCAACAGAAAAGAAGGGTGCTATCGATGCATTGCACACAACAATTAACTACTCCCTCCGTTCTACAATGTAGTGCGTCCGCGCTTCCCGAAATCTAAGTTTGATCATGAATTTGACCAACCAGACCGATTGCGGCAATCGGTCTCGTTGGTCAAATTCATGGTCAAAGTTCAAGCTCGAAAACCGAGGACGCACTACATTATGGAACGGAGGGAGTATCAGAAACTATGCAACATGAGTTTCTCTTCTTAAATAATGGTCAATCCTGTGTATGCAAAAGCATATCTCCTCCAAATAACTCTCGACCGCTCAAGAATTTCAATGCATTGTAAATTCCACATAAACAAGGATTAATTTGCATCAAGTTAGCCACAATTTTAGTACAACCAGCCTGCTACACTTAGGGCGAGTGCCAGCCAGCCGGTGCTAGGGCGAGCGCCAGCCAGCCGGTGTGGTGGGCGAGCGCCAGCCAGCCAGTGCTAGAGTCGGGCCACCCAGTCAGGCCCGTTCGCTCCGCCCGGGTTCGTGCTGGGTATGTGCACGCCGGTTTGGAGCATGACCAATACCCTGCTCGGCATGTTAGAGCCGGGGTGAGCCGGTTGGGTGTTTTGGTCTTTTTACTAAGTCCATTGGGTTTTCCTATAAATCGTTGTTTAGTGTCGTTCGTCGGACGCGGTGCACACTGCCCGTCTTCTCTATTTGTTTTGCAGGATTTCTTGTAGCTTCTTGGGCATTGGCGTCTTCGAGCCTGCTAGGCGCCGACGGTTTCGAGCTAGCTTGCTCGTCGCCAGCGGCTTCAAGCTTGCTCGGTGCCGACGGCATCGAGCTTTCTGCCCGAGGTGCAAAGGGGCTTCTCTCGTTGTGGAGAATAATGAGGGGTACTACGAGCCAAGAACACATGACGTGCGCCGAAAGGAATTCTTTGCAGCTGACTATTTGTTTGGTCGTGCCTTGCCGAGTGATCTCCTTGACGAGCACCGACAACATGCACGGAATCATGCCGACGTCATTTGTTTTTCTGCCACAATTACGAGATGAGGTTAGGACGGAGGGGCATGCAGTTGTTGCAGGACGCGGCTGTGAAAGGCCACCCGACGTTCTGTTTATAGGATGCTTTTCTTCTTTGTTGTAGTTTTTTTTTTTTTTTGACGGGTTACTGTAGGGAAAACCCCCACAGACATAGCACTTTATTCAGCAAAAGGTTACAGTATATACAAAGGTTACAAAAGGTAACCCAAAAGAAAGGAAAGAAAACCTAAACTAGAAAGAAACATAAACATCAAGGGGGAAGGAAAGTTACCCAACGCACAAGGTCTTCTTTGTTGTAGTTGGTCTTTGCTGCTCGATCGGTTCTTGTTCACGATAATGCCCTGTGGGGATAATTCGTAGAAGGAGGGACTGCTAAGCGTGATGCTCATATCTTGCTTAACTTCTTGACTGTGGTTGGTCTTTGTGCCAGTGGCGCAACGGGTGGCTCATGAGGTGGAGGAGTTGCGGGTGTCTTTTCCTGCCATGGCAGCAGTGTTCGCTGCCATGGCAGGGTTTTGCTCTGGGTGGTCGATGTCGTCGTGGAGGATTTAGTGGTGGAGTATCAATGCGGGCGCTCACGCCATGGCAAATTCCCTGAGCTAAGCTATCGTAACCGGAAGTCCGACCACTAGATGTCGGGCTGGCACACCTAACACGCAGCCGTCCACGTGGAGCTACGGACGGGTGGAGGCAGGCAATGCCTCTAGGGCCGGCCCCCACAAGTATCTCCCTCCACAAGGTGCTTGGCATCTTCGTCCATGATGTACCTGCTGGCCTACAAGGCTTGCTTTTCCACTTGGTTTGTGTGAGGCCATATTTGTGGAGTGTGGCTTAATGTGTGACAGTGCTTTGTGATGTGGTTATGAGTAATACTTGTGAATGTGCTTATTGGCATGCTTATTTATGTGGTAATGTACCTAATAATATGTTTTTCCAAATAGTTCATTTTTTGTTGTATTCTGGTTTTGCGCTGAGGGTACAACGGATGCCCCGTCGCATTGCGTGAAAAACGACAAAACTGGCCCTTTTCGCAAAGTTCAATACAAAATGAACCCATTTTCAAAATATTTCACAAAATGACCCTTTTGCATGACGCCCTGGTCAAAGGCGTCATGAGACAGCGATGACTTGCCACATCAGCTCGACCGAGGACGCATGACGCCCCAGCCTAGGGCGTTATGCCCCTTTGCATGCTACTGGCTTGCTTACGTGCATGAGCTAATCATCTTATGAGCCTAGATAGATACGTGGATAACTGGCCCATGTGCATGCCTCTTATACTGATACATACACGTACTACTACGCGTACCTAAGCAACCTTGTTGTCCATGCACATGCAACTAATCAAAGGATCAGCTCAGTTCAAAAAAAAAACACAAAGGGTCAGCTAGTGTACAACATGCTTGCTTAGCTGTGTATTCTATGCTCAAACCATAATTATTTTTGTTGTAACCAAGGTTAGCTGCCAGAATAAGTAAGCCCTCACGAGGCACTACTCGCTTGATTTAGTTGGGCAGGCCATCACGCGGTTAATAGCTGGCCGGGGTACGGTGCGCGCCTTCGTCATGTACATACACACCGGTGCGCCGTCCTAGCCGCGCCGTGCTGCTGTGTCCGTCTCTCGGGCTCGGACGAGACCTCTGCGCGCTCAGATCCGCGACCGGCGCGCCCCTGCCTCCACTCCCCGCCGCGGTGACAGCCTGGACATCCTCCCCGCCTTGCGGCCCCCTCCCCCTGCCTCGGGCATCCTGGTGGAGCTCCGTGGCCGGTGCTACAACTATGAAGAGCCCGACCACATCTCCAAGAAGTGCACCAACCCTACCATGTGGGTCCGTTTTTGCGGAGGTGGAACTTTGGAGATCCGCACATGTTGAGCGTGGGCATGTGTTTCAAATTCACTAAGATCCTTTTGTGACGCGGTGGGTTGCCAAGGTTTCTCCTCTATGAGTGTTTAAGTTCTTTTCTTTGGTACAAAATCACGTCGAACAACGTAAATGCAAATGTTTTCATACTTCTTTTTTCAAAAAGGGGGCATCGCTGACTGGTAGCATTTATTGTATACATGAACAATTACTTATTAAAAATATAGAAAATGTTGATAGTCACATAATGAATATTAGCATCGATGACAAGTCATATTTCTTTTGTCATGAGGATACTACAGGCCAAATTGATTGATTAAATGCCATGGGTGTAACGATTATAATAACACATGTGATATAGATGTCCGGTACCTCACAAAGAAGATAAATAGATTATATACTTATTTGTATCCGGACACAGGTCATATTAGCTATGTTTTGCATCTTGCATATTGATTCTTTCACACCATTGTACAATGCTCTACTATACTGTTTGATGAGTTTTTTTTCATTATTATTTGTGTTATTATTACTATTATTTGTTTTTCTGCAGATCCCACATCTCATTTACTTGGGATATTTCATGAGTTTTACGGGAAGATTGTATATCCATGAATTCATACCTTCATGTCTTGGTCGATGCATTGGTTATACATGTGCATGGGTCAATTAGCACCAGCACGTACCTATCTATCCATGCACGCACATATTTGTTTTATTTAACTCACACACCCGCACGTATACTAATGCATGCATGCATGCACCAATTTAGTCTGGGCTGACCGTGACGCGCACGTAAGCTATAGTAAGTTTGGCTTGGTACACATACGTATATACAAATACCTATATACCGGCCGGCAAGCGTGCATACATACCCGAATACTGTACTTCACGATGTTTCACCGTCGAGAGCCGGCAAGCGTACACGAGATAATTAAGCAACAAGTTACATGCATGGTGGCAGCATAGCTACCCACGACAGACATGGCGACATATCCACGTATCTATCTAGGCACACAAGATGGTTAGCTCGTTCACGTAAGCTGGCCGGTAGCATGCAAAGGGGCATGGCGCGCGTCATGCTTCTGCGCATGGCGCCCTCGCCCGGGGCATCATGCGTCCTAGGTCGAGCTGACGTGGCAAGTCATCGCTGCCCGATGACGCCTTTGACCAGGGCGTCATGCTGTCTAGCATGGCGCCCCGGGCCCGGGCGTCATGCAAAAGGGCCATTTTATGAAATATTTTGAAAATGAGTTCATTTTGTGTTGAACTTTGTGACAAGGGCCAATTTTATCGTTTTCACTCGCATTGCGTGCCCGGCGTAGTAAACCAAATAGCCCATGTGCCGGCCTGGACCTGACACATGCAGACCATATGCTATACCTGGTTGATCAAACGTCATGGTGTGGATAGTGGCCAGTAAAGAAGGAGCCACCCGTAGGACGTCAGTCATGCGTCGTGGAGACGGCGGGACACAATTCTCATAGCATGCCTACCGCCCCACGCCAACGCCTATACCTTTCAAGCCCCAGGAACTGCCACAGACTGCTTATGATGCCCGCGTGTACCGCTCGTCAAATTTTTCATTGTATATGTGTTTTTGTCAATTATGTTTGTCTGAACATGAGTGGGCAGGTGTTTTGGAAATTAAAATGGTTTACCCTCGGTTATATGGGCATCATTGTTTTTTTAACGGTCAGTACACTACAAAATCTGATCTATTCTGTGACAAAAACCCTGGTGACGAAGAACAAACCGTCGCCTAAAATCATTTTCTGTGACGGTCACCGTCACTAGCACATTTCCTCCCGGGCCATCCCCGTCGCCAATTTTATTGACGTGCTGGCCTGATTTTAGGCGACATTTTTATCCGTCGCTAAGCTGGTATATTATCTGGGACGGTTATTAGTATCACAGAAATTATTGGAGCGGCGCCGTCATGAGTTATTTCAGGAGATCAGCAAGAAAAGGCCATGTGTACAGCGTCTGTGCAGGCTACGTTCATGCGGCAGCCCAGTTGCGTGTGTGAAGGTGGCCTGGAGGCGTGTTTGCAAGCGGCCGGGAGGCGTGACTGCGGCCAGCGTTCAGGCGTGCGAGCAGGCCATGCCAGAGATTCTCATCGGAAGACGTGCCTTTAACCAGCGGACGTCGCGCCGCCGTGGTAGTCTGTGCGTACTGACGGAGTGAGATGAGGCCGCGGCAGCCTTTGACCGCCCCTCCGGCCGCCTATCCAACCGCCACTCCTTATTGGCGAGCTCGCCTGCGGCGGGCTATAAGATAGCGGCCGCCCCTTCTCTCGCACCATTCCCATCTCCAATCTAGCACAAACACCTCGTCCATGGCGTACCCGTATGAGCACCCCCTAGTCTTCTATTTTGGCGTCGTCGAGGAGGAGCAGGAAGAGGATCCTCTAGCCCCCTTGTGGGCAGAGATGGACAAGACGCTGGAGGAGGTTGCGCAGATGGAGGAGGAGGCCGCGCGGATGGACGCGTCCGCGCCCGTGCCCGTGCCAGCGCCTGCGCCCGCGCCAGCGCTTAACGCTGACGATTTTCTGCAGTGGGCCGAGGCCACCCAAGCCGCATTGTTCTACCACTACTAGAAAAAGGGCTATACCTAATATAGACATTAGTGGCGCACTATGTATGTGGTGCGCCACTGCTAAATAGCAGTGACGCACCACACATGGGTGTGTCACTAATGTTTATATTAGTAATGGCGCACCTGGTGTGTGGTGTGCCACTGCTAAGTTTCTCCTGGGCACACCCCCATCCCCAGACTTACCAGTGGCGCACCGTGGGTGTGGTGCGCCATTACTAGTTTTAACTAGTAATGGCGCACCACACCCACGGTGCGCCACTACTAACATTTTTTTTTCATTTTTTTTCAAAACTAGTAATGGCGCACCGTGGGTGTGGTGCGCCATTACTAGTTTTAACTAGTAATGGCGCACCACACCCACGGTGCGCCACTACTAACATTTTTTTTTCAATTTTTTTTTCAAAACTAGTAATGGCGCACGGTGGGTGTGGTGCGTCATTACTAGTTTTAACTAGTAATGGCGCACCAGACCCACGGTGCGCCACACATGCACCTATTCATGTCAGCTAGCAGCCACCACCTACCACACACCCCCCACCCCCCCCACACACACATCCCCCGCGCCAGCAGCCGAGCCGCCGCGCCGCCCACCGCCGCCAGTAGCCGAGCCGCCGCGCCGCCCCCCAAGGTCTCCTCCCCGCGCCCCTTCTCCTTCCTCTCCTCCTCTCACCTCCCTCTCTCTCCCCGTGCAGGAGCCCGCCATGGCCAAGGCTCGAGCTCGAGCTCGGCCGAGCCCCGCGCCGCCCCTGGAGCCCGCCAGCCGGCGGCCTCCCCGCGACCAGATCCGTGCGCCGCCGCCTGTCCCCGGGCTCCCCGACCTCTCCTCCGGCCTCCCTCGGTCCCACCGCGCGCCACAGTCACGATCCAGCCGCCTCAGCCCGTGAGCGAGCTCTGAGCCGCCGAGCTCGAGGCCGCGCGCCGCCCCTACCCGGCGAGCCCCGCATGTCTCCTCCTCCCTGCGCCCCTTCCTCTCCTCTCCTCCCTGCTGTCTCATCTCTCTCTCTCTCTCTGTGTGTTCCGAGCAGGCATAGACTCACGATTTTACCTTAGTTCTATGATAGTCTGCTTTTAGATTTAGATTTATATTTTTTCTAATCACGATGTGTGCAGATCTGAGACAGAAAAGAAGAGGAAGAATCTTGAGGAAGAGTTTGATGAAGGAGAATACATGACCTGAATTCTCTCTTTCAGCCATGTTTTTCTTTTGTTTAGACTAAACTCCTTTGAACCATCTATTTTCTTGCAATTTCTCTTATAGATTCTGTATGTCATCTGACTCCAAGATATTAATTGAGAAAGCACGCTCAACGTCCCACTCGAAATTGCCATGATAGAGGAGAGCCACAGTACATGTTAAAAATGGTATGCTCTGTGTACCCCCTCTAAGAACTTAACAGTTTAAGTTAGTTTCTTTTTTATTATTAGGCATGTTTAGCTGATCCAGCAATTTTATATGTGGGTATACATTCATCTATAGGGAATCTTCTGCATTAACATATAAGATGTTGCCCTATCTTGTGTATCAGTTGACTGAGTTATTTACTCCGCGGAAACTTTATAATGTTTATATGCTACACTCAACAAATCCATCAGCTGTTAGGATTTGAACTGATTTATTACAGAATAAAAATAACTGATTGCTTGCTTTAGTAGTTTAGCTACAGCTAGAGAGTAGCCTAGCTAGCGGTGGTGCGTAAGTAAATATGTAAGATGGGCGTGTTTTTGTTGTTTGCGTTTATATGTATATCTACATCATGAGTAGTAACTTCAGTAGAGCTGGCAGTTTATCATGGTTTAAACAATACATTAGTTTATGATCCCATCAATTATCAGTTTATCATGGTTTATGAATTGTTACATATGTCCTGAGCATTTTGCCTTTATTTTTTGTAGCGAAAAAGACATACATTTCATTATTTTTGGTTTCATAATGAGTGCAAGTTGCAAGACCAGATGCGGTCTTATGTTTCAGAGTTGCCTACATTGTACGATCTCCGGCCTAAAATATTGTTTCCATCTCTTCCTTACTCATTTGATGTTGGTTTGTATGCATTGTCAAAGACTGGCCTTTTTGTTCCTTGCTCATTGTTCGATATGGTAATTCTCAAAAGGCACGCTTTCTTGGTTGCTTCGTTTGGCAATTGACTTATCAGGTTAAATGCGAATCTTGGTTTTGATTAAGTTTCATACATTTGTGTACTTTTGTATTTTGTGATTAAGTTGCATATTTCAACTTATTAGGTAGTAGGCTCATATATCCTCCCATGTATATTACTTACAAATTAAGATACTTTAATTCACTCTATCATATGACAACCCACATATGCTTTGAAGTTTGCTAGCTAGGTAACTCTGGGAAAAGTATCCATTTTCTTTTTAGGGTCATGAGTTATGCTACTAATACAATGTAGAGACTTTTGCAATGTTCTGGTCGCTTGAATTATAGGGAGTAGGTGTGATTTTTTTGGTGAGTAGAAAAATTTCCTTCCCTAACTGAACTGTCATAGTAAGGACCCTTATCGTATCATTGAGTATACTTGATATTTTGTTGTCTTTTCAACTCCTAAGAAAAGCATCATGCATCCTCCTTCGACAATACAAATGGTCAGGTGTGTTGGCGGAAAATATATGTACCTTGCCATTCTAGATGCATGAAATGAACTCATGTTTTCCAGTAGATGTTATTTCTGGATTTATTCTACCACTCCAAATTCTGTTCTAATGAACTGGAAAAGTATCTTGAGAAAGTCTTTAGGATTTACTGGATTTGATGGACATAATATGTATAACAATTTTCCTATGTAAACTATGCTGCATTCATATAAGGTTATGTTTTTAACTTTTGTGATCTCTTCCTACAAAGCTTTATGCGACCCATGTCAATGTTAGCAGACGGTTGCCTTGAGGTCACTTTCCCCATCTCTTCCTAAATTTCCATGCTTGCATATTCTAGTGATTCATCTTTGCATATATATTGCATCCATCTCAGCATGCATCGTTATTATTACGTGCAGTAGCAATGGTAGTGTTCCTTACTGCTCTAGTTAATTATCTATTCCTCTCTAATTTGTTCCTTCTATGCAGACATGCCACTCGCAAGGAACAAATCGATGCAGCAGTTTCTGCAGAAATAAAAAGAGAAATTGCTGCAACAGTTTCTGCAGAAATGAAAACAGAGGTAAACTTACATGCCCATCATGTAACCATATCAGTTTTGGTCACTAGCAGGCTCTCATTTTTCTGTAATTTAATTGTCCATGTTGATAAGGAATGCATATGTCTTTGATAAGTGTGGGCAATTTTGTGTAATACGGCCCTGTTCGCTTGAACTTATCAGCCCGGCTTATCAGCCATGGTACAGTGTTTTTCTCTCACAACAAAATAGCATCAGCCGGCTTAACAGCCGCAGAAACCATCAGCCGAACAGCCCGATAACTCTTTTCTTTGCATTTAGATAGCCTGTATAGATTTCTGAACTCATAACCCAGATTGAACCCATCTTAGTGCCGGTAATCATGTGTTTCTATTTCAGGAAGGCAAGGCTTGGATGACACAGCTGCTGACCTGCTATCCGTGGCATGCTTGTTTTGCTTACAACAAGGTAAAAATTTATTCCCCGCATTGATGACACAGCTGCTAACAGAAATTTGTTCTCTGAGCCAATATCTCCGCATTGTTGCTGAAGACTTCTTGCCACTTCCAACCATTTGGTGGATCCTACATTTTAATCTTAACACAAGGGTTATCTATTTGTGTTTTTGTGTGCAGCTGTTGGACAATGACCAAGTGGTGGTCATGGAAATGAAGACAGACGAGGTTGTTGGCTGTGTGGTGAAGTGGTAGTGTAGGATAGATAGGTAGATAGGTTTTAGCTTAGGTTTTCTATTTATTTCTTAGTTTGTAACTAGGTCAGTTTACTACTTTTGTAATTCTAGAATAGTCCAGCATTTAAATGATTATGTAACTATTTTATCTTGATAAATGGTTTCATTCTGAGAATTTGGATACTAAATTTGTATTTTTATGATTCTTATTTATTTAATTATGAGAATTTGAATTTTGCAAACTGTATATACTGTACTGTACTATATTCAAAATGTATACATGTATAAATACGTGGACAACGCATAAAAAAATAAATTTTCGAAATTCTACTAGTGGCGCACGACATTAACTACGAGTGGCGCACCAGAGAAAAATACTAGTGGCGCACCATATTTTCTACCAGTGGCGCACCTAATAAAAATAGCAGTGGCGCACCGACTTTTAATAGCAGTGGCGCACCATCCTAAATACCAGTGGCACACATCCAGGAAATACCAGTGGCGCACCATAAGCTAGTAGTGGCGCACCATATGGTGCGCCACTGGTATGTGCCTTACCAGTGGCGTACCAGAGGTGCGCCATTACTAACCATTACTAATGGCGTGTTAATAGTGGCGCACCCATAGTGCGCCACTAATAGCAATATGTGGTGCGCCACTAATAGCCTTTTTTCTAGTAGTGTACATTGACTTCGGCGTACGTGGCGGTGGCGCCGGTCATGGTGCAGGATGTGGACGTGGCGGCGTCCATGGCATCGGCGGGCGCCTTGGCCGTGGCCGTGGCCATGGCCACAACTAGGTGGAGACCATGGCCGCGGCCAGAACTAGGCGGTGACCATGGCCGTGCACACAACTACGCGGTGACCATGGCCGTGGCCAGAACTACGCGGTGACCGTGGCCGCGGCCACAACTACGCCATGGCCATATGGCTATATTAGTTTTTTATAATAGTTTGTATTATTAGGTGTTGTATAAGATGGTGTCATAGTGCAACAATTTTGGGAGGAATTCAACTATGTTCGGCTTAATCCTTGCAGTACTTTTAAAATTATGTGACTGAAAGGTTACTAAGTTTGTGTGTACTGCAATGTCTGAAATTCACTGAAATTCAAGCAAATTTCAGTGAAAGTAAAATCAATGTTGTGTACTACTGCAACTTTCCACTTATAAAGGCATATGCGTTGTGTATCATTAGTTGTTTTAATTTGCAAGAGTGCTACAGTATGATCATGTTCAGAAGACATGACATGTGTATCATATTGTACCACATAGTTAAAACCATTTCAGTACGAAAGCAAATAATTAACGCAATACTTAGCATGCAGTACTTGACAAACTTATCATCCTCATATACTTAAGTGGTACTCCGCATGCAGTACTTAACATACAATACTTAACAATCAGGATTTCAGGAAATCATTGGCCTGGAATTGCATCACAAAATGTCGTCAATGAACAGCAAAAGCCCTTTAGGGCTTTCGTACAGCATCAGCATAACATTGGCTCCCATTTTTAAATGTGGACGCATTGCCATCACAGCCTCCCATTTAGTAATGTGAATGGTTCCAATTCTAGCGGATATTATGTATCTTGCCATGAACATCTTGTTGTGACCAATAGCTAGTGTGATTGGACCATATCCGGGCATCAATTCAGGAACAACTGAAGGCGGCAACATCTGTTAAAAGGGGAATAAAACAATCGTGACACTGTATAAAGCAATAGTTCATTGAGAGCATATTTAACATAAAAGACTTTGTACCATAATTTTGTGAATGTTACAATTCATCCTATTCAAGGTATGCACCACTGGCACACATATTCCCATTTGGCCTCCAGCTTGGAACCACTTAGTAAGGGAGTCAAGTCTACCAACAAATTTGATGACATGCTTCAGGTCTTTCCAGTGAAATTTGGATGCTGAAGTTACCAACATCTCTTTAACTACATATTTAACAAGGCCTACATGAAAATAAAATACTAATTAGTAAGTCAGGACAGATACATTACTTTTGCTAAGTTGTAGTTCAACATGCAAGAATTTTAAAGAAAACTAACTTAGATTGTTGGTCCATTGAGGGATCTCAGATGATATGGACAGACGAATGATAAGACTAGGATGTGTTATATCCACTAACAATTCAGTGCCAGCTTTCAGTATGTAACACGTAGCAAGCTCTCTCCACAAGCCCGGATGAAAATAGGAGCGACCTTCATTATCGGTATTGAGTACAACTTGGAACGCATATCCATGTTTTGAGTGCAATGTGAACTGAGCAGAGTCTTCATCTAAGAAAAGGCAAAACTTGTGTAACACACGTTTTGTTGCAAAGCAAGGGATGTACTGCAGGAAATTGTAAGACATGGTATATTTGTTAACAATGAAGACATAATGTGTCATTCATATAGGTTAGAAATATATGAACAAGTAAAATATTGGCTATTAAAAAATTGATCTGCTAATTAATACATACGAGAGATTTTTTAAGCAAACAAGAGCTTTAATTTCATGTGCAAATATTATGTTGCTGTGAATGAAAAAGTCTTACTCCCTTTGTGAACTAAAATAAGTTTTTTTAGATGACTAGTAACTTTTTGCGTATTTTTATGATGTCATGCAAATATGAGCTATACTGACAGAACTGTACAACAATAATTTGCCTAATGTAGCAAGAATTTCCAGTTTGACATCATCGGTGCATGGTACCATTTATCCCAATTTAGATGTACTATGTTGGTAAAGTAGGTAATATTTCCAATTTGGCCTAAAGTAGGAAATGTTTCCATATTGACGTCAGTGCTAAATGGTAGCATTTATCCCAATTTAGCATTAGTATGTTGGTAAAGTAGGTAAATATTCCCAATTTGGCCTAAAGTACAACCATGCAGTCTCCACAAAATCATGAAATTTTATATTTCATATCAATTCCAAAGCATCCAGTTTTGAAGAAAATAAGGAAAAAAATAGTTCAAGAACCATAACCCTCCAGGTGAGATAGATCTTTACGAACATACTGTGCACTTCCTGAAGTCCTCTCGGACGGTGATGTTGAACAACTCGTTTGTCTGGCCGAGGCCGCACACGCGCCCTCCTTCATGACACTGTGGGCACTGAAAATAGTACCCTCAAATCAGACTGCAAGAAAGTGCATGCACAACGATTGCCTTTTGGTCGATTGTCACCCAGTGGTAGACTGCGAATTCGAACTACAAGATATGGATGCAGATTGCACTTACCTTGTTGTCCATGAGTAAACCCTAATCTGGCGGGGGTGGGTCGGCAGCACCAGAAGCGTCGACGATAGTCGCTGTCGATAGCCGGCGGCGCTAGGGTGAGATGTGAAAGGCAGTTGTGTCTGTAGGCGGCTGCAATCTATGACGACATCCGGCTGCGAGATCGGGTATCTGACTAGAGATGTGAATGAGGAGGGGACTACGAGGTGCCATGCGAGAGAGGAAGAAGGGACAGGGGTTTTCTCTCAAGGTGACAAGATTGTTCGTATGGCCTTGGCCCACGTCATCCAGAGTATGGTTGTATGGTCCAGTTGTTAGTGAACAAATTGGAGCTAAAATATAACCCAAAAAATTAGTGCTGCGGGGGCTTCGAACTAGCTACTTGCATCTGCTGAGTTTATCTGCTTGTCCAGTGTAGTAAGGCTATGGTATTTATAAATTTATAGACACATAAGTATATAGGAGTATCTGGTTACTTTTAGTAATATTGTTCGCGTTAACAATTCTTTTGCCTCCGTTTGAAAAAAATGTGTTTAGGTCTTACATTTAGAGAACCATATGGCATTGGCATCCTAATTCATGTATACACTACATAACATAATTAGACATACAACTGAAGTTCCATAAAGCATCTAAATGTGCACACATATACACTACTAGGAAAAAGCCTATAGGCAGATGCTTAACAGTAGCGCGGGCTAGGTAGCCCGCGCTACTGTTAACTAGTAGTAGCGCGGGGGGAAACCCAGCGCTATAGGTAACACTCAGTAGCAGCGCGGGTTAAGCAACCCAGCGCTACTACTAAGTGGTCCCCACGGTACCCCAGGGGCAGGCCACAGTAGCAGCGTTGGGTATATTACCCGCGCTGCAACTAATCTTATAGCAGTAGCATGGGTCTTGCACCCGGCGCTGCTACTATTTATACGTATAGCCAGCTTGTGGGCCCCACTTACCAGTAGCGCGGGCCTACTACCCTGCGCTACAGGTAGTTGCCTAGCAGTAGCGCGGGCCTGTTACCCCGCGCTACTGCCAGCCAAAATATCAGCCACCTTTCCGCCTCCCTCTCCCTCCCTCCTTCCTTCTCCCATAGCTAGCTTTCCTCTTCCACTTGCTTTCTTCTCTCTTCCTTCAATTATCCCCCTCCTCCCTCTCTCTCCTTTGCCCCTCCACCATCTCCATTAATGGCTCCCCTTTCCTCTCTTCCTCTCACTTGCTTTCTTCTCTCTCTCCCTAGCCTTCTTCCCATCTCCATGAGGCCTCCACTTCATTGACTCACTAGCTCTCTCTTTCCCTCTCCACTAGTTAGACTCAACTCTCCTCCCAAGTAGATCTACTCATTTAATGAAGTAACATATATATCTACCTCCCCCTCATTAATGAAGAAGGAGAGCATTAATTATCTTTGTCCACTTTGATCCCTCTTGGCCTCATCACCGTGCTCCCTATCGAGATAGGTGAGTAAAAAGTAGTGTTGTGCAAGAATAGAATTTGTGTGATGTGACCGAACTTTGCGATATGACCGAATTGTGCTATATGACCGAATTGTGCTATATATGGCCGAATTGTGCGATATGACCGAATTGTGCGATATGATGGAATTGTGCGTGGCATGAGTTGCCTATGGGTATTTGCCGAATTGTGCATGACATGAGTTGCCTATGTTTTGCTGAAATGTCGATTTATTTCCGTTTCGGTGAATTTTGGGCAAACTCGATATGTCCTATTTTTAGGAAAGGTCATGTCGAATTTTTGTATGAATTTGATGCATGCATGCATGGTTATAATTCTTTTGCTTATACCGCGCAGGCGATCATGAAGATCAATGGAAGGATGGTGGATAGATACTTGCGATCCGCAGTGGACAACATGTTTCAAAATAACAAGAGGGAGATTTTATGTCCGTGTCAAAAATGCAAAGAAGGAGTCTGGCTTGACCCCTTTAAGGGTGGCCGTTTCAAGGCGCACCTGCTCATGCATGGTTTCATGGATGGCTATACTCGGTGGATAAGTCAGGATGATGATGAGGATGTCGACAGGGCAGCCAATAACGACATGGGGCCAGACGAAGAGATGACCGATGGACCCGAAGAAGAGGGCGCCGGACATGGTGGCTGAGAAGAGGCCGGACATGGCGGAGAAGATGAGGACACAACGCAATCTTTGTCGCTACTAAGTTCAGTCATGCGGGACCCTCATGTTCGAGACTTGCTTCGCAAGAAGACGACTAGCGACAGAGCTGCTTCTAGAGAGGAGGCCAAGCTGGTGCAACTGGAGCTAGACTCGAAGACTCCATTGTATGATGGTTGCGATCCCGAGGTGACTTGCTTGAGTTTCACGCTCGAACTTCTAAAAGACGAAGGCCAAAAACAAATGGACCGACGCAAGCCTCGATGAGCTTTTGAAGTATCTAAAGAAGGTTCTTCCCGCGGGGAGCCTGTGTCCTACTAGTGTCGAGGAGGCCAAGAAAATCATGTGCCCTCTTGATCTGCCGCACATTAGATACCACACATGCATCAACGATTGCATCATTTATCAGAACGAGCACGCGGAAAAAACCAGGTGTTCAGTGTGCAATGCTTCTCGATACAAGAAGGCCAAAAAGAAAGCTCCTCAGAAAGTTGTTTGGTACTTTTCGATCACTCCTCGTCTGCAGCGGTATTTTGTAGATCCTAAGAAAGCAAAGCTCATGCGCTGGCACGCGGAGAGGGTGAAGCCAGACGATGGAGATGATCCGAAGCTGAGATACCTCGCAGATGCTAGCCAGTGGAGAGCATTAAATGCTGAAGATCGATATTTCATAGATGATCCATGGAACATCGCGCTTGGCGCGAGTACTGATGGCATGAATCCGTTTGGCAACCAGAACACGAACCATAGCACATGGCCCATGTTTGTATGGATGTACAACCTCCCCCCTGGAAGTGCATGAAGACAAAGTACATACACATGAGTATGCTGATTCAAGGGCCGAAACAACCGGGAAATGATATTAATCTATATCTCAAGCTACTGAAAGAGGAGCTACACATGTTATGGACACAACCGGTCAAGACCTGGGACGCCAGCGCAGAAGAGTATTTTGATATGAGAGCTGCGCTGATCACGACAATGCATGACTATCTCGGTTATGGATATGTCTCAGGCCAGGTGTGCCACGAATATTGCGGATGCAACAGGTGCATGGATGATACAACTTCTCAGCAGCTACCGAAAGATGGCGGGTCTTCAAAAATCATGTACATGAGGCATCGAAGATGGCTCGAGAAGGATGACCCATGGAGAAAGCATGGAGATCTATTCAATGGTAAGGCTGAGCATCGAGAACCTCCACGTAAGAGGAGCGGCGTCGAAATCGATGGGTTGTTGAAAAACTGGGAAGAGTGCCCCGCGCCGCAAAAGAAGAAAAAGGCGCCGGAGCCGCTGCTGAAGGTATGGAAAACGAGGTCTATTTTCTGGGACTTGCAGTACTGGCCCAAACTCGACACGCCTCATAGCCTTGATCAAATGCATATCACGAAGAATGTCCTCGAGAGCTTGCTTGGCACACTTATGAACATGCCGGAGAAGACCAAGGATGGGCCGAAGGCAAGAAAAGACTTGGAATTTTTGGATATTAGGAAAGATCTCCACGTGGCCCAAAAAAAGTCGGCGGAGGAGACGGAGACGGAAGACAGGGGCAAAAAAGTCAACAAGAAGGAAGAGCATTATTGCCCCCCCTCTTGCTTCACCTTAAGTCCGAAGGAGATCGATCAATTCTTCAAGTGCCTTACCAGAATCAAAGTTAGTTCCGGTTACTGTGGGAAGATAAGCAGATTTCTAGACAGCAAGAAGAAAAGGTTCAGCGGGATGAAGTATCGTGACTGTCACGTGATGATGACGCAGATACTCTTGGTTGCACTTTGAGGGATAATGGACCAGCACATCCGTGACACGCTTACTGGTCTCTGCAACTTTTTTGACGTTATCTCTCAAAAGTCGATCGATGTGAAGCAGCTCCGAAGGCTACAGGAAGAGATCATTGTCATACTACATGAGCTTGAGATGTACTTCCCACCCGCGTTCTTTGACGTCATGGTGCATCTGTGTGTCCACATTGTGGATGACATCATTGACCTCGGACTGACATTCCTGCACAGCATGATGCCGTTCGAGAGGATGAATGGGGTCATCAAAGGATTCGTTCGTAACATGTCCCATCCGGATGGAAGCATCGTCCAGGGCTATCTAACCCAAGAGTGCATCTCCTTCTGGGAGAATTATCTAGGCATCGGAAACCCTGTTGTTGGTTTGCCCATCAACATGCACCTTGGGAGGCTCGGAGGAGAAGGTCAAACCAACGGCCGAGGGGAATTGCATGTGGACCACTCGGGTCAACGCAACGACTTTGACAGAGCAAACTTAGTAGTGCTAGATCCTTTCGTGACACTGCACAAAGACACCATCGCAAAGAACTACCGTGACCGGGGGCTGCGCAAGACGGACGCCGAAGTTATTAGAGAGCACAACTCCACTTTCTTGCGTTGGTTCAAAGAGCGAGTTCTGGCTAATCCCCCGGGAGAGGGCTGTACGGACAGAATGCTCATATACGCCTCAGCACATGGCCCCGCGGTCAAACTCATGACTTATCAGGCATACAATATCAACGGATACACGTTCTACATGGAGGCCAAAGATATAAACAGTGATTACCAGAACTCAGGGGTGACGATGGAATCCATGACCGGCGATGATGATGTAACTTAAAGATACTATGGAAGGGTCAAAGAGATCTGGGAGCTTGACTACTCTGGACTGCACAACGCGATGATGTTCCGTGTCAGATGGGCTAAGGCCGTCCAAAGAGAAAACTGGTATTTCACTACCATGTCTATACCGCACGCCAAGAGCGCTACCGTGAACGTCACCGCCAAAAATGAGCCATGGGTACACGCTAAGCAAATGACACAATGCTTCTTCATAACCGACCCGAGCAATCCCAGCCGTGTTGTCGTGAGGAGATGCAAAAGGAGCATCATCGGAATGGATGGAGTCGCCAACGAGGAAGACTACGACCAGTACGGTTACCCGATGAGGGAAGATGACGATGACGATGAAGCATACGTTAAAAGAAGAAGCAAGACTACATTACCTAAGAAAGATCGTACTCCCTGGAAAAGAAAAGTCACGACGAGGGGCTCAACTATTCGACAGCAAACAAAAAAGGAAAGAAGATCACTCTGAAACATCATCGACGCTGAGAAACAATCATTTATATATGTACCTACTTTGTATACGCACTTAACCGCGTCATCGGTCAAATGATGTATTATATGTTATGCACTAATTAATATCGCGAACTAATATTGTGCATCGATCTGAGTTATATACATTGTTATCCCCTGCCCACCAGGGTTCCGGCGATATTCGTTCAGTGGGAGAAGACATTCCCGTCGACTATGAGGCCGGCTCAGTCTTTCGGAGGTGAAAAAGGAAAAGAAAGAGAAAAGAAAAGAAAAACAAAAGGAATAGAAAAGAAAAAGAAAAAATAATAAAAAGAAAAGAAAAAAGAAAAGAAAAAGAAAAGGAAAAGAAAAGGAAAAAGGAAAAAGTACATTTTAGGAAAATAAAAAGAATAAATAATAAAAAGAAAATGTTAGTTGTAGCGCAGGGTACCGTGGCCCGCGCTATAGCTAAATTAGCTGTAGCGCGGGTTACACTGGCCCGCGCTGCAGCTATCGTGAATAAATAATAAAAGCAAATGAAATAGGCAAAATGTAGTAGTAGCGGGGGGTATACTGGCCCGCGCTACAGCTAAGTTAGCTGTAGCGCGGGCCAGGAGACCCACGCTGCAGCTAACTTTCACTTAGTACAGGAGCAGCCGCCTGATCCATTCCCCTCCCGATCCATTCCTCAACTCCCTCTACTCTCACTCCTCTCGATCGCCATCGCTGGACCCCGCGCTTGCCGTCGCCGCGCCGTCCTCGTCCCCCCTAAGCCCGTCCTCGTCACCGCGCCGCCGTCTTCCCCGAGCACGCCGTCCTCCACCTCGCCCGTCCTCATCGCCACACCGTCCTCGTCCCCCCCCCCCCCCCCCCCGAGCATGCCGTCCTCGTCCATGCCATCTTCGTCATGCCATCGTCTCCCCCGACCTCCACCTCGCCACGCCGCTGTCTCCCCCGAACTCCAACCCGCCACCGCCGTCTCCCCCGACCCCCCCTCTGTAAGTCCGTCTCCCCTCCCTCTCTCTCCTTTTCCTCTCTCTCTCTCTCTCAGCCTATAACTACTGAAGATGGTTTTGTAGCCTTGGATTAAAACCCTAGAACTAAATGTGCAGCACATAATCAGAGCAATTAGAGCAACCAACAACCCTAGAACTAAATTGTAGCCTAGGATTAAAACCCTAGGGTTAGTTCTTTATTCATTTTTAGTTTATTTAATAGTTTAAGTTAGTTTTTTAGGCATTGAAATTGGTAGTTAACACTTGAGATGGTTCTGTAACTTAACTAAAATTGCTTAGGGTTTAGTTCTTTAGTCTGAAATTGGTAGTTAGAACACTAGAGTTTCAGTTAAGTTAACTGAATTTTTTGGACAGTTTCAGTTAACTAAAATATATGACAGATTTAGTTAATGATGGCCAGTTAACTTGGGCACATCATGGTTTTTAAATCATGGTCATTTTCAGACTGAGATTAATTGGAGTGACTTAGAGTGACTGTTTTACTCTAAAATATATGACAAAAATTTTACTAGGTTTAATTGGATTGACTTAGCTAGGTTTAATTTTTCTAGGGTTTAGTTTTTCTAGGGTTTAATTTTTCTAGGGTTAGTTGATCAATTCATTCAATCCCCACCACCTAGTATATTTGTGCTAATGTTCCTGTCAAAATCAATTGTTTTGCTGTCCAAAATTCAAATGAAATGCTGTCCAAATTTAGTTATGCTTGCTGTCCAAATGTAATTTTTGTGGATGTGATATTTCTGCTATTGTTCCTGTCAAATAAGAGTGCATAAACAGAGGGGCTGCTGTCCATTTGCTTTACTATGAACTTCTCAAAGGAAAAAGTAAATGAAAATGAGGTTTGAACTCATGTTTAGATTCCTATGGAATGGAGGTTTGAGCATATGTGCATGTTGACATCAGATGGAATCCATTGGTAATTTTCAATGCATTGCAGCAGGTCTAACCCAAACCATTTTTAGTAAATGAACTTTGCTCATTTTCAATATTTATGAAGGAATTCAGAACTAAGTTTCTAACTGAAAACATATTAGTTGATCAACGTTTTGATAAATTCATAAAAACATTTAGGAAGAAAGAAAGAAAGAAGTATAAAATCACACTTAGGCAGACTGACTAGGAGTATTGATGCTGGCCTCTTTTTTTTAAGTTTCAATCATGTAGAAAGAAAGATAAAGTTGCAGACTAGGTATATTCTTCGAAATTGTTAGGGTTAGAAGATATATTGCAATGTTCTTTGTCAAAATTGAACCACTGAAATGCAATGAGCATACCAAGTTTGAACTTTTCTATATAAATGCTCATGTGGCGTAGGGTAGATCACCGACGACACCCGCATCCTCGACAGCCATCTATAGTGAGTAAACATGCTCTATGTGGTTGCTCATGCATATCTAGTGATGTAGTTGCTCAAATATGATGGAGATTTGGACATGTGATATGTGGACTGGTGTTGTGAACTACTAGTGCTGTCACACATGAATATTGGGAAAATGATGGATATGTGCTTGCCCAAGTGCTATCTTGGATTTTCTTGTTTGCAGGGAAACTGATCCGAGTGGCCTATGTTTTGCTGCAATGTTGATTCATTTCTGTTCCGGCAAATTTCAGGCACTCGATATGTCCTGTTTTTAGCAAAGGTCATGCCGAAATTTTCCATGAATTTCGGCATGACTTGTGCTAGAAAGTGGGACATATCGAGTGCCTGGGATTTGCTGGAACGGGAATGAATTGACATTTCGGCAAAACATAGGCCATTTTTTATGTCATTATTCATTTTATTAGTTCTAGAATTAAATCGGCAAATTGAACCCTAGGAAACATGGCCGACAATGACGAAGCTGGAGGTTCTCACGCCGCCACACAAAATACGAACGATTTCCTCGACTTTCTGGCTAGTCAGGAAGAACAAGGGTCGTAGGGCCCCCTTCTCATCATGGGGGGTGGTGGTGGCGCCGACACCGGCACCGATGGCACTGACACTGGCACCGACACCAGCATGGATGGTGCCAACCAGACCACAGAAGGTGGTACCCAAGCCATTGAAAAGAAGAAGAGGACATGATGCCCAAATAAGCTCGGCACTGGAAGACTGGTGGTCCATGAGGTGCACCCTAGCAAGTTTGTGCCAACAGAGCCGCGGGAAGTGTCAGCGTGCTATGGCAACCAAGTAGGATGCATCCTACGGGAGACCGTCAACATCAATGAGACCAACATAAGGGAGAAACCACAATTGGAGCAGCTCCTCCTAACCAGGTTGCACGCAAGATTCTAGTTCCCCGGGCAGAATAATGATAAAGTCCTGTGGAAAGATGATAACATGGAAAAGATAAACCAAAAAGCCCTTAACAAGTTCAGCAACGCATTGAGCGCCTGGAAAGGTAGGGTGAAAAGAGCGATTGAAAAATAAGGTTCATCCTACGCCAAGATTTTTGCAGAGAATCCGATAATTATGGAAGATGACTACATAAAATTCAAGGCTACTTGCGCTGCCCCTGAAACCAAGGCCAAGTCGGAGAAGTTCAAGGGGCTTCAAGAAAGGAACGTCGGGACCCACCGCCTCGGAAGCCGTGGTTACACGGGCAAGAGGCTTGTGTGGCATAAGGAGGATGCGGAACGTGAAAGTCAGGGGCTACCAGACCCCTTGGCAGAGTTCACCGACCCGCAGGAGTGTGACTTCATCAGGGGCCGGTACAAGTATGACAAGAAAACCGGGGAATGCTACACGGACGCCCGACGAGGGAGTTCATGAGAATACTGGTAATTATTAATTTACCACCTTAGCTTCTGATCAAGTCAACTACCTTCTAGTCACATTTGTAAATGTGACATGTTCGTTTTGCAGAAAGAGCAACATAGGCTTGCTTCAGAAAGCGACTCGTCGTCTCAGTCGTCGATGAAGTACAAGTGGGACACCCCTTTCAACCGGGCCATGAACATAATGCAGGGAAAGCCGGTGAACGCGCAGCCACAGTATGGACGTGTACTCGGCGCCGGAGATGGTACCACGTGGATGTACTACTACCAGGAGGACAAGGAGGAGTGTGCGTAGAGAAGGAAGATGAGCAAAGTGACTATCCTGGAGACAGTGGCGGAGGCGGTCCAGAAAGCCATAGCTGAGACCAAAGCTGAGGCAGTCGAAGCAGCGGTAGCTGCCTGCAGAAATGATTTTGCAGCTATGCTTTCTTCCTTGCTTCCGGCTGTCATCCAGTGGGCGCAAGAAAATCCAATCGCAAAGGCAGCTGATTTTCCCATTCCCAGCTTCGTCGGGAGCAACTCGGTGAACATAGCAGCCGCACCTGCTCTCGCAACCGCACCCGCACCAGCATCCACCGCCACCGCTCATAGCAGCCCGTCCTCCGTCTCTGGCATGCTCGGCGGGGCTTTGACATTAGCTGAGCTCGACGCCCTCATGGTAATTACGCGTCGCACCCTCATCAGCATATCTAATCTTCCGTTTCCTTTGCCTTTCGGATCTCTAACACCGCACACATGTCTTCGCGGGCCGACTCAAATCCGTGCACCCTACTCTACCACATCAACAGCTAGTTGGTGGATGTGGGAAAGGGTACGATAATGAAGCCCAAGGACCGCTTGTTCCACAGCCGGTAGATGCCTGATGACGCCTTCAGGGTTTCCTTGGCTAGTGTGAGAGCGGGCTACGAGGGTTTGGCTCCTCCGCTTTGAACTGGGGGAGAGGACGATGAGAGCTCGGTGCAGCTGGGCCAATGCAAGAATTGGCCGATGCTGTGGCCAAAGAATCTTCTTCATGTGGAGTCGGCCAGGAGCACACCAACGGCAACACCGATGCAAGGTATGACCACCCCACCTACGCAATTACTACCGTCTGTCGTGCTGGGTGTGAGCGGATGACGCGAAGAAGGGGGTCCAACTGTTCCGGTGGCTGATCACGTTGCCCCCCTGGATGCAGATATGGATGATGACATGGAGGAGGATGACCCTCTCCGTTACATCAATACTGGTTATGACGATGGAGGAATGATTAGTCAGTCATATGACTCAGGCTATGACCACCTGGATGATCATGAAGATTAGGATGCTGAGATGCATGATGCTGTACCGGAGAAGGAACGTCCTTGGGTTGAGTGCAAGAAGTCTCTGTTCATGCAATTCTCCCAGGACATGCCTCCAGATGCCACCTCAACCCAGGGTCAACAAGCCGAGTGTCGTGCAGTGCTGAGCCCGAACACACTAGGGGCAGTGGTCAAGGAGGGTCTGATAGGCTCACTACCTGAACCCAAGAAGAAGAAGCAGAGGAAGAGACCGCCGAAGAAAGGCTCTGCTACCGCCAAAGCTGCCAAAGCTGTTTCTAGCTACCAGCCGCCTCTGGCGACCCGGGTTACTCCATGTCACGGGCACCCCAATGCTATCACCGAAAGTGCTAGAGGCCATATCAGGGGATCTCAGGAGACTGCATGACCATGTGCTGTCGACAGAGAAGAGCCTTCTCCTCTCGAAGGATCTAGGATACCCGCTTTACGCGGTTCATGTGCCGATGGGCAAGTGCTACGTCGATACCTGCCCCTCTGATTTGTTCTTCCTATGGTTTGATCACATCTTCGAGATCTATCTCATGAGGCGGCTCGATTTATGCTCGTCCACCTTTTTGCGCTACATATGAACTACATCATCAGGAAAGAGCAAATCCCTCAAATCACGGTAGCGGACCCCCTACTACATGCATGAGGACTTCTTGGGATACAGTGACATGGAACGTGAAGCTGCGAGGAAGTACATTGAAGACTCCATGTTAATGAATAAGGACAAGGAAACGATTCTCCTGCCTTATCATCCCTCGTAAGTTATTCCCGGCAGGATAGCCGCTATAACACATCCTTTCGTACATTTCAATCATTCCTTTGCACGTATGGAGGCTAATTTGAGGTATATTTATTTTGCGCGGCGAGGGGCGCGCCGTCCTTATTGTTCTTTACCCGCAAGTCTCCCACTACTGGAATCAGCTTCTTTGCCGTCTGCCATAACAGACGGCAAAGGCCTGCCTAGCGGACGGCAAAGCCATTGCCGTCCGCCAGCAGACGGCGAACAGTCCGGCCGAACGGGTGCCGGTAAAGGCCACTTTGCCGTCTGCTGGCAGACGGCAAAGAAGCCAAGCTCTTTGCCGTCTGCTAGCAGACGGCAAAGCCCCTGGACGGCAGACAAAAGGTGCCAGCCCCGTTAGGGGGCTAACGGCGCTCTTTGCCGTCTGCCAGCAGACGGCAAAGAGCTGCAGCTGATGTCTGCTGACGTCAGGCGTCAGCTGGGCCAGCGCAGGCTCTTTGCCGTCTGCCAGCAGACGGCAAAGAAGAAAGCTCTTTGCCGTCTGCTCGCAGACGGCAAACAGGCCAAATAGGCCAGCCCAGATTGCACAGGCTGCTGCCACGTGGCCTCTTTGCCGTCTGCTAGCAGACGGCAAAGTGGCTATATAGCCCCTGTTTTTAGTGTTTTCTCTTATATCAATTCATTTGCACATAAATTCACACACATATATATATATTCAGAATCACATAATAAGGCAAACATTATGTCTAGTCCATCACATAAAATGTCTCATCCACCACATAATAAACAACACATATGCAAATAATATGCAAGCCATATGGATATGATCATCCAACACATACCAAATCAAAACATATGCAAGTCTCATCCATACATATGCAAGTTTCATTCATCTATACATACATAAGCCAGTGTCAATTGTTGATCCTACAAAATCAAAACAAAATGGAAGGACAAGGACTCCATGAACGCAAGCTTCCGTGAAGTGAATCAAATTTGCAAAATGGGAAAGAAGGAAGTTAGAAGAAGAAGAAGACTAGAAGAAGAAGAAGAAAAAGAAGAAGAAGAAGAAGAAGACTAGAAGAAGAAGAAGAAAAAGAAGAAGAAGAAGAAGACTAGAAGAAGAAGAAGAAGAAGAAGAAGAATTTTTCTTCTCTTTCTTTTTCTTCTTCTTATTGCTTACTTGTGTCATTTTAGAGCTAACCTAGTTAAATAGGCCATTTTTGACCTAAATATGCTAAGTATGTCATAAATGAACTAAATAAGCTAAGTATAGGTCATTTCAGAGCTAACCTAAGTAATTATGCCATTTTTGAGCTAATTAAGCATATTAAGTCATTTTGGAGCTAAATAGGTCATTTCTTAAGCATATTATGTCATTTTTGAGCTAGCTAAGCATATTGAGTCATTTTGGAGGAATAAATGCTAAGTATAGGTAACTTTAGAGCTATCCTAGGTTAAATAGGTCATTTTTGAGCTAATTAAGGTTATTATGTCATTTTTGAGCTAGCTAACCATATAAATTCATTTTTGGAGGAATAAATGCTAAGTATATGTCATTTTAGAGCTTTCCTAGGTTAAATAGGTCATTTTGGAGCTAAATAGGTGATTTCTTAAGCTAAGCTAAGTATAGGTCATTTGAGAGCTATCCGTGGTAAAATAGGTCATTTTGGAGCTAATTAAGGTTATTATGTCATTTTGGAGGAAATAATGCTAAGTACAGGTCATTTTAGAGCTAAATATGTCATTTCTTAAGCTAAGCTAAGTATAGGTCATTTGAGAGCTATCCATGGTAAAATTGGTCATTTTGGAGCTAAGTAAGGTTATAATGTCATTTTCGAGGAAACTAAGCTAAGAATACGGCATTTTGGAGATAAATAGGTCATTTCTTAAGCTAAGTACGCATTTGTTATGCTAAACACTTGCGAAAACTTACCGTCATCACGGAGGTGTAGTTGTAGGTGTAGTTGTAGGACCGGTCGCGCCAGTGGCTGACGGAGGAGGATCGGTCGATGCTTGTCGGGAGTTATGTTGCACCAAAGATCATTTCCAATGTATCGTTAGCATGATGCAACTCAAATGTGAAGACTAGTAACTAATGACCATTCAAATGAAACTCACCGTGCCCGCCGGAGCAATGACTGGCATCGGCGGAGGGGTCGTGCCGCTCTTCTCGCACAGGGTCTGCACATTTGGTTTTGACGAGTCAGTCATATTAGATACTACTATAAGGAACATTACGTGCATGATTTGGCTAATATGCAGAAGAAACTTACCGCGAACATCTCGTATAGGGCCCGGTTAGCCATCATGTTCCGGTTCCTCTCCTCCTCCAACGCATTAGCCGTCCTGTCCTCAAGCTCCCTCTCCCTCTCCGCCGCCTGCCGGTCCCTCTCCTCTAGAATCGCCTGGGTCTTCGCTCTCTCTTCCTCAATAGCAGCCTGGGTCTTCGCTCTCTCTGCCTCAATAGCAGCCTGCAACACCACTCGTTAGCATTGTAATCATCGACGGCCGCACACACAATGTAATGAAGGAAAGGTATCTGAGTCCGTATAACTAACCTTGAATTCGAGCTCCACTGGCCGTGCACGAGGCAATATCTCAGGATCGGAGCCGGTCTGGCACTTCTTGATCTGCGGGAGAGTGCTACTACAACGTATCAGTCCATCCCCAATGGCTAATGAGCCATGGGGCCTCCCGCCACCAGATATCATCACCAGCTCTGGATCAAGAGGTTGTTGGCTCGGGTTAAAGTCCGGCCCTTTCCTCGCCTTCCCCTCGTCTCTGTACCTCACAAGCTTGTGGTGGGAGGCGCGGTTGGTGAATTTCTTTGGATCATCGAGGTCAGACTCAGAGAATGCCTTGGCCTTCTTGTACGAGGCAGTATTGGACATGGCATAGAGGTCGAACAGCTGTGGCACTGGAGCCTTGTTCTCTCGCGCCTAAAAGAGAGGAACAGAGTATTAGTTGAGGGCTCAAGCTAGCATGAAGAATAAATTTGCATGAATCATGAAGCAAACCACATACCCAGTTTTCCCCGTACTGATGTAGGTTGACGCTGCCTAGATGGTGTGGGACACCTTTCATTTTGCCACGCTTGTCCTTTGCAGTGTCGTGGGTGGAGCGCCATTGGGGAGAGCACCACTCATCCACCAACGCCTCCCAACAGTCCATCCTATCCGCACACCATCTCGGGGGCACCTAAGTTAAGCAAGAGAAATTTGAGCGCTACGCCTACGAATCAAATCAAGGAAACTAAGTACAAGGCCTTAAGAATAGGTAATTACCTTCATGTACTTCTCCTTACTCAGAAACTTCTCGCGGCACTTCTCTCTTTTCCTCCTAATACCAGCCGAGGCGAAGTAGTCTCGAATAGCCTACGTCCGAGCCTCGTGCCGAAAGTTTTGAAGTAGGCGCCTGCACTCGTTGTCGATAACCAGAGCCGCGGCCTCCTCCTGTCCCTCAGCACACCTGTAGAAGGTCTGCAATAAAACAAGAAAACACAAATTAGTACAATCACTAGGGTTGCCAATCAAAGAAGGAAACACAACGTAGACGGCAAAGGAGAAATTACCCAAAACGTCTGGATCACAATGTCGGCCACCTTGTGGCACTCGACATCGCCGATCCTATGCCCCGGCGGGGCCGGGGCAGCCAAGTAGTGCTCCCAGGTCATTCCTAACTCGGGAACCCGGCCCTCACCGGGCAACGTGACCCACCCCGGGAAGCTCTGGCGACAAATCACACCAAGGACACTGTTGGGCCTGCGGACATGAGGCTCGTGTGTCCAAGACCTACAGTATGACAAGGCCAACGCATTAGATATTCGAAGAAACGTGAAGGCAAAAGGTTAAAAAAGAGTAAATGCACTTACTTGGCCCCGTTAGGCGCAATCAACCACCTCTGGTCGGGGGTCGCCGGGGTGGACGGGAGCTTTGTACCACCACGCTGGTAGACTTTGCGCCCCTCAACCCACTCACCCTCGCTATAGCTATCAGAACTATAGCCACCCTCAGCACGGCCACTCGACTCCGTCGAGTTCCGCTGCGACTCAGCGTGATCCCTGCTGAGCTCCGGAGTCTCGTGGGACGGAGTCTCGTGGGACGAAGGCTCGTCGGCTCGACGCTCGTCGGCCCGAGGCTCGTGGACCGGAGTCCGAGACGGGTCCACCTCAGGTGGCTCCATCTCAGACGGAGCACTCCTGTGGTCGGGTGAATCAGCTGGGGGTGACGGCGAGGAAAGCGTAGTAGCAGCCTTCCTACCTCTCCCGCTGCCACGTCCACCTCTACCAGCCTTCTTCCCCCCCCCCCCCGACCTCTCCCGGCCGAAGAAGAAGCGACCGCCGGTGGTGTCTGCATACTGAGATCCAGCGCTCTCCGGAGGCTATGGGGTGGAATGGAACTACCCCTCCCACCACGCGCCGAGGTAGGAGCCTCGGAGCGCTCTCGACCCGCGCCCACCATCTGTCAACACCTGCAATGACAAAGAGTAAACGAAATTAGTACAACATAAAAAGAATGAATACCTGACATGAATAATATGTATATAATTTAAGTGTATCATCATCATGAACATAATAAAAAATTGAATACCTAAAAAATTGAATATATACCTAATTTAAGTGTCGGGGTGTCGTGTCGGGGTCGGGGTGTCGGGGTGTCGTGTCGGGGTCGGGGTGTCGTGTCGGGGTCGGGGTGTCGGGGTGTCGGGGGTGTCGTGTCTGGGTGTCGTGGTGTCGGGGTGTCAGGGGTGTCGGGGTCGGGGTGCCGTGTCGGTGTCGGGGTGTCGGGTCGGGGTCGGGGTCGGGGTGCCGTGTCGGGGTCGGGGTGTCGGGTCGGGGTCGGGGTGTCGGGTCGGGGTCGGGGTGTCGGGGTCGGGGTGTCGGGGTCGGAGTGTCGGGTCGGGGTCGGGGTCGGGGTTTTTCCTCTTTTTTTCTTTTCTTCTTCTTCCTCTTCTTCCTTTTCTTCATTTTCTTCCTTTTTTTTCCTTCTTCTTCTTCTTCTTCCTCCTTTCCTTTTTCCTCTTCTTCTTCTCCTCCTCTCCTCTTTTTTCTTCTTCTCCTCCTCCTAACCTAATTAACCTAATTGATGTCGAAACCAGTAGCATCTAACTAATTAACCTACTCAAAAAACCTAATTAACAACATCTAACTAATTAACCTAATTGATGCATCTACTATCTACTAACAGTAGCATCTATATATATCTATAATCATGATATTAAAAAAAAGGAAAAAAAACAGAAAAACAGAAGTGGAATCAGCTTCTTTGCCGTCTGCCATACCAGCAGTTTTTACCAAAATTTTAATCTTATCAACTCTCAAAAAACAGAAGTGGAATCAGCTTCTTTTCCTCCTTTCCTTTTTCCTCTTCTTCTTCTCCTCCTCACCTCTTTTTTCTTCTTCTTCTTCCTCTTCTTCTTTTTTCTTCTCCTCCTCCTCCTCTTCTTCTTCTTCCTTTCCTTTTTTCCTCTTCTTCTTCTCCTCCTCTCCTCTTTTTTTCTTCTTCTTCTTCTTCTTTTTTCCCTCTAAGTTTTTTCTACCTAATATATACTAACTAATATGAACTAATAACTAACTAATATAAACTAACTAATATGAACTAATAAAAACAGAAAAAAACATAAAAAGGGGGGGAGGGTGGAGCTCACCGGAGGGGGGGTCGAGGCGGCGGCGCGGGGCGGCAGAGGGGGAGGGGCGGAGCTGGGTCGTCGGGGGTGCCTGCTCGCCGGCGACCCGACGCGGCGGAGCGGCGGGGCAGGGGGCAGCGGGGGCGACGGGGCCGAGGTGGTGGAGGAGGGCCGCGGGGAGGGGGCGGGCGGCGCCGCGGCCTGGCTCCGGCGGTGGTGGAGAAGGGCCGCGGGGAGGGGGCGGTGGTGGAGGAGGGCTGCGGGGAGGGGGCGGCGGCGGGAGGGCGGGGCGGCGGCGCTGAGAGAGAGGGAGAGAGAGATGTGTGAGAGAGAGAGAGGCGCGGGGCCGAAAGTTAAGTTCATTTCTTTGCCGTCTGCTCGCAGACTGCAAAGAATTCTTTGCCGTCTGCCAGCAGACGGCAAAGACGGCGACCGTTAGCCCGCCCCCGCCATGACATTGTGGGCCCCACCCTCACCTCTTTGCCGTCTGCTGGCAGACGGCAAAGAGTTCTTTGTCGTCTGCCAGCAGACGGCAAAGAAGTGGCAGATGGCAAAGAGCTTGACCTAGCCAGTGCCGTGCCCCATGGGGCCCACTTTGGTCTTTGCCGTCTGCTGGCAGACGGCGAAGAGTTCTTTGCCGTCTGCCAGCAGACGGCAAAGAAGTGCAGATGGCAAAGACCCTCTTTGCCATCAGCCAGATCTTTGCCGTCTGCTTTGCCAAAGCAGACGGCAAACAACCTGTTTGCCATCTGCCAGCAGACAGCAAAGAGCTGGCAGATGGCAAAGAAGCTGATTCCAGTAGTGTCCCACGCTCTGTATTTGGACTCGTCCAAAAACATAGAGAGGAAAGACTACACAAACATAATGCGTGTTCTGGATCATGCTCTTCTAGGCTTTGGCATAAGGGGTGGCCACATCAAGATCAAGAAACAAAGGAAGGGCGAGCCAGATTTCGGCCATAAAACTGACTTCTGTTGTGTCCAGCAACCGGCAACAAGTAGGAAGGATGGATTCTATGGCATCCATCACATGCTAGGGTTCAGAAGGGATCACCAAAAACTTCGCATGCCATCTACAGTCGAGGCCCATATCCGCAAATGGGGCAAAGCCTTAGGAGCCGAACCGGATCATAAACTCATAAATGACTTCTGCCACATCCAGCAGGAGATTGCGATGATCATCATGAAAGACGTAGTCGAAGAGAATGGGATGTTCCACGGCGGCCTTGTATTGCGGGCTGATGTCCAAACTCGCATAGGCCTACAATGTCAGGACATGAAGCCTTTCACGAAGCTAGGGTGCATCCTCCCGGATATGGACGAATGGAACCTGTAGTGATTGACGATGATGATGATGATGCATGTGTCTGTTGAATTAGTACTTTGTGTAGGATGAAAGTTTGAATTTCTGTACGACGAGTTGTTGTGATGTAAACGGTCCTCCTGAACTTGCGTAGTGCTCTAGTTAATTAGTTTGGGTACGATGAACTTCATTAATTATGTTTACTATATGTTGCTTCTATTTGATAACTCTTTCTCTTTGTGTTGCTAAAGTATATTATGCGGCATATTATCGATGAATTCGCCTGATGACGATGCATCTCTATCAGGGATATAGATCATCGATGGCAAAGAAGTGCTATGTCGTGTACATAGGAAGGGTTCCAGGAGTGTACGACGAGTGGCCAGAGTGTCAGGCCCAAGTCGACCACTTCCCGGGCAGCAGCCACAAAGGGTTTCAAAGTAGAGGCCAAGCGGAAGCTAGTTACTTTGAGGTTCACGCTAGCGCGAGAGAGGAATCAGAAGTGGCTCAAGAACTACTACATAATCCCACACTTGCTCATACTGATAGCTCTTCTCTTGTATGTGATCATATCATAGTTTAGATCGATGATGAAACATGTGTATGTTCGAGCACTATGATGATTATGATGACGATGATGATGATGAACATGTGTATGTTGGAACATGTGTATGTGTATGTTGGATCATTATGATGATAATGATGATGGTGATGATGTGACTATGTTGGAGCACTATGATGATTATTATCTCATATAGTTCCATTGTATGTGTATGTGTACTGTATAAAATCTGTATAAATACCGTGTATGTCTAGCCAGAAGAAAAAAATAGAGAAAACGTAGTAGTAGCGTGGGGTAAGAGCGTAGCAGCAGCGCGGGGCAGGCGCTGCTGCTACATAAAATTAGTAGCAGCGCTGGGTCCTGGCCTGCGCTATAGGTAACTAGCAGTAGCGCGGGGTTGACCAGACATACTACTACCAAAAGTAGCAGTAGCGCGGTGTACCACCCCGCGTTACTGCTAGAAACTTAGCTGTAGCGCGCTAGCAGTAGCGCGGGCCCGCGCGCTACTGCTAGGACATTACCTCGCGCTGCTAGTAGGGTTTTCCCTAGTAGTGATAGTGGCACTTAAAACTTCACATAAGTTCACATATTCGGGCACTTAGCAGACACCAAACATACATAAACATAGTCTTGTACATCACTAGTTCCATAAAAGAGCTGACATAATTCCTAGGGTTCAAGCAGCTGCAATGGCACCTCCAACACCACTACCTCCAGCATCGCCAGCCCCTACAACCAGCCCCTACAACAGTACCTATAGCACCTCCAGCATCTTCATCATCCTCATCCTCAAAAGCATTACGTGGAACAGGCATTATGACAGTCCTGGTGATGCCATACAATTCTGGAGTACGTGGCATCAGCTCTGAAACATTGGTTCCCATCATTAGTGCTTCAGCTAAGGAGCCTTCTGCTAACTTGAGGTTGCAGCCTGTAGGGGAACGTAGCAGAAAACAAAAAAAATCCGACCTACGCACCAGCCCAGGACCACTATGAAGACTCCATACAAGGTTTGATCTTTTCGTTACTGACTCGTAGCGCAGCGGAAGTAGAGTCGATGACGATCGTCGGTGCAGATCCCCGCAGCTAGGATTTACAACCTCCCAACCGCGAGGATGTACTCCCTTGACAGCCCCTCGGACAGCCCTCCGGGAGGCGGTCGAACAGTCCCTCGGACGGTGTCACAGACAGCCCTTTGGGAGGACCCTTAAAACTCGGACGGTCACTCGGACAGCCCTTCGGGAGGCACTCTCGAACATCCCCTCGGGCAAAAAGATCGAACCTACAACCTCTCTACGGGGTTGCACACATACGGTGTCATCTATCCGGCAGGGCTTCGCCGTCCAGAACTAGTTCCCACCGGAACCCAGACAGCCTTTCGGCTCTACAAACCTATTTTGCGGGGAGGGAGAGAAGAAGCCAGATCATGCATGGCACTTGTATGTCAGAAAGGAGTGAGTCTTTAGGCAGCCCCCTCCACCCCTATTTATAGGCCAAGCCCAAGGGTGGCTTCTCCAAGAAGCCAAGGGGGAAAATACCAAAAGGCCCTCAAGGTGGCTTCTCCAAGAAGCCACCCAAAAATCACTTTCACTATTCACGGAAACATTTTTCCGCGACCGTTAAATCCGAAAATATTTCTATGGGTCTTAGAATAATTCCAGTACCCACTAAAATGATTTTGGACGCGTTCCGAAACAATTCTGGATTAGTGATTTTCATCTGTGAAAAGCAACCAAACCGGTTCCGGCAGCTCCGGAACATTTCCGGTTTTTATCCCGGAAAAATCCCAGAAGTTTTCAGAACGATTCTGGCACCCTCCAAGAATTTCCAGACGTGTGCCAAAACCAATTTGACTCAATGGTATACCCTGAAACAACTTTTCAGTTTTACCGAAACTATTCCGGTGTTCTCTCTCCGGAACTTTTCCGTTGTCTCTGAAACTTTTCCGGTGACTTTCTCTCAGACTCCCTGTCTAGAATTCAGTAGATAGATGACCCTTAAGCATGTGACCCTATAGGTTCGGTGAAGTATAGACATGACCCGGGACACTTTCCGATCAATGATCAACATCGGAGCCGTGGACACCCATATTGACACCAAACATACATAAACATAGTCTTGTACATCACTAGTTCCATAAAAGAGCAGACATAATTCCTAGGGTTCAAGCAGCTGCAATGGCACCTCCAACACCACTACCTCCAGCATCGCCAGCCCCTACAGCCAGCCCCTACAACAGTACCTATAGCACCTCCAGCATCTTCATCATCCTCATCCTCAAAAGCATTACGTGGAACAGGCATTATGACAGTCCTGGTGATGCCATACAATTCTGGAGTACGTGGCATCAGCTCTGAAACATTGGTTCCCATCATTAGTGCTTCAGCTAAGGAGCCTTCTGCTAACTTGAGGTTGCAGCCTGTAGGGGAACACTGCAGAAAACAAAAAATTTCCGACCTACGCACCAGCCCAGGACCACTATGAAGACTCCATACAAGGTTTGATCTTTTCGTTACTGACTCGTAGCGCAGCGGAAGTAGAGTCGATGACGATCGTCGGTGCAGATCCCCGCAGCTAGGATTTACAACCTCCCAACCGCGAGGATGTACTCCCTCGACAACCCCTCGGACAGCCCTCCGGGAGGCGGTCGAACAGTCCCTCGGACGGTGTCACAGACAGCCCTTTGGGAGGACCCTTAAAACTCGGACGGTCACTCGGACAGCCCTTCGGGAGGCACTCTCGAACATCCCCTCGGGCAAAAAGATCGAACCTACAACCTCTCTACGGGGTTGCATACATACGGTGTCATCTATCCGGCAGGGCTTCGCCGTCCAGAACTAGTTCCCACCGGAACCCACACAGCCTTTCGGCTCTACAAAACTATTTTGCGGGGAGGGAGAGAAGAAGCCAGATCATGCATGGCACTTGTATGTGAGAAAGGAGTGAGTCTTTAGGCAGCCCCCTCCACCCCTATTTATAGGCCAAGCCCAAGGGTGGCTTCTCCAAGAAGCCAAGGGGGAAAATACCAAAAGGCCCTCAAGGTGGCTTCTCCAAGAAGCCACCCAAAAAGCACTTTCACTATTCACAGAAACATTTTTCCGCGACCGTTGAATCCGAAAATATTTCTATGGGTCTTAGAATAATTCCAGTACCCACTAAAATGATTTTGGATGCGTTCCGAAACAATTCCGGATTAGTGATTTTCATCTGTGAAAAGCAACCAAACCAGTTCCGGCAGCTCCGGAACATTTCCGGTTTTTATCCCGGAAAAATCCCAGAAGTTTCTAGAACGATTCTGGCACCCTCCAAGAATTTCCAGACGTGTGCCAAAACCAATTTGACTCAATGGTATACCCTAAAACAACTTTTCAGTTTTACCGAAACTATTCCGGTGTTCTCTCTCCGGAACTTTTCCGTTGTCTCTGAAACTTTTCCGGTGACTTTCTCTCAGACTCCCTGTCTAGAATTCAGTAGATAGATGACCCTTAAGCATGTGACCCTATAGGTTCGGTGAAGTATAGACATGACCCGGAACACTTTCCGATCAATGATCAACATCGGAGCCGTGGACACCCATATTGACACCAAACATACATAAACATAGTCTTGTACATCACTAGTTCCATAAAAGAGCAGACATAATTCCTAGGGTCCAAGCAGCTGCAATGGCACCTCCAACACCACTACCTCCAGCATCGCCAGCCCCTACAGCCAGCCCCTACAACAGTACCTATAGCACCTCCAGCATCTTCATCATCCTCATCCTCAAAAGCATTACGTGGAACAGGCATTATGACAGTCCTGGTGATGCCATACAATTCTGGAGTACGTGGCATCAGCTCTGAAACATTGGTTCCCATCATTAGTGCTTCAGCTAAGGAGCCTTCTTCTAACTTGAGGTTGCAGCCTGTAGGGGAGCGCAGCAGAAAACAAAAAATTTCCGACCTACGCACCAGCCCAGGACCACTATGAAGACTGCATACAAGGTTTGATCTTTTCGTTACTGACTCGTAGCGCAGCGGAAGTAGAGTCGATGACGATCGTCGGTGCAGATCCCCGCAGCTAGGATTTACAACCTCCCAACCGCGAGGATGTACTCCCTCGACAGCCCCTCGGACAGCCCTCCGTGAGGCGGTCAAACAGTCCCTCGGACGGTGTCACAGACAACCCTTTGGGAGGACCCTTAAAACTCGGACGGTCACTCGGACAGCCCTTCGGGAGGCACTCTCGAACATCCCCTCGGGCAAAAAGATCGAACCTACAACCTCTCTACGGGGTTGCACACATACGGTGTCATCTATCCGGCAGGGCTTCGCCATCCAGAACTAGTTCCCACCGGAACCCAGACAGCCTTTCGGCTCTACAAAACTATTTTGCGGGGAGGGAGAGAAGAAGCCAGATCATGCATGGCACTTGTATGTGAGAAAGGAGTGAGTCTTTAGGCAGCCCCCTCCACCCCTCTTTATAGGCCAAGCCCAAGGGTGGCTTCTCCAAGAAGCCAAGGGGGAAAATACCAAAAGGCCCTCAAGGTGGCTTCTCCAAGAAGCCACCCAAAAAGCACTTTCACTATTCATGGAAACATTTTTCCGCGACCGTTGAATCCGAAAATATTTCTATGGGTCTTAGAATAATTCCAGTACCCACTAAAATGATTTTGGATGCGTTCCAAAACAATTCCGGATTAGTGATTTTCATCTGTGAAAAGCAACCAAACCGGTTCCGGCAGCTCCGGAACATTTCCGGTTTTTATCCCGGAAAAATCCCAGAAGTTTCTAGAACGATTCTGGCACCCTCCAAGAATTTCCAGACGTGTGCCAAAACCAATTTGACTCAATGGTATACCCTGAAACAACTTTTCAGTTTTACCGAAACTATTCCGGTGTTCTCTCTCCGGAACTTTTCCGTTGTCTCTGAAACTTTTCCGGTGACTTTCTCTCAGACTCCCTGTCTAGAATTCAGTAGATAGATGACCCTTAAGCATGTGACCCTATAGGTTCGGTGAAGTATAAACATGACCCGGAACACTTTCCGATCAATGATCAACATCGGAGCCGTGGACACCCATATTGACACCAAACATACATAAACATAGTCTTGTACATCACTAGTTCCATAAAAGTGCAGACATAATTCCTAGGGTTCAAGCAGCTGCAATGGCACCTCCAACACCACTACCTCCAGCATTGCCAGCCCCTACAGCCAGCCCCTACAGCAGTACCTATAGCACCTCCAGCATCTTCATCATCCTCATCCTCAAAAGCATTACGTGGAACAGGCATTATGACAGTCCTGGTGATGCCATACAATTCTGGAGTACGTGGCATCAGCTCTGAAACATTGGTTCCCATCATTAGTGCTTCAGCTAAGGAGCCTTCTGCTAACTTGAGGTTGCAGCCTGTAGGGGAACGCAGCAGAAAACAAAAAATTTCCGACCTACGCACCAGCCCAGGACCACTATGAAGACTGCATACAAGGTTTGATCTTTTCGTTACTGACTCGTAGCGCAGCGGAAGTAGAGTCGATGACGATCGTCGGTGCAGATCCCCGCAGCTAGGATTTACAACCTCCCAACCGCGAGGATGTACTCCCTCGACAGCCCCTCGGACAGCCCTCCGGGAGGCCGTCGAACAGTCCCTCGGACGGTGTCACAGACAACCCTTTGGGAGGACCCTTAAAACTCGGACGGTCACTCGGACAGCCCTTCGGGAGGCACTCTCGAACATCCCCTCGGGCAAAAAGATCGAACCTACAACCTCTCTACGGGGTTGCACACATACGGTGTCATCTATCCGGCAGGGCTTCGCCATCCAGAACTAGTTCCCACCGGAACCCAGACAGCCTTTCGGCTCTACAAAACTATTTTGCGGGGAGGGAGAGAAGAAGCCAGATCATGCATGGCACTTGTATGTGAGAAAGGAGTGAGTCTTTAGGCAGCCCCCTCCACCCCTATTTATAAGCCAAGCCCAAGGGTGGCTTCTCCAAGAAGCCAAGGGGGAAAATACCAAAAGGCCCTCAAGGTGGCTTCTCAAAGAAGCCACCCAAAAAGCACTTTCACTATTCACGGAAACATTTTTCCGCGACCGTAAAATCCGAAAATATTTCTATGGGTCTTAGAATAATTCCAGTACCCACTAAAATGATTTTGGACGTGTTCCGAAACAATTCCGGATTAGTGATTTTCATCTGTGAAAAGCAACCAAACCGGTTCCGGCAGCTCCGGAACATTTCCGGTTTTTATCCCGGAAAAATCCAAGAAGTTTCCAGAACGATTCTGGCACCCTCCAAGAATTTCCAGACGTGTGCCAAAACCAATTTGACTCAATGGTATACCCTGAAACAACTTTTCAGTTTTACCGAAACTATTCCGGTGTTCTCTCTCCGAAACTTTTCCGTTGTCTCTGAAACTTTTCCGGTGACTTTCTCTCAGACTCCCTGTCTAGAATTCAGTAGATAGATGACCCTTAAGCATGTGACCCTATAGGTTCGGTGAAGTATAGACATGACCCGGAACACTTTCCGATCAATGATCAACATCGGAGCCGTGGACACCCATATTGACACCAAACATACATAAACATAGTCTTGTACATCACTAGTTCAATAAAAGAGCAGACATAATTCCTAGGGTTCAAGCAGCTGCAATGGCACCTCCAACACCACTACCTCCAGCATCGCCAGCCCCTACAGCCAGCCCCTACAACAGTACCTATAGCACCTCCAGCATCTTCATCATCCTCATCCTCAAAAGAATTAACTGGAACAGGCATTATGACAGTCCTGGTGATGCCATACAATTCTGGAGTACGTGGCATCAGCTCTGAAACATTAGTTCCCATCATTAGTGATTCAGCTAAGGAGCCTTCTGCTAACTTGAGGTTGCAACCTGTAGGGGAACGCAGCAGAAAACAAAAATTTTCCAACCTACGCACCAGCCCAGGACCACTATGAAGACTGCATACAAGGTTTGATCTTTTCGTTACTGACTCGTAGAGCAGGGGAAGTAGAGTCGATGACGATCGTCGGTGCAGATCCCCGCAGCTAGGATTTACAACCTCCCAACCGTGAGGATGTACTCCCTCGACAGCCCCTCGGACAGCCCTCCGGGAGGCGGTCGAACAGTCCCTCGGACAGTGTCACAGACAGCCCTTTGGGAGGACCCTTAAAACTCGGACGGTCACTCGGACAGCCCTTCGGGAGGCACTCTCGAACATCCCCTCGGGCAAAAAGATCGAACCTACAACCTCTCTACGGGGTTGCACACATACGGTGTCATCTATCCGGCAGGGCTTCGCCGTCCTGAACTAGTTCCCACCGGAACCCAGACAGCCTTTCGGCTCTACAAAACTATTTTGCGGGGAGGGAGAGAAGAAGCCAGATCATGCATGGCACTTGTATGTGAGAAAGGAGTGAGTCTTTAGGCAGCCTCCTCCACCCCTATTTATAGGCCAAGCCCAAGGGTGGCTTCTCCAAAAGCAAAGGGGGAAAATACCAAAAGGCCCTCATGGTGGCTTCTCCAAGAAGCCACCCAAAAAGCACTTTCACTATTCACGGAAACATTTTTCTGCGACCGTTAAATCCGAAAATATTTCTATGGGTCTTAGAATAATTCCAGTACCCACTAAAATGATTTTGGACGCGTTCCGAAACAATTCCGGATTAGTGATTTTCATCTGTGAAAAGCAACCAAACCGGTTCCGGCAGCTCCGGAACATTTCCGGTTTTTTTCCCGGAAAAATCCCAGAAGTTTCCAGAACGATTCTGGCACCCTCCAAGAATTTCCAGACGTGTGCCAAAACCAATTTGACTCAATGGTATACCCTGAATCAACTTTTCAGTTTTACCGAAACTATTCCAGTGTTCTCTCTCCGGAACTTTTCCGTTGTCTCTGAAACTTTTCCGGTGACTTTCTCTCAGACTCCCTGTCTAGAATTCAGTAGATAGATGACCCTTAAGCATGTGACCCTATAGGTTCGGTGAAGTATAGACATGACCCGGAACACTTTCCGATCAATGATCAACATCGGAGCCGTGGACACCCATATTGACCCTTATACCCACACGAATGAATATTCGAGTGAACCTCTAGTTGTCGTGTGCTATTCCTGTTGCTTCGCGATATGTTACAAATAACTGAGGTGAGATTTTTTGGCATCCCCGTGGATCAACACTTGTCCACAATGCCAGTTACCTCGTTACCGGTTTTGTTCTCTTTTCTCGTTCCCGTGTTCCGGCATCCCTGTGATCAAATCACATTGTGTCTGGCCTGACGATGATGGATACCATAACACCGAGAGGGTCCATAGATATCTCTCCATCGTCGGAGGAGCAAATCCCAATCTTGAGCTATCAAGTCACTTGTCATACTTTCCCATGAACTCGTAAGCCGCCGTAATAGCCACCCAGTTACGGATGACGTTTAACAAACCCCAAAGTTCATGAATCAAGCATGAATGAACTCGATACTCTCATGGTCTAAGGAATTATGCAAACGTTAACTTTCTATGTGTTATTAACCATTAACTTGTGACAAATGTATCTCATAGCATAACATCAATCGGGTCGATTCAACACAAGTGTTCTCCTAACATTGTGCCCTCAAAGTTGCCAGCATAGTCATGCCCATGATCAGGAAAACAGAACCATCATGCAGCACTTGAGCTAGTCTTAGCGGCCAGACTAGGAATACATTTTACCGTTTATTATTCCACACGTGCATATGAGTCTTCCTCCGAGCCTCGTGGTTATTGTAGACTCGAGAACCATAGCAGTTATAGCATGGAACATAAACATAATTATGAACATGAAGATAAACAATAACATTTATTATTGCCTCTAGGGCATATCTCCTACAGACTCCCACTTGCACTAGAGTCAATAATCTAGTCAATGCTAATGGACTTTACACCTATGGCATACCGGTGTAAAAATGCTTCGCTTGTGGTATAGCCTGATGTCCAACGGATCTGACAACTTTAGTTCCGTGTGTATCTTTGCATCTCCTCGCATTTTCACGCTTTCACAAAATTCATATTTTGTGTGGACTTGGCTTTGTATATATGTGAATCACAGGTCAAACCTTGATTCCTCAGACTGAGCTATGGAGCAACTATCTGCAATAGTGTCCCATTGACCAAAGCCATCTTGGAACCATACTAAGTTCATGAATGAACTATATGATTCAACATCTTCTTTGTCGCTTCCAAAATGTCAACATACTTAGCCTTTGTTATAGAAATCGCCACAGTAACTTGTTTGGAACAATTTCCAACTACCGTGCCACCATATTGTGTATTACACAATACCCTTAACTTAAATCGAAAATCGCATGGAGCATTGATGAAGACTGTATCAATGTAATTACTTACAACGAGCACTTCATAATCTCTGCTTGTGAGAAAACATGTCATCAGTGCTACTTTAGTACTTAATGACATTTTTCACTGTTGTCCCATGATTAGTACTTTGATCACTTTGGTATCTATACTCGCAACAGCTTGGGAGTATCGGACATATCTGGTTGTTTTACATACCATGGAATATATGATTACTCCAAACACAAGAGTGTGTGGAATCTCCATCATTGATTTTGCTCATCAGTGTTCTTGGACACCGAGTCTTGCAAAAACCCTTTCCATGTGACTTCGGCAAGAATCACTCCTTCGCGTTCTTATGCTAAACTGTTTTAGCATCTTGTCAATATGTATTTTTGGCTTAGCCTATTAGGCAATTCTATCTCATAGATAAATATGCCTAATATCAAGGCTATTTAGCCCAAGCACTTCATCGAAAAACTATTTTCAATGAAGTCCTAATTCGTGTCAAGAAATTTATATTATTTCCAATCAACAATGTGTCAAGCACACAAAGTTTTTAGAAATATTATTATGCTCCCACTTACTTTCTTGTAACCACAAGCATCTTCGTTATCCATTGATGAAATCAAACTCTTTTGACTATTTCATCAAAATGGAGATTCCAACTCCATTTTGCTCTCTTCTGTCCATTGTTGGAACTCTGAAGTTTGAATACTTACTAGCATCCTCTGGATTGACAAAATACTTCGGACTATATCACATGGAAGTCCTAGGTTGCATTTCCATCACATGGAAATCCTTTTGGCATCCATGTATCATATCTCAAGATTGAAATATGTATTTAATTGCTAGTTTAACCCGATATGACTTTAAGCATCGCTACGGTGAGACAATCTCATCGTAGTCAACTCCTTGAATTTGTTATTGCAACAAGTCGAGCTTTATGGATAAAACATTTTATCCACATCAGTTTATAGTTCCATTAATGTTCGATAGACTCCAAGTCTTCCGAAGGGTTTATCAAGATAAAATCTTGAATCATTTATATGGAAGCTATCTCGGATTATATTGGCATTTAGCCAATTCTGGAGTCATGGCCCATCAATGCTTCCTTGTGTATAGTAGGTATACTGTTGTCTAACAACAATATCTCGCTTGCGCACCTGAGAGGCTTGCACGAGTTTTGCCTACGTGATTCAGTTGCAAGTTCGACCGAAGTCCATACATCTCATGTAGAGGCTTCTGTATTAGTCGCAGTAGGAAACTCTGGAATCACTTCCAAGGTTCCTTTCCTTTGATCTGATGATGAAGATACTGTTATCTCATTGATTTGCACTATTCTCCCACTCACCTTTTTGCAAGAACCATTCTCTTTAAAAGCATACCGTTCTTGGTGGCAAACATTTTTGCCTCGGTATAGTGGTGGAGGAATTCCCAATTACTTGGGATAACCTCCAAAGTAGTACTTGTCTGATTTGGAATAGGTTTGTAAATATTTTACACAAGCCCCATATTCCAAATGTTAAGAAAAGACAAAGGATGGTTGGGTGTACCATACCATGGCGTCATTTCAACAGACCTGATGGCGCTCTTTTCAGTGTAAAAGCCGCAGTCTCTAAAGCATTACTCTAAAAGGGATAATGGCAAATTGATTTATGTCATCTTTGATCTTACCATGTCATAAATGGTTTGAATACATCTTCTCAGACATTCCACTCACATTGGTGTTCTGGGAGGCGTAAGTTATGAAACTCTTTTCACAACTCATCAGACATTCGCTAAACTTGTAACTCAAATATTTCTTTCCGCAATCCAATTGCAGAAACATAATTTTCTTGTTACAATAATTTCTACTTCATTTTGAAAACCTTTTGAATGATTTCAAAAGATCCAGACTTACGTCTCATCAAGTAAATATCCATATATCTACTTGAGTCATTTCAGAAGATAGACAAATCCACTGCCAGCAACAACATTTATCGGACTACACACATCATGATGTATGATCACCAATAAGTTCTTTGCTCATTCCTTATGGATTGTGAACGGTATTTCAGTCACTTCACTTTTCAGAGGAAAGTTGCAAGTGTCAGATGATTCATAATCAAGTGACTTCAAAATCCATCATTATAGAATTTCTCCATGCGGGTTTCTCCAATGTGACCAAATGCAGTGCCACACATGTGTGGTATTCTTTTAGTCTTGCGACATTTAGCGTCAGTGTTATGGATGTATCATATTACCATCAATATTCATAACATACATCACATCCACGATGGAAGCATGGCCCTTATGTTATTCATGACACTGAACAACAATTGTTCTTTTATGAACAACCCTTTTGCAACAAACATTATGCAATGGGCTAGAGTGTGTAAAACTCTAAAATGAATTATGAAAGTAAATACAGAGGTAATGTATTATTATCAATATTTATAACATACATCTCATTCATAATGAAAGTATGACCCTTAAGTTATTCATAACATCGAACATCAAAAGTTCTCTTATGAACAACCTTCTTGCAAGATACCTTATGCAATGGGCTAGAGTGTGTAAAACTCTAAAATGAATTATGAAAATAAATACATAGGTAATACATCGATGGAATGTATAGTAACATTTACTATGTTCCCAGCGCGTATCTGAACCTCACTCCGGCCAGTTTTTTAGGCCGTAGTAGTTCTTGCATCGAATTGCAACGGAAAGCAATCGAGCGGGTATCTCTGTGATGAACTCACAATGCCCAAGAATCAGTGATTAACATGTTTAATCATAATTCCCAAGAACTATTTGTTTGACCAGCCTTCTATACATCAATAGCTTGTATGACTTTCATACATGAGCTGGATATTCCAGTCTTCTCTCTTTTTGCCTTTATACTTCTAATAGTTTTACTTCCAATAATTCTCCTACTCTCAGAAGAAGCACCAACTTGAAGATTGGCGTCAGCCCCGGACTTCCTAGGTGTGTAAGTCATACTAACACCCTTTGGGCATTTCCTTTCTCTTAAGTTGTTGTTTCATTCACCATCATCATATGACAGGCGTTCTACTGGATCCCTCTGTTATTAGTCAAATGCATAGTAAACACTTTTACTAATAGTTTGCAAAACAAACATTGCTTTGGATATCACATATCTTTTAGCCTTTGTTTGTGTCTGAAAATGACTTTTAGTTCCATGAATATCACATAGCTATGCCAAACTTTTGAAGTTCGGGTCTCATGGAAGCAAACATATTGCACTTGACCGTAACGGAATTCTAGCTTTTGGATCGAAGGACGAGAGTCACATTATCCATAGCATTAGCGGGAGAATACCAAAAGCATGCGATAGGACAAAGTCCTTCTTGGCACTTTTGAGGACAATCCTCACATTACGTTACCAACCGTAAAGTTTTAACCAGATATTTAACAGCTTATTCAATTTTAACAGGGAAGGTAGAAACACGAGCCATTATTCTACAACTATTATGCAAATTTCACTTTAGACAAAGTCCATAATTAATTGCACTGAGAATTAAAAGAATTAATTCTAAAGTGCGCTCCCACTCAAATCAATATCTCTCATAATTGATTGTGAGTGATTCAAGACCCATATTACAATTCAACGCCAAGGATGTATCCATCTCAAGTGATGAGAATTGCAATCGGTAGGCCAACTTGCCAATCACGTCTCTATGTGACTCTTGTTCATCTTTCGATGCGTGTGTTCCGAGCTCATGACTTTCATGCCTGAACGTCAAGACAACCAAGTGATCTCGCTGCGAGGTCTCAACTCACCCGCCTCACACTTCTCTAATCGTTCGTACCCATGTATCCATGTGATACCCCGAAGAGATAGGTGCCGTGACGGTGCTACACTTGGGAGAACACTAACTACTTGATATTTTTGTGAGAGATCACCCTAATAATAGCGACTACCATGCAATCAAGAAGGGTGCATCATAAGGGATAAACATCTCAGGCAATTCATAATAGCATGATATGGTATAGCCCTTTCTGACGGAGAAGTCTTTTATTTCTTCGTCTTCAGCATTCGCGTTAGTGTTCACCGTTGCGAAGTTTTGCCACCACCTTGTCGATGCACCAGATAATATTGCTATCTCTATAGCTAATAAAATAAGTGCATTACTTAAGGTTGACACGCGGGTCATTAAAGTGACAATCATATGGCTCCAGTCATCATGCAGAATCATGACATGCAGGTCATGTTAATTTTACATCATATAGTCATCTCATACATAATCAAATTAATATGAGCACTGCTATACCACATCACATGCACATCCTAAAAAACCAAGTTAGACGCCTCTAATCGGTTTATGCAAAATTTCATTTTACGTGTCTTCTAAGGTTTCGAACAAACCGCAGCTACCAACGTCCATCATCAAGTATGATTATTCAAGTCGCTAGATTAACTTTGCGGGGTGTATGAAACACGAGATAATAAAATCTCGAGCCCCATACTAAACTTCGTCATACGCATGACCCCCGTGCAGATCATATCTGCATTGCCCTTTCGTCTGCGAAATTTCATCTTTCTTTTTAACTATGGTGGAATTCAATGAACTGTTAGCACTTCGTTGATCAATCAGGATCGCGGATTGCCAGAACTTTGAAACTCCACCATGCCATTATCAAGATCAAAAATAAGCAAATTCAAGGGAAGCAACAAGAACATCGGGTAACAGATTTCATATGCTACCCGCGCAAATAATTTTCTGCAATAGAACTCATCTACTACAAATTATATTGTGCAACACCCATACATCTATATGTATTCAAGATCGTAACCTGCATCTACGCATGGCACGGCTCATGATGCCACTGTAGGGGAACGCAGCAGAAAACAAAAAATTTCTGACCTACGCATCAGCCCAGGACCACTATGAAGACTGCATACAAGGTTTGATCTTTTCATTACCGACTCGTAGCGCAGCGGAAGTAGAGTCGATGACGATCGTCGGTGCAAATCCCCGCAGCTAGTATTTACAACCTCCCAACCACGAGGATGTACTCCCTCGACTGCCCCTCAGACAGCCCTCCAGGAGGCGGTCGGACAGTCCCTCGGACGGTGTCACGGACAGCCCTTTGGGAGGACCCTTAAAACTCGGACGGTCACTCGGACAGCCCTTCGGAAGGCACTCTCGAACAGCCCCTCGGGCAAAAAGATCGAACCTACGACCTCTCTACGGGGTTGCACACATACGGTGTCATCTATCCGGCAGGGCTTCACCGTGCAGAACTAGTTCCCACCGAAACCCAGACAGCCTTTCGGCTCTACAAAACTATTTTGCAGGGAGGGAGAGAAGAAGCCAGATCATGCATGGCACTTGTATGTGAGAAAGGAGTGAGTCTTTAGGCAGCCCCCTCCACCCCTATTTATAGGCCAAGCCCAAGGGTGGCTTCTCCAAGAAGCCAAGGGGAAAAATACCAAAAGGCCCTCAAGGTGGCTTCTCCAAGAAGCTACCCAAAAAGCACTTTCACTATTCACGGAAACATTTTTCCGCGACCGTTAAATCCGAAAATATTTCTGTGGGTCTTAGAATAATTCCAGTACCCACTAAAATGATTTTGGACGCGTTCCGAAACAACTCCGGATTAGTGATTTTCATCTGCGAAAAGCAACCAAACCGGTTCCGGCAGCTCCGGAACATTTCCGGTTTTTATCCCGAAAAAATCCCAGAAGTTTCCAGAACAATTCTGGCACCCTCCAAGAATTTCCAGACGTGTGCCGAAACCAATTTGACTCAATGGTATACCATGAAACACCTTTTCAGTTTTACCGAAACTATTCCGGTGTTCTCTCTCTGGAACTTTTCCGTTGTCTCCGAAACTTTTCCGATGACTTTCTCTCAGACTCCCTGTCTAGAATTCAGCAGATAGATGACCCTTAAGCGTGTGACCCTATAGGTTCGGTGAAGTATAGACATGACCCGGAACACTTTCCGATCAATGATCAACATCGGAGCCGTGGACACCCATATTGACCCCTATGGGGCCAGGTATCCGTGGGGATTTACCCGCTAAGAAGCGGTGATGGGGGTCAAAATCCCCCCATGGGTATAACGGGGCGGGTACCCGAGAAGCAAGCGGGGCGGGGATGGGGGGCAAACTGGCTCCATGGAGCCTCCATGGATACCCGGGACCCCACATGTCAGTCAAACTGACCACCGAACAAACCCTAAACCCGCACCCGCTCGGCCGCTCCCAGCCTCCCACTCCACTCGCAGCCACCTCCTCCTCTGTCCTCTCCCCATTCCCAACTCGCAGTGGCCGCCTCCTTTGTCCTCTCCCCATTCCCCAGATCCATCCCCAGATCGACCACCACCGGCGGCGGGCGGCACCGGCCGGTGCCTCATCCAGCCGCCCCTTCCCGTCTGGTCCCGTCACCCTCTCCTGCTCCTCGCCTCCTCGCGACCTCGCCTCCTCCTCCTTCACCACAAGGCCAGGCAAGGTGACTGCGAGTCCACGGCGGTGACGATGGCGAGCGACGGCTGGGCAAGAAGCTGACCGCGACGGTGATAGTGGCGACGACGACGACCGACGCCTCCTCTTCCTCCACCTCAAGGGCAAGCAGGTGGCCGGCGACATCTGCATCGAACCGAGAGGCCGAGGCCATAGGTAAGCAGCTGACCGGCGGCATCGACCCGAGACCATCAAGGGCAAACAAAAGTGTGTATTCATCTATGAAAGAGTTTGTTGCATAGCTAGCTTAGCTCTAAGTGCTCTTGTAACCTGTGCTTCCTGGATGGCTCAATCAGTGGCTCGATAGTGGATCAAAACAGCAGAAAATGTTCCTGCAGTAGGCTATAGTTAATTTTTCTTTGAATTAAATCAATCTGGTTGGGTGAGTTTGAATACTTTGGCCCATGGCCAAATGGCAGAAATCACTGCTATACTTTGGTCCATGGAGTCAAGAATGAAGAAAATGGAGGACCGAGAAGCTAGTGGGATGGGCTCTTCAAGTCTTCATTTCATTTATTTTGCTTACCATGCTTGCATTAAGAATTAGAACTTTCGGCTTGTAATCGTACTAAGTATTGTCGTTTGTGCCAATCGTACTTTCAGTTTATCAGTTATGTGGTCAGACTTGAGTTGAGATGATTGAATCTGTCAAACTTATCGTGGTCAGACTTGAGATGATTGAATCTGTCAAAATTATTGTGGTTTGTGCTGCTAATTTATTGTTGTTTTGCTTCTGTAATGGATGATTGCTGTCAAAATTATTGTGGTTTGTGCTGCCAATGTTCTGCAGGTTTGCTGCTGTAATGGATGATTGAATCTGTCAAAAATTACCGTGGTTTGTGCTGCTAACTTACTGTTGTTTTGCTGTTGTTGGTCTCCATGGAGATCCCCATGGGGATCGGGTACCCGTTGTTTGCGGGGATGGGGACTGTTCCCCCCCCCCCCCCCCCCCGCGAAGGTTGGCGGGGCTAGCGGGGACGGGTATTAGCGGGGATCGGGGCGTGGATGGTGAGTGCCCCCCGGTGATCCCCGTCCCCGTTGCCATCTTGACCCTCCACCCCTATTTATAGGCCAAGCCCAAGGGTGGCTTCTCCAAGAAGCCAAGGGGAAAATACCAAAAGGCCCTCAAGGTGGCTTCTCTAAGAAGCCACCCAAAAAGCACTTTCACTATTCACGGAAACATTTTTCCGCGACCGTTAAATCCGAAAATATTTCTGTGGGTCTTAGAATAATTCTAGTACCCACTAAAATGATTTTGGACGCGTTCTGAAACAATTCCAGATTAGTGATTTTCATCTGCGAAAAGCAACCAAACCGGTTCCGGCAGCTCTGGAACATTTCCGGTTTTTATCCCGGAAAAATCCCAGAAGTTTCCAGAACAATTCTGGCACCCTCCAAGAATTTCCAGACGTGTGCCGAAACCAATTTGACTCAATGGTATACCCTGAAACAACTTTTCAGTTTTATCGAAACTATTCCGGTGTTCTCTCTCCGGAACTTTTCCGTTGTCTCCGAAACTTTTCCGGTGACTTTCTCTCAGACTCCCTGTCTAGAATTCAGCAGATAGATGACCCTTAAGCGTGTGACCCTATAGGTTCGGTGAAGTATAGACATGACCCGGAACAATTTCCGATCAATGATCAACATCGGAGCCGTGGACACCCATATTGACCCCTATACCCACACGAATGAATATTCGAGTGAACCTCCAGTTGCCGTGTGCTATTCCTGTTGCTCCGCGATATGTTACAAATACCCGAGGTGAGATTTATTGGCATCCCCGTGGATCAACACTTGTCCACAATGCCAGTTACCTCGTTACCGGTTTTGTTCTCTTTTCTCGTTCCCGTGTTCCGGCATCCCTGTGATCAAATCACATTGTGTCTGGCCAGACGATGATGGATACCGTAACACCGAGAGGGCCCAAAGATATCTCTCCATCGTCGGAGGAGAAAATCCTAATCTTGAGCTATCAAGTCCCTTGTCATACTTTCCCATGAACCCATAAGCTGCCGTAATAGCCACCCAGTTACGGATGACGTTTAACAAACCCCAAAGTTCATGAATCAAGCATGAAGGAACTCGATACTCTCATGGTCTAAGGAATTATGCAAATGTTAACTTTCTCTGTGTTATTAACCATTAACTTGTGACAAATGTATCTCATAGCATAACATCAATCGGGTCGATTCAACACAAGTGTTCTCCTAACATTGTGCCCTCAAAGTTGCCAGCATAGTCATGCCCATGATCAGGAAAACAGAACCATCATGCAACACTTGAGCTAGTCTTAGAGGCCAGACTAGGAATACATTTTACCGTTTATTATTCCACACGTGCATATGAGTCTTCCTCCGAGCCTCGTGGTTATTGTAGACTCGAGAATCATAGCAGTTATAGCATGGAACATAAACATAATTATGAACATGGAAATAAACAATAACATTTATTATTGCCTCTAGGGCATATCTCCTACACAACCATGAATCAAGGAAACAGAGGATTGGTTCTTAAATTTCACTAGAACAACATCCTTGATTTCATGATCAGCAGTCTTGAAGTCCCAATGACCTAAAGTCTGATGGATAGCATATGCAATAGCTAATGCAGCTGAAAATAGGCCTCTCTGTGTACTTCAAGAGTCAAGAACAAGGGAGAGAATGGGGAAACGAGATGAGAAATCAAGGGGCGGTTTTTTGATGGGACAGGGGAAGTGGGAGGAGCGGTGGTAACTATTCTACATGTTCCTTCTCGATGCGGTCGAAGTTTATGTGAGAAGGCAGAGGAGAAGGCAGGCGAATTTGGAGTTGTCGGTCCTCCATCTGGTGGTACATAGTGTTTCAAGGAAGGTTAGTAGGCAGTGGCACAGAGGCCGTACATCATGCATCCAATGGCCACAGATCTAACTGCATTGTTTATTAATTTTTTAATGAAAAATGAAGATAAAACCCATTGTGTGCATGACTTTAAACTGCTATTCTCGCAAGGTGATTCAAAATGATAATGTCTTAGTAAACCCCGAGTCCACGTCGTCACATGGCAAGTTCAAATGTGAGGTCGAACTTGTGATCATCAACGGAATAAGACATGATCCGTGCTCAATATTGTCCATGTCACATGGAAAATGTGAAGGCCCGTTCATCGCATACCTCTCCCGTCAAATCATGAAATGGAAAGAAAACCCCAATGGTGACCAAGTACAAGCAAATGAGATATGCGACATGAGCGAGTGCGCAACCACATGTACAATGTGGTTCCTACATCATGGAGACCTTGTGTGCATGACTCTAAGCTGCTATTCTCGCAAGGTGATTCAAAATGATCATGTCTTAGTGAACCCCAAGTCCACATCGTCATGTGGCAAGTTCAAATGTGAGGTCAAACTTGTGATCATCAATGGAATAAGACATGATCAGTGCTCAATATTGTCCATGTCACATGGAAAATGTGAAGGTCCGTTCATCGCAATGCTCTCCCGTCAAATCATGAAATGGAAAGAAAACCCCAATGGTGACCAAGTACAAGCAAATGAGATATGCATCATGAGCGAGTGTGCAACACATGTACAATGTGGTTCCTACATCATGGAGACCTTGTGTGCACGACTTTAAACTGATATTCTTGCAAGGTGATTCAAAATGATCATGTCTTAGTAAACCCCAAGTCCACATCGTCACGTGGAAAGTTCAAATGTGAGGTCGAGCTTGTGATCATCAATGGAATAAGATATGATCCGTGCTCAATACTATCAATGTCACATGGAAAATGTAAAGATTTGTTCATTGCAAACCTCTCCCGTTGAATCGTGCATCACTTTGTGATGGATTAAACCAATTCATAAGCAGACATCAAGCCAAACATTTGCAATTTGTTGAGAGACTTTTTGACCACCAGTAGGGCCACAATAATACAACTTGACAAATTCTACAATTTTTTGACCAACAATTCTGATGGATTGTGTTTTTCAATGAAAAATGGATAGAAAACCCGAATGTTTGTCATGTCTATTTCGTACAACAACTTGAATACTTACGACCGGCCCCAAATTGTCTTTCCCTCCATGACTCAAAAGAAAAAGAATTGTCTTTCCCTCCTAATTTTTGCTCGCACCAGTGTTTTCGTTCCCTCCACCGATTCTGAATGACGCGCTCAATTTTAAACACCTCCTCCTAAATACCCATGACTTGACTCTCACCGCTCCCTCATCCCTCTCTTCTCCCTCAGACCCGCCGCCCTCCTGGAGACCTATGGCTCCATCTCCGGCGAACGCGATGGCCGGGACACTTCGTTGCGGGAAAGTCCGCAAATCTCCGCCGTCTACCCCAAGACCTTATCATAAGCTACCAGGTTAGAAGTTCCTCTCCCGCCATCCCCACCCCACACCCCTTTATATGTTTGCGACACCCATCTAGATTTATACATGTGGTTCATTTTGTCCTCTTGATGTACTTGCACCTTTCGATTCTTCTAGATCAACTCAATTTTGCTTCAAAATTCTCGTATCTCACCTTACTATCGCTTGGGCACCTTCTTAAATGATACCAAATATATGAAATGGTCCTCGCGTACCGCGACAAATGGTGGCATATTTTATGTCCGATTTACAAATGAAATAGTTGTCAGGAAAGCAAATAGATGATGAAATTTTAAATTTATTTCTAGAAATAATGAAAAATACCTGTATGAGAATAAGAATGTTTCAAGTTATTATACTCAAGAAAAAAAGGAAGAGAAACAAAATGAATGGAGATTCCTTTACTTTCAAATGATTTCTAATGTACATAATTATCTATATGACCCTTTATGCTAAGGTTCTTGAAGAGCAACAATAACACATGATTCTTTACACATGAATAATTTGAAACAAACATAATTATGTATACGAGCTTTTACATAAAATAGTCTTGAAAGGAAGCAAAGATACAACATCACACAAAATTCATTTATCCTATGATAACGTGATCACCATTACGGGGGGGAAATCCACACATGTTTCACCGAAATTTTGGTAGTTGATACTCTACGTAGAGCAGGTTGAGATTAAAAACAAGGCATACTTAGTGTTAGTGACATCCACCGTGGGGGAAACTTCCTACACTCTCCTATCCGACATCATCATCTTCCACTACTGTAGACCTTCGGTAACTTGTTTCTTGTTATGGCTCTAATCAAAGAAAAACATATACATTAAATCAAGCATTTCATTAATTAGAATCTGACACTTCTCAAGAGAGCAATAGACCGACATTTCTAAACAACATTGTAACTGAACTTTTGTATGCTCGTCTTCACGATCTCTCCAGTAAGTTATTTAATTATGGATATAGTTATTCTGGTTTCCCATGTTGGAAGACATGCAACAAATTAAGAAACATATATCCTTTTTTGTAATTGGGAGACATGACACTTCAAACAGGTAATGGCTAGTTTAGACATCAATGAGTAAATGTTAAACGTAAAAATATCGTCCATTTCTAATACTATCTATCGGCATGATAGACCACAACCAACAAACCAAAACACATGGTAGTAGGCGGAAAGTATTACAAATACAGTAAGGCACATGCTCTAATTAGAAACTACCTCCCACAAGATATAAAATTGAGAGAAAGAGCATTTACATGATATGAAACTACCGACTTGGTGGAAGACAAATCCAACATAACTCATCCATCTCATTAATTTAATATCCCTAAGTGAAATTATTCAAGCACAAATACTTAACAAACAAATGAGTAAGCAGCTGCCTGGATAACATAATCGCCATAAGGGTCTTATATCCAAGGAACCAAAGACAGCATCATCTCTTCCATCATGGCGTTTTGCATAATTTCATCTCCACGGTGCTACAAGGCTCTCTGATCGTAGCCAATAAAGGTAACTAAATATATTAAGTTGTCCGTGAACTTCATAAATTGGACCATTCACTACTAGGAAAACCCCTATTAGTGGCGCGGGGTAAAAGGCTAGTAGTAGCGCGGGTGGCCGTGCTACTACTAGCGGGCTATAGCTAATAGGGTACTAGTAGCGCGGGGTGGTAACCGAAGTCGGGCGTTGTTGAGCGATTCACATGTATCGTTAGCAACGGGGGGATGAGCACAACTATACCTAGCTTTGTAGGGACGGAAGCCAGCGCCGAATGAAGTAACGCCCCTAGTCGGTTGGCCTAGTAGCAGGTATGTGCATTTCCTCACTTGGTCTCGCTTTTTTCGTTTGCTAAAAAAATCTCATTTTTTTCTTTGTTTATATTTCAGAAAACATCTTAGATAAATATATTCCACATAGAATTACTTAAGATTTGAAAACAAATCTTTGTGCAACTTTAAAAAAATGTTGATAGAAATTTAAAAAAAACTATGCTTATTTGAAGAAAAAAAATTAAGATCTATTTTATTTCTAAAAACATGTGTTTGAAAAAAATGTTAAACATGTGTTTGAAATATGTTAAAAATATATAAAATTGACGTTTCAAATGTATATAAAAAATGTACAATGTGTATATGAAAGAAATTAGACATGAGAAAATGTATTTGAAAAACATGTTATCAATTGTATTTGAAAAATGTTAAATGTGTAGAAAAAATGGTCCTTATGTAAAAAAAATACAATGTATACGAAAAAATTAGATTTCAAATACACATATTTTTAAAACAACCATAATCATGTATTTGCAAAATGTTCAGCGTGTATAAAAATCGTGTTTCATATGTATTAAAAATGTACAACATGTATGGAAAACTAGACATAAAAAACATATATTTAGGAAAATGTTAATAATTATTTAAATTGTTAAACATGTATACAAAAAATGATCTTCATGCATATGAAAATGTAGGAATCAAAAACACATTTTTTAAATATGTTAATTTTGTATTTGAAAAATGTTTAACATGTATAAAAAATGGTCTTGGTGTATATGAAAAATATATATTGTGTCTGAAAAAATTAGACATGTGTTGAACAAAAATATATTTTTTTTGGAAAAACCCGAAGTAAACCAGAGAAAACAGTGGTACAAAGTGAAAACCAAAGAAAACTGACGAAACACGAAAAAGAAACTAAGAAAACCAAAGAAAAAGAAAAAGAAATAACGAAAATGAAATAGAAAAACCGTAAAAAACATAGAAAAACTGAAGAAGCCAATGTAAAACAGTGGAAAGCAGTCAACAATACTACAATATTGAGTCAGCCCAATAATATCACCCGGTAGGCGAGACCAAATACGTCTCAGTACTGGTGACATATGGCCGTTCCTATTCAGCAAGTAGGTCGCTAGACAGCCGCGAGCACTATGTCTCTCATTACGCGAGACGGTAGCAGCTCTTGCTGAGGGTTTTTCCTCTCCCCGCGTCGTATTGGGCCGGCCCATTCGTCCACACATATAGTAAGAAAAAGAGCTGAGATGTCTCAAATAAAAGAGCTGGGGAAAAAGGGAGAACCAAGGATCGATCCCTAGTCTGTAGGGCGACTGCGAGTGCTGCTACCACTCCGCCCAAGCCCTGTTCATGATAAGTTGTAGGTGCGCGTCGTACTTGAAGCGATTCAAGCCGGTTTTCTTTGAGTTTTTTCTTTCTTTCTTTTTTCGTTTCTTTTGTTTCTTTTCTTTTTTCTTCTCCATTCTTTTCATTCTTTTTTGCACTTTGTTTCTTCGTTTTTTCATTTCTTTGTTTCTTTTGTTTATTTTCTTTTTTCGGTTTTCTTTGTTCTTTTGGTTATAATTTTACATTTTTTTACACGTCAATTTTTTTTCTAATACACGTCTAATATTTTTCCAAAACAAATTAACCATTTTTGTAATAGATGGTCAACATTTTTTATACTCATTTTTAAATCCTTGATTAAAATTTTTTAATACATGGTCAACATTTTTTCTATACACATTTAACATTTTTCAAACATTTGATTAACATTTTTCAAACCCTTGTTCAACCTTTTTTAAATGCTTGATTAACATTTCTATATACATGACCAAAAATTGCATGATTTTTAATACATGGTCAACATTTTTTCTATACACATTTAACAATTTCCCAATTCTTGATTAACATTTTTATATACATGATCAATTTTTTCATCATTTTGTAATACATGGTCAACATTGTTTCAATACACATTTAACATTTCCTAAATGCTTTATTAATTTTTTCAAATACTTGTAATACTTTTATTTACATGATCAGAAAATTTCATCATTTTTTTAATACATGATCAACATTTTTGTATCCACAACATTTCCCAAATGCTTGATTAACAGTTTCAAATACTTGTTTCACAATTTTTTTTCAAATTGCTTGATTATATACATGATTAAAAAAATCATATTTTTTAACACATGATCAACAATTTTTCTATATACATTCAAGATTTTTCCGAATGCTTGATTACCATTTTTCAAATACTTATTCAACCATTTTCAAATACTTGTACAACATTTTTCAAATGCTTGTTCAACATTTTTTAAATGTTTTTGAAGAGTGTTTTTTCTAGTTTATATATTTAGAATATTTTGAAGTATAAACAAAAGTACAAAAATAAGGTAAAAAAACTAAAAGAGAAAACAGAAAAAAGAGCCTGTTGCCTGCCGTGCGCGTGGCTGGCCCATCTCAGTCGCCCCTTCAGCGAGTCCAAATGTAGACGCCCGTAGACAGCGACCTAGCGCATATCCCCTGAGCGCCTATGGGCCGGCCCAGTCAGGTTTTTTTCTATCCGGTTTTGGGAAGGTTCTAAAACCTTCCTTGAACCGGGTTTTTTTTCTTGTGACTTTCTTTTTCTTATATTTCAATAGTTTTTTCCCTTTTTTATTTTCCTTTTTCATTTTACTGTTTTTTTTCCTTTTTCTCAAGTTAGTTTTTTATTTTCCTTTTCATTTTTCGTTTTGGTTTCTTTTTTTTTCCTTTATCTCTTTCTTTTTCAATTTTGCGAACATCTTTTTCAAATCCGTGATCTTTTTTGAGATAGTGAATATATTTAAAATCGTCAAAGTTTTTAGAATTTGCGAATATTTTTTTATGAAACCGTGAACCATTTTCACAAACGAACATTTTTGAAAGTTTTGCAAATTTGGTTTTTGAATAGGCGAACAATTTTTGAATCGAATAATTTTTTCGGAATCAACGAACACTTTTTGAATCGATGAACAGTTTTTAAATTGACTAACTTTTTTCGAATCGATCAATATTTTTTGAATAGGCGAACAGTTTTTTTTTAATCGATGAAAAAATATTGATGAACTTTTTGAAAATGCATGAACGTTTTGAATCAGCGAACATTTTTTGAATTGATGAAAAAAAATTCACGATCATTTTTTATTTTTGTGATTTTTTTCCCAGAAATTCATGAACATTTTTTGAATTCGAAAAAAAATTGTTCAAATTAGCGAATATTTTTTCAATACACGATTTTTTTTCAAAATCATGATTAATCCAGGAGCAGTTTATGATTTCTGGAACATTTTTTTTGAAAATTTGGAACTTTTTTTAAATCGAAATTATTTTAAAAAAGAAAAAATAAAAACAGAAAAAAAAATAGCAAAAAAGGAAGAAAAACGAAATAAAAGAAGCAGGTGCGCGCTGGCTTGTTCACCAGCGCGTGACGCGGTAAATAGGAGCTCGCGCGACATATAGCTCCCATGACGGGCGATACATATCATTCGGGCAAGTTGTTTGCGCAATGCACAAGGCGACACACTGATGGGCCGAGCTAAATTAACTAAGTTTCCGGTTTTACTAGTTTTCGTTTTTCCTTTTTCATTTTTTTTTATCATTTTCTTTTTTCAAATTTTTATTTAATTTTTATTTTTATTAAAATGTTCACATTTTTAGGAAAATGTTTACAATGTTTCAATAATTTTCCTAAATTGTGTTTTTTAAACTGTTTTGTTTCTAAGAAAAAAACATATTTTTGGAAAATATTTAGAAATTTTAAAATTATTTACCTTTATTTTTTGAAGTTTTTTAAAAAATCTGGTAGTTTTAAAAATTGTTCACACTTTTTAAATAAATATTCAAGTTTTCTCAAAAAAATGACCTTCTAGAAAAAGTTGTCAAAAGTCCAAAAAATGTTCAGCTTCTAGAGTTATGTTTATTTTTGAAATAATACTTTTGTGTTTTTTTAAACCGGTTGAAGGCGGGAAAGAAAAATCTAAAAAATTTACCTACTACAGTCTGAGTCGCTACGGTCTGGTCCAATGGGCCGGCCAAATCAGGGTGCCCTTGTGCGTTATAGGTGACGAAGCATTGCTTTCGATGATAAAAGTCCTTCAAGCCCAGTAGAATTTGTCGTGGCTTGGATGATAGAAGATGGGAGAAGTTGAAACCAAACAAGCAACTGTGGTCCATGTACGGGTGTGTTAATATTGGCAACAATCCATCTCAAAATGAAAAACATTGGCAAGAATCAACTTGTCAAGTTTTTTCAAGAAATCCTCTATTCCCACTTCACCGGTTATTTAGCAAGGATATGTGAGAGAGATGCCTGAACAATCACTCGCAACCTACCAAACAAAGACCAAAATATAATAGACATTCAAGTTTTGGACGGGCCTAGTTTGGGACTCACCAAACACACATATGGTGAAACTCAATGTCGATAGCGTGCTAGCGCGAAATGTTGATCAGGTTGTGGATGGGGTGGTACATCGAAATGAACACAGAGTGTTCTAAGTCAGCTTATTGTGTATGGTCAACGAAGTACGAGACTAGGCAACATTGAAGGCAATGGCGTTTGTGGAATGGGTTAACAAAGTTGCTCACTTGCTCATCTCCTCTGACTGCCTAGAAGTAGTTAATGTGCTAAAATCAAGGAAAGTTGCACCCACCCTTTTGGCCCCCTCCCTCGCGTAGCCTTGGCGACACGTACGATAACCAAATGTTCGTTGCCACCCCTGCTCCTCCTCCCTCACTGCCGCATGTTGCCACAGTTAGGCAAAGTGCGCCCGGGAGGTGGCGGCAGCGAGGCCTTCTCCCGTCACGCGGTGCCCTATCCTGAGGGTGCGGCAGAAGGTGGCGCTCGGCACTGTGGTGACCGGTGCCTGCTTCTCTTCAGTGTGGGTGCAACGGCCTAGGATGCTCGGATACCGGGGGTGGAAGCTCGGAACACCTTTTCCATTGCCTTTTGGGACCGCTGATGCAGTTCACTCAGACCAACCATAATATCCTTCAACGATGTATAACCGGATCCACAAGGCTGGTCAAGAAGAACAACTGCACACGTAACAGTCGTAAGACCCCCTTTTTTCAAACAAATAACACATATAGGATCATGCGCATCAAGATCACTTACCAGCAAGAAAATCGCAAGCTTGCTTGTTCGCCTTCTCGGCGGCAACTAGCTGCGCTTGGAGTCTTTTCATCTCCAGGTCTTGTTGATCATTCTCGGCCTTAAGCCAGTTGTAGTTTTCAATCTGGCCGGTATGAACCCGGTGGCCTACTTCATTCTGAGCATCAACATACTGAGCAGCTTCTCGAGCTTGCTTCAGGTCTTCTTCGAGGTGACCTATGGTTTCCGCTGCTAGTAAAAGATAAATGCATTGCATATTAAGAAGGGCCGCTAGACATACTGGTTTTTTTTTGTTTTGGAAAGTCATAATCTTACCGTGTGCCTAACGAGTGAATTTTTTGATGTCAGCTACCTCCTTCTTGGCCTCGGCAAGATCATCCTCGGCTTTCTTAAGCTTCTGCAAGAGCTCGCCGCTTTCTTGCCGAGATGCCTGTAAAATGCACACTTCAGAATCGATCCTCAATTTGGCCACCTGTGCCCAATTTAAGGCTCGGGGGCTACTGGGATTCGCACTCTTTTCTTATTTTAAAGGGGATGACGTGATCCCCTAATCGGGTGTTGTCACCCGACCAGTGGGTCGGGGGCTACTGGGCCTTGCGCCTTGTTTGAACTAATAGCTCCCCGACCAATCTGAATATCTGTTCCAATTCGGATCATATTCAGAGTTCGTTTTTGACGAACACATGCATAAACAAATGTATACAATCATCTTTGGTGCTACTGGGTCGGCCAAAAAACACTTCAGGAACAGTAAAAGTTACCTTCAAACCAGACGCCAGCACGTCGGCAGCCTCTTTAAGCCCCAACCGAGCTGCTCCAAGGTGAGCATCTACTGATTGAAGGGCATCAAACTCCTCATCAAAAAATACTGGGTTCACCAATGATGATCTCCTCACGCGATGACGAATCAGACTTTCCACCTTGGAAGCAGTGGCAGAATGCGCCACCAATGACTCTGGTTGAGGGGTATTCCGAGGCTCTTCGGGAGGAGGTGGCTGCTGAGGAGCCACCTCGCACTACAAACTTTGCTCTATTTTGCGACGCGTCACTTGTGTCATGTATAACCCGTTTTCGTCATGGAAAATGCATTGGCGACGTTTTCCGGTCGTCGCGCCCACCGTCACCGAAGCGTCGTCATAGAAAGTAAAACTTTTACGGTACCACTTTTTTCGTCACGCAAGTTCGCATATTAGGTGACGGACCAAAAAATGTCACCAGTGGTCGTGTTCGGCGACGGCCCAGAATGTCACCTATGATGGCCCAATCTGTCGTCTAAAATCTTTTTGGCGATGATAATCCCGTCACCGGTGATCGGTCCAGCAGGGTTGACCGGTCAAAGTTTCAGACATGTGGGGCCAGCAGTTGCTGAGGTGGCTTCTTCCATGTGGGTCCGGCATGGGTTTTATCGCCGTTGGTCCCGTCAGTAATAAATCGGCATCAGTTTTGACCGGTCAACGTTGCTGACATATGGGCCCAGAAGATCCTGACGTGGTTGCTTACATGTGGGACCAGGCATCGTTTTTTCGGTGACGATGTGTCGTCTGACCAGTCAACGGTTCTGACATGTGGGCCCATTGTTGTGCTGACGTCTATGCTGGCGGGCGGGTCCATACGTGGGTGACGTGGTTTCTTACATGTGGGACCATACACCGGTGACGGCGTCCATAACCGTCACAGTTTGTACGCGCGGTCAATTTGTTTTCTATTGCAAAAATTGGCGGGCATATTTGACAATTTTGATATGAATTTGTGCAAAATTTGAATTTCAATGCAAATTGAGATGAACCTGCTTTTATTAAAACACAAACTTGACAATTGTCAAACAGACTCTCTCAGACATTACAATAACCAGCCATGGTAAAAAACCGCAGTATAAAATAGACACATGACTAAGTATCACGACATCCTGGCACCGCAACCCTGACGATGTACCTAACCAGGGCATCAAGTTCATCTAGTCTCTTTTCGATAGACGTAGTTTTCTCTTCGTTTGCATTCAGAAACATGAGCTGTTTGAACTCTTGAAGCAGCACATGTAGACCCTTAGTCACCGAGTCCAGTTGATGACGATAATATTTCTGCCATAATGTACTTAAAGACATTAGATTGTAGTGCACAATTTACATCCCGTGACACATGACATAAAAAGTAGGCATATTCTAACCATAGATGAAGAATTTCCTATAACACTGACCTGTACAACTTTACTACTGACCGGATGCGCGTCTTTTTGTTCACTATCACTGCCACATTCATTCAGTTCTTCATGGTGTGTACATCCAAGTGAAGGACCACGTGCTCGTAGATCTGATAAAGATGGGTAATCTGTCATCTTAGTTGCCAAAATGAGGCAACGATAATTTCAAATATTGATGCCAAAATGAGTAAACATGTGCTTAATTACTCTTAGATCAAGGTAATGAAGGACCAATAAGAACCCTAGCTGGATTCACCAGCAGTCTTAACCCGATTAAGAACCCTCAATTTCATATCTTGTAAACAAAGCAACAACATTCATATGGGAAACTGACTTGATTTGGTAATGTGAACACACATGAAAATTTGGTGGGTTACCAGGGGAATAATTGAGAGATACGAGAGGACGTCTTGCTTCTTGAAGGGGACGTGACTGTTGAATAAATAAGTGGTGGTATTTGGTGAGCTTCAGCATGTACATGTTCTACGATCCAGGAAATGAACTAGCAATCGGCATATTGTCAACATGAATTAGTTGAGACCAAAAGCATCTTGAGAAAACATACCGACTTAATCAGAAGAAGATATACTCATAGATTACATCAATGATTTTCTAATCAATGAACCGTAGATAGAATGACATGCAGTATTTACCCGGGGCGCAATAAGAACCCTAATCATAAACCCGAATAAGAACCCAAAGTTTTTACTCCATCCGATCGATCCATACTACTTGTCGCTCCAACGGATGTATCTCGACGTATTTTAGCGGTAGATCATCCATTTGAGCGAGAAGTAATATGCATCTGAGGGAGCAGTTTAAACACAAGAACGCAAAGAGAACTCATCGATTTTCTTGAGATCTTGGGGTACTTTTACCATCATAGCAAATGGGGCGCAGCAGAACGCCGTCCATCGGGAGTGACTCCCTGACCAAACGATTTGTGGCCATAGCTAGCGAGAAGCACCGGCGGGGAGGGGTGGATCTGGAGGCGGAGGGAGAGAGAGAGAGAGAGAGAGAGAGGTAAAGGAGGAGACAACTCGTTTTATGGTAGGGGATGTGATTGGTGTGGAGAAAAGAGGCGGTATTTGGGGGGGGGGTTGGGATTAGGTGGGCGCACGGGCAGTTCAAAAACGAGTGGAGGGAAGGGAAAATTTGGGGGAACATTTTTTTAGAGAACGTTTAGTATGGGAGGCAAGGATAAAACTGAGCTTTGTTCAGTTTCAAATTATTTTTTGCTTCATATTATGCGAGAACAACTTTCTGTAAACTTGCAGCACCTTCACAAATAGTCGTGACCACTTTCATAAGAAAAAAAAGAAACCACAGTTCATGTGACGCCATGTTCCTCGCATAAATGTTGGTTCTACTTTGCTTTGTAATGTGTTCATGTAGTACCGTGTTCATCGCTAATTTATTTAGGTTTGCAACGCACATGCATTTTGTTCGTGCATGTCACTTGAAGAAGGCACATTCCTCGTGTGAGTGTGTCATGGCTATTTACAAATTCAAGCTCGCGGTGCCGGTTGTCACGTCACAATTTCAGATTATACTTTGCACATGGCAAGATGCCATTGTCAGAAGGATTTGAGAGAGCATGAATCCAAACACGATACATACTTTGCAATCATGATCCAAACCACTTAATGATGTGAATTTATTTTAAAAAGTACTATTCATTGTTTACATCACACTATGGACTTTCGGCGTGCAGACAAGCTTAGGTTATGCATGGTATCATATATCGGCCATAGTTGATTGGTGATAAAACTATCTGTATTTGACATTTTGTTTGCTTCTATAATTCTGATCATGGCAATATGTTCATGTGGTACCATGTTCCTCACATATTCAAGGTGAACCCAAGAGGTTTTGAAATGCACAATCATTTTGTTCGTTTATCATGTGAAGTGTACTATTTACACATTGTAGTGCGTATGGCCGGTTGTAACGTCATACTCTGAGCTTATACCACGAGCATGCGGAAAGGTGCCTCCATAGGTGAATGTTCACAAAAGTATGTGCATTTGACATTTTATTTTTTTGCTTATGTACAATTGATGGGTAAATGTTCATGTGTTGGGATGTTCATTGCATATGTAAGGTGATCCAATTGGTTTGCAATGCACATACGTTTCGTTTGTGTGGGTATCTTGAATAAAGCAAATTCATCATGTCAAGTGTCATGTCCGGTTAGAAATTAAAGTCCGGAGTGCTAGTTGTGACATCGTAATTTGATATATCCTTTAAAACAATACAAATGGAGCGTGCCATATGAAGACCACGCAGAACGCAGGCACGTCGAGCGTGCACTATCGGTGTGGCACGAAATATATCGCTCGAACCCACCTAAAAAAATTGCTTCAACTAAATTTTTTTTGCTCGACCAGACGCCTGATGCCCGTGCATCCTGGAACTGCCGGGCGACGTCGAAACTGCTCTAGTCGGTTACCTTTTTTGCACGAGAAATTAATGATCGCATTCCTTTTACCGCATCCATTTGCATCTTATTCCTCGGCCGTTCCTCGTCCTCCACAACCCCCCACCGGCTCCATACAGCCATGGACGACAAGAAACTAACAACGGAGACCCACCACATCACTGCCCATGGCAGAACCGTGCTGGAGGTGGTGTACACCAACGAGCCTAGGACTGTGGAGCGAGTCATCGCCATGTACAAGCAATGGCTCCAGGAGGATAAGAAGAAGTTCGTTGGACTCGACCTTGAGTACACCCGTTCGAGCAGTTATAGACGACAAGGGGTCGCCGTCGTGCAACTCACAATGTGCAAGCATGTCCTCGTGTACCACTACTGCAGGTCCGAGTGGTGCTAGGCGTTGGCTCAATTCCTGCAACGCAAATCGATAACTTTCACAAGCGTGGACACGAGGGGCCACAAGATCATGCTTGCCCGTGCATGGATAACGATTCCAGACGAACACCATGTCGACATCCAAGAGCAGTTCCACATCAAAGGTGGTGGAGAAAGGGACTCCATGGGTGACCTTGCAGCGGCCATCATCGACCCGTCGTACAAGAACATGAAGAAATCATTCCCAAGGGACAAGCACCAGTACTAGGAGTGGAAGCCGCTTTCCCCGCTGCACCTTGAGTACGCAGCAAAAGATGGGTACGTTAGCTACGAGTTGTACCGTAGGATCCTAATCATTAAGGACGGGCTACGTCACCTTCTCCAACCACCATTGAGAAAACGACTCCACCCCCGTAAGAACAGAGATGAGGGATCTTCAAGCGACTGGAAGTGCTGGAAGAGAAACAACGGGTGGTGAACTGCAAGAACTTGGTTGTGTACATTCAACTAGTAGTATGTTCATTTAGATTGAGCGAACATATGTTCTAACTATGATTGTAGTAGGTCAAAGATGTCGTGTGTATTGTATTACTTATTTACGTTGAACATAGTGGTGTGGTGATGTACAAATGCATGGTACTTTATGTAAAAAATATGTGTGTGTATCCTTGTTAACTTTGTCAAAATGCTTTTCGTGAATGGGGTGAATACTTTCAGAAATATCTTGAAGGACTTTCAGAAAGAGTGTGAGGGCCTTAAAAAAATTCATGACCACCTTTAGAAGATTAACACAAGCATGTTGTATTTATTTTCGAAAAGTATAGAAGAAAAAAGGAAATGGAAGCAATGTACGGTCACGTCTTCGTGCTGCCGTCAGATCTGGACACCACAGTGCACGCTTGGTGTCATGCAAGTATCGATGCGAGACTATCTTCCATTTTGACTACCCCTTATTAATCTCTATCATCATATTCTATTCCACCCATAGTGCTATGTCCATGGCTCACGCTCATGTAATGCGTGAGGGTTGAAAAAGCTGAAGCGCGTTAAAAAGTATGAACCAATTGCTCGGCTTGTCATCGGGGTAGTGCATGATTAATACTTTGTGTTAGGAAGACTAAGCATGACGGGCTATATGATTTTGTAGGGATAGCGTTCTTTAGCATTTTCATTTTTAAAGGCATGATTGTTTGTTGGTATGCCTGAGTATTGATGTCTTTATATCAAACTATAGACTATTGCTTTGAATCACTCATTTCTTAATATTCATACCGTAAAAAAGATTACATGATAAACATGTTAGGTAGCATTCCACATCAAAAATTCTGTTTTTATCATTTACCTACTCGAGGACGAGCAAGAATTAAGCTTGGGGATGCTGATACGTCTCCAACGTATCTATAATTTTTTTATTGTTCCATGCTATTATAGTATCAATCTTGGATGTTTTATATGCAATAATATGCTATTATATATCATTTTTTGGGACTAAACTATTAACCTAGTACCAAGTGCGAGTTGTTGTTTTCTGCTTGTTTTTGGTTTATCAGGAAATCAGTACCAAATGAAGTCCAAATGCTACGAAACTTTTTGACGATTTTTTTCTGGACAAAAGAGGCCCTATAAGCTTCGGGAGGAGGCCAGAAGCCTCACGAGGAGGCCACAAGGCAACAGGGCGCGACCCTAGGGGGGGCATGCCCTGATGCCTTGCGGGCCCCTCGTGGCTCATTTTGACATAATTTCACCTCTATAAATTCTCAAATATTGGGAAACCAATAGAGAGCCCCACGAAATAACTTTTCCGCCGCCGCAAGCTTCTGTTCTTCCATGATCCCATCTAGAGGCCTTTTTCGGCGATCTGCCGGAGGGGGAATCGATCACGAAGGTCTTCTACATCAACCTTGCTGCCCCTCCGATGATGTGTGAGTAGTTTACCACAGACCTACGGGTACATAGCTAGTAGCTAGATGGCTTCTTCTCTCTCTTTGATCTTCAATACCATGTTCTCCTCGATCTTCTTGGAGTTCTATCCGATGTAATCTTCTTTTGCGGTGTGTTTGTTGCGATCCGATGAATTATGGGTTTATGATCAGATTATCATGAGAAATATTTGAGTCTTTTCTGAACTTATTTATGCACGATTGTTATAGCTTTGTATTTCTCTCCGATCTATCCGTTTGGTTTGGCCAACTAGATTTATTTATCTTGCAATGGGAGAGGTGCTTTGTGATGGGTTCAATCTTGAAGTGTTCTATATCCCAGTGACAAAGTAGGGGACTGTGGCACCCCGGCTCAGAGGACCGGTTTACCCTGTGTTCCCAACCCAGAGATCATGTCTTCTGGAAACACACAACAACTTGGAACAGAACAGAACTGATCTTTATTGATATGGTACAAGTACAAGCTCGGATATTACATAGGGAAGTGAGGCCAGGAGCACTACTCGTGCTTTGACAGTATCTACATTATTTATGCAACATCTCAAGGGCCTCAGTGCTAGTGGAAAGACTACAGCATAGAGGAACATCGTGTGGAACACTCCATCCCATAGGGACACTGCTGGGACACGACCTAGTTAGCGTAGCACGAACCATCGGGATCTCCATCACCAGCTTCTCCTGCATCTGGCATGATACGCCAGGTGAGTACTTGGAATGTACTTGCAAGCTCACAGCAACCAAAACAGTGCAGCAAACAACAACATGGCAATGAATATGATAGATGATTTAGTATGCTCACTTACTGCTATCGGCTATCAACTTACTCTCTTCTGGGTTTACTTCATAACCCCCGGAGCACTCGTGACCCATCGGTCACTTCTGAGCATGAGACAAGTTCTTCCATCATTATTATTACGGTTGACCACATAGTGTGACCTAGTGCGGACTGTGTCCATTACCGTGGATGCGGCTATTCGAATAGATTCTTACACTCTGTAGAGGTTGCGCACGTTACCCATACCATGGACATTCGTCCAACGAAACTTGTCTAACCCGTAACTCCTCTATCGTACCACCGACAATCATTCCCCCTCCGGGTCATGCCCTGGGTGGCCCCTGTGTCACTCCTGACACCTGCCACCGTCGTGGCTAACTAAACTGTCCAAAACGGGGACGCCGGCAAATAACTCAACTTGGGCTCACGAGGTTATCATTGTCTACCTGATCAGGGCAGCACGTACGCATAACCTCCCCTCTTTGGTGGTACCGGTAAAAGAGCACGCGGTCAGACCAAGTTAAGGCCATCCCACTCCGGCAGATGTGGCTGCACGGGTAAGTCCGGGTCGGTGGCACTTGATCAACCATCAAAGTGTTATTCAACAAGTAACGTTACTGGTTATATTAGCTATGTTGGACGAATGAGCTAACATGGCAGGGTTATTGCAATATATCAAACAATATGGCATATTTAAATTGAATTAAAGGCAAAACGATCCACTATAAAGCCAACACTATTGTAATGCCTTATGCAATGGATGATGTGGCTTGCCTTGCTACAGTGGAGTGTCAACAAACTCCTGGTCTTCAATTCCACAATAATTTCCTTCTGAAAAGATTTTTAAATAGCAAAATAAAATGTTACATAGAGCCTTTTTGTTGACCAAAAATTCTGTGAACATTGGAAAAATACCAAATTTGGTCAAAAAATAGAGGGGCTCAATACAAAACTGTTGCAAAAAGGATCAATTCAATTGGACTTGTGGTTTAAAAACTAGAGCTGGTCAAAGTTTCTGGTCAAACTAGATTAAAAATGAATTTAAACTGAAAATCAGAAAAACCCACAGCGGGCCACGTCGAAGACGTAAAGAGGAGGGGCACCTCCACTTATACCGCTTCGGGCACAGGCCTGAGCCGCTGACAGGTTGGACCCGACTGGGTTTAAACAGAGAGGGAGAGAGAGAGAACAGTAGCGAGGCGGCTCACCGACAGCGATCACCGGCGATAGCGAGGATGGCGAGCTCGGGAGACGGTGGGGATGAATCGAGCAGGTGGAGACAAGGCTCCCTGTACCCGTGGCCTCTCCGGAGACGGCCTAACGGCGTCGCCCGCTTCCTCTCCGGCGGCGGCTCGTCTTGGGTGTCGTCGGAGCTGGCAATTCCGGCAGTACCTCGGCTAGAGAAGAGGTCAGGCGGGGTCAGGGGAATGCCCTAAGCTCGACTATGGGCTTGGGTGAGGCTGGTGTGGTCTGGAAGAGAAGGGAGGCGAGGCTAGCTTGGTGGCGGAGCTCCGGCAAGATACGAGGCCAGAGGGCCTCTCGGCCTTGGCTCGGCGAGCTGGGCTCGATTGGGAGGTGGTGGAGTGCAGTGAGGAGCTGGGACGAGCCAGGCGGGCTATTTATAGGTGGGAGGGAGGGTTCTGGAGTCGAGCGGCGCCACGGCCACGTCGCCGGAGTAAGGACGGGAAGTTGGCTGTCGCGGCGCGGGCGAAGTGATGGGGGAGCATAGGTGAGTTATGGCGACACGATGGCTCAACAGGAGGAAGAGGACAGCCAGCGCGGCCACAGTGGCAGCACGGGCGCCACAGTGACGGCGTTCGGTGGCGGCCGGCAAGGGCGTTTCCGGCGAGGGGAAGACTCTGGAGGTGGGTACGTGGGTGGCGGCGACGACGTCGACACGACCAGACAAGGTACGACGACGCGGGGTGGCCGGAGTGGTCGTGCCCGAGCGTCTGGACGCGCAGAGCGCGTGCACAGGCATGCCAGCATCGTGCTCACCACGAGTGCTGGCACCTGGAGGCCACGCACGCCTGGCAAACTTTGTCCAGAGCGTCTACCCTAGGTCATGTAACCTCTCTGTGCCACTGAATCGGCCAGGTGCATCCTGAGCTGAAGGGTAGCATCAAGAACATCCTCTCGCTAGGATCTTGGGAGGATTCCAGAGAAGAAATGAGGTGGGGATTGAGCCAAAGGAGTTGTCTGGTGTGTTCTAGGTTGGAAGGACTACATACTGGAGAACTTTGAGAAACTTTTGCAAAGGTTTGAGCATAGTTCATGTGCAACTCACAATCTGGTCCAGAAACTTAGTGAGGAAGATGCACTCACATGGATGCTCTCCTGAAGCTGAAATTGGGTATTGGGAGGTTATTTGGTAGTGCCAACATGCCATAAAAATTTCAGATCAAATGGGTACTCCTAGATGGCACTTCCTTTACAAAGGTCTGAAATGACCAGAAGCTTGTCAGAATATTTTTTCTAAAAAAATTGAACTGGGCTAGCTGAGACTTTTGGATATTGTGGCAAGATATGGCTCCTAGTATCCCAGGGATATATTCGGGAATTTTTTGAGTCATGGAAATATATGTTGCTTCACAAAGGGCCAATTCTGTCCAGAGGGTAAAAGGAATATTTTGGACAAAATTTTATATTGGACAATGAAATATTTTTGGAGATTGTGGAAGTAGATAATGTCAAGAAGATGTGGTATTAATTTGGGATTTTTCTGACCAGCAGAACTATAGGTTGCTTCACAACCCATAGTGAAGATAGACATTTCCAAAGGGATAAATGAAATATTTTGGAAGAATAAAAATTAGGGTTTGATCCAGCAGGGTTTTAGAGAGATTATGAGAGCCTTGGCACACTTGGGAGAAGAAATGGAAGTGTGCTCAAGTCCAAAGTCCAAAGAATTGACTCCAAGAACCAACAAATGGAAAATAAAACCGAAAAAGTTTTGAAAAGAAAAAGTTTGAAAAAATCAGGGTGTCACAAACCTACCCCCCTTAGGATGAATCTCATCCTCGAGATTCGGTTGCTCAGGGAACAAATATGGGTATGCTGATCTCAGAAAATCCTCTCTTTCCCAGGTGGCCTCTTCCTCGGTATGGTGATCCCACAGTACCTTGTAAAACCTGATCACTTTGCTCCTAGTGGTTCTTTCCATCTCATCCAAAATTCTGACAGGTTTTTCCTCATAGGTCAAATCCTTGGTCAACAATAGTTCACTCATGTCTGCCTGTTTATTCGGGGGTGCAATGCACTTTCTCAGCTATGATATGTGGAAGACATTATGAACCTCGGACAATTCTGGTGGTAGCTCTAGTTGGTAGGCTACTCTGCCTCTTCTAGCAATCACAGGAAAAGGACTGATATATCTGGGTGCAAGTTTTCCTCGAGTATGAAACCTTTTTACCCCTTTCATGGGAGTTACTCGGAGATAAGAATACTCTCCGGGCTCAAAGGTTACTTCCCTGTGTTTGGGGTCATAGTAACTCTTTTGACGGGATTTAGCTGCTCGAAGACGCTCTTGGATTTCCTTAACTTGTTTCTCAGCCTCGAGCATCAAATCTGTGCCAAAGATACGGCTGTCTCCTGTCTGTGACCAGTTTAAGGAGGTGCGACATTTACGCCCATACAATGCTTCAAACGGTGACATCTTGAGACTTGCCTGATAACTGTTGTTGTAAGAAAATTCCGCATAGGGTAGGCTATCCTCCCACTTGGGTCCATAGGTGAGAGCACAAGACCGAAGCATATCTTCCAATATTTGGTTCACTCGTTATCCGTCTGTTTGTGGATGATATGCCATGCAATGCTTCAACATGGTGCCCAGGGCCTAATGCAAGTGTAGCCAGAATGCTGACGTGAACAAGGATCCTCTGTCTGACATGATGGACTTGGGCACCCCATTAAGGCTGACAATCCGGGACATATAGAGCTGAGCAAGTTGATCAGCCCTATAGGTAGTCTTTACTGGAATAAAGTGAGCCACTTTGGTGAGTGTATCCACAATGACCCAGATGGCATCGTGACCTCTCGTTGACTTGGGTAGCCCAATAATAAAATCCATGCAAATGTCATCCCATTTCCACTGGGGAACTTGTAAGGGTTGCAGCAATCCGGCTGGTTTCTGGTGCTCGGCCTTAACCTTATTGCATACATCGCAACATGCAACGTAGTAGGCGATGTCTTTTCGCATTCCTGGCCACCAAAAAGTTTCCCTTAGGTCCTGGTACATTTTTGTTCCTCCCGGGTGAATGGAATATGCGGATTCATGTGCCTCTCGCAATATTTGTTGCCTCAGGTTTTCCTGGTCAGGCACGCATATTCGGCTGTCAAACCATACTGTTTCCTGATCGTCAATATGGAAGGACTTGGTCTTTCCTTGCCGTATGTTCTCCTTGATCTCTTGCATGCCCTTATCGGTTTTCTGAGCTTCCTTTATTTCTTCCATAAGTGCTGGAGTGATTTCCAACGTATTCGGGCTAATTGGGCCACAAAGTATAAATTTGAGCTTGGCAAACTCTTCTTGTAACCTTGGATGGATACCTTCCATTATTGCATTCACAGTGCCTGGCTTCCTGCTGAGGGCATCTGCGACTACATTGGCTTTTCCCGGATGGTAATTGATCCCAAGGTCATAGTCCTTGACCAGTTCAACCCATCTTCTCTGTCTCAGGTTGAGATCGGGTTGTGTGAAAATATACTTGAGACTCTCGTGGTCTGTGTATATCTCACAACGCTGCCCAATAAGATAATGCCTCCAAATTTTCAGGGCATGGATCATGGCTACCAATTCTAAATCATGAGTGGGGTAATTCTCTTCGTGGGGTCATAGCTGTCTGGATGTATATGCTACAACCTTTCCTTCTTGCATTAATACGCAGCCAATTCCACGCCTGGAAGCATCACAGTATATGTCAAAGCTCTTGTGGATATCTGGAAGAATTAGGACCGGGGCCATAGTTAGCCTCGTCTTTAGCTCCATAAAGCTGCTATCGCATTCTTCCGTCCAGACAAATTTGTGATTCTTCTTCAACAACTCTGTCAATGGCTTGGCTATTTTAGAGAAACCCTCAATGAAACGACGGTAGTAGCCAGCCAATCCTAGGAAACTATGGACTTCAGTTACCGTGGCGGGTGTCTTCCAGTTTAATATGACAGTCACTTTGCTAGGGTCGACGGCCACACCTTGTTCTGATAGAATGCCCCAGAAATCCCACCTCTCTTAGCCAAAATTCACACTTGCTGAACTTGGCATACAAGCGGTGGTGCCTTAGCCTTTCCAGGACGACACGGAGGTGTTGTTTGTGCTCCTCTTCATCTTTTGAGTATATAAGGATATCATCGATGAACACCACTACAAACTTGTCCAGAAAGTCCATAAAGACTTTATTCATCATGCTCATGAAGTAAGCTGGAGCATTGGTCAGCCCAAACAACATGACTGTAAATTCGTACAAACCATATCGGGTGGTGAAGGCTGTCTTGGGGATATCCTCTTTCCTGATCTTTAGCTGGTGATATCCTGTTCGGAGGTCAATCTTGGAAAATACCCGGGCTCCACTCAACTGGTCGAACAAATCATCAATGCGAGGGAGTGGGTACTTATTTTTAATAGTGACCTCATTCAGCGGGCGATAGTCCACGCACATTCATAGACTGCCATCCTTCTTCTTGATAAATAGTATGGGTGATCGCCATGGTGAGATGCTTGGGCGGATGTACCCTTTCTGTAGCAATTCATCCAGCTATTTCTTCAATTCCACCAGCTCTGTGGATGGCATCCGGTAGTATTTCTTGTATATTGGAGCGGTTCTAGGAATAACAACAATAGCAAACTCCAGTTCCCGGTCGGGTGGCATTCCTGGTAGTTCCTCAGGGAACACGTCCGGAAATTCACTGACTACCGGAATCAAGTTCATATCTGCAACAGTGGTCTTGAATGCCATTCCTTTCTTTGACATCATTCTGCTAGCGGTAAACTGAACTATTTGTCCTGCCGGGTTAACCAATGTCACTGTTCTAGTGGCGCAGTTGATGCATACCCGGTGTGGTGTCAACCAATCCATCCCCAGTATTATGTCTAGTCCAGGGGATTCAATGGCGACAAGGGTGGCTGGAAACTTAACTCCATGTATCAAGATTTCCAGGTCCTTATATATAACATTTGTTCTGAGCATGGAGCCAAGGGATTGTACCACCATGATTTTGTCCAAAAGAGAAGGAGAAAATTTGTGTATGGTGGCAGAACTCCGCAAAATAAACGAATGGGAAGCCCCGGATCAAATAAAATTATTGCGGGTATGTCGTTCACAGAGAACATACCAAGGACCACATCTGGTGCTTCGTGGGCTTCCTCAGCGGAGATATGATGGACATGGCCGTGACAGAAGTTCTGATTGGGGCGGCGTCCAATGTTGTTGACTTGTGGCTTGAAGTCGGACTGTGGCGTCCCAGCTCTTGTAGGGCACTGCTTGGAATAATGCTCGCTCTGACCACAAGTGAAACAAGTGTTGTTGCGGTGGCAATCTTCCAGTACTGGCTGCTTGCGATAGGTCTTGTCCTGGTTACCTGGCTTGTTGGTATTATTGCCATTGTTCCAGGTAGGCTTGTACTCATGCTGGACCGGTTGCCAGATACGTGGCTTCTGCACAAACTGCTCGCAGTTGTCCTTTCTGGGTTCAAACTTACGCTTGCGATCATCATATCCTGACTTATGCTCCCGTTCAGCTATGAAAGCTTTATTCACCAGAGTCTGGAAGTCAGGAAAGTCTAGCATACAGAGCTGACAATGGAGGGCATGGTTGAGTCCTCCTAGGAACCGATCTATCTTCCTTTCCTCCGTGGACACATCATGGGTATAGTATCGTGCCAAATTATTAAATTTGTTCAGATACTCACCAATTGACATGTTTCCTTGAGTAAGAGCAAGAAATTCCCTCTGCTTCACCTTCATGATGCCGGTGGGGATATGGTTGCCGGTCCTTCCAGGTAGTGAGTAACAAAAGGAACCTTGTCTGACTCATTACAGCGAGCTATTTCCGGCTTCTTTTCCATGGTCCTCAGCCAGTCATCAGCTTCAATTGGATCAACAGCTTGACCAAAACTAGGCGGCTTGGTACGCTGAAAATCAGACAGCTTAGAGTGTGTCCCATTGTTCTGATTCTGTCCTACCATAGTCTACATACTCTTCAGAAACTCCATCAGATCCTGATTTCTTTTCTCCTCAAACATCCTCATAATCTGATCAGTGGTCGGTGGTTGTGGTGGTGGAGGTGGCAAATCTTTTGGTGGTTGTCCTGCCTATCTGGCGGATCGACGGACCGGAGTTCCATCGCCGCCTTGATTGCTACACCTCTTCATCCTATAGGCGTTCCCATTGCAACACACCGAATTGATGAGCAACATCCATAGGGGAAATACGACAATGTGACACCAAGGAAACAAAACCAAAGGAAAACGAGAAAAGCAACATAATTATACAAGGCAGCCCAACATCATACATAGCAAACTAGTAGAGGGTATCATGACTGGTACTGCTCATACGGCAGTTGACATATGCAACGATGCTACGATGCATACACATGCTGAAACTCAAGCATCTACTCTAGTAGTGCGGGTGGCACGGACACTGGCAGACTGAAGACTCCTCGTCATCTGACTCTGCCTCGGAATCGGAGCTGATGATGTGGATCACGTCCTCCGGATCAAAGGAAACACGATGACGCTGACGGGAGGGTTCTCCCTCCGAGGAAGAAGAAGCACGATGCCTCAGCATCGGAGCAGCTGGAGTGGCTAGCAGCGAGGCCCACTCAGATGGGGTCTCACGTCGGATACCAGACGAAGTGCCTGGCTGTCCGAGCGAGCTAGAAGGAGTCTCAGGCATACGTGGAGGTGGAACAGGCGGTGTATACATAGGTGAGAACACAGGAGGGGGAGGAGACTATGCTGCAGTAGCAGCTGCTAGTGCCTCTTGGGCACGGGACAACTCCTCAGCCAAGGAGATGATCATACGATAACTGGCGTTCAGATAGCGGGATAAAACACCAGTCGCACGATCACTCGCTGGATCAACAGGCACAAAAAGGACTCGCCCTATCGTAGGCGACGGGGTGGGATAGTGAAAGAAACCTGGCTGTGTCTGCATCTCGACCTCGTGGAAGCGCAAGTCAGTGAGAGCCTCCATAGCAGCAAACTAGATCGCCAGATCGGGAGTAGAAGCAGTTCCTCCCTTGGAAGAGCGGGAGTAGCTGCCAATCTCCGAACTCGCAGTAAGGAAGGCCTCCGCGTGGTACTCGTACACCGAATCCGCAAGCTTCTCTCGGAACACCTGGTACATTGGGTCTTCGCCGTTGGGATACAGTCGAAGCCAGATGCTGCGAAGTAGTACCGGAAAAGTGAACGGTGCCGGCTCATGGTTGTAGTGGTACGGAACTGGTGCCATCTACACTCATTAGACCTACGGTTAGTAGAAAAAAATCGAGATGCATGCTATGCAACAAACCAATGCAGCAGGCAAAACACACACCACGACTCTACACTAATCGAGATTCTAGCGCGGGGTTAACTAGGGTGTCCTACAGTCAGCACGGCTCTGATAATAAGCGTTGTCGCACCCCGGCTCAGAGGACTGGTTTACCCTGTGTTCCCAACCCAGAGATCGTGTCTTCTGGAAACACACAACAACTTCGAACAGAACAAAACTGATCTTTATTGATATGGTACAAGTACAAGCTAGGATATTACATAGGGTAGTGAGGCCAGGAGCACTACTCATGCTTTGATAGTATCTACATTATTTATGCGACATCTCAAGGGCATCAGTGCTAGTGGAAAGACTACAGCGTAGCGGAACATCGTGTGGAACACTCCATCCCATAGAGACACTACTGGGACACGACCTAGTTAGCGTAGCACGAACCATCGGGATCTCCATCATCGGCTTCTCCTGCATCTGGCATGATACGCCAGGTGAGTACTTGGAATGTACTCGCAAGCTCACAGCAACCAAAACAATGCAGCAAACAACAGCATGTCAATGAATATGATAGATGATTTAGTATGCTCACTTACTGTTACCGGCTATCAACTTACTCTCTTCCAGGTTTACTTCATAACCCCCGGAGCACTCGTGACCCATCGGTCACTTCTGAGCATGAGACAAGTTCTTCCATCATTATTATTACGGTTGACCACATAGTGCGACCTAGTGCGGACTGTGTCCATTACCATGGACGCGGCTATTCGAATAGATTCTTACACTCTGCAGAGGTTGCGCACGTTACCCACACCATGGACATTCGTCCAACGAAACTTGTCTAACCCGTAACTCCTCTATCGTACCACCGACAATGATTCCCCCTCCGGGTCATGCCCTGGGTGGCCCCTGTGTCACTCCTGACACCTGCCACTGTCGTGGCTAACTAAACTGTCCCAAGCGGGGACGCCGGCAAATAACACAACTTGGTCTCACGAGGTTATCATTGTCTACCTGATCAGGGCAGCACGTACGCATAACCTCCCCTCTTTGGTGGTACCGGTAAAAGAGCATGCGGTGAGACCAAGTCAAGGTCGTCCCATTCTGGTAGATGTGGCTGCAAGGGTAAGTCCAGGTCGGCGGCACTTGATCAACCATCAAAGTGTTATTCAACAAGTAACGTTACTGATTATATTAGCTATGTTGGACAAATGAGCTAACATGGCAGGGTTATTGCAATATATCAAACAATATGGCATATTTAAATTGAATTAAAGGCAAAATGATCCACTATAAAGCCAACACTATTGTAATGCCTTATGCAATAGATGATGTGGCTTGCCTTGCTCCAGTGGAGTGTCAGCAAACTCCTGGTCTTCAATTCCACAATAATTTCCTTCTGAAAAGATTTTTAAATAGCAAAAGAAAATGTTACATAGAGCCTTTTTGTTGACCAAAAATTCTGTGAACATTGAAAAAATACCAAATTTGGCCAGAAAACAGAGGGGCTCAATACAAAACTGTTACAAAAAGGATCAATTCAATTGGACTTGTGGTTTAAAAACTAAAGCTGGTCAAAGTTTCTGGTCAAACTGGATTAAATATGAATTTAAACTGAAAATCAGAAAAACCCACAGCGGGCCACGTCGAAGACGTAAAGTGGAGGGGCGCCTCCACTTATACCGCTTCGGGCGCGGGCCTGAGCCGCTGACAGGCGGCTCACCGATGGCGATCACCGGCGATAGCGACGACGGCGAACTCGGGAGACGGCGGGGATGAATCGAACAGGTGAAGACAAGGCTCACTGTACCCGTGGCTTCTCCGGAGACGGCCTAATGGCATCGCCCCCTTCCTCTCCGGCGGCGGCCGGTCTCAGGTGTCGTTGGAGCTCGCAATTCCGGCAGCACCTCGGCCAGGGAAGAGGTCAGGCGGGGTCAGGGGAATGCCCTGAGCTCGACTGTGGGCTTGGGTGAGGCTGGGGTGGTCTGGAAGAGAAGGAAAGCGAGGCTAGCTTGGCGGCGGAGCTCCGGTGAGATACAAGGCCAGAGGGCCTCTCGGCCTTGGCTCGGCGAGCTGGGCTCGATTGGGAGGTGGTGGAGTGCGGTGAGGAGCTGGGACGAGCCGGGCAGGCTATTTATAGGCGGGAGGGAGGGTTCTGGAGTCGAGCGGCGCCACGACCACGTCGCCGAAGCAAGGACGGCAAGCTGGCTGTCGCGGCGTGGGCGAAGTGATGGGGGAGCGCAGGTGAGTTATGGCGACGCGATGGCTCGACGGGAGGAAGAGGACAGCCAGCGCGGCCACAGTGGCAGCACGGGCGCCATAGTGACGGCGTTCGGTGGCGGCCAACGAGGGCGTTTCCGGTGAGGGGAAGACTCTGGAGGTGGGTACGTGGGTGGCGGCGGCGACGTCGGCACGACCAGACAAGGTACGGCGACGCGGGGTGGCCGGAGTGGTCGTGTCCAAGCGTTTGGACGCGCAGAGCGCATGCACAGGCATGCCAGCGTCGTGCTCACCACGAGTGCTGGCACCTGGAGGCCACGCACGTCTGGCAAACTTTGTCCAGAGCCTCTACCCTAGGTCATGTAACCTCTTTGTGCCACTGAATCGGCCAGGTGCATCCTGAGCTGAAGGGTAGCATCAAGAACAACCTTTGGCTAGGATCTTGGGAGGATTCCAGAGAAGAAATGAGGTGGGGATTGAGCCAAAGGAGTTGTCTGGTGTGTTCTAGGTTGGAAGGACTACATACTGGAGAACTTTGAGAAACTTTTGCAAAGGTTTGAGCATAGTTCATGTGCAACTCACAATCTGGTCCAGAAACTTAGTGAGGAAGATGCACTCACATGGATGCTCTCCTGAAGCTGAAATTGGGTATTGGGAGGTTATTTGGTAGTGCCAACATGCCATAAAAATTTCAGATCAAATGGGTACTCCTAGATGGCACTTCCTTTACAAAGGTCTGAAATGACCAGAAGCTTGTCAGAATATTTTTGCTGAAGAAATTGAACGGGGCTAGGTGAGACTTTTGGATATTGTGGCAAGATATGGCTCCTAGTATCCCAGGGATTTATTTGGGAATTTTCTGAGTCATGGAAATATATGTTGCTTCACAAAGGGCCAATTCTGTCCAGAGGGTAAAAGGAATATTCTGGGCAAAATTTTATATTGGACAATGAAATATTTTTGGAGATTGTGGAAGTAGATAATGTCAAGAAGATGTGGTATTAATTTGGGATTTTTCTGACCAGCAGAACTATAGGTTGCTTCACAACCCATAGTGAAGATAGACATTTCCAAAGGGATAAATGAAATATTTTGGAAGAATAAAAATGAGGGTTTGATCCAGCAGGGTTTTAGAGAGATTATGAGAGCCTTGGCACACTTGGGAGAAGAAATGGAAGTGTGCTCAAGTCTAAAGTCCAAAGAATTGACTCCAAAAACCAACAAATGGTAAATAAAACCGAAAAAGTTTTGAAAAGAAAAAGTTTGAAAAAATCAGGGTGTCACAGAGACAAGACACGTATTTGTATTGTTGCCATTAAGGATAAAACGACTGGGTTTGTTCATATTGCTTGAGTGTACTTTGTCTACATCATGTCATCTTGCTTAAGGCGTTACTCCGTTTTTAACTTAATACTCTAGATGCATGCTGGATAGTGGTCGATGGGTGGAGTAATAGTAGTAGATGCAGGCAGGAGTCGGTCTACTTGTCTCGGATGTGATGCCTATATACATGATCATTGCCTTGAATATCGTCATAACTATGCGCTTTTCTATCAATTGCCCAACAGTAATTTGTTTACCCACCATATGCTTTGCGTTCGAGAGAGAAGCCTCTAGTGAAAACTATGGCCCCCGGGTCTACTTAAATCATATAAAAAAATAAAAATACCTTGCTGCAATTTTATTTACTTTATTTTATTTTGCATTTTATTTTATCTATCTATCACTATCAGAATTAATCCTTGCAAATAATGAGTTCAAGGGGATTGACAACCCTCTTGCCCGCGTTGGGTGCAAGTATTTGCTTTTGTGTGTGTAGGTGTTGTTCACGAGGTTCTGTATGGTTCTCCTACTGGATTGATACCTTGGTTCTCATTGAGGGAAATACTTATCTCTACTGTGCTGCATCACCCCTCCTCTTCGGGGAAATCCCAACGCAGTTTACAAGTAGCAGAGACATATCAGCATCCCCAAGCTTAATTCATGCTCGTCCTCGAGTAGGTAAATGATAAAAACAGAATTTTTGATGTTGAATGCTACCTAGCATGTTTATCATGTAATCTCTCTTATGGTGTAAATATTGAGAAACGATGAAGTAATTGATATCAACATAATAATATCCATGAATATAATAACATAATCATTAAATTTTCAAAATATACGATGCTCAAAGAATGTTATCCCTACTCATTGAATTATGCAAGCATGGCATGACTTCGCCTTCACCACATAATTATAAATCATGAGCACCCCGGTGTCAAACCAGGCAATTGTATCATACTTTAACGCGCTTCGGCATTTTCAACTCCACTCAATACATGAGCGTGAGACATGGACATTAGCACTATAGGTGGAATAGAATGCGGTAGTAAAGGTATATAGGAGAAGTCAAAAAATGAAGAAAGGCTAGCATCAACTCGGCGGATCAATAGGCAATGGAGAAGCCCATAATCAGAATATACAAGCCAAGTTCTATAATGAAAAATTCCCACTTGTATATGAAAGGGATATCTCAGGAGACTCTCTATATGAACAAGTGTGGTAAAAGGATAGTAGCATTGTCCCTTCTCTCTTTTTCTCTCATTTTTTTCCTTTTTTCCTCTTTTTTATAGAACAATCTCATGGACCTCATCCCCTCATTTTGGAGGACTCATCAGTCTCCATCATTCTTTTCCTCACTGGGACAATGCTCTAATAATGATGATCATCACACTTTTATTTACTTACAACTCAATAACTGATCAACGGTGACTCTATATGAATGCCTCTGGCAGTGTACTGGGATGTGCAATGATCTAGTGTAACATGTATAATAATGATGAATGGTGGCTTTGCCACAAATATCATGTCAGCTCTATATGATCATGCAAAGCAATATGATGATGAGCACACATGTCATAAGATGGAACAGTGGAAGTTGCATGGCAATATATCTCGGAATGGCTATGGAAATGCCATGATAGGTAGGTATGGTGGCTGTTTTGAGGAAGATATAAGGAGGTTTATGTGTGATAGAGTGTATCATATCACGGGGTTTGGATGCACCGGCGAAGTTTGCACCGACTCTCGAGGTGAGAAAGGGCAATGCACGGTACCGAAGAGGCTAGCAAATGGCGTAAATGTAGGAGTGTGTAATTTTCCATGAACTCACATTAGTCATAAAGAACTCATATACTTATCGTGAAAGTTTTATTAGCCCTCGAAGCAAAGTACTACTCGCATGCCCCTAGGGAGGAGGTTGGTAGGAGTTAACCATCGCGCACCCCCGATTATGACAGCACACAAGGACTTCAATTAGACATAAAAATGCTCAAACATCCCCGCCATGCCATAATGGACACTTAATGAGTATTGCATAACAAGCTTTAATATCGATATTTTTACTAACCAATGATCATGAACTAATACCCTTTCATATTATGACATCAATATAATTAAAACATACGTTTCATATTTAGTGATCTACATGAAAGTTTTTATTATACCACTCTTGAATACCTATCCTTTTTTGGTCTAATCTCATAACCCGTGCACATTACCACTTCCTATTTAAGACTCTCAAAAAGATTTAAGTGAAGCATGAGAGTGCAATCATTTCTATAAAATATAACCACCGTCGTGCTCTAACAAGTATAAGTGAAGCACTAGAGCAACTGCCTAGCTGAAAAGATATAAGTGAAGCATATAGAGTATTCTAAAAATCACGATAAATGTGTGTCCCTCTCAAAAAGGTGTGTCCAGCAAACAATGGTTGTGGTAAACTGAAATAAAAACAAAACTATAGCACAAGACGCTCCAAGTAAAACTCATATCATGTGATGGATAAAAATATAGCTCCAAGTAAGTTACCGATAGATTGTAGACGAAAGAGGGGATGCCATCCGGGGAATCCCCAAGCTTAGACGCTTGGGTCTTCCTTGAGTATTACCTTGGGGTGCCTTGGGCATCCCCAAGGTTAGGGTCTTGCCGCTCCTTATTCCTTCATCCATCGAGATCTCACCCAAAACTTGAAAACTTCAGCACACAAAACTCAACAGAAACTTCGTGAGATCCGTTAGTATAATAAATCAATCATCCACTTTAGGTACTGTTATAAACTCATTCATAATTGTTCTTGCATAATACCTACTGTATTCTAACTTCTCCATGACTTATACCCCCCGATATAATCCATAGTTTTATTAAAACAAGCACACTATGCAATAAAAACAGAATCTGTCTAAAACAGAACAGTACGCGAAGACAGAATATTTATCCATACTTCTGTAACTCAAAAATTCTGAAACATTAGAACAACGTAAAAAATTTGTATCCCAATACTGTGTAAAAATTTCAGCTTTTTCTGACGTTCCAGTAATAAATTAAAAATCAACTACTGGCCACAAAACTTTCTGTTTTCAAACAGTATCAATTATACTATCATTCAAATCATCCCAAAGGCATTACTTGGCACAAACACTAACTAAAAGATAAAAACACAATCATTACATTATCTATAATTGTGTGACTCAAGAAAATAAAATTTGCAATAAAGATAAATATTGGGTTGCCTCCCAACAAGCGCTATTGTTTTATGCCCCTAGCTAGGCATAATGCATTATTTCAAGTATTGTCATCCTTCGTTTCCAATTCCTCAATTATACATCCATGTTTCCTAGGAGGGTTGGCATGCATATCTTTAATAATCAGACTTCTAGGAACAAAGTTAAGGAATTTGTTTGTAACAATAGGTTCCTTTATCATATCAATGAAGTTGGGGTGCACGCTAATCATTTTAATATCTTCGTTTCCATTACTAGATGAAGCACCTTTATTTTTAGGAACATACATAAACTTGGTATTCTTATTTGGAGGAATCCTCTCAATAGTTTTTACAGATGAAAAAGCTGAACCCAAATTATTGATAATTTCTTCCAACTTATCAATTCTAGCGGGACTTTGTTCCATTCTATCATTAATGATTGGTTCCTTTTCCTTTAGAATCTTTAATGTGGTTCCTACCTTTGAGCCAAATTGAGTGACTTGATTGTGGACCTTTTTGTCTAGATTCTGAATATGTTCAATAGTAGGCATTTTATTTTCAATCACTTCTAACCTTCACATAACATGCTCCAAAGTCAATGTTGTCTCATTAATAGTAATAGGTGGTGATCCTACTAAATTTCCCATAGCATTGAAAGCATCCATAGGGTGACTACTCAAAAAGTTACCGCTGGTAATAGTGTCTAGTACAAATCTATACCAAGTAGTAACACCCACATAAAAATTGCGAAGAAGAACGGTAGTGGATTGCTTATGAGTAGATCTATTTTGAGCACCGCAAATCCTATACCAAGCCTCTTTTAAACTTTCTCCTCCCCTTTGTTTAAAATTTAGAACTTCATTCTCAGGGGTGCAAGCAACAAGTGAAGCACTAGCCATAGCAACGAGCAAGTAGAACAAACAAGCAAAGTAAAATATTTTTGTATTTTTGATTTTTTAACGAGACTAAGTAAAAGCAAATAAAAAGGTAAAACAAATAAATGATAAGTTGTGTGAAGGGACCCATAGGAATTTGATGATGTCTCCCCGGCAACGGTGCCAGAAATTCTTTCTGCTACTTCTGAGCTGCGTTGGGTTTTTCCCCGAAGACGAAGGGTGAAGCAATATAGTAGCGGATAGTATTTCCCTCAGTGAGAACCAAGGTTATCAAACCAATAGGAGAACCAAGCAAATCCTAGTCAAACAGCACCTGCACACAAACAGACAAATAATTTCACCCAAAGCAGGCAAGAGGGTTGTCAATCCCCTTGTACTCGTTATTTGCAAGGATCAAAACCGGTAGTGGTACAAGTATAAATTGCAAAGTAAATAAATTGCAGCAAAGGAAACTTAGGGTTTTCTAATATAATAAAAGGTAGACCCGGGGGCCATAGTTTTCACTAGAGGCTTTTCTAATATAATAGCATACGGTGGGTAAACGAATTACTGTTGGGCAATTGATAGAAAAGCGCATAGTTATGATGTTATTCATGGCAATGATCATGTATATAGGCATCACGTCTGTGACAAGTAGACTGACTCCTGCCTACATCTACTACTATTACTCCACCAATCGACTGCTATCTAGCATGCATCTATGGTATTAAGTTCATAACAAACAGAGTAACACTTTAAGCAAGATGACATCATGTAGACAGAATAAACTCAAGCAATATGGATAAGGGTCTTTTACATCTGTGCCCCTAACTCGAACCCACTACTCATATTCGCCCCTAATTTCGAAGCATGCTCAAATTTGCCCCTGTGCTGTTAGGTGCCCATATAGAAACGCCCTTGCGTGCCGTTTCCGTCCAGTCAAAGGGCTTTGACCGTTTTCCTCACGTTTGCTGGACATTTTTGCCCCTCTATGCACATGCCACTTACACGTGGGACCTACCCCGGGAAAAAGGAAAAAACTCCCTCCCTCTCTCATCCCCTCTCTGAGTTACATGTGGACCCAACCAACATAAAAAACTCTCTCCCTCATTCATAACCTCTCTCTCCCTAACATGTGGACCATTCGACCCACTGTCAGGGTCAACGCCTGTCCACACGTGGTCATGGCGAGGCTAGGCGGCTCGACCGGTGGTCGTCGCCGGCGAGGGGTAGCGCGCCTGCGTGTGAGGACCACGATGGCAGGCTCGGGGTGGTCCGGCGGAGGGAGTGGAGCCACCGCCTGCAGTTGTCGTCCGAGCTATCACCGGAGCTATCACCTGAGATCTTCTGTCGACGACGCCGTTGCTAGCCACCGCGGCCGGAGTCCAAATCGAGCCGTACGAGCATGTCCATGAGCTCTGTAGGGCGCCTCTCCTTCGCCCTGCGTAGTGAATCGGGCCTGGGGCCACCCATAGACGACGCCCGGGACGTCGAACTCCGCCATGGCCGGCCGTCGCTCTTCCCGTCCTAAATTCAGCCGCTCTAAGCCATTCTTGAGCTACCCGACCTCTGTGTCGTCCCTGAGGAAAGCTCGCGCCCCTACTCCCATCTTCCCCCGCCTGATTCCGTGCCCGGAGCCCCTTGACCGAAGCCGGCCGCCATGACCAACCTCGGCTAGCTCGGCCGTGCACGCGCCCATCTACACCCTGTCGCTCCCAGTGAGCTTGGCGCGTCTCGCGCATCACGAGGGTGATACGTCCATTTCGCATCATGTTTTCCTACTATTATTTATAGTGTTTTTAATCAATATAACACTTTGTGGAGCAATTCTAATGCCTTTTCTCTCTTAATATGCAAGATCTACACAAAGAGGGAGATTGCCGGCAGCTGGAATTCTGGACCTGAAAAAGCTATGTCAGAGGTACCTATTCTGCACATCTCCAAATGAGCTGAAATTTCACGGAGATTTATTTTGGAATAGATAAAAAATACTGGAGAAAGTAAGTACTAGAGGGGGTCACCCAGGTGCCCACGAAGCACCAGGGCGCGCCACCCCCCTGGCTCGCCCTGGTGGCTTCTGGGGCCCCTGGCCAGCCTCCGGTGCCCATTTTCTGGTATATAAGCCCATTTGCCCTAGAAAAAATAAGGAGAAGACTTTTGGGACGGGGCGCCGCCGTCTCAAGGCGGAACTTGGGTAGGAGCACTTTTGCTCTCCGGCGGAGCGATTCCACTGGGGATACTTCCCTCCCGGAGGGGGAAATCAAAGCCATCGACATCACCAATCATCCTCTCATCGTGGGAGGACCAATCTTCATCAATATCTTCACCAGCACCATCTCATCTCAAACTCTAGTTCATCTCTTGTATTCAATCTTTGTCTCAAACCCTCAGATTGGTACCTGTGGGTTGCTAGTAGTGTTGATTACATCTTGTAGTTGATGCTAGTTGATTTATTTGGTGGAAGATTATATGTTCAGATCCTTAATGCTATTCAATACACCTCTGATCTTGGACATGAATATGATGTGTGAGTAGTTACTTTTGTTCTCGAGGACATGGGAGAAGTCTTGTCATAAGTAATCATGTGAATTTGGTATTCGTTCGATATTTTGATGATATGTATGTTGTTGATTCTCTTAGTGGTGTCATGTGAACGTTGACTACATGGCACTTCACCATCTTTGGGTCTAAGGGAATGCATTGTGGAGTAGTAATTATATGATGGGTTGCTAGAGTGACAGAAGCTTAAACCCTAGTTTATGCGCTATTCCATAAGGGACTGATTTGGATCCATATGTTTAATGCTATGGTTAGATTTATCTTAATTCTTCTTTCGTAGCTGTGGATGCTTGCAAGAGGGGTTAATCATAAGTGGGAGGCTTGTTCAAGTAAGAACAGCACCCAAGCACCGGTCCAGCCACATATCAAATTATGAAAGTAGCGAACGCGAATCAAACAAGCATGATGAAAGTGACTAGATGAAATTCCCGTGTGTCCTCAAGAGCGCTTAGCTTGTTATAAGAGACCGTTTCGGCCTGTCCTTTGCTACAAAAAGGATTGGGCTACTTTGCTGCAACTTATTTACTATTGCTACTTGTCACTTGTTGCAAATTATCTTGCTATCAAACTACTCGTTACCGATAATTTCAGTGCTTGCAGAAAACACCTTGCTGAAAACCGCTTGTCATTTTCTTCTGCTCCTCGCTGGGTTTGACACTCTTACTTATCGAAAGGACTACGATTGATCCCCTATACTTGTGGGTCGTCAAGACTCTTTTCTGGCGCCGTTGCCGGGGAGTGAAGCGCCTTTGGTGAGTGGAATTTGGTAAGGAAACATTTATATTACGTGCTGAAATTTACTGTCACTTGTCACTATGCAAAGTAATCCTTTGAGGGGCTTGTTCGGGGTATCTTCACCTCGACAGGAAGCAATAAGAGTTGCTCCTCAACCTATTGAACCTACTGAAATATTTATTATGAAATTCCTTTGGGTATGATAGAGAAACTGCTAGCTAATCCTTATGCAGGAGATGGAACGGTACATCCTGATATGCATTTGATCTATGTGGATGAAATTTGTGGATTGTTTAAGCTTGCAGGTTTATCTGGAGATGGAGTTAAGAAGAAATTATTCCCTTTATCTTTGGAGGGAAAGGCATTGACATGGTATAGCCTATGTGATGATACTGAAACATGGGATTGGAACCGGTTGAAGCTGGAATTCCACCAGAAATTTTACCCTATGCATTTGGTTCACCGTGATCGGAATTCTATATATAATTTTTGGCTCATGAAAGAGAAAGCATCACTCAAGCTTGGGGGAGGCTTAAGTACATGATGTTCACATGCCCCAATCATGAGCTCTCAAGAGAAATTATCTTACAGAATTTTTATGCTCGGCTTTCTCATGATGATCAAACCATGCTCGATTCTTCTTCGACTGGCTCCTTTCTGAAGAAAACTATTGAATTCAGATGGAATCTTCTGGAAAGAATTCATCACAACTTTGAAGATTGGGAACTCGACAAAGGTAATGAGTCAGGTATAATACTTGAGTTCGATTGTGCTAAATCTTTTATGGATACCGATACTTTTCATAAGTTTAGCACTAAATATGGACTTGACTCTGAGATAGTAGCCTCCTTTTGTGAATCATTTGCTACTCATGTTGATCTCCCTAAGGAGAAGTGGTTTAAATATCATCCCCCTGTTAAAGAAAAGATTGATGAACCCGTTATAGTTAAAGAAGAAACTATCATTTACAATGTTGATCCAGTTGTGCCCATCGCTTATATTGAGAAACCACCTTTTCCTGTTAGGATTAAGGAACATGCTAAAGTTTCAACTGTGGTTAACAAAAGTAATATTAGAGCACCTAGACCCTCTGAACAAATTAAAGTTGAACCTAATGTTGATATGGTTAAAGATCTGTTGGTTGACAATATTGATGGATATGTCATGTATTTCTGTGATGAAGCAACTAGAATTGCTAAGCCAGACCCTAAAGATAAAAACAAACCTGTAGTTGGCATGCCTGTTATTTCTGTTAAAATTGGAGATCATTGCTATCATGGTTTATGTGATATTGATGCTAGTGTGAGTGCTATTCCGTTTACTCTCTATCAAGAAGTCATGAATGATATTGCACCTGTTTAGATTGAAGATATTGATATTACTATTAAACTTGCAAATAGAGACACTATTTCACCGCTTGGGATTGTTCGCGATGTTGAAGTCTTGTGTGGTAATATCAAATACCCTACTGATTTTCTTGTTCTTGGATCACCACAAGATGATTTTTGTCCCATTATATTTGGTAGACCTTTCTTGAACACTGTTAATGCTAAGATTGATTGCGCTAAAGAAACTGTCAGTGTTAACTTTGGTGATATATCTCATGAGTTTAATTGCTCTAAGTTTCGTAGACAAACTCATGATAAAGAATTGTCTAGTAAAGATGAAATTATTGGTCTTGCTTCTATTGCCGTACCTCCTACTGATCCGTTAGAACAATATTTGCTAGACCATGAAAATGATATGCACATGAATGAAAGAAATGAAATAGATAAGATGTTCTTTGATCAACCACCTATCCTTAAACATAATTTGCCTATTGAAACTCTGGGAGGTCCTCCTCCACCTAAGGGTGACCCTGTACTCGAATTGAAACAATTGCCTGATACATTGAAATATGCTTATTTGGATGAAAAGAAGATATATCCTGTTATTATTAGTGCTAACCTTTCAGAGCATGAAGAAACAAGATTACTAAAAACTTCGAGGAAGCACCATGCAGCTATTGGATATACTCTTAATGATCTTAAGGGCATTAGTCCCACTCTATATCAGCACAAAATTAATATGGAGCCTGATGCTAAACCAATTGTCGACCATCAACGACGATTAAATCCTAAGATGAAGGAGGTGGTAAGAACTGAAATATTAAAGCTTCTGGAAGCAGGTATAATCTATCCCATAGCTGATAGTAGATGGGTAAGTCCCGTTCATTGTGTCCCTAAGAAAGGAGGCATTACTGTTGTTCCTAACGATAAAAATGAACTTATTCCACAAAGAATTGTAACTGGTTATAGGATGGTAATTGATTTTAGAAAATTAAACAAAGCCACTAGAAAAGATCATTACCCCTTGCCTTTTATTGATCAAATGTTAGAAAGATTGTCCAAGCATACACACTTTTGCTTTCTTGATGGATATTCTAGTTTCTCTCAAATACCTGTATCACAAGCCGATCAAGAGAAAACCACCTTTACTTGTCCTTTTGGAACTTATGCTTATAGACGTATGCCTTTTGGTTTATGCAATGCACCTGCTACCTTTCAAAGATGTATGACTGCTATATTCTCTGACTTTTGCGAAAAGATTGTTGAGGTTTTCATGGATGATTTTTCCGTTTACGGAACTTCTTTTGATGATTGCTTAAGCAACCTTGATCGAGTTTTGCAGAGATGTGAACAAACTAACCTTGTCTTGAATTGGGAGACGTGCCACTTTATGGTGAATGAAGGTATTGTATTGGGACATAAAATTTCTGAATGAGGTATTGAAGTAGATAAGGCTAAAGTTGATGCAATTGAGAAAATGCCATGTCCTAAAGATAATAAAGGTATAAGAAGTTTCCTTGGTCATGCTGGTTTCTATAGGAGGTTTATTAAAGACTTATCTAAAATTTCTAGGCCACTTACTAATCTCTTGCAAAAAGATGTTCAATTTGTTTTTGATGACGATTGTGTAGATGCCTTTGAAACACTTAAGAAAGCATTAACCTCTGCACCTATTGTTCAACCACCTGATTGGAACCTGCCTTTTGAAATTATGTGTGATGCTAGTGATTATGCTGTTGGTGCTGTTCTAGGACAAAGAGTTGATAAGAAATTAAATGTTATCCATTATGCTAGTAAAACTCTAGATAGTGCTCAAAGAAATTATGCTACTACTGAGAAAGAATTTCTAGCAGTTGTGTTCGCATGTGATAAGTTCAGATCTTACATAGTTGATTCTAAAGTAATTGTTCACACCGATCAGGCTGCTATTAAATACCTTATGGAAAAGTAAGATGCTAAACCTAGACTCATTAGGTGGGTTCTATTGCTACAAGAATTTGACTTGCATATCACTGATAGAAAGGGAGCTGAAAATCCCGTAGCAGATAATTTGTCTAGAATGGAAAATGTTCTTGATGACCCACTTCCTATTAATGATGATCTCCCTGATGAACAATTAGCCATCATAAATGCTTCTCGTAGTATTCCTTGGTATGCAGACTATGCTAATTATATTGTTGCTAAATTTATACCACCTAGTTTCACATACCAACAAAAGAAAAAGTTCTTCTTTGATTTAAGACATTACTTCTGGGATGACCCACATCTTTATAAAGAAGGAGTAGATGGTATTATTAGACGTTGTATACCTGAGCATGAACATGAACAAATCCTACGGAAGTGTCATTCCGAGGCTTACGGAGGACACCATGCAGGAGACAGAACTACACATAAGGTATTACAATCTGGTTTTTATTGGCCTACTCTTTTCAAGGATGCATGTAAGTTTGGTCTTTCTTGTGATGAATGTCAAAGAATTGGTAATGTTTGTAGATGTCAGGAAATGCCTATGAATTATTCACTTGTTATTGAACCATTTGATGTTTGGGGTTTTGATTATATGGGACCTTTTCCTAAATTCAATGGGTATACTCATATTTTAGTTGCTGTTGATTACGTTACTAAGTGGGTAGAAGCTATTCCAACTAGTAGTGCTGATCATAACACTTCTATTAAAATGCTTAAAGAAGTTATTTTCTCGAGATTTGGAGTCCCTAGATATTTAATGACTAATGGTGGTTCACATTTTATCCATGGTGCATTCCGTAAACTGCTTGCTAAATATGATGTCAACCATAGAATTGCATCCCCCTATCACCCTCAATCTAGTGGTCAAGTTGAATTGAGCAATAGAGAAATAAAGTTAATTTTGCAAAAGACCATCAATATATCTAGAAAGAATTGGTCTAAAAAACTTGATGATGCATTATGGGCTTATAGAACTGCTTATAGAAATCCTATGGGTATGTCTTCCTATAAAATGGTTTATGGAAAAGCAGGTCATTTACCTCTTGAGTTGGAACATAAAGCATATTGGGCAATTAAAGAAGTCAATTATGATTTTAAACTTGCCGGTGAAAAGAGCTTATTTGATATTAGGTCGCTAGATGAATGGAGAACCCAAGCTTATGAAATCGCCAAATTGTTTAAAGAAAAAGTTAAAAGATGGCATGATAAAAGAATTCAAAAACAGGAATTCAAAGTGGGTGAGTATATTCTATTATACAATTCTTGTTTTAGATTTTTTGCAGGAAAACTTCTCTCTAAATTGGAAGGACCATATATCATCGAGGAAGTTTATCGCTCTAGAGCCATTAAGATCAATAACGCCGAAGGCACTAATCCGAGAGTGGTCAATGGGCAAAGAATTAAGCATTACATCTCAGGTACACCTATTAATGTTGAAACTAACATTATTCAAACCATGACACCGGAGGAATACATAAGAGAGACCTTCCAGAACACTCCAGAACCCTGAAAAGGAAGAGGTACGTGATACAGTAAGTAAACCGACTCCAAAAATTCTATAAAAATACTTTATGTCAGTTTTGGAATATTAGAAAAAATACAAAAATAAGAAACAACTGAGGGGACCCATGAGGTGCACATGAGGCACCAGTGCGCACCACCCCCCCTGGCGCACCCTGGTGGCTCGTGGGCCCCTCGTGAGCCCTCGCAACTCCGTTTTCTTCTGAATACTTGTTTTGCAAGATAAAAATTCTTTATATATACTCCTGGACGTTTTGACTACCGTATCGCAGAAAAATCCTCTGTTCTTGTTTCGTGCTGTTTTCTTCCTCCTCCAAGCCAGGCATTATGTCTTCTTCCTCCTCCAATAACGTAGAAGACGATGCTTGGTTGCTGCAGATGGAACTAAAGAGAGAGGGGAGCGAGGAGGCCGCCATGGAAGAAGATGAAGGAGACTCGCTCGGAGTCCACCCTCCGGCCTCTGAGAGGGGCACGCTGGCTGGTATCTCCACTACTCTAAACCCCCATCAAGCCACGAGGCCGAGGAACGATCAAGGGAATCATGAAGTGCAAAGAGGGCTTCCCCCTAGGAGGCCCTTACACAGGTTACATCGGAACAATTTTCATAATTTGGTTCACAACTATGGGGTCGAAAATACTCCTCGTATGCACATACCGTCCAACTGGGACATATCTCGTCCAAGGGAAAGTGATGCAGGAACAAACTCCTGGGGACCGGAGAATAAACATATTATGGCTGAGGTGGAGAGGAACACTGAGTTAACTCGTCAAGCTCTCCGTGAAATTCAAAGTTTGAGAGAGGCACTCATGAGCATTATGGAGAACAAGCCCACCACTTCATCACCACCATCATCACCGAAGAAAGAGATTTGAGTACATGGGTATGGGCACTCCCCTTGGCTTGTGCCAAGCTTGGGGGAGGTGCCCCGGTATCGTATCACCGTCACTTTTATTATCTTTACCTATTTTTAGTTCGATCCTTAGTTATTTCGTGATTTAGTTGAATAAAAGTTTAGGATGATCTATTTTCGAGTGCTAGTTTCGTGATCTATCTATCTATGTAATTGAGTTGAGAGCTATATAATAAAGAGTAGTTTGAGTTTTTGCTTCTTTACTTTTATGTTTCAATCCTAGCAATGAAAATAATGAAAAAGATCATATGCTAATCTGATGGAAAGTAATGACATTACATAAAGAAACGTATAAGTGGTAAAATTTATTGAAAGTTAACAAACATAGCATTGGTCAATGATGCAATTCATGAAAAAATTAATAAGGGAAGAGAAGATTCACATGCAAATATACTATCTTGGACATCTTTTATGATTGTGAGCCCCCATTGAGTATTTTATGTTAAATTGTTGACGTTGGACAAGGAAGACAACGTAATGAATTATGTTTGCTTATATTCACATAGAAGTTATATTGTCGTAGATCCTCCAACATGTGGTGCTTGCCCAATATCTTTGCTAGCCAAAAATCCACATCAAGTAGAGATACTACTTGTGCATCCAGAAACCTTGAACCCAATTTATTTCATGAGAGTCCACTTTACCTACCTATGGATTGAATAAGATCCTTCAAGTAAGTTGTCATCGGTGCATAAAGCAATAAAAATTGCTCCTAAATATGTATGATCTTTTATTGTAAGGGAAAATAAGCTTTGTACGATCTTGTGATGGTAAAGAAATAAAAGCGACGGACTGCATAATAAAGGTTGCTATCACAAGGGGCAATATAAAGTGATGTTCCTTTGCATTAAGAGCTTGTGCATCCCAAAACAAAAAGCGCATGACAACCTCTGCTTCCCTCTGAGAAGGGCCTATCTTTTACTTTTATGTATTTACTTTTCATGCAAGAGTCAATAGTGTTCTTCTCCATTCCTTTTTATTTTTCTCTTTTGCAAGCATCATGTGGTAGGGAAAGATCTAGGCATATATATCCAGTTGGATATCAGTGATCATGAGTTATTACTGTTGACATTACCCTTGAGGTGAATAAGTTGGGAGGCGAAATTATAAGCCCCTATCTTTCTATGTGTCTGGCTGAAAATTTTTGCTCCATATATATGTTGTGAGTGTTAGCAATCATAGAAGACTAAATGATGGTCGAGTATGTGGACTTGCTAAGAAGCTCCTACATGAGACCCTTCCTGAAAATATGTTGAATTGCAATTACATTGTTGACTGAGAACATAGTTTGTTAGTTTTCAAGAAAGTTTATGTCGTATACTTCGTTGTTGTGATGAATTGTTACTTGCTCATGAGAAGTTCTATGATAATGAATATTGCTGTTATAATAATGATCATGATGCTACTATGTCCGTATTTTTGTTTTTACCGACACCTCTCTCTCTAAACATGTGGACATGATTATCGATATCGGCTTTCGGTTGAGGACAAGCGAGGTCTAAACTTGGGGGAGTTGATACATCCATTTTGCATCATGTTTTCCTACTGTTATTTATAGTGTTTTTAATCAATATAACACTTTGTGGAGCAATTCTAATGCCTTTTCTCTCTTAATATGCAAGATCTACACAAAGAGGGAGATTGCCGGCAGCTGGAATTCTGGACCTGAAAAGCTATGTCAGAGATACCTATTCTGCACATCTCCAAATGAGCTGGAATTTCACGGAGATTTATTTTGGAATAAATAAAAAATACTGGAGAAAAGAAGTACCAGAGGGGGTCACCCAGGTGCCCACGAGGCACCAGGGCGTGCCACCCCCCCTGGCGTGCCCTGGTGGCTTGTGGGGCCCCTGGCCAGCCTCCGGTGCCCATTTTCTGGTATATAAGCCCATTTGCCCTAGAAAAAAAAAAGGAGAAGACTTTTGGGATGGGGCGCCACCGTCTCAAGGCGAAACTTGGGCAGGAGCACTTTTGCTCTCCGGCGGAGCGATTCCATCGGGGATACTTCCCTCCCGGAGGGGTAAATCGAAGCCATCAACATCACCAACGATCCTCTCATCGTGGGAGGACCAATCTTCATCAATATCTTCACCAGCACCATCTCATCTCAAACCCTAGTTCATCTCTTGTATTCAATCTTTGTCTCAAAACCTCAGATTGGTACCTGTGGGTTGCTAGTAGTGTTGATTACATCTTGTAGTTGATGCTAGTTGGTTTATTTGGTGGAAGATTATATGTTTAGATGCTTAATGCAATTCATACCCCTCTGATCTTGGACATTAATATGATGTGTGAGTAGTTACTTTTGTTCTTGAGGACATGGGAGAAGTCTTGTCATAAGTAATCACGTGAATTTGGTATTCGTTCGATATTTTGATGATATGTATGTTGTTGATTCTCTTAGTGGTGTCATGTGAACGTCGACTACATGGCACTTCACCATCTTTGGGCTTAAGGGAATGCATTGTGGAGTAGTAATTAGATGATGGGTTGCTAGAGTGACAGATGCTTAAACCCTAGTTTATGCGCTATTCCTTAAGGGACTGATTTGGATCCATATGTTTAATGCTATGGTTAAATTTATCTTAATTCTTCTTTCATAGTTTCGGATGCTTGTGAGAGGGGTTAATCATAAGTGGGAGGCTTGTTCAAGTAAGAACAGCACCCAAGCACTGGTCCACCCACATATCAAATTATCAAAGTAGCGAACGCGAATCAAACAAGCATGATGAAAGTGACTAGATGAAATTCCCGTGTGTCCTCAAGATCGCTTAGCTTATTATAAGAGACCGTTTCGGCCTGTCCTTTGCTACAAAAAGGATTGGGCTACTTTGCTGCACCTTATTTACTATTGCTACTTGTCACTTGTTACAAATTATCTTGCTATCAAACTACTCGTTGCTGATAATTTCAGTGCTTGCAGAAAACACCTTGCTGAAAACCGCTTGTCATTTCCTTCTGCTCCTCATTGGGTTTGACACTCTTACTTATCGAAAGGACTACGATTGATCCCCTATACTTGTGGGTCATCAGCGGGCCTCACGCAGCTCGCACACTCCCCCCGCGGTCATCCGCCCCCCCACGGCTGGGAACGCATGGACCGGGGGTGTTGACCCTGATAGTGGGTCCCATGGCCCACATGTCAGGGAGAGAGAGGGGTTATGAGAGAGGGAGAGAGTTTTTTTTATGTTGGTGGGGTCCACGTGTAAGTCAAAGAGGGATGAGAGAGAGTGAGTTTTTTTTATGTTGGTGGGTCCCACCTGTAAGTGACTGACCCATGGGAGAGCTGAGCTGGCCTAGTTTTCCTTTTATTTTTTAAGATTTGGTCCTGCATGTAAGTCGCACATGGAGTCAGGGGCAAATTGTCCGATAAACGCCCAGAAAACGGTCAAAGCCCTTTGACCGGATGGAAACGGCACGGAATGGCATTTCTGTAATGGCACCAAAGGGCAGAGGGGCAAATTTGAGCATGCTTCGAAATTAGGGGTAAATATGAGTAGGTGGTTCAAGTTAGGGACAGAAATGCAAATGGCCCTATGAATAAACCCCGTCGTTTTATCCTTAATGGCAACAATACAAATACGTGCCTCGCTACCCCTACTATCACTGGGTGAGGACACCGCAAGATTGAACCCATCACAAAGCATCTCTCCCATTGAAGATAAATCAATCTAGTTGGCCAAACCAAACAGATAGATCGGAGAGAAATATGAAGCTATAACAATCATGCATAATAAAGTACAACAAAGACTCAATTACTTTCAATGAATAATCTGATCATAAACCAACAATTCATCGGATCCCAACAAACACACAGGAAAAGAAGATTACATCGGATAAAACTCCATGGAGATCATGGAGAACTTTGTATTGGAGATCAAAGAGAGAGAAGACGCCATCTAGGTACTAGCTATGTACCCATAGGTCTATGGTAGACTACTCACACATCATCGGAATGGTAGCAAGGTTGATGTGGAAGCCCTCCGTGATCGATTCCCCCTCCGGTAGATCGCTGGACAGATTGGATCGTGGAAGAACAGAAGCTTGTGGCGGTAGAAAATTTATTTCGGGTGGCTCTTTGTTTGTTTTGGAATATTTGGGAATTTATAGAAGTTGAATTAGGTCAAACAGAGTTGCATGGGACCCACGAGCTCGGGTGGCGCGCCCCCCCAGGGGGGCGCCACATGAGCTCGTGGATCTCCCGTACGTCTTCTAGCCTCCTCCCTAAGCTTTGATTCTAGGGTCCCTTCTGGTCCAGAAAAAATCATTTAAAAGTTTTATTTCCATTTGGACTTCGTTTGGTATCGATTTCCTGAAAACCCAAAAAACGGGCAAAAACAGCAACTAGCACTGGGCACTGAGTTAATAGGTTAGTTCCCAAAAATGATATAAAATTGCATATAGAGTATATAAAGTATCCAAGATTGATAATATAATAGCTTGATACAATCAAAAATTATAGATACATTGGAGACGTATCAAGCTACCAGGGCCGCCTGGTTCTTGAAGCCTTTTCTTATGGCTCTACTGGCGTCGTTAGACCTGTTGTGTTGCCACAACGGATGGGTGCGCTGCTGAAGCGGTTGAACTCCTTGGCCTATGGCTACGGCCATCACGTTGATAATGGTGAGCTTGTGATGGCCAAGGCTAGCCGAGCAACTTCGGCATCTTCCTCTTGAGAGCGGCTTCTCGGCCGCCAGCTGTACCGCTTTTTTGGCGGTGTATGGGAAAAAGGTGGAAGACCTTGTCGGACAGGATCCTCAAGTGGAATGTTGGTAATATAAAACCATTCGGTCACCCATGTTCCGACATCCTACTTCAGGGTACCAAAAAGGTAACCAGCCCCGACCATTCTGCACACCTCGGCTCCCCCGACCTCGATGATGGAACTGTCATGGGAGCATGGAGCTAGGCAAAAATATTTCTAGCATAATCCAAAGTGAGTTTCACAACCAAGGAAGACCTCACAAAGAGTGACAAACCCCGCTATATGGAGGATGGAGTTGGGATAAAGGTATTGGAGCTGGATTCCGTAGAACTCCAAGAGGCCCCTGAGGAAGGGGTCGATCGGGAAGCCTAGACCCCGGAGGAGAAAATGGACGAAGCAGATCCACTCCTCCCCATGAGGCATGGGGTAATTGTCGTTGATAACTCCTATATCCGTTACCTGCAACCCAAGACGGAAAGATATGAAATATGGATCGGGTAAATACCCCTCGGTGGCGAGCCAATTGAGCTGTGCGCGAGTGATCGAACAACTTTTCGAATCTCCTTCAACGGGGCCATTAGGAAGCTTCGACGAACTGGGAGCGATCACCATTGTTGGAGCTCCAGAAGCAATATGGGAAGGAAGGGTTGCGCAAGAGCACGGAAGAAGCGAGCGGGGTGAGAGAAATTACTTCCCCTGCTACCGTTTATTTACCACGGTGAGACGGGTTGTGACGGGACGTTTGAGTCTCCAATAGTTACTCCACGTGTTCCCCAGGCATCAAGCATTATTTTGGAAACTCAAGGAAGGGGTAAACAAAAACACCATGGAAGGCGGGTCTTTGGTCCCACCACGTCTCCCTTTAGCGGGTATATCGAGATGGGACCACTAAAACTACCAAGGGTCGTTAGTGGTCCACGGAGAATAAAACTTCCCTTACAAGGGATTGACCTCGGGGAATTATTCTCGGACTCTACGAAAATATGGGGACTACTAAAAGATGCCCAGATATCCGAAGTATCTCGATGCCCGAATTCGTGTGGGTGGCCAAACCTCAATAGCGGGGCCTAGTACAATGGGCCTTGGAGCCGAGCACGTCCTTGGACTCTGAAACCGACGTGGAAGATAGAACTCGCCTACGAAGCCCATGACTAAAAAATTATGATACTATCCCGAGGAAGGAACCAATTGTCCTCGGCTTGAAGACTAGTTCAGGGGCTACTGACGGTGTCCTGGATTAGGGGGTGCACACCATGTCGGTCCCCCGTTATGGGCCGAGTTGATGACCCGTCTACAATTGAAGACTGGGACGTAGATGCCCTGGCCCTCTGCGTAATCAAGACGAAGATCTCCGAAGACTTGGCATGCACTTCAAGGCGTATTTGAATGATCGGCATGTTTATCCCCAGATTGTAACCGACTATGTGTAAACCCTAGGTACCCCCGGTGCCTATATAAGTCGAGGGGTTTAGCCTGTAGAGGCAAGACTAAGAGGTTTAGAGCTTAGAACTCACTCATATGATCTCGAGGTAGATCATAATGTACCTTGTACCTCATCACAATCAATATAACAAGAACAGGACGTAGGGTTTTACCTCCTTGAGAGGGCCCGAACCTAGGTAAAACATCATGTCCCCATTCTTCCAGTTACCATCATTCCAAGGTCACCAGCTCGGGACCCTTACCCGAGATCCGCCGGTTTTAGCACCGACAGGCGGCGTGGAACCTCTTTTGCGGCTACAACGGCCATGGTGGTCATGTGGGCAGCACCATGCATGGCCGGGGCTCGGTGGTGGTCGTGGTTGGTAGCCGGCCGGGGTTTTTTTTTTCTGTCGGTAGCATCGGGCTTTGGTGGTGAGCCGGGTGGTGGTTCGAGAGGGCGACATTCCTTGTTTCATGGTTCAAGGGGAGGGTTTCTTGTGGCTGCTTGGGGGCGAAAGCCTTACTTAAGCATTGGCCAGAGCCGGGCACCGAACACCTCTTGAAGGCGTTGTTTATCAAGGGCATATGCCCTCTTTCCTCGCACTCTAGGGGAAACCCTACTTCCAACATCTGGAACGGGCGATGGCGGCACTCATGTGTCGGAGTCCTCCATGGAGGCATCTCCTTGGAGTGGTCTTTGGTTCGCGGGACCTGTCATTGCTTGCTACGGGGATGCTAGTATTGGGGCACGCGGTATACAACTCTAGCGCCAAATAGAAATTCCTACCAAGCAATCAAGAACATACTATTGCAGATAGATTACACGATCAGGTTTTACCACTACGCAGTCACCGCAACAGAAGTAGAGTTGGTGATGTGTGTAGCCGATTAGCCAAGCCGCCTCCTCCTCGCGTAGCCAATCTCCCACAAACGTATGTTAAAAATTTCACAAGGAATTAAAAAAATTCTAGGAATTACCCATGATTGCCTAGGATTGATTGTGATTGACTTTGATTTGCTTGATTGGTTGCCTAGAAGGGACAAAACCCAATGCAGATAGTTGAAACCCTAGCTAGCCTTGGTAGGAATCCAAGCCATTTTGAAAATATTATTTGGGTAAAAGTTTTTTCAATAAGTCCCAAGTAATATTCAAGTCATGATGATTTCCCCTAAAAGGATTTGAGTTGGTTTTATTTTGGAATCAATTCAAAAGCCAAAGGGAATTATTCAAAAATGGTTTTGTATTTTATTTGGCAGGAAATGATATTCCACAAGCCCAAATGATGACCTTGACCCTTTGCCATTTTTCTAAAATGGATTTGAAACATATTTGGTTTTGAAACCAATATTCAAATTCAAAAGAAAATATAAGTTGCAGAAATTATATGTCCAAAATGCCCAAACAAAAAGTTCAAACATTCTTGAATATTCCATTTGGAATTTAGAAAACATTCACTGTTTGAATAAAAATCAAATTCAAATTCTATTTGAATTTATAGAGAAGACAAAAAAGAAAAAGGGAAAACAGAAAAAAGAAAATAAAAATAAAATGAGAAAGCCCAACTAGCCAGGTCGCCCAGCAACTAGCCTAGCCAGCCCAGCTAGCCCTGCGCCCTCTCTCTCCCTTCTCTCCCACTGACCGACCGGCCCCACCAGTCAGCCCCTTCCCTAACCTCCCGCACCCACGCGCTCTCCAAGCTCGGCAACCCCCACGGCCATGCCCCTATAAAAGCCCTTAACCCCCTCATCGTTTTGCCCCAGCCCACAGCCCTCCACGCCATCAGGCTGATCCGCCGTAGACCCCCGAGCCCCGCTCTGCCCTAGGTCGCTCTGGCAAAGATTCCGGCGAACCTAGCCCTCCGCGAGACCTCCCACGGCCACCACTCAATCCACCACTCTCTTGTGAGCCCCCTGGACATCTTCGCCATGCCAGAAGCCCCCTGGAGCGCCAACTCCGTCGAGGACCGAACCTCTCCACCGCCCCGTGGTCAACTCCGGCGAGGTAAGCCACCGCCCGCGCGTCCCATCATGTCCATCATCTTTTCCGCACCCGTGCATGTCCACTGACCATAGCCATTCATCCCCAGGCACTTGATTTGGATGCCCGCGTCCACACCCGAGAGCTCGGTCATCTGTAGCCGCTCTGGCGAGCCCGTGACGGCCACCTCCGTCGTCCCCAGCCCCGTCCGACGCCACCAGCTACTCCGCGACGACGAGCCATGTCCACCCGTGCCTCTTCCTGTCTCCGGCGACCTCTAGAATGACCGGAGCATCCACATCCGGGCTGTGCGCCGCCACCGTTGACTTTTCCGGCGAGATTCCGGCAAAGACTCCGGTGAGGACTAAAACCATAACCCCCTCCATCTAATCTGCACCGTTCGATTTAGATCCAACGCACCTCATGCACTCACTTAAATCGAATCAATATCAACCAATCAGAGACTGCCACGTCATCACCTTATCCAAAACATTATCCAGAACATTTTCGGTTAAATTGAATTAAATGGCAATTTTGCAGAAAAGCCCCTGAAACTAAAACACTCATAACTAATTATCTACAAGTCCAAATTGAGTGATTCTCTTTGCAAAATGACCCTCATGAAATGTACTTTCACCCTGTCCTGAAATATTTCACATTTGAATAATTTAAAATTCAAATTAAAACAGAATGAATTTGAATTTGAATAGGGCATAACTTGCACATAATAAATCCAAATAAATTGATTATTTTTGCAAATTAAACCTAGTGAAATATATTTTCACCACATAACACTTTAGTTCAAATTTGAATAATTTAAAAATACAATTTAAACAGAAACCAGTATAGTCAGAATTCAAATAGAAATTAAACCTAATTAGGTTCAACCTTGGAATAAAAAATTTGTTTAATAAAACAATTATGATACAAATAAGTTCAGAAACTATAACATGAACTTAGTAATTATCTTTGGATTATTATTTGACTTTAGGAAATTCAAATAACATTGGAATTGAATTCAAACATGGTTTGAATATAACTTTGAAACCCTAGGTCCAAATTGAAGTAAAACTAATGCTATATGGTTTAGTGAATTAAATTAATCCTAGCAAATATTTTGGAGTTAATATTTGACTATATGGAAAGATGACCTCAAATTAAATTAAATAAAGTTTGAAACTATTTGCACTTAGTAAATCAATTGGATTCATAGTTGACTTTAATTTAAACTAAAGATCAAATGAATAAACCTTAGCAACCACATTGGGTTTGTACTTGACTTTAGTTGAACCAAATTGAGTAAATGAACTGTGGTAATCAATTGGAATTATATTTGACTTTAGATAAACTAAAATCAAATAAATAAATTGTAGTAATTATATTGGACTCATATTTGTCTTCAGTTAAACTTGAATCAAACAACTAAACCCTAGAAAACATATTGGATTGTTACTTGACTTTATGGAAGGCAGTAATTATTGAATTGAACCAGCCAAGTCAACTATGCAATAGTTCATATTCCAATTTGACTTAGTAGAACCAAATCAAATTGTCAACTCAATTCAATCTGAACATGAACTTGGCTATCCAAGACTCATAGACCATGACTCTATTGTTAACATTCTTTTCCAGGATGTGACAACCACAACTTGACATCACATACTCCTTATGTGATGAACCCTTTTTGTTGACACTTGCATGTGAACCCTTATGTCACATGTATTCCAATTAACAACCACTATGTTGTTTCTAGACTCTTATGAGTTAACTCTGACACATGATCTCATAGCACAATGACACTGACACAATACACAACACTTATTATATGTTTGATTGTATTGTATGGTTGTTTATGATTGCTCTTTACTTACGATAGATTGTATGGAGAGCGAGGAGTAACATGATCAAGATTGTGAGATTGAAGAATCGTCAATACAGGCAAGTGGAACAATTGATCACAACCTATGTTTTCATGCATTGTAGTTGTTTTCAACTAGGAAACCCCTATAGGATTTTTACTTTATGCTTGACAGAACCCACTAGAGTGATGTAGGTCCATTTATACCCTAACCTTGTAACCATCGAGTAGTTGCTCAGCCGCTATATCGTGGATTGGGAAACACCTATATTATTCCACCATATAACCACATGGTTGACTACTTAACTAATACTTAATTAATGAATCATCTGTGCGGTGCTTCGGTTTTGCTTGGATGGTCGATAGTGTTGTGGGCGACTGCCCAGGCTCAAACGGATTGTACGAGTTCAAAGTTGAGTAGCTTCCATGTTTAACCGTGAGACAATATGGGCTCTATCTGGACCAAGTAAGTTGTGGGAACCCTCCTGCGGTAGACTAGCAGATGTAGATCTTGAAGTAGGAACCCGGACTGGGTGTACCTTTTCTGAGGGGGCGACAACTTCCCAAAAGTCTCATCTTGGTCTACCTGGCTACTTCACAAGTGAAGTTTAGTGGCACAAGGGTGTGATCGGGAATCATGGGTAAAGTACACAAACCTCTACAGAGTGTATAAAACTGATCATGATTAGTCGTGTCCCCGGTTATGGAGAACTTTTGAGCAACTCATCCGAGAATTGTCAGTTTGATCTCATCACCTCTTAAATAAAATAAATGGGTTGAACCGACGGGGAGTGTGGAGCTAATCTCGAAGGACTAGGGATTTGCCAGGATCTCTGGAGAAAGGCTTGGGGCAACCGGGGATTTACCGGGGAACCCACATGCTCAAATGCTTATCTGGCTACGACCGGGGTTTTACCGGGAGTGCCTATAGACTACGACCGGGGATTTACCGAGAGTGTCATAATACTATTAGAATAGACCACTACTATAAAGATAGGGAAACTATTTTCGCGCAAAGAAAACTAGCCGCACCACCTTGCATGTTTATCTTTCCTACGAGCCTATACTGGTGAAGCTTGCCAATACATTCTATGTATTGACCCTTGTGGCTGCAACGTATCATGTTACAGGTTTACCGTATCGAGTGCAAGGTACACAATAGGGTTACGATGCTATACTCAACTTCTGCCTGTGAGTGCATGGACTCCATAAGACTAGAATGATATCTTCGCTGCATGATTGTAATGTAAGCTAGCCTACGAGCTAAGCAGGTGTGTATTGTAAAGCACTAGATCTGCGATGTAATACTTGACACATGATGTATTCTCAGTATTTCATCATCGACTGTGCATGTCAGCTATTGATCCAGGGACTGACATAGTAAGCGCGGAGATTCGAGCCCCATTCCGGGACCGGGTCATGACAAAACGGTTCCTCGTGGATCCTTCAAACAGTTCCCCATGGATCACTCAAACAAATCCTTGTAGTTCCCTCGAACGGTTCGTCCAAGCACCACAGATGTGATGCCTCCAAGGTATCTAAACATATGGGGAGTAGCGTCGGGCAATGGAGTACTAGGTCTGGTCGCACTGCATATGGGCGTGGGGAGTGGCGGCGGCGGCTGTGGTGGGAGAAAAAAGATCAAACCTAAATGTTCGCCGACTCCCCTTTATATAGACCTCCGAGGTGGGCACAACACTTGAGGCCCACTAGGAGTCCACGCCCAATTTCCACTTGGATCCAATCCAAATGGGCTCCTGCTGCTTAAGTGAGTGACCCTATAGGTTCACGTACACATGGACACGACCCGAGTCGATAGTTGGTAGCGACTCCTAGCAGAGCGTGCCAACTCCCATGTGTGTGAAAATTTGTTTGACGAACCTCGATGATATGTCATATGAAACTTTCCTTTTGCCTCACGATATATGTTGTCGAGCTCAAGGCAAGCACTTGTCACCCTTTTGGTAGCTCAACCTCTCTTCTAGAAACTGTGATATAGATTCATGAACCAGGTTAAGACTTAACCCAAGTCGCATCGCCATGCTTACCAAATCTGATGACTTGAGAGGGTCCAGAGAATATCTCTCTGTATCGGAGAGACAAATCCCATCTTGGTCAACCATGTCTCGCGGCATGTCTCATGACTCAACCAAAAGCTACCTTTATAGCTACCCAGTTACGGAGTAGCGTTTGATGGACCCTACGTGAGTCGAGCCTCATCCCAAGAACATGCGAGGACCTCAGGTCTATTGAGACTAACCGATGACAATATCCCGCTGCTTCTCAATGCGGGTCTGACATCGGTGATCTCCATCCCCGAGTCAATAATATCGGTTTAGCATCTCTATGCCCATGACTTGTGAAAGATAGTCATCAACCGAATGATATACTAGTCAAAGGGTATGTGTCCGCATAACCTTACCAACTAGGGACCTGATGACCCACAAGTATAGGGGATCAATCGTAGTCCTTTCGATAAGTAAGAGTGTCGAACCCAAAGAGGAGCAGACGGAATTGATAAGCGGTTTCAGCATGGTGGTCTCTGCAGGTGCTGTAAAGTAGTAGAAACAGATAGTTTGATAGCAAGGTAATTTGTAACAAGTAACAAGTAACCAAAATAACAAGGTGCAGCAAAGTGGCCCAATCCTTTTATTGCAAAGGACAAGCCGGAAGTACTTCTTATATTAAGCAAAGCGTTCTCCAGGACACATGGCAATTCTCGTCTAGTCACGTTCATCATGTTTAGTTGATTCACATTCACTACTTAGATAAATTAATATGTGGGTGGACCGGTGCTAGGGTGTTGTTCTTACTTGAACAAACAACCCACTTCTGATTACCCCCTCTCACAAGAATCCGCAACTACAAAAGAAGAATTAAGATAAATCTAACCATAGCCTGAAACATGTGGATCCAAATCAGCCCCTTAAGGAATAGCGCATAAACTCGGGTTTAAGCTTCTATCACTCTCGCAACCCATCATCTACTTACTACTCCACAATGCCTTCCCCTAGGCCAAAATATGGTGAAGTGTCATGTAGTCGACGTTCACACGACGCCACTAGAGGAATAACAGCATACACTTCATCAAAATATCGAACGAATACCAACTTCACATGATTACTTATAACAAGACTTCTCACATGTCCTCAAGAACAAACGGAACTACTCACAAATCATATTCATGTTCATGATCAGAGGAGATAAATATATGATTAAGGATCTGAACATATGATCTTCCACCAAATAAACCAACTAGCATCAACTACAAGATGCAATCAACACTACTAGCAACCCATAGGTACCAATCTGAGGTTTTGAGACAAAGACTAAATACAAGAGATGAACTAGGGTTTGAGATGAGATGGTGCTCGTGAAGATGTTGACGGAGATGAGTCCTCCCACAGTGAGAGGAACGTTGGTGATGTTGATGGCTTCGATTTCCCCCTCCCAGCGGAATCGCTCCGCCGGAGAGGAAAAGTGCTCCTGCACAGGTTCCGCCTCGAGACGGCGGCGCTTCGTCCCGAAAGTCTTCTTCTCTTTTTTCTAGGGAAAATAGCCTCATATAGCAGAAGGAGGGCATCGGAGGGCTTCTGTGGGCCCCACAAGGCATGAGGGTGCGCCCAGGGGGTGGGGCGCGCCCCCTTGCTTTGTGGGGCCATGGTTTCTGCTTTCTAGTACTTCTTTATTCCAGTATTTTTTAATATATCCCAAAATAATTCTTCATAAAATTTTAGGTCATTTGGAGCTCCGGAGAATAGCTATCTCTGTTGTAGCTCTTTTGGGTCTAGAATTCCAGCTGCCGGCAATCTCCCTCTTCATCTAAATCTTGCGTATTAAGGGAGAAAAGGCATTAGAATTGCATCATAAAGTGAAATATTGATCAAAAACACTATAAATAATAGTAGGAAAACATGATGCAAAATGGACGTATCAAGTCCCCCAAGTTTAGACCTCGCTTGTCCTCAAGTGAATGCCGAACTCGATAATCATGACCACATGTTTAGAGAGAGAGGTGTCGATAAAACAAAATACGGACATAGAAGCATCATGATCATATTATAACTGTAACTATTCATCATAAAACGTCTCATAATCAAGTAATGATTCATCCACAAACTAGAGTATAAACCATGAACTTTCTTGAAAACTAACAAACAAAGCATATTTTTGGAGCAAACGTTTCAGTCAGACACATAGGAAGATGGGGTTTATTGCTTCACCTCCCAACTTATTTACCTCAAGGATAATGTCAACAATAATAACTTATGATTACCTACACCCAACTGGATATATGTGCCTGGATCTTTCCCTACCACATGATGCTTGCCAAGTGGAGAATAATTAAGGGTCGAATAAGGATGAATATTATAGACTCTTGCATAGTAATAGAAAAGGATGAAAAGTAAACGATAGGCACTTCGTAGAGGGAAGTAGAGGTTGCCATGCACTTTTTCATTTGGATGTGCAAGCTCTTAATGCAACGGAACGTCACTTTATATTGCCCCTTGTGATAGCAACCTTTATTTTGCAGTCTGTTGCTTTTATTTCTTTACCCTCACAAGTTCGTACAAAGCTTATTTTCCCTTACAATACAAATTCATACATATTTAGGAGAAATTTTTATTGCTTTGCACCGATGACAACTTACTTGAATGATCTTATTCAATCCATAGGTAGATATGGTGGACTCTTATGACAAGAAATTGGGTTTTAGGGTTTTTGGATGCACAAGTAGTATCTCTACTTAGTACGAAATTTTGGCAAGCAACAGATTATAAGAAAGCAACACATGTTAGAGGATCCATGACTATATAACTTCTATGTGATTATAAGCAAACATAACTCATTACGTTGTCTTCCTTGTCCAAGATCAACTATTTGATCAAGCTGAAAATATTTGATGGGGGCTCACAATTATAAAAGATGTCCAAGATAGTGTATTTATATGTGAAACATCTCTTCCTTTATTATTCTTTCATGAATTGCATCAATGAGCAATGGTATGTTTGTTGACTTCCAATAAATGTTATCAATATATTTCTTATATGTGAAGTCATTACTCCTCATGGGATTAGCATATGAACTTTTATTATTGCTAAGATTGAAACAAGAAAGCAAAAAAACTCAAACTACTATTTATTATATAACTCTCACACTCGATTACATAGATAGAACAATCACGAAACAAGCACTTGAAAACTACTTCATACTAATACTTATATTCTTCAAAATCACGAAATAACTAAGGATCGAACTAAGATAGATAACAATGATAAAAGTGATGGTGATACGATACCGGGGCACCTCCCCCGAGCTTGGAACAAGCCAGGGGTGGTGCCCATACCCGTGTACTCAAGTTTCCTTCTTCGGTGATGGTGGTAATGAAGTGGTTGGCTTGTCCTCCATCTTCCAAGGCATGGGCTCACCATTGAAGAAAGAAGAACGAGTCTCTGGAATCCTGAAATCTGCAGCTAGGCTCATCCTTTTAAACCTGGATTCATACTCACAGTTTTGGTTTTGCAGGTCAAAGATTTGTGCTTGGAGATTCTCAATCTGGTCATGAAGCTTGAAGATGGCCTCTCTGATCTCCTTGCTATCCCACTTATGCTCACAGATAAAATCCGTGATCATGAAGTGGTTGGCACTGAGTCCGCGCTCCACCATCCCTTGACACTTGAAGATTTCCTGCTCCACTGCTTCAAGCCTGGCCTTCTCGCTTCCCTCTTTCTTTGGTCCTTGAACGTCCCAGATGTGAAGCACCCCCTCACGAATCTCCTTGGTTTGAGGGTGTTTCATCACCTCTGGAAGGTAGGGGTTGATGACCTTCTCGAAGAACTTGTCCTTGGACGAGCTTGATGACGACATGGAGGTCTAGATCTGTTAGAAAAATAGCCCGAAACAAGAACAGAGGAGAAACTTGTGATACGGAGGTCAAAACATCATGGAGTATATATAATGAATTTTTATCTTGCAGGAGAAGTATGCGGGAAGAATATAGAGTCAGGAAAGTGCACGAGGGGGCCATAAGGCAACAGGGCATGCCCAGGGGGTAGGGCGCACCCCCCTGCCTTGTGGTCTCCTCGTGAACCTTCTCGGCTGTTTCTTAATTTTTCTAATATTTCTAATATTCCAAAATTGACAAAAAATATTTTTATGGAATTTTTGGAGTCGGTTTACTTACCACATCACATACCTATTCCTTTTTTTATGATTCTGGAGCATTCTGGAAGGCCTCTTCTAGATATTCTTCCGGTGTAATTACTTGAATAATATTGGTTTCAACGTTACTAGGGGTACCTGAAATATAGTGCTTAATTCTTTGCCCATTAACGACCCTTGGATTTGTGCCTTCAGCGTTGTTGATCTTGATGGCTCCAGAGCGATGGACTTCTTCGACAATGTAGAGGCCTTCCCATTTGGAGAGGAGTTTGCCTGCAAAAAATCTAGAATGAGAATTGTACAAAAGAACTTGATCACCGATATTAAATTCTCACTTTTGAATTCTTTTATCATGCCATCTTTTAACTTTCTCTTTAAATAACATGGCATTTTCATAAGCTTGTGTTCTCCACTCATCTAGAGAACTAATGTCAAATAACCTCTTTTCACCAGCAAGTTTGAAATCATAATTAAGTTCTTTAATTGCCCAATAAACTTTATGTTCTAATTCGAGAGGTAAATGACAAGCTTTTCCATAGACCATTTTATATGGGGACATACCCATTAGGTTTTTATAAGCAGTTTTGTATGCCCACAATGCATCATCAAGTTTCTTAGACCAATTCTTTCTAGATCTATTAACAGTGTTTCGCAAGATTAATTTTATTTCTGTATTGCTCAATTCTACTTGCCCACTAGACTGAGGATGATAAGGTGATGCAATTATGGTTTACATCAAATTTAGCTAATATTTTACGGAATGCACCATGAATGAAATGTGAACCACCATCAGTCATTAAATATCTAGGGACTCCAAACCTCGGGAAGATAACTTCTTAAGCATTTTAATAGATGTGTTATGATCAGCACTACTAGTTGGAATAGCTTCTACCAACTTAGTACGATAATCAATAACAACTAGAATATTAGTATATCCATTAGAGGAAGGAAAATGTCCCATATAATCAAAGCCCCAGACATCAAACGATTCAATAACAAGTGAATAATTCATAGGCACTTCTTGACGTCTACCAATATTACCAATTCTTTGACATTCATCACAAGAGAGGACAAACTTACGTGCATCCTTGAAGAGAGTAGGCCAGTAAAAACTAGATTGCAGTACCTTATGTGCAGTTCTATCTATAGCATGGTGTCCTCCGTATGGCTCGAAGTGGCACTTCCTTAGGATCTGTTCCTGCTCATGCTCAGGTACACAACGTCTAATAACACCATCTACTCCTTTGTCTAGATGTGGGTCATCCCAAAAGTAATGTCTTAAATCAAAGAAGAACTTTTTCTTTTGTTGATATGTGTAATTAGGTGGTATATATTTAGCAACAATGAAATTAGCATAATCGGCATACCAAGGATTATCACGAGAGGTAGAAGCATTTATAACAGCTAATTGCTCATCAGGGAAACTATCATTGATAGGTATTGGGTCATCAAGAATATTTTCCAACCTAGACAAATTATCTGCAACAGAATTTTCAGCTCCCTTTCTATCAACAATATGTAAATCAAACTCTTGTAGTAAAAGAACCCACCTAATCAACCTAGGTTTATCATCTTTCTTATACATAAGATATTAATAGCAGCATGATCAGTGTGAATAGTAACTTTAGAATCAACGATATAAGGTCTAAACTTATCACATGCAAACACAACTGCTAGAAATTCTTTCTCAGTAGTAGCATAATTTCTTTGAACACGGTCCAAGGTCTTACTAGCATAATGAATAACATTTAATTTCTTATCGACTCTTTGACCTAGAACAGCACCAATAGCATAATCACTAGCATCACACATGATTTCAAAGGGTAGGTTCCAATCAAGTGGTGGAACAATAGGTGCAGATATTAGGGCTTTCTTAAGTATTTCAAAGGCTTCTACACAATCATCATAAAAAACAAATGGAACATCTTTTTGTAGGAGATTAGTAAGAGGCCTAGAAATTTTAGAAAAGTCCTTAATGGACCTTCTATAGAAACCAGCATGACCTAGGACACTTCTTATACCTTTGATATCTTTAGGACATGGAATTTTCTCAATTGCATCAACTTTAGATTTATCTACCTCAATGTCTCTTTCGGAAATTTTATGACCAAGGACTACACCTTCATTCACCATAAAGTGGCACTTCTCCTAATTCAATACAAGATTAGTCTCTTCACAACTCCGCAAAACTTTGTCAAGATTGCTCAAGCAATCATCAAAAGAAGTTTTGTAAACGAAAAAATCGTCCATGAATACCTCAACAATTTTCAAACAAAAATCAGAGAATATAGCAGTCATACATCTTTGAAAGGTAGCAGGTGCATTACATAAACAAAAAGGCATATGTCTATAAGCAAAAGTTCCATAAGGACAAGTAAAGGTAGTTTTCTCTTGATCTTCTTGTGATACATGTATTTGAGAGAAACCAGAATAGCCATCTAGAAAGCTGAAGTGTGTATGCTTAGACAATCTTTCCAACATTTAATCAATGAAAGGCAAAGGGTAATGATATTTTCTAGTGGCTATATTTAATTTCCTGAAATCAATTACCATCCTATAACCAGTTACAATTCTTTGTGGGATAAGTTCATTTTTATCATTAGGAACAACAGTGATGCCACCTTTCTTAGGAACACAATGAACATGACATACCCATCTACTATCAGCTATAGGATAAATTATAGCTCCCTCCAGAAGCTTTAATATTTCAGTTCTTACCACATCCTTCATTTTTGGATTCAAGCGACGTTGATGATCGACCACTGGTTTAGCATCAGGCTCCATATTAATCTTGTGTTGACATAGAGTAGGGTTAATGCCCTTAAGATCATCGAGAGTATATCCAATTGCAACATAGTGCTTCCTCAAAGTTTTGAGTAATCTCTTTTCTTCGTGCACTGAAAGGTTAGCATTGATAATAACAGGATATATCGATCTTCTTTTCTTCAAGATAAGCATATTTCAATGTATGTGGAAGTTTCTTTAATTCGAACACAGGATCATTCTTAGGTGGAAGAGGGTCTCCCAAAGTTTCAACAGGCAAATTATGCTGAAGGATAGGTGCTTGCCTAAAAAATATTTCATCTATTTCATTTCTTTCATTCATATGCATATCATTTTCATGGTCTACCAGATATTGTTCTAACGGATCAGTAGGAGGCACAACTATAGAAGCAAGACCAATAATATCATCCTTACTAGATAATTCTCTATCATGAGGTTGTCTATTAAACTTAGAGAAATTAAATTCATGAGATACATCACCAAACTTGACCTTAACCTTTTCTTTAACACAATCAATTTCAGCACATTAATGTATTTAGAAAGGTCTACAAAATATAATGGGACAAAAGTTATTTTGTTGTGATCCAAGTACTAAGAAATCAGTAGGATATTTGAACTTACCACACAAGACTTCAACATCTCTAACAATCCTAAGCGGTGAAATACTATCTCTGTTTGCAAGCTTAATAGTAACATCAATATCTACTATCTCAGCAGGTGCAATATCATGCATAACTTCTTGATATAAAGAAAATGGAACAACACTTATACTAGCACCCATATCACATAAACCATGATCTCCAATCTTAACAGAAACAACAGGCATGCCAACAACTGGCTTATTCGTATCTAATTTATCTTGTTCAGTGATAACTTGTTTAGCAATTCTAGTAGCATCATTACAGAAATAAATAACATGCCCATCAATATTATCAACCAAGAGATCTTTAACCATTGCAATAGGAGGTTCCACCTTTATTTGTTCATAGGGTTTAGGTGTTTTAATATTACTTTTATGAACCACAGGTGTAGCTTTAGCATGTTCCTTAATCCTAACAGGGAAAGGAGGTTTCTCAATATAAGTAATGGGTACAGCTGGATTAGCAGTATAAGCAATTGTTTCAGTTTTACCAATAACTGGTTCTTTACAAATTTCTTCAATAGGTGGGATGAAATTTAAACCACTTCTCCTTAGGGAGATCAACATGACCAGCAAATGATTCACAAAATATAGCTACTATCTCAGAGTCAAGTCCATATTTTGCACTAAGCCTATGAAAAACATTTGTTTCTATAAAAGACTTAATGCAATCAAATTCAAAATTTATACCTGACTCGTTACCTTTGTCGATTTTCAAATCTTCAGAGTTGCGCTTAATTCTTTCAATAAGATCCCATTTGAAGTCAATACTTCTTTTCATGAAGGAACCAATAGAAGAATCAAGCATTGTTCTATCATTATGAGAAAGCCGAGCATATTTTTTTGTATAATCAGCCCTTGAGAGCTCATGATTGGGGCACGTGTGCATCATGTATTTAAGCCTTCCCCAAGCTTGAGCGATACTTTCTCCTTCATGAGGCCAAAAATTATTTATATATAATTCCGATCACGATGAACCAAGTGCATAGGATAATTTTTTTGATGGAATTCCAGTTTCAATTGGTTCTAGTCTCATGTTCCGGATTCATCCAATAGCCTATACCATTCCAAAGCCTTTCCCCCAAAAGATAAAGGGAATACTTTCTTCTTAACTCCATCCTCAGATAGGCCTGCAAGCTTAAACAATCCACAAATTTATCTATATAGATTAAGTGCATATCAGGATGTATTGTTCCATCTCCTACGTAAGGATTAGCAAGCAGTTTTTTCAAAATACCCAAAGGAATTTCATAATAAATATTTTCAGTAGGTTCAGTAGGTTGAGGAGCGGCTCTAACCACTTCTGGTTGAGGTGAAGATACCCCAAACCAGCCCCTCAAAGGATTATTTTCCATAGTGACAAGCGAAGATAAATTTGAGCACGTAATATAAATGTTTCCTTACAAAATTCTTCTTACCAAAAGCGCTTCACTCCCCGACAACGGTGCCAAAAAAGAGTCTTGATGACCCACAAGTATGGGGGATCAGTCATAGTCCTTTCGATAAGAGTGTCGAACCCTACGAGGAGCAGAAGGAATTGATAAGCGGTTTTAGCAAGGTGATCTTTGCAAGTGCTGTAAAGTAGTAGGAACAGATAGTTTGATAGCAAGGTAATTCCTAACAAGTAACAAGTAACCAAAGTAACAAGGTGCAGCTGCTACTTGTGAGCTGCGTTGGGATTTCCTCGAAGAGGAGAGGATGATGCAGTACAGTAGAGATAAGTATTTCCCTCAGTTAAGAACCAAGATTATCAATCCAGTAGGAGAACCACACAGAACCTCGTTAGTAGCACCTACACACACAAAAGCAAATACTTGCACCCAACGCGAACAAGAGGGTTGTCAATCCCCTTGGCGGTTACTTGCAAGGATTAATTCTGATAGTGATAGATAGATAAATAAATTGCAAAAAAAAATAAAGGAAATAAAATTGCAGCAAGGTATTTTTGGATTTTATATATGATAGATTGCAACAAGCAAATACATTCAACTAAAGAGCAATTATCATAATTAAAGTCCTTGTAATCCAAAGTAGTGGGCACATCGCTATTTAAAGTTTTGACCTCTCCAAACCTACTTTTATCATTTTTATCAATAAGATCATCACCCTCCGAACCATTGGGACGCCTTCTAACTAAAGTTGACTCATCTTCAGTCCATTTTTCATCAAGTTTTATATTACTAAATAAATATTCAATAGGTGAGACACCGATCATTTTAATATCTTCATCATTACTACGATAAAAACCGGGTGGAATAGCTTTTTCTAAGAATTCTCGCTTAGCTCTCAACCTAGCGGTTCTTTCTTTACTTTCAATAATGGACATATGGATAGCTTTAATAGACTCATTAATGTCATGCTTAGGTGGCAAAATTTTAACTTTGAGAGTATCCACATCATGAGCAATTCTATCCATGTTCCTAGCCATGTCATCAACCTTATTCAATTTTTCTTCTACCATGGCATTAAAAATCTTTTGATAATTAATAAATTATTTAATATTACTTTCAAGATCATAAGGTATCCTATTATTATTATATGAATTACCATAGGAATTACCATAATTATTAGAGGAATTTCCAGGAAACGGTTTAGGATTGAAATTACCCCTATAGGCATTGTTGTTGAAATTATTTCTAGAGACAAAATTCACATCAATAGCATCATTATTTTGCTCAATAAAAGTAGATAATGGCACATCATTAGGATCAACATGATCATTTTTACTAGCAACCATTTTCATAAGAGCATCCATCTTATCAGTCAAAGTATTAATTTCTTGCAACACCCCGATTTTTGGCCCTTTCTTTTTCTTTTGGATTTCTTCGAATTTTTTATTTGGAGTTCCTTTTTTCGTGGCTGTGTGGTCTTGAAACCGGGGGAGATCATCTTTTCTTCCTCTCCCAAGTGGCTTGTCACTCTCAACTCCATCCCAAGGCCATGTCATTTCCATCTTAACCCAACCCCAATGTTTATTTCTTGGGAATATTCCTTTAGATTGTGAAGCAACCTATATTTCTGTCTTTCAAAAAATTTCCCCAAAATTCTCATAAACTCTTTGGATCATATCTTCCACAAATATCTCAAAATCCACCTTTGCCTAGTTCAAAAATAATTCAGGAATAATCATTTTCTATTCTGTCCTGTATGGCACGTTGTGAAGGAAGTACTATTTAAATTTTCTTGATTGCCATCAAAATTTTTGGGCACTCTTTCCTACCTAAATAATTGCTACATGCCAAAATTAAGCCTCATTTGCCTAGTAAATCTTCCTCAGCAAATTTCCAAAGTTTCTGTCCAGAGAGAAGCTTTGTGAAGGAAGTACTAGCTATGATTATCCAAATGAGTTGAAATTTTGGTAGGTAATTCATATGATTAAATCATTACTCTCCACAAAATTTCATCTCCATCAAACAATCTATGTGAGCACACCTTCAAATCTTGGTTTCTGGTCACAATTTCAGTTTGTGAAGCAACTATAACTTATATTGCTTCATAAAATCTGAAATTAATCCAGGTCCTAAATATCCCTATATACATTGGGAATTCCAAAATTCACATCATTTTTCCAAGCCATTTTCTCCACAAAATTCCCCCAAGTTTCTGTCCAGTGTGGAGCATTGTGAAGGAAGTACCATTTATACTTATCCAAATGGGATGAAATTTTTATGGTGCCTTCATATGCCAAAATCATCAGCCTCCACCAATTGTCAGCCCAATCCAATCATCCATGTGAGTGATACTTCATGATCTAGTCTCTGGACCAGATTTTGTGGTTGTAAAGCAACTATGACAAATCTTGGCCAAGTCCTTTCATATTGCACAGAACTGTAGTCCTTCCTACCCTCAACCTCTGTGACATCCTGGTGAGCTCTTATCTCATCCCACTTAACCACAACTTCATGATCAAGTTTGCTATAGCAAACTTTAGCTGATCCATCCCATCAACTCATAGTCTCTTTGGCCGAACCATCACATTAGTGGGACTGTAGGTTGGAGGGACAACACGTTTGGCACCTTTTGCCAGGCATACGTGCCCTCCTCTCGCCAACGCGCGCGGTGACCACGCAGGATGGCATGCGTTTGGCGTGCTATGGGCGTCGGCTAGCTCCGGGCACTGCCCTCCCGGCCGCTCTCGCTCGTCTCACCTTGTCCACCGCGTCGCCCACGCTCCCCCGCGTCCGCTCGTGTTCGGGCCTCCTCCTCCTTCGCTCTCCTCGCGCCACGGCAGCCCCGGCCGCGTGCGCACAGTGGCCGAGTGGCCGACCGGAAGTCGTCCATCGCGTGTCTGCCACCCCACTAGCTCTCACTCGTCATCGTCAGCTCCTCCGCACGTGCGCACGCGTACGCGGTCGTGCCAGAGCATCGTTTGCTCGTCCGTGGCGGCATCCGTCGAATGCATCGTTGCCGCGGCTATTTAAGCCCTTCCCGAATCTCTCCGACCTCACCAACCTCTCTCCCTCCCTCCTAGTACACCCCTCGGCCACTCATTCGAGCTTGAGGAGCTCTCCTCGCCTCCCACCGCCGCCATGGCCGCCGTTCGGCCCCGCCTAAATTGGCACAATGCGGAGCTCCTCCCCTCCTCCTTTCTCCACCACTGGAGCTACACAGCCTCGGCGAAGCCCTCCCGCATCTTGCCTTCCCCTCCCCGCCTCCAAAACGCCGTTTCCATCATCGGCCGAGGCCGCCGTCCGCCGCGGCCGCAGCTCCGCTCGTTCCCGCGCTCCTCGGTGGCAGTGCCTTGCACCTGCGGGTCCGCCTCGGTCCCCGGCACTCGCCGGTAGGCTGGGCACCGCCTGCGGTGGCCTGTGCCGGCGGCAAACGCCGTCGGGGCCGGCCCCATCCTCGGCCAGGAGCGGGCGATGGAGGTTGACGAAGATGAGCTGGCCAGGCGGGCCCCACCGCTCCTTCAGTCCCACTCGGCAGCCAGATCCGCATTGAATCTGGGCCCGAATGGTTTTTAAGTGGAAGCGCACTCTCTGAAATCCGTCTTCTCTTTTGGGAAAACGTATTTCGCTACTGCTTCAGCCAGAAATGCGCTTTCAGTATACAGAAAGCGTATTTTCCTGAAGTGCATTTTCTGTTTAAACCGGCTGGCGCCGAAACCCTTAAATTGCGGACGTTCGTCCGTTAGCAGCAGAAATGAATATTTTTATTTAATTTTTTGCCTAACGAACAAACGGCCGTATCTCGACAACCGTGACTCCGATTCAGGTGATTCCAAAGCCCACGATCTCAGTTCGTCGAGCCCGTTCTGTTCGCATCATTTTCACCATGTTGTAACACTGTGAAAATGACCATTTTGCCCTTGCCCTTAAACAGCCCCCTTCGAGAGGGAAGCGTTTCTGGCAAATTTTTCCGCGAGTGTATCGCACTTCTTCCCGGTGAACCCTTCATCCCCAGGCAAGCCACGACAGCCACTTGCATGATGGCATCGCAATAGCCATGGTTTCCATTTGAATATTTAATAATTTTTTGTTCATTTAATTATTATTTTAATGCTATGTATATGCTTGTGAATCCATGTCTATGCTTATGCCATGTTCTTTTTCAGCTAGTAAGTGAAATGATTAATTGCCAATGTTATTGTTATCATGTTTCATTTCCGGTGCTAGTGATAATGACATGCTCACATGAGTAGTTACGGTTTGATATGAAACTTCTTGTGATATTCATGATCATCGTTATGCTATGTTCATTTGCATCCCGTAGAATAAATGAGTTATCATTGTTGATGCTATGTTGTTAAATGGTTATGTTGCCCATTCATGGTTACACTGATATTATGCTCATGTGCATTGTTATTTCATTATGACTCGGCTCATCACCATTCAAGTTAAACCTGACATTAATCGAACTTGAACAAATCTGTTGGCTGAGTCATGGTGCCACCGAATCGAGCTCACCAGTGCAACCACACTTGCCTGGATGGGTAGGCCCTAATGCAGTCTATTGTCATGCCTCTCGCCGGTGCCTCCTACTAGGGAAGGTTATGGGTGCGCGCTACCCTGATTAGGTAGGCGACCATAAGCCTTGTGTGCCCGAGCTGTATGGATATCCGTGGTCCCCGTTTGGGACGGTGTTATGTTTTGGCCACGACGGTGGCATCCACAGAGGTGGCGGATGTCACGAGTTGACATCGAGGCAACCTAGGACATAGGCCAAAGGGGAGTTTGTCAGAGTGGCCGGGAGAGTGTCATGCAATAGATTGGTTTTGTCGGAATATCATTGGTCCACCCGAATGGGAGCACGAGGCCACGAGTTCCGTAGTGTGGGTACAGTGTACTAACCTCTACAGAGTGTATAATCTATCGATAGCCACGTCCTCGGGCATGGACACAGTTCGTAGTAGGTCAAACTATGGGTCATTAGTAATAATAATAATCTGAATAGTAACAACCCCGGTTCGATGAGAAAAGAAGTTGGTTGATCTTTATGTGGTCACGAGTTGATCACGATGGTATTCTTGATGATGGTTCATCACGAGGTGATCGTGTGATGATCACGACGGTAAGAAAGATTGATACCTAAGGTGGTTACGAGATAACCACCGAGCAGAGTAAGTTGGTCCATGAGACCTTAAACGTCGACCCCCTTGCATGCTAGTGCTAGTATCATCATGTTCATATCATGAAGTTTATGTACCTGCCATGCTCATGTTGTTCTAGTATTGTGTTCATCATTGATGATTAACCTGTAATTGCCATGCTGTTGTTTGTCTTGATTGCTTTGGTTGCTGTGAGTTTGCGAGTACATTCAAAGTACTCACCTGACGTGTCATGCCAGATTGCAGGTGATGTCATGATTGATTGCTTGTCGAGGATCCCGAGGTTGCGCTCTAGGATGCGTCCCAGCCAGAGTCCCTGCGGAGTGGAGTCCATCACCGTTGTCGCTGTTCCGCTGCTAGGAGTTATTCTGTTACGAGTTGTCTCGCTGCTAGCATAGAGCTATCTGAGTAGGCGTAGCATCGCCGTGCCTTTGTAACCTTCATGCCTTCAGAACCCTTGTACCCGTGTCATTTGTAATAAAGAGCTGATTTGTTCTATGCCAAGCAGTGCCGTATTCCAGAAGACTTGATCTCTGGGCTGGAATACGGGGTGTTCCGGTTCCTCTGAGGCGGGGTGCCACATTTCTTCGACAAAATTTACCTTCTTACCAGTTGGAGTTCTTTCAGTGTGCCATTGAGAATAATTTGTCATAATATTATCAAGGAGTTTTGTAGCTTCTCCCAATAAAATTTCCATAAAAGTAGCACATGTGGCAGAGTCTAGAAAATTTCTAGAAACAAAGTTTAGTCTCGCATAATTTTTTTGTATAATCATCCACAAGCTTAAACCATGAGTGGGACAATTTCTAATCATTAATTTCATTCTCTCCCAAGATTGTGCAACATGTTCATGCTCAAGTTGATTAAAATTCATTATTTGATTTCTTAGAGAAATAATCTTAGCGAGAGGAAAATATTTGGCAATAAAAGCATCCTTATACTTATCCCAAGAACCAATACTATTTCGAGGCAAGGATGAAAACCAAGTTTTAGCACGATCTCGTAGTAAGAACGGAAATAATTTCAATTTGACAATATCATTATCCACATCTTTTTTCTTTTGCATATCACAAAGTTCAACGAAAGTATTAAGAAGGGATGCGGCATCTTCATTAGGACTACGAGAAAATTGTACTTTCATAACAAGTTTCAGCAAAGCAGCATTAATATCACACGACTCCGCACTAGTGGAGGGAGGAGCAATTGGAGTACTAATAAAATCATTATTATTATTTTTGGAAAAATCAGAAAATTTGGTGTTTTCTTGAGACATAGTGACAAAGCAAGCAAACTAGCAAACAAGCAAATAAAATATTTTTGTATTTTTGTATTTTTTATGAGAAGAGGGGGAGATGAAAACGAGAGGCAAATGCAAATAAAAAGGCAAATGAAAATAAGAGCAAGTAGATGATAGTTTATGTGAAGGTGCTTCATAGGTTTTGGTGATGTCTCCCCGGCAACGGCGCCAGAAATTCTTCCTACTACTTGTGAGCTGCGTTGGGATTTCCTCGAAGAGGAGAGGATGATGTAGTACAGTAGAGATAAGTATTTCCCTCAGTTAAGAACCAAGGTTATCAATCCAGTAGGAGAATGTAACATCCCAAAATTTCTAAATTTTTGAATGTTATATTAATTAAGTAACTATGAATTGTTTGTTTGATTGTTGTGTGATTGATTGTGTGAAATTGAGTGAAAATTTGAAACTTTTGAAAGTTGAATGAGAGGGAATAAAAGGACTTTCCCAAAACTTTCATTCTTGCTTTTGGTTTCAATGAATTCAAATTCATTTCAAAATATAAAACCCTAGAGTGAAGACGACATGACTTCTTCCATTTGAAATGAAAAGGGTTTTTGAAAAGATTTGAATTCCATTTAAAAATATTTCAAATTCAGAAACTTTATGCAACTCAATGATTTTCTTGAGAGAAGATAAAATGACTTCTTCAAATTATAAGAAAGATGAGTTGGAAGTTTTTATTCAAATTATTTTTCTCATAAAAATAAATATATGGAAATAAGGGTAAAATGATTCCCTTCAATGAAAAATTAGGATAAAATAAATCTGGAATAATTTTGGTATTTTAAAAATGATTTTTATTGGTTTTTATTGCAACAGTAGCACTGTTTGAATTTTATGAATTTTTGTGGACTTTATTTGAACTTGAAAAATAGTTCATATTTTTTTATGTATTTTCTTGAAACTTTTGATATATAATAGGCCTATGGAAAATTTAATTTTTATTTTCCTTTTATTTGTTTTGTTCTCTATTTTATAAAAAAAAACAACTCACTTAGCCCACGAGAGACCCAGCCTCCTAGCGACCGAGGTCGTCTTCGACCTCAGGTCGATCCTCCCAGGGACGCCGCCACACGCCATGGCCGCGATCCCCGCGCCTCGGGGCCCCCTTTCCTTCCTCCCCTCGCCCCGTGGAAGCTTCCCACCACCCCGCACCTTCCTTCCTCGGCTCCCCGCGTCTTTATGGCCATCAAGTCCGAGATCTTTGCTCGTCGGAAATCCGCACTTGCCGGATTTCGGTCGCCGTTGCCGCATGTATCTGGACGCCCCGAGCCCTATAAGTACTGCTCCCTCAAATCCCTCTCTCCCCTCGACCGATTTCCCCCCTCGGAGCAGTCCTCGCCCACTCCATCAACCGCATGAACTCGCCGAAGTTCATCAACTCCGGCGGCTTCTCCACCGCTGCCCGAGGATCGGTTGGCCCTGCCCCAGCATCCCCTGAGGTTGCTGCGACGCCCTCTTCCCCGTCCCGTGCTCTCCTTCCTCCGGGAGTCAGTGCATCATCAGATCCGAGCTCATCTTCCCCAACTCCGGCGACTAACTCCGGTGTGATCCAAGAAAATCCCATAATTTTTTTCCAGAAAAATAGCAATCTTAGAAAAATCATATCTCCTAGTCTACTGATCCAAATTGAGTGATTCCAATTGCTACGGTTTCATAAAATTGTTTAGTTTCTGTTTATGCAATTAGTTATCAAATTTGGATAGTCTAAATTTGAATTTGTTCAAATTTGCTTCAAACCCTAGATGGTGAATAACTTGAGTTTAAAAATATTTTTTAATTTAATTCTTTTTGCTCCTAGTCACTAGTGGTATTGTTTTACAGTAGGATTAATTTTAGTAATTTTTGAATAATTTAAATTTGGGTTTTGACTAGAATAGTACTGTTTGCCCTATTAAATTGATTAGTTAATAACTTAGTGAATTTTAATTAGATTAATTAATTCCTTTTGCAAATTTGAACATGTTGTAGTATATTATGTTAGACAACATTAGGAAATTTTTAGGATTTATTTTTAATTATTTTGCTACTGTTTAGGATTTAAAACATGAATAGCTATTTACTAGTGGTAAAATAGTTTTTAAGTTTGATTCTTTAGCTAATAAAATAATTTAGTAAATTACTTTCTGTTAATTTATTAAGATTATATTTTCCTTACTGTTGATTAGTTATTTAGATTATTTTTGGTGCTGTTTTGTGTTAGTAATTGCCTAGCCATAATTATAATTAATAGAATTAGTTTTATTATGTTCAAAAGTAATTCTTTATGCCACTTTAAAATAATTAATTGTAGTTTCTGTTAAATAACAATAATTTAGTTTTTGTACCCATTTAATACTGTTTTAGTTATTTACTTGTTATTAAAATTGATTAGGTGATAACCTTGATATTATAATAGCTTTAAATTGATTTATTTTACTAGTAAATTATTTAATATAATAATTGTTGTTAAATAGTTATTTAATTAGTTTCTTTCTGTTATTTAATGGTTTAGAGTAATTTAGTGCTGTTGTGATAGATTTGTCTGAGTTGTTCTTTTTCTAGTTTGATTGAGAAGTTTTATTTGGGTTTTTCTTTTGGTTTTTCTTTGACTTCATTATTGATTTCCTTATTGCTTTTATTTGTTGGTTGTTGTTCTGATTGTTAGAAATTGCTTGCTAGAGTAAATACTTATATGAATGCAATGTGTGATTAATATAGATTTCACCAGAGAGTGACTAATAGTTCTATCAGTTATTTCTGAGAACGATATAATCTTCATCAACTTACCAGGCAAGTTCACTTTGACCATATTATTATACCTATGTTTTAATTACATTTAGTGTGACCTTTTCAACATTTTCCTCCAGTAGTATATTGAATCTTATAGTTGGGTAGAACCATGAGGTAGGAACCCACACCCCTGATACTAAACCCCGGGAATGTTATTTATTTTAAAGCTGCGCTATAGTAGACGGGGATTGGTTTGAGTGCTCGTGAGTGGTGTGAGAAGGAGGACTTTACGTCAACTTCAAGATGGCAACTTCAAGGCCTGCATGTACAAGACCCCAAGATTTCAAGACTCGAGACAATAATTCAATATACCTCTAGGTGGAGGATGGTTTAGACAGGCATCGTGGGAAAAACCCAGTGGATGACCCGGTTTGACGGGCATCGTTGGAAAACACAGTGGATACCCCGGGATGCATCGTGGGGAAACCCAGTGGATGACATCTTGCGGAAAGCTTCACCCAGGCTCAAAGAGACGAAAGAATATTTCATGCCCAGAAGCTTACCTATGCAGCCACAAGTCAATATGGGCTCTGGCTTGGTTGACCTTATTTGTGACCCTGGCTAGGACGGTGCTAGCAGATGTAGTCGACGGTAGGATTGGATGGGCACCAGACGTTGGTCAGGGGAACTCTTCGGAAGATCATGTTTCGATCGTCCTGTTCTCAAACACTCTGAAGTGCGAGGACTAAAAAGGAGGGATCAATTCTTGTGGGTAAAGTGCACAATACTCTGCAGAGTTAAAATCTAATCGATTAGCCGTGTCCCTGGTTACGGACAATTTGAGCCTCTGGACTTGGATCTATCTCTGAACTCTCAACACCGGACTGATAACTAATTGTGGGCAACTTATAATACTTATGGGCTATGAGACATCGGTTGGCGGAACCATGTCATAGTAGATAACTCCGTAGTGAAGACTCCTGATTATTCCTTTGTTGTAGGGAAAATAAAACCAGCTTTTATGCAAAAACTCAGACACAGAGCCACAAAGCCATATTGCATATAGCATAGTCTTTATCATCTGATTTCTATTGTGATCTTGCCAGTACATTCAATGTACTGACCTACACGGCTGCAACGTATCATGTTGTAGGTATTTCTACGACGAGTAAGAGTTACGTTGTAGGGTTACGGTCTATACTCAACTTGCCATTGGCATTGATGGGACTCCACACCCTTATTAATTCGTTTCCGCTGTGATATATAAGGTATACTCTGGATCTACGGTATTTATTTTACATGTGATGTTATGGTATTTCATCAAAGTACTGTGTGTGCCAGCATATTGATCCAGGGATGGCACAGAAGGCCCAGAGAATTGACCGTATTGGGTCGGGTCACTACAGAGAATCACGCAGAACCTCGTTAGCAGCACCTACACACACAAAAGCAAATACTTGCACCCAACGCAAACAAGAGGGTTGTCAATCCCCTTGGCGGTTACTTGCAAGGATTAATTCTGATAGTGATAGATAGATAAATAAATTGAAAAACAAAATAAAGGAAATAAAATTGCAGCAAGGTATTTTTGGATTTTATATATGATAGATAAGTGACCCAGAGGCCATAGTTTTCACTAGAGGCTTCTCTCTCGAACACATAGCATAGGGTGTGTAAACAAATTACTGATGGGCAATTGATAGAAAAGTGCATAGTTATGACGGATTCATGGCAATGATCATGTATATAGGCATCATGCCCGATACAAAGTAGACCGACTCCTGCCTGCATCTACTACTATTACTCCACCCATCGACCGCTATCCAGCATGCATCTAGGGTATTAAGTTAATGAAAACAGAGTAACGCCTTAAGCAAGATGACATGATGTATAAAAAGTAAACTCAAGTAATATGTATAAACCCCATCGTTTTATCCTTAATGGCAAAAATACAAATACGCGTCTTGTCCCCTACTTTGTCACTGGGATAGAGCACCGCAAGATTGGACCCATTACAAAGCACCTCTCCCATTGCAAGATAAATCAATCTAGTTGGCCAAACCAAACGGATAGATCGGAGAGAAATACAAAGCTATAACAATCATGCATAAATAAGTTCAGAAAAGACTCAAATATTTCTCATGAATAATCTGATCATAAACTCACAATTCATCGGATCCCAACAAATGCACCGCAAAAGAAGATTACATCGGATAGAATTCCAAGAAGATCGAGGAGAACGTGGTATTGAAGATGAAAGAGAGAGAAGAAGCCATCTAGCTACTAGCTATGGACCCGTAGGTCTGTGGTAAACTACTCACACATCATCGAAAGGGCAGCAAGGTTGATGTAGAAGCCCTCTATGATCGATTCCCCCTCCGGCAGATTACCAGAAAAGGCCTCTAGATGGGATCGCGGAAGAACAGAAGCTTGCGGCGGCGGAAAAGTTATTTCGTATGGCTCTCTGGTATATTGGGAATATTTGAGAATTTATAGAGGTGGAGTTAGGTCAAGATGTGCCACGAGGGGCCCACAAGCCTGGGGGCGCGCCTACCCCCCAGGGCACGCCTCCCGAGCTTGTCGCTCCCTCGTGACTCCTCTGGTCTTCTCCAGAACCTTCTAGGGTCCCTCTTGGTCCAGAAAAATTAATACAAAGTTTTTCTTCATTTGGACTCCGTTTGATATTGATTTTATGAAAAACCAAAAACAAGCAAAAAACAGCAACTGGCACTAGGCACTAGGTTAATAGGTTAGTCCCAAAAAATGATATATAATTGCATATAAAACATTCAAGATTGATACTATAATAGCATGGAACAATCAAAAATTATAGATACGTTGGATATGTATCAGCACCAAAGTGGCCCAATCCTTTTATTGCAAAGGAAAAGACAGAAGCACTTCTTATATTAAGCAAAGCGTTCTCGAGGACCCATGGGAATTCTCGTCTAGTCACGTTCATCATGTTTAGTTGATTCGCGTTCACTGCTACTTGTGAGCTCCATTGGGATTTCCTCGAAGAGGAGAGGATGATGCAATACAGTAGAGATAAGTATTTCCCCCAGTTAAGAACCAAGGTAATCAATCCAGTAGGAGAACCACACAGAACCTCGTTAGGAGCACCTACACACACAAAAGCAAATACTTGCAACCAACGCGAACAAGACGGTTGTCAATCCCCTTGGCGGTTACTTGCAAGGATTAATTCTGATAGTGATAGATAGATAAATAAATTGCAAAAAAAATAGAGGAAATAAAAATGTAGCAAGGTATTTTTCGATTGTATATATGATAGATGAATGACCCGGGGGCCATAGTTTTCACTAAAGGCTTCTATCTCGAACACATAGCATACCGTGGGTAAACAAATTACTGTTGGGCAATTGATAGAAAAGAGCATAGTTATGACGAATTCATGGCAATGATCATGTATATAGGCATCATGAAAGCACATTTGCTCCCTTGGTGGTTTTGGTAATTCATAACAACATATATCTCATTGAACTAATGTCCATTCAAGTTAAAGATTTCAGGATGTTCAATGATTGGCATGGCATGGACTAGAGACGTGGACCCCTCAAAATGCTAAGGACAAGGATTGGAAAAAGCTCAAGACTCTACATCTTTGGTTTAGTGATCCAAGATCACACTGAGTCCATAGGAAAGCCAATACTATTAAAAGGGGATGAGGTGTTGATTAATGGTCTTTTTGCTCAAGTGCTTAGTGACAGTACTCCTAAGCCCTCAACCACTCTCTCAAACCCAAATATGTCCAAAACCTACATTCCAACTCGGCCCCACCAAAATTCTCTATCCGGCCCCACCGAGTTCATCCAAGACTTAGCCACTGCCAAAACCCTAACAAATCGGATCCACCGAAATGGATCTCGGTCCCAGCGAGATGGCCTTGCCAACTCTCTGTAATCGTTTGCACTTACTTCGGTCTCACCGAGTTTTGCAAATCGGTCTCACCGAGATGGCTTGCCAAGTCTCTATTGCCTTATTGCTTCACTTCGGTCCTACCGAGTTGATGCAATCGGTGCCACCGAGATGAGGATTGCCCTAGCCCTTGCACTTCGGTCCATCCAAGTTGTTCGTATCGGTTCCACCGAGATTCCTAAAGTTCATATCTTTTACACAGTTCGGTGCTACCGAGATTATTGTTTCGGTGCCACCGAGTTGAGTCAAAAGTGTGTAACGGTTGGATTTTGTGTGGAGGCTATATATACCCCTCCACCACTTCTTACTCGGTAAGGAGAGCCATCGAAACGTGCCTACACTTCCACCATACATTTTCTGAGAGAGAACCACCTACTCATGTGTTGAGATCAAGATATTCCATTCCTACCATTTGAATCTTGATTTCTAGCCTATTCCAAGTTGCTTTCCACTCAAATCTTCTTCCACCATAGCCAAATCTGTGAGGAGTTGTTTGAGTGCTGGGAAGACTATCATTTGAAGCACAAGAGCAAGGAGTTCATCAACAACACACCGTCTATTACCTTTTGGAGAGTGGTGTCTCCTAGATTGGTTAGGTGTCACTTGGGAGCCTCCGACATGATGTGGAGTTGAACCAAGAGTTTGTAAGGGCAAGGAGATCGCCTACTTCGTGAAGATCTACCCTGAGTGAGGCTAGTCCTTCGTGGACGTAAGCCATGGTGGAATAGACAAGGTTTCTTCTTCGTGGACCCTTCGTGGGTGGAGCCCTTCGTGGACTCGCGCAGCCGTTACCCTTCGTGGGTTGAAGTCTCCATCAACGTGGACGTACGATAGCACCACCTATCGGAACCACGCCAAAAACCACCGTGTCTTCATTGTGTTTGAAATCTCCGATCCCCTCCTTTACATACATATGCAATTGTTTAGTTTCTGCTGCTATACTCTTAGAATTGCATGTGTAGGGTGATGCTTGACATGTACTATTGCTAAAATCTGCCCACAACTAAAATTGGGAAAAGGTTAGGTTTTATTTGGTCAAGTAGTCTAATCACCCCCCCCCCTCTAGACATACTTTCGATCCTACACATCACGTCCGAGACAAGTAGACCGACTCCTACTTACATCTACTAATATTACTCCACCCAGCGACCACTATCTAGCATGCTTCAAGGGTATTAAGTTAATGAAAACGGAGTAACGCTTTAAGCAAGATGACATGAGGTAGACAAAGTAAACTCAAGCAATATGAATAAACCCCATCATTTTATCCTTAATGGCAACAATACAAATACGTGTCTTGTCCCCTACTTTGTCACTGGGATAGAGCACCGCAAGAATGAACCCATTAGAAAGCACCTCTCCCATTACAAGATAAATCAATCTAGTTGGCCAAACCAAACGGATAGATCGGAGAGAAATACAAAGCTATAACAATCATGCATAAATAAGTTCAGAAAAGACTCAAATATTTCTCATGAATAATCTGATCATAAACCCACAATTCATCGAATCCCAACAAACACATCGCAAAAGAAGTTTACATCGAATAGAACTCCAAGGAGATCGAGGAGAACATGGTATTGAAGATCAAAGAGAGAGAAGAAGCCATCTAGATACTAGCTATGGACTCGTAGGTCTGTGGTAAACTACTCACACATCATCGGAAGGGCAGCAAGGTTGATGTAGAAGCCCTCCGTGATCGATTCCCCCTCCGGCAGAGTACCGGAAAAGGCCTCCAGATGGGATCGCGGAAGAACAGAAGCTTGCGGCGGCGGAAAAGTTATTCGAGGTGGCTCTCAGGTATATGGGGAATATTTGTGAATTTATAGCGCCAGAATTAGGTCAAGAGGTGCCACGAGGGGCCCACAAGCCTGGGGGGTGCGCCTCCCAAGCTTGTCGCTCCCTCGTGACTCGGTGGGTCTTCTCCTGAACCTTCTCGGGTCTCTCTTGGTCCAGAAAAAATCAATCCAAAGTTTTTTCTTCGTGTGGACTCCGTTTGATATTGATTTTCTGAAAAGCCAAAAAACAAGCAAAAACATCAACTGGCACCGGGCACTAGGTTAATTGGTTAGTCCCAAAAAATGATATATAATTGCATATAAAACATCCAAAATTGATACTATAATAGCATGGAACAATCAAAAATTATAGATACGTTATAGACATATCAAGCATCCCCAAGCTTAATTCTTGCTCGTCCTCGAGTAGGTAATTGATAAAAACAGAATTTTTGATGCGGAATGCTACCTAACATGTTCATCATGTAATTCTCTTTTACGGTATGAATATTAAGATCCGAATGATTCAAAGCAATAGTCTATAATTTGATATAAAGACATCAATACTCAGGCATAATTACAAACAATCATGTCTTTCAAAATAAAAATGCTAAAGAAAGTTATCCCTACAAAATCATATAATCCTGTCATGCTCCATCTTCTTAACACAAAGTATTTATCATGCACTACCCCGATGACATAGCGCTATGGGTGGAATAGAATACGGTGATAGAGATTAATAAGGGGAAGTCAAAAAAGGAAGATAGTCTCACATCGACGCGGCTAATCAACGGGCTATGGAGATGCCCATCAATTGATGTCAATGAGAGGAGTAGGGATTGCCATGCAACGGATGCACTAGGAGCTATAAGTGTATAAAAGCTCAAAATAAAAATTAAGTGGGTGTGTATCCAACTTGCTTGCTCATGAAGACCTCTGGCATTTGAGGAAGCCCATCATCGGAATATACAAGCCAAGTTCAATAATGAAAAATTCCCACTAGTATATGAAAGTGATGACATAGGAGACTCTCTATATGAAAAACATGGTGCTACTCTGAAGCACAAGTGTGGAAAAGGATAGTAACATTGCCCCTTCTCTCTCTTTTTTGTGGGCTCTTTTTGGCCTCTGTTTTCCTCTTTTTTTATTTCCTCACTGGGATAATGCTCTAATAATGATGATTGATCATCACACTTCTATTTACTTACAACTCAAAACTACAACTCGATACTAGAACAAATATGACTCTATATGAATGCCTCTGGCAGTGTACCAGGATGTGCAATGATGCTAGCGTAACATGTATGAAAATGATGAACACTGGCTGAGCCACAAATACTATGTCAGCTATATGATCATGCAAAGCAGTATGACAATGATGATGTGTGTCATATAAACAGAACGGTGGAAGTTGCATGGCAATATATCTCGGAATGGCTATGGAAATGCCATAATAGGTAGGTATGGTGGCTGTTTTGAGGAAGATATAAAGAGGCTCATGTGTGATAGAGCGTATCATATCACGGGGTTTGGATGCACCGGCGAAGTTTGCACCGACTCTCGAGGTGAGAAAGGGCAATGTACGGTACCGAAGAGGCTAGCAAATTGAGGAAAGGTGAGCGTGCGTATAATCCATGGACTCACATTAGTCATAAACAACTCACATACTTATTGCGAAAGTTTATTAGCCCTCGAAGCAAAGTACTACTATGCATGCCCCTAGGGGGGAGGTTGGTAGGAGTTAACCATCGCGCGCCCCCGACTGCCACGCAAAGGAAGACAATCAATAATAAATCATGCTCCAACTTCTTAGCATAACGAAAGACCATACGTGCATCTTTCGGGAATCACAAACTTTAACACCATTATTCTTACTAAACCACAATTATCCACTAGTACTTCCCACATATTACCATCTTAATATCGCAAAACTATTGCAAGGAATCAAACTTATCATATTCAGTGATCTACATGAAAGTTTTTATTATATCCCTCTTGAATACCTATCATATTAGGACCAATTTCATAACCCGTGCAAATAGCCATTACTATTTATTAGACTCTCAAAAAGATATAAGTGAAGCATGAGAGTGCAACTATTTCTTTAAAATATAACCACCACCATGCTCTAAAAGATATAAGTGAAGCACTAGAGCAACTACCTAGCTCAAAAGATATAAGTGAAGCACATAGAGTATTCTAACAAATCACGAATAATGTGTGTCCCTCTCAAAAAGGTGTGTTCAGCAAAGATTATTGTGGCAAACTAAAAAGCAAACAAAGAAAATAAAACTACGGCACAAGACGCTCCAAATAAAACACATATCATGTGATGAATAAAAATATAGCTCCAAGTGATATACCGATAGATTGTAGACGAAAGAGGGGATGCCATCCGGGGCATCCCCAAGCTTAGACGCTTGGGTCTTCCTTGAATATTACCTTGGGGTGCCTTGGGCATCCCCAATATTAGGGTCTTGCTGCTCTTTATTCCTTGATCCATCGTGGTCTCACCCAAAACTTGAAAACTTCAGCACACAAAACTCAACAGAAACCTCGTGAGATCCATTACTATAACAAACAAATCTTAAACTTTAGGTACTGTTATAAATTGATTCATATTTAATATTGACATAATGCTACTGTACTCCAACTTCCCCATGGATTATAACCCCCGATACAATCCATAGATTCATCGAAGTAAGCAAACTATGCAACAAAAACAGAATCTGTCTAAAACAGAACAGTCTGTAAAGATCTATTTAAAAGCTATACTTCTGTAACTCCAAAAATTCTGAAAAATTGGGACAACGTAAAAAATTCATATACCAATACTTTGTAAAAAAAATCAGAATTTTATCACGCTCCAGTACAGAACCAAAGATCCAGCACTGGACTCAAAACTTACTGTTTTCAAACAGCATCAATTATATTATCATCCAAATCATTCCAAAGGCATTACTTGGCACAAACACTAATTAAAAGATAAAAACACAATCATAACAGAAGCTAAAGTTGTGTGACACAAGAAAAAATATAAATTGCAACAAAGATAAATATTGGGTTGCCTTCTAACAGGCGCTCTTGTTTTATGCCCCTTGCTAGGCATAATGCATTGTTTCAGTATTATCATCCTTAGTTTTTGCTAATTTAGGTGGGTTATTCTCGAAACCGGGAGGTTCTTTGCGCTTCCCATTACTCTCAAAAAATAAGGCAATTCTAATATCTAAAGTGTCTAGCCGCTTGTTGCAAATGGTAAGAAGATTAGTCATGCGATTTAGATTACCACTAATATTTCTAAGAGGCTCGTTAGACTTTTGTAACTCAATCAAGTTTTTCTGCATGTCACCTATTTTTTCCAAGATTTGGATCCCCTCTTGAGTGTAATTAGATCCTTTTTACGGGGGTGGAGTTCCCACTATTCCCTCTATTATTTCATAAGCAGTATTAGCATCACTATCAATGAAATTCCCTTTAGTGGCAAAATCCAAAAGTTGTCTATTGGGCATAGTCAGCCCTACATAAAAATTTCGTAGCAAAATTTTCATATCCCCTTTTATGGTGCAAACACGATAAGATTCCATTATCCTATACCAAGCATCTTTTAAATTTTCTCCATGTTTCTGTTTGAAGTAAAGAATTTCAAAGTCCAGAGACAAAGGAGGGATGGTGATACTAGTCATAGTAGTGAAGCGGGCAAACAAGCAAATAAAATATTTTCCTGTTTTTGTAATTTTGTTTTAGAAGTGCGGGAGGTGAAAACGAGAGGCAAATGGAAATAAAAAGGCAAATGAAAATAAGAGCAAGGAGATGATAGTTTATGCGAAGGTACTTGATAGGTTTTGGTGATGTCTCCCCGGTAACGGCGCCAGAAATTCTTCCTGCTACTTGTGAGCTGCGTTGGGATTTCCTCCAAGAGGAGAGGATGATGCAGTATAGTAGAGATAAGTATTTCCCTCAGTTAAGAACCAAGGTTATCAATCCAGTAGGAGAACCACAAAGAACCTCGTTAGCAGCACCTACACACACAAAAGCAAATACTTGCGCCCAACGCGAACAAGAGGGTTGTCAATCCCCTTGGCGGTTACTTGCAAGGATTAATTCTGATAGTGATAGATAGATAAATAAATTGCAAAACAAAATAAAGGAAATAAAATTGCAGGAAGATATTTTTGGATTATATATACGACAGATAAATGACCCGGGGCCATAGTTTTCACTAGACGCTTCTCTCTCGAACACATAGCATACGGTGGGTAAACAAATTACTGTTGGGCAATTGATAGAAAAGCGCATAGTTATGACGGATTCATGGCAATGATCATGTATATAGGCATCACGTCCGAGACAAGTAGACCGACTCTTGCATGCATCTACTACTATTACTCCACCCATCGACCGCTATCCAGCATGCATCTAGGGTATTAATTTAATGAAAATAGAGTAACGCTTTAAGCAAGATGACATGATGTAGACAATGTAAACTCAAGCAATATGAATAAGCCCCATCGTTTTATCCTTAATGGCAACAATACAAATACGTGTCTTGTCCCCTACTTTGTCACTGGGATAGAGCACCGCAAGATTGAACCCATTACAAAGCACCTCGCCCATTGCAAGATAAATCAATCTAGTTGGCCAAACCAAACGAATAGATCGGAGAGAAATACAAAGCTATAACAATCATGCATAAATAAGTTCAGAAAAGACTCAAATATTTCTCATGAATAATCTGATCATAAACCCACAATTCATCGGATCCCAACAAACACACCGCAGAAGAAGATTACATCGAATAGAACTCCAAGAAGATCGAGGAGAACATGGTATTGAAGATCAAAGAGAGAGAAGAAGCCATCTAGCTACTAGCTATGGACCCGTAGGTCTGTGGTAAACTACTCACGCATCATCGGAAGGGCAGCAAGGTTGATGTAGAATCCCTTCGTGATCTGTTCCCCCTCCGGCAGAGTACCGGAAAAGGCCTCCAGATAGGATCACAGAAGAACAGAAGCTTGCGGTGGCAGAAAAGTTATTCGTGGTGGCTCTCTGGTATATGGGGAATATTTGAGAATTTATAGCGGCGCAATTAGGTCAAGAGGTGCCACGAGGGGCCCACATGCCTGGGGGGCACGCCTACCCCCCTGGGCACGCCTCCCGAGCTTATCGCTCCCGCGTGACTCGTCTGGTCTTCTCCCAAACCTTCTAGGCTCTTGGTCCAGAAAAAATTTATCCAAAGTTTTTTCTTCGTTTGGACTCTGTTTGATATTGATTTTCTGAAAAGCCAAAAACAAGCAAAAAATAGCAACTGGCACTGGGCAGTAGGTTAATAGGTTAGTCCCAAAAAAGGATATATAATTGCATATAAAACATCCAAGATTGATACTATAATAGCATGGAACAATGAAAAATTATAGATACGTTGGAGACGTATCATTCACTACTTTGATAAATTGATATGTGGGTGGACCGGTGCTAGGGTGCTATTCTTACTTGAACAAACAACCCACTTATGATTACCCCCTCTCACAAGAATCCGCAACTATGAAAGAAGAATTAAGATAAATCTAACCATAGCCTAAAACATGTGGATCCAAATCAGCCCCTTAAGGAATAGCGCATAAACTAGGGTTTAAGCTTCTGTCACTCGCGCAACCCCTCATCTACTTACTACACCAGAATGCCTTCCCCTAGACCCAAATATGGTGAAGTGTCATGTAGTCGACGTTCACATGACACCACTAGAGGAAGAACAACATACAGTTCATCAAATATTGAACGAATACCAACTTCACATGATTACTTATAACAAGACTTCTCCCATGTCCTCAAGAACAAATGGAACTACTCACAAATCATATTCATGTTCATGATCAGAGGAGATAAATAAATGATTAAGGACCTGAATATATGATCTTCCACCAAATAAACCAACTAGCGTCAACTACAAGATGCAATCAACACTACTAGCAACCCACATGTATCAATCTGAGGTTTTGAGACAAAGATTGAATACAAGAGATGAACTAGGGTTTGAGATGAGATGGTGCTGGTGAAGATGTTGACGAAGATGAGTCCTCCCACAATGAGAGGAACGTTGGTGATGTCGATGGCTTCGATCTCCCACTCCTGGAGGGAAGTATTCCCGGCGAAATCGCTCCGCCGGAGAGGAAAAGTGCTCCTGCCCAGGTTCCGCCTCGATACGGCGGTGCTTCATCCTAAAAGTCTTTTTCTCTTTTTTTTGAGGGAAAATGGCCTCATATAGAAGATGGAGGGCACCAGAGGGCTTCTGTGGGCCCCACAAGGCATCAGGGCGCGCCCCGGGGGGGGGGGGGGTAGGGCACGCCCCTTGCCTTGTGGGCCCTTGGTTGCTCCTTTCCAGTACTTATTTCTTCTAGTATTTTTTATATATTCCAAAATAATTCTCCATAAAATTTCAGGTCATTTGGAGCTCCGGAGAATAGCTATCTCTGTTGTAGCTCTTTTGGGTCCAGAATTCCAGCTGCTGGCAATCTCCCTCTTCATGTAAATCTTGCATATTAAGAGAGAAAAGGCATTAGAATTGCATCATAAAGTGAATTATTGATGAAAAACACTATAAATAACAGTAGGAAAACATGATGCAAAATGGACGCATCAGGACCATTAGAACAATCATCATATACTCCCTCCGTCCCAAAATAAGTGACTCAACTTTGTACTAGCTTTAGTACAAAGTTAGTACAAAGTTGAGTCACTTATTTTGGGACGGGGGGAGTAGTATATAGTATCACAAACAAGTCACATACTTATTGATACATATCATTGTTGATGTTCAAGGACAATCCAAATAACTCATGAATACATAGGGAAATATCATCATCATATGATTGCCTCTAGGGCATATCTCCAACAGTCTCCCAGTTGCACTAGAGTCAATCATCTAGGCATCATATGCCCATTGACCTCATGTGTGCCTCATGCTTCGGCTGCAGGAGAGCTTTAGTCAAAGGATCAACAACATTTAGATATGTGAGTACTTGCATATGTTTACATCACCTCTCTCAACAATGTCGCGAATAAGGCTAAAACGCCTTTGTATGTGCCAGGTTCTATGATGTTTAGTGGTTCCTTGGCTTGTGCGATAGCTATTGGGAAACATAGTAGAAAACAAAAATTTCGCCCTATGATCACCTAGGAACAATATAAGATGCATATAGGGTTTGGATATATGATCGTTACCGACTCTGGAGTGCAGCGAAAGTTAACGAGTCGGTGTAGTTCGTACTTGGAGTCCCTCAACCATTGAAGACGATCCTGCAAACCACCCTCGAATGATCCCTCGAACGGAAGAACGAAAGCATGGCCTCTCTACTTGGTTCCAAGCGTACGACATTCACGATCCGGCAGCGCTTCACCATCCAGAGCTAATCGTCGCCGGAGAATTAGAGGGAGGAGATTAGAACTGCACTTCTAATTATGAGGATTATAGGAACTAGATCTATCTCTAATTAGTCAACTAGGACCAACTAGAGCTAGAACTAGTTGAACTAGAGGAGGCTCCAAAACTTGTGTATTCAAAAGTGCCAAAACCCTCTAGTATATATAGGTTGGAGGGGAGAGGGAGGGGCGCCACAAGGAGGGAAAGGATTCCCCTCCTTGGCCGGCCAAGGGGAGGGGGAGTCCCCCTCCAATTCGGTGTCCCCTCCCTTCCCAAGTGGGAAAAGGGGGCGCCACCTCCACTTGGGCCCAAGTGGCCCAAGTAGGTTTCCACCACTTGGCCTTTTAAGGCCCTTTGATATTAAATTAAATATAAAAGCCTCCTAACTATTATTTGAGCCTTTTATTATTAATTTAACATCTCCGAAAACATTTTCCACATATATATTATTTATCGGTAATACCCGGTATTGCCCGATAATCTCTGAAACCCTTCCGGTGACCCCGAAACGCTTCCGGTTCCTCCCGAAACTTTTTTGAATATTAATGAAACAATTCCACAAATAAATCCTCGATACTCTCGTACTACTAACACTTAGCAGATCTTGATTACCTTAAGCTTGTGACCCCGTAGGTTCGGTAAAGCATAGACATGAACGAAACCCCTTCGTTCAATGACCGATAGCGGAACCGTGGACGTCCATATCGATCCCTATGATTACACGAATGACATTCGAGTGAACCTTTAGTTATCATGTGTTGTTCCCTTTGCTTCGCAGTACTTTTCAAAACCCGAGACGATCGGTATCCTCCTGAGTCATTCACATGCTCACTATACCGTTCTTCTTGTTACCGGTTTTGTTCTTCTTTGCACTACTGCAGGAATGCCTAGCAGTGGTGGGTGCAAAAGGGCCAGTAGTGGCTGGCCAGGCTCCCAGGGGCTCCCACCACCGACCTCCCGCCACTGCTATAACTGCATCAGTGGCGGGCGGGCACCCGCCACTGGTACGTAGCTTTCGGTGGCGGGCAATAGTTCCTACCCACCACAGCTCGCTATTGTTGCCCGCCACAGAGACCATTGTAGCAGTGGCAGTTCTGCCATAGCGCCCGCCACTGGAGGGATAGGGTAGAGTATACAATTGTAGGTATTGTGTGTTGAAACAAAATACTACAAAAGGCGTAGTCATATGATTCTCAATATAACTGAACCAGACTGAATTTCTTTTTGGAAACAAACGACCAAATAATTAAGTAACACTTCCAAAAAAATCGACTCAAGAAACAAACATCAGTGTATCGATCACATCCATCTTAACATACTAATTAACTAACAGTTCATCGGCTCATATATTCATGACTTAGACCATATTTCTAAACATGGTCAACAACACCCATCATCTGAAAGTCATTGCGGTTGCTCTTCCTTATGGTGATTATCACAAGGGTGTCCACCCTTAGTTCATCGATACTCTTACTTCGAAAAGGCTACAACTAAACCCTATGCACTTGCAGGCTATCAAGCGTTTTCTGGCACCGTTGCCAGGGAGCTGAGCGCTTTTGGTCTAAGTTCTGACTTTGGTTTGAATTTTGAATACTAAGTTGTTTGCAGGTCTGGAACAACCAGGGCTGAGTATGGACACAATTATCAACTTGCAGCCATGCGTCTTACAGGTCCACCTATTGGAGAAATGGTCACATCGTTGGGTCCTAATCCCACTGGTGTAGCTTATGAAGTCAACCCAAGTGTCCTCGAATTGTTGCATGGTAAACAGTTTAAAGGCGAGGAAGGTGAGGATCCTTATCAACATTTGCAATTTTTTGAAGATGTATGTGGGACATTTAAGTTGAATGATTTTAGCCCAGATGATATGAAACTGAAATTATTTCCTCATACTCTGGCTAAAAAGACAAGGAATTGGTTAGTGTCTCACCCTGCAGGTACCTTTGATACATGGAATAAACTAGCAGAAACTTTTCTGTCAGATTTTTACCTAGAAAAGAAATCCTATGAAGCAACGTGGAGGATTTTAAACTTCCGACAGAGGCCTGGAGAAAGTCTGGTAAACGCATATCAAAGGTATAAAATTTTACTAAATGGTTGCCCTCATCATAAGCTCCCTGAATGGTTAGTATAAAATCTTTTCTATGGAGGACTGTAATATGATTCAAAGGAAGAACTAGATTTAGCATCTGTAGGTTCTTTTATTACTAGCAAAGTCCCAGAAGCATTGGAATTATTAGAAGTGAAACTTGCTAAACACGAAGCTTGGGGGAGCGATGAAGAAGGAGAGGATAAATTAGAAGTGGATTTTGATTGCATAAAAGCTTACCTGAACTCAGGGAGAGTTGAACAAAAAAGTAATGAATTATACCTTGACCCTGATGTTGTTTTAAGATTTGTTCAAAGCTATGCATAACATATGGAGTTCCCGACGAGGAAATGGGAGAATTATACTGATGAGTACCCCGAGGAAGAGGTCATAGTTGAGACCTTGGAGGTAGAAACATCAGTACTCCCCATGGAAGAAAGATTATGAACCCGAACTGGTATTGTCATATCCAGTGAGAAAGGCGCAGTTTGAGTATTTTAGCAGGGAACATTGTGAGGATGAAAATGAGAACAAGAGCAATGCTAAGGTGAAGCCTAAAAAAAAGAGAAAACGGGAAAAACCCATTGAAACAATGGAAGAAGAGGTAACTTGTTTTGTGAAGGGTTGCATCAAAGCTGCAGATACTGGTAAACCGTTGGTGCCTTGTTTGTTTGGTAGTACTTCTTATTTTGGTCTTTGTGATATAGGGTCTTCTATTAATGTTATACCTTACACTCTTTACACTATGCTTCATGATGAAATTTATGCTTGTGACTTGCAGCTAACTGATATGGAAATTAAATTAGCAGATGGTACTCTAAGGAGACCTTATGGGATGGTATCTGATGTTTATGTCATATTGGGAACCTTTACTTATCAAGTCGACTTTGTTGTAATGGAAATTCCTGATGATGATTTTTGTCCCATAATATTTGGAAGACCATTACTTAACACTGTAGGTGCAAGCATTGATTGTAAAAGGGAAGTTGTCTCTCTTAAGTTTGGGGAAGAGGTAAGAGAATTTCATTTTTCCAGATTCAAGAATCACCCCCAACCACGAGAGCATGACAACAATGAAGAGAATACCATTGCGCAACTAGCAGCAATCTACTTCGGAACCCTAGAAGATAATCTAAAAAGGAGTTTAACTGAATACGAGAAAGATCCAGAGGACCCAGCTAAGGAAGAAATAGATCATCACTTGAATGAAACACCGGTTCAAGATCCGGTATCTAGTGCACAATATGAAGTACCTGAGAAGAAAGGAGATGAGGAACCACCACCACCTGAACTAAAACCTCTACCAAAAGAGTTAAGGTATGAGTTTTTAGATGAAACAAATAGATACCCTGTTATTATGAGTGCTAATCTTTCAGATGAAGAAAAAGAGAGATTAATGAATGCCTTGAGGAGACATAGAAAAGCATTTGGGTATTCAATGGATGATTTAAAGGGCATCAATCCCTCTATATGTACTCATCGTATATTCATGGAGGAAGGAGCTAAACCAGTTCATGAGTACCAGAGGAAGCTGAACCCTGAAATGAAGGAAGTGGTAAGAAAAGAAATTGTTCGTCTTCTTGATGCAGGTATTATATATCCAGTTTTTGAAAGCAAATGGGTAAGCCTGGTTCATTGTGTGCCTAAAAAGGGAGGATTTATAGTAGTTCCTAATAGACATAATGAACTAATCCCTACTAGAACAGTAGTTGGGTATAGAATGTGCATTGATTTCAGGAAGCTAAATAAGGAGACCCGTAAGGATCATTACCCCTTACCATTTATTGATCAAATGCTTGAAAGGTTGGCAAAGCATACCCATTTTTTTATTTGGATGGATATTCAGGGTTTTCACAAATTGCAGTGCATCTAGAAGATCAAGAGAAGACAACATTCACCTGCCCTTTTGGTATGTACTCTTACCGTCGTATGCCTTTTGGCCTATGCAATGCACCAGCTACATTTCAAAGATCCATGAATGCTATTTTTGCTGATTTTGTTGAAGAAATCATGGAAGTTTTCATGGATGATTTTTCAGTCTATGGAACCTCTTTTTATGATTGTCTTCGCAATCTTGATAAAGTTTTGCAGAGGTGTGAGGACACTAATCTTGTCTTGAATTGGGAGAAATGCCATTTCATGGTCAATGAAGGTATTGTTTTGTGGCACTAAATATCTGGTAAAGGTATAGAAGTTGATAAAGCAAAGATAGATTCCATAGAGAAACTCATTTATCCTCGTGATATAAAAGGGATAAGGAGTTTTCTTGGGGATGCAGGTTTCTATAGGCGCTTTATTAAGAATTTCTCCAGTATTTCGAAACCCTTGACTAACCTTTTGTAGAAAGATGTTCCCTTCACGTTCAATGATTAGTGTAAAAGTGCCTTTGGAAAACTGAAGCATGCTCTACTTAATGCTCCTATCATTACACCTCCAGACTGGGACATGCCTTTTGAGGTCATATGCGAAACGGATGATAATGCGGTAAGTGGGGTTTTGGGCCAACAAGTAGGTGAGAAGTTTAATGTTATTTACTTTGCAAGCCACACCCTCACTGATGCTCAAAGAAATTATGCTAAGAATGATAGAGAACTCTATGCAGTGATCTTTGCTTGTGAGAAGTTTAGACCTTATATCACTGATACAAAAGTTATATTCTATACTAACCACCAGGCAATAAAAGAGGTGTTGGATGTTAAAGAAACTAAGCCTCGCTGGATGAGGTGGTCACTTCTTTTGCAGGAATTTGATAGTGAAATTTTAGACCGCGAAAAGATAGGAGAAGTGTTGACAAACATCTCCCTGGTAAAGGAGAGCAACAATACAATCCAACAGGTATATGTATCCCCTACGGAACGGTTGTGGCTTTGGACAGAGCTACAACTCGTACCTTTGGAGATACAGGGCCACCATTCATCTGTCTAGAGGAATCTTTTGCGAAACTGAGGGTAAGGGAAGAAAATTATTTATTTTACTATAACAACTCTTTGCACCCCAGTAAGTTGCAGAAGATGTCACCACTTCCTCAACCCCTAAGAACAAAGAAGCCTGGGATGAAGATCTTCGCAAAACAAAAAGAGTGGAAAGTACTAGGGAACACAAGAAAGTTCTCACTTTTTCCTTAAGCTCTCGTCTAATTTGTCTTCGTTGTATTTTTCTGTATAAAATTATATGTTTTTCGTAGTCAAACGGGTGCACAAATGACCGCCTGTGGTCGTTTGAAGCACCGTCTTTCATTCTGTTTATTTAAGCGCGCTGGCAAAAGGAGAAAACGAACGCTCAAGCGATTGCCAGCGATCGCTTGGAAGGTCGTCATTGAATTTGTTCCACGGAATGAAACTGCGCCTCTGCCTCTTTGCGTTTGTAAAAAAAATGTTTTTGTCTCTGAAAGCACATTTGCTCCCTTGGTTGTTTTGGTAATTCATAACAACATATATCTCATTGAACTAATGTCCATTCAAGATTAAGATTTCAGAATGTTCAATGATTGGCATGGCATGGACTAGAGACATGGACCCCTCAAAATGCTAAGGACAAGGATTGGCAAAAGAGACTCTACATTTTTGGTTTAGTGATCCAAGATCACATTGAGTCCATAGGAAAGCCAATACTATTAAAAGGAGATGAGGTGTTGCTTAATGGTCTTTTTGCTCAAGTGCTTAGTGACAGTACTCCTAAACCCTCAACCACTCTCTCAATCCCAAATATGTCCAAAACCTACATTCTAACTCGGCCCCACCGAAATTTCCTATCCGGCCGCACCGAGTTCATCCAAGACTTAGCCACTGCCAAAACCCTAACAAATCGGATCCACCGAAATGGATCTCGGTCTCACCGAGATGGCCTTGCCAACTCTCTGTAATCATTTGCACTTACTTCGGTCTCACCGAGTTTTGCAAATCGGTCTCACCGAGATGGCTTGCCAACTCTCTGTTGCCTTATTGCTTCACTTCGGTCCTATCGCGTTGATGCAATCGGTGCCACCGAGATGAGGATTGCCCTAGCCACTACACTTTGGTCCATCCGAGATGTTCGTATCGGTCCCACCGAGATTCCTAACGTTCATATCTTTTACACAGCTCGGTGCTACCGAGATGATTGTTTCGGTGCCACTGAGTTGGGTCAAAAGTGTGTAACGGTTGGATTTTGTGTGGAGGCTATATATACCCTCCACCACCTCCTTCTCTGTAAGGAGAGCCATCAGAACGTGCCTACACTTCCACCATACATTTTCTGAGAGAGAACCACCTACTCATGTGTTGAGATCAAGCTATTCCATTCCTACCATTTGAAACTTGATCTCTAGCCTATCCCAAGTTTCTTTCCACTCAAATCCCTCTTCCACCATAGCCAAATCTGTGAGGAGTTGTTTGAGTGCTGGGAAGACTATCATTTGAAGCACAAGAGCAAGGAGTTCATCAACAACACACCGTCTATTACCTTTTGGAGAGTGGTGTCTCCTAGATTGGTTAGGTGTCACTTGGGAGCCTCCAACCTGATGTGGAGTTGAACCAAGCAGTTTGTAAGGGCAAGGAGATCGCCTACTTCGTGAAGATCTACCCCGAGTGAGGCTAGTCCTTCATGGACGTAAGCCATGGTGGAATAGACAAGGTTACTTCTTCGTGGACCCTTCGTGGGTGGAGCCCTCCGTGGACTCGCGCAGCCGTTACCCTTCGTGGGTTGAAGTCTCCATCAACGTGGATGTACGATAGCACCACCTATCGGAACCACGCCAAAAACCACCGTGTCTTCATTGCGTTTGAAATCTCCAATCCCCTCTCTACTTACATATGCAATTGCTTATTTTCCGCTGCTCTACTCTTAGAATTGCATGTGTAGGGTGATGCTTGACATGTACTATTGCTAAAATCTTCCCACAACTAAAATTGGGAAAAGGTTAGGTTTTATTTGGTCAAGTAGTCTAATCACCCCCCCTCTAGACATACTTTCGATCCTACAAGTGGTATCAGAGCTTTGGTCTCCGTAAGCCTTGATTTCCATTGTTTTGGTGATCATAGCCTTGGTTTCACAACCTAGGAGAGTATGGCGTCTAGTGAGGGTAACTATCACCGTAGAGGTCCATATTTTGATGGTACAAACTTTGCTAGTTGGAAACATAAGATGAAAATGCATATTCTTGGTCATAACCCTGCCGTTTGGGCTGTTGTTCGTGTTGGCTTGCAAGGTGACTTCTTTGAGGATGGCAAGGAACAAGATCGTGAAGCAACCCAGGAAGAATTGAAGATGTTCCAATACAATGCTCAAGCTTGTCACATTCTATTCAATGGTTTATGTCCCGAAGAATTCAACAAGATCAGCCGCCTCGAGAATGCAAAGGAAATTTGGGATACTTTGGTTGATATGCATGAGGGTACCGAGTCCGTCAAGGAATCTAAGTTGGATGTGCTTCAAAGTCAACTTGACAAGTTCAAGATGAAGGATGGTGAAGGAGTCGCTGAGATGTACTCTAGGCTTGCTCTCATCACAAATGAGATCGCCGGCTTAGGAAGTGAAGAGATGACCGACAAATTCATCATCAAGAAGATACTTAGAGCTTTGGATGGAAAATATGATACCGTCTACACATTGATCCAAATGATGCCAAATTACAAAGATCTCAAGCCCACGGAAGTCATTGGAAGGATTGTTGCTCATGAGATGTCACTCAAGGACAAAGAGGAGCTGCACAACAAATCAAGTGGTACTTACAAGGCTTCAACCGATGCTCCAACAACTTCAACTGACAAGCTAGTATCAAATGAAGAGATAAGCCTAATGGTGAAAAGATTCAACAAGTTCTACAAGAACAAAGGGAAAGAAAGAAGCTCTAGCTCAAGACACTATGAGAGAAGATCATCAAGTCGTGACGGCAATTGCTACAATTGTGGGAAGCCCGGACACTACTCAAATGAGTGTACGGCTCCCTGCAAGAAAAGATACGAATCACCAAGAGGAAGACATAGAAGAGACGAATCACCTCATAAGGAGAGAAGGAGCAGAGATGATCATTATGAACGAAGACACTCTCGAAGAAGCAAGGATTCGGAGAGGAAGGACAGGTCATCCAAGAGCTGCACAAGAAGAAGACATCAAGCTCATGTTGGTGAATGGGTTTCCGGCTCCGACTCCGAAAACCACTCCGAGAGAAGTTATCACTCCAACTCCGACTATAGTCAAGATGAAGGTGTTGCCGGACTTGCACTTGTGTCATCCAACTCCTATGATCTATTTGACTCACCAAATGAAGGAATTGGAAGATGCTTCATGGCAAAAGGCCCCAAGGTATCACACCCCGAGTATCTTGATTTCAATAGTGATGAAGATGATTTGCTTGGTGATGATGATTTACTTGTTGACAAGGATAGTAATGTGAGCTATAATGAAAATGCTAGTAATTATGGTAGTCAAGAGGAAATGAGTGACAATGCTATGAAGGAGATTGAGCGTCTAACTAAAGAACTAAATGCTCTTAAGTTAGCTCATGAAACAACTCAAGAGGATCATAGAGAACTTCTAAGAACTCATGAGAAGCTACGCTTCGAGAAGCTAAATTTAGAGCAAGAGCATGAGTTTCTTAAAGCTATCAATGACGATCTTCGAAAGAAGAGTTCTTCATATCTTGCCAAACGTTTACTCTTGTATACCTTTATGCCACAAGTTAAATCTAAGCAAACTAGCAACAAGGGTAAAAATGGTTCTACCTCTAGTAGTAACAATAACAATGCTAAATCCAATGTTGTTACTTCTAGTAGTTCTATTAATTCCACTAATGATTCTCTTAGCCAAGTTACACTTGACCAAGAAAATATGCTGTTGAAAGGAATTATAGAAAAAGGTGTCTACAAGAGTCTTGCCGGGAGTAAGCAATTTGAGGAAATTGTACGCAAGCAAGGAAGGAACCGGAAGAACCAAGGTGTTGGTTTTGAACGAAAGTTCAATGCCAATGGAGTTGAGTGGGAAGAAGATCAATACCCCAAGACGAAGTTTGTTCCTTAACAAGAGAAGTATGATCCTACTTCCTTCCAGGGAACACAAGCTCAAGAAGATCTTCCACCACAAGACCACAAGCTTTAAGGCAAGGACAAGCTTCAAGAAGAGATTGATTCATTTGAAGAAGCACCTCAAGCCATGGTCAAGTGGGTTCCCAAGACTTCATCAAGTTCTACTTCATGAAGTGCTACTACAACTCCAAGGATTCCCATCAAGTTGATGTGGGTCCAAAAGAAGAAGAACTAGAGAGTTCTTGAGGGTGACTCCGCCAACAAACTTCACTCATATTCTTTATGGCAAGAACTTGTGCAACCAACTTCCACATTTTGCACTAGTTCATGGAGTCACAAACCCTCTTGTTGGTAAGGCAAGGGACAAGGTATTCAATTCATTCATGGACATCATCATATGTGTATTTCACTCTATGTCTATGGATATCCTTGTATGTTCCTTGTGTGGTTCTAACCCATGTAGGTATTGAAAGCACAAAACTCCAAAGGATTGCTCCCAACTCTTGGTGGTCTACATCAACATTGAGCATCCACATCTTAAACATCTACATGAAGTCATCATCGACAAAACCCAAGGTTAGTTCATCCCTCCTAGGGGGGATATCACATCTAGGGGGAGCTATGCTCTAAGCAATTGAGCTAAAGCAACTCTAATGGTGTGAACACATTAATGCTTTATGTAAAAGTGGCAACCCCACTTGTGCTTAAACGATGAGTATGATCTATGATCAAATGTTCTCATTTGGCTCCTAAGTCAATATACTCATATATAGATGACCTAGTCATCGCCATTGCTTGATAGATGCTAGAATTGGCTGTGCATGTTTGACACATATTTCATTTGCTATCTTATTGTGTGAGCATGTTGGTTTGCATGTTTTCATCATTCGAGGACATCCATTTGTTGTTTTGATTTTCTTGGTTTTTCTGACCAAGTGGATGTACAAGAATGCCTAAGTACCTTCTCTAGCTATCTATGCTTTCTTGTCTCAAATTCTATTCTTGCTGCATCACAAAAATTGAACAAGTCATTTTCGGACCCTCCGGGTGAGGAGCACTCGGAGCCACCGATCTGAAAGGGCTGAACCTCCAAAACCTTCTAAATGATTTCGGCAGAACCAATTCACTCCAACTCGGTCCAACCAAAATCACTTAGATTGATCTAGGTTTTCCATCTCGGTGCTACCGAATTGAACCATTTTGCCGCCACCGATGTGCTATACTACGTGCAGCTACACATATCGGTGCCACCGAGTAGTTCAACTCAGCGCCACCGACAACGTACGGGTATATATATCACGCGGACCAAACGGTTGAAATTTCTCGACCCCACTCGTTCCCGCTCCCCGTCGCTGCCGTCGCCCTCGTCTCCAGACATTGCCGTCGTCTCCAGCGAGCCCTCGCCGCCGGATTCCGCCGCCGTCAACGGGAATCTCCTCCGCCGTTGCCGCCGTAGAGGATCTCCACCAAGTTAGGGTGAGATTCGATCCCTTTCGTGCTTCCCTTTTCCGATTCTATGCACGATTGGACTGTCTGAATTCATGTCACGGATTGAGAACTCCTTTTACACTACAAACTCCATAGATTAGATTCGAGCGAAATTTTTAGGTTTAAGTTTCCGCCGAATGCATCTCGGACCGACCGATTCGAAATTTTCGGTCCTACCGATTTGGTCTCTGACCATAGCACTAGTACGTCTCGGTGCCACCGAGTTGTACGAATCGATGAGACCGAAAGTAAAGTCTCAGTGAAACCCTAGCATCTCGGAGCCACCGAACCCCATATCGGTCTGACCGAAGTGGCGTGTAAGGTTTCGGTAGTGTGCTTCGGTATCACCGAGATGATCAACACGGTCCATCCGATATGCATCCTGTGAAAACTTGAAACTAAGAGTTGAACTCAAATTTTATGAAAATTATCTGCTTTTTGTGATGACTCATCTACTCTGCCCATACCTATCTATTCACAGGGTCAGCTCAGCAAGATGTCAGAGCCCAGCAGTGACAGTCAGAACAGGTCAGAGCAGAATGCAGAAATGAGTGAAGGGTCAAGCCCAGCTGAAAGTTTCTATGAGGGAGAGAGGAGCTCTCCAGATCTTCCAAAAGCTGCAATCAGAACAAGGAAGAAGAAAACCTCAGACAGTGAAGATGAAGATTTTGTTGCAAGTGAAGCTGCATCTAAGAAAAAGAGAGTAGTGCTTGCTAAGGAGTACAGCACCAAGCCTACTTCTACCAAAGAGAGGATTGTTGTGAGGAAAGTGCCTCAGCAGACTACGCAATTCACTCTTGAAGAGCCTAGTAACACAGAAGCAGCTGGAGGAACCAAGAAGAAGAGAGTAAGGAAAACTATTGCCCGTGTGATTGGCAGACCCTCCATGATGATTGATGAGGAGGAAGAGGAGGAAGAGCTAGCAGCCACTGCACCCCCTTCAAAGGCTCAAAAGCTTATGTCAGATGCAATTAAGACTGCTGCCCCCAAGGCCAAGCCAAAGGTGTCAGCACCAAAGAGATCTACCAGGAACATATCAGCTGCAGAGAAGAACAAGGCCCCAGTGCCTGAGTCAAATGTTGATGAAGAGACTCTAGTGCTCAGAAAGGTGAAGCCAAAGATACCAGACCATGACAATGCACACCCAGTCGCAGAGAACATGATGCTGAGAAAGGATAAAGGGCTGCGTCAGTGGAGATTAACAGATCCTTATGCTATAAGGAGAAGGACAACATGTGACTATCGATTTCACACTCGTGAACAACAAGATTTTTATGAGACAGTGTTGCTTGATAAGAAGCCCATAGTCAGTGACATGAAATGGGTGGATTGGGAATACATTGATGAGCATGAGGACTACTTCCCCCATGTCCATGAGAGCTTCAGGATTGCAGGATTTGATGACTTTGTCGGTAAGAAGTTGACCAAGTGGAATGATGAGATGGTCATGCAGTTTTACTCTACTGCACACTTCTATCCAGATGGCCGCATTATATGGATGACTGAGGGTATCAGATACCAGTCTACCATCTCTGAGTGGGCAAGTCTTCTTGGAGCACCCAAGGAAGAGGAAGATGACATTGATATCTATGCCAAGCTCAAGATGGATCACAACTCCATGGCCAACATGTACACTGCAATTCCTCAGAAAGATCTTGAGACTCACAAACTTGGATCAGTGAAGCATCTGCTCCTAGGATTAGCCACAACGAACACCATTTTGCGGTACACTCTGCTACCCAAGTCAGGAGATGACAAAATGATTCATGGCCACTCCATCAATTTGCTGCATTTGTTTGATACACCTCAGAATTTCAAGGTGATGAGCCAGATAGTAGAAACTATCAAGAGGACTGCAGCAGATCAGAAGAGATCGTGCGGATATGCCCCACATATTCAGATTTTGATCAATTCCAAGGTTGGAACCAGCACATACCTTCTTGATCGAGAGCACTTGCCACTCCGTCCAGAGTTTGAGGACAATGTGATAGTGATGGATCCTTCGCATCCCACTTCAGCACAAGCCCAAGAGAAGATCCGCATAGCAAAGGAAGCAAAAGCAGCTCCGGAGGCATCAGCTCCAAATGCTCCTATCACAAATCTCAAGACACCCAAGGATCAAATGACATATCTTCTTGAAGCCACTCTGAGGATTGAGCGAAGTTTGGCCAACCTCACCCACACACAGGCTAGTTTTGAGCGGATTATTGAGACCAAATTTCATGATCTTGATGTGAAGGTGACAGAGATTCAGACTACCGTAGAGCAACTGCAGAATGACGTTGATGCTGTCAAGACAGCCCCGTCAGATGACAGTGGAGATGACAGACCAACCACACATCAATTTCAGACAGTGCCCAGAGCAGCCAGGTCTGCTGCGATACCCGTTGTGGATCCAAGGACCACAGTATCAGCACCAGCTGCTACTTCCATAGTGCCCCCACCGGTCTCCACTCCACCAGCCCAGCAAACGTCTGCAGAAGCCTTCGTGGATGCACTTCTTTCTACGCCGTCTACGCACACCGGAGCTGCCAGCAGGAGATCGCCTTCAAGAGCTTCGGAGGACCGTGCTTAGAGTGCCGACTAGTCCTATACAGTTCGATCTTTTGGTACTTGTTGCCAAAGGGGGAGAATTTGTATAGATCATAGGCTTCGAGAGAGAGTGTTTTGGTCGTTGGTTTTTCTCTCGAGAGTTCTTTTGCTACTTATTTGCTTGTTGGTACTTTGTTATGTGTGTGCTTGCTACAGTTAATATATTGCTTATACTTGTGAGCTACCTCATGTGATGATCATATTATGCTTATTGTGATGATCTATGTTTATCTTCTTCATTATCTTATATGATCACTCACTTATGTTGGTGATGCGTGCTTTCTATTCCAATCATATAATTTTGCGCGCTCCACCAAGATGTATGTGACATGGAAGATTGTGCATTTGCATTCAAACACAAATCTTTAAATAATGCAAAATTTAGGGGGAGCTCTTGCTTATCACATACTTCTCAAAGCGACGATATATTTCATTCATTTAATCATTTGTCGAAGCTTTGATCTATATGTTGTCATCAATTACCAAAAAGGGGGAGATTGAAAGCACATTTGCTCCCTTGGTGGTTTTGGTAATTCATAACAACAAATATCTCATTGAACTAATGTCCATTCAAGATTAAGATTTCAGAATGTTCAATGATTGGCATGGCATGGACTAGAGACGTGGACTCCTCAAAAGGCTAAGGACAAGGATTGGCAAAAGATCAAGACTCTACATTTTTGGTTTAGTGATCCAAGATCACATTGAGTCCATAGGAAAGCCAATACTATTAAAAGGGGATGAGGTGTTGCTTAATGGTCTTTTTGCTCAAGTGCTTAGTGACAGTACTCCTAAACCCTCAACCACTCTCTTAATCCCAAATATGTCCAAAACCTACATTCTAACTCGGCCCCACCGAAATTTCCTATCCGGCCCCACCGAGTTCATCCAAGACTTAGCCACTGCCAAAACCCTAACAAATCGGATCCACCGAAATGGATCTCGGTCTCACTGAGATGGCCTTGCCAACTCTCTGTAATCGTTTGCACTTACTTCGGTCTCACCGAGTTTTGCATATCGGTCTCACCGAGATGGCTTGTCAACTCTCTGTTGCCTTATTGCTTCACTTCGGTCCTACCAAGTTGATGCAATCGGTGCCACCGAGATGAGGATTGCCCTAGCCATTGCACTTCGGTCCATTCGAGATGTTCGTATCGGTCCCACCGAGATTCCTAACGTTCATATCTTTTACACGGTTCAGTGCTACCGAGATGATTGTTTCAGTGCCACCGAGTTGGGTCAAAAGTGTGTAACGGTTGGATTTTATGTGGAGGCTATATATACCCCTCGACCACCTCCTTCTCTGTAAGGAGAGCCATCAGAACGTGCCTACACTTTCACCATACATTTTTTGAGAGAGAACCACCTACTCATGTGTTGAGATCAAGCTATTCCATTCCTAGCATTTGAAACTTGATCTCTAGCCTATCCCAAGTTGCTTTCCACTCAAATCCCTCTTCCACCATAGCCAAATCTGTGAGGAGTTGTTTGAGTGCTGGGAAGACTATCATTTGAAGCACAAGAGCAAGGAGTTCATCAACAACACACCGTCTATTACCTTTTGGAGAGTGGTGTCTCCTAGATTGGTTAGGTGTCACTTGGGAGCCTCCAACCTGATGGGGAGTTGAACCAAGCAGTTTGTCAGGGCAAGGAGATCGCCTACTTCGTGAAGATCTACCCCGAGTGAGGCTAGTCCTTCGTGGACGTAAGCCATGGTGGAATAGACAAGGTTGCTTCTTCGTGGACCCTTCATGGGTGGAGCCCTCCGTGGACTCGCGCAGCCGTTACCCTTCGTGGGTTGAAGTCTCCATCAACGTGGACGTACGATAGCACCACCTATCAGAACCACGCCAAAAACCACCGTGTCTTCATTGCGTTTGAAATCTCCAATCCCCTCTCTACTTACATATGCAATTGCTTATTTTCCGCTACTGTACTCTTAGAATTGCATGTGTAGGGTGATGCTTGACATGTACTATTGCTAAAATCTGCCCACAACTAAAATTGGGAAAAGGTTAGGTTTTATTTGGTCAAGTAGTCTAATCACCCCCCCCCCTCTAGACATACTTTCGATCCTACAGTCTCGCAGAAGAAGGGGATCAAACGGACGCCCGAACGATCCGACGCGCCCGTTTCTAAGGCCGACATACTCTCTGTCTACGAAGAGCTCGGTGGAAGAAGGTCAAACGATCGCTCAAATGATCGGTCGCGGTCGTTTGGAAGGCCGTCAATCGTGATTTCTTTCTGAATTCTAACAGAATTTCGCCTGATCTTATTTGGTTTGTTTCCTATACTTTTTAACTTCCTTATCTCATCAAAACCTGCGTCCTTAGCCTCTTATATACAGAACTATTGTTCCCTCCTCTAACAAAACTAACCAACCAATCTAGGCAAAGTCTTCTTGAGTTTTGAGTTGCAGGTAGCGATGGCTCGTTCGTGGGATGAGAGGCCAACCTCTTCACAGGAAGAGAAGGACTTGGAGCAGGAGGGCTATTCTCCAGCAAGCATAAGGGAGAGGCTCCGTCACTGTCACGATTGGACCTCTTCCGAGGAAGATCCAGAGGAACCTCCTTCCAAGGAAGAAGAAGAGGAAGATAAAGAGAAGGGCAAGAAACCGGCGGCCATCCCCATCAACACCATCAAGGTCATCATCAACGAGCACAAGATCAATTTTGTCAAGGAGACTCCCGCTGTCATGGGAAAGTGCGGTTTCAGTAACTGCACTATCCATGATCCGTTGGAAGGATCCAGCAAGATCGATCCAAGGGCGCGTGGGATGCACACCATTGGCGCCCGCATGCGAGTTGGACCCCCTAGGAAAAGGTGTAACACCACCCCGGTGCAACCAACTCCACCCCAGGTACAAGTCAATAATTCAGTAGTTGAGACTGAGGCTATGACTGATAAGATTAGGGAGATGGAGGTTGCCTTGGCTGTCAAGACCCGTGAGGCTCTAGACACAAGCTTAAGGATCATTGCCAACCAGGATGCAACCCTTCAAATGTATCATTCTCGCATCACGGATTTGGAGGTTGCCAATAATCTCATGATTGATGCCCTCACTGGTGTCACCGCTCCACCTTTAGAAGAGAACACCGGTATCAATAAAAAGGAGACTAAATGAATCCAACCGGCTTAACATGTTAAGCTTGTGGGGATTTTGATGCCCTTTCTCATTTCCTTTATCGTTATTATTTTCCTTTGAGCTTTGCTTGAAAGAGTTCATTTTGTTCGAGTAATAAAAGTATTATCATACCTTTTGGTGAAGAGGGAAGAGTCTTATCCATTGAGTCATGGATGGTTTGATGAATAGTCTATTAGGATCTTGATGAATTTGCTTAGTATGGTTAGGCATCCTTGTGTGCTTTGCATCTTTGCTTTTAGATGATGAATATAAGCCTTCCACATCTTTAGTATCAATTGGGAATGAGAAGTTGACAATTTGATGTGATGCATTGGAACTGATTTCAGTTTATTTGGTGATTACTTGGTAAGGTCCCTTAAAACCAGTGAACCAAGTATGAAATGTGGACAAGTTCTTGTGCATAAAAACAAAACATTATAGATTCGAGAAAACTTATATAATTCCCAATGGTTGAACTTGGATGTTTAACCATACCATTCATATCACGTCTCGAAAGGAGAAAAGAAAATTTTCGAGTGATATATGGCAGGCTTGGCAGTTCAGAAAATAAAAAGGGCCGTGAAGAACAATGAAAAGAAAGATGTATAGCACTAAGACTTTCCTGACTGAAAGAGGAGAATAAAGTATCACTAAGAGTTAGAAATAGTCTCATTAACGATTGATAGTAAGGTGTGGAAACCTTCATACTCATTTGATGGAAATTTGGATGTGATGGTGCACGGTGTAATTAATCATATGATGTAAATTCTAAAATTTTACTTTGGACACATTGTAACATCCCCAGAACTTAACCCTGTCATTAAGCTAATCAAATTGCCATGTCATCATGATCATCCTAATTAAATTGCATTTAGGAAATAATACAAACTCAAATCCCAAATTAAAATGCAAGTCAAATATTTACATCTTCAAAAATGCTAACAAAATAGTTCACAATATTGCAAATAATCCCAAAGCAATTATAAAAATAAAATCAACATTATTAAAATTCCCAAATTGACCCTAGCAACTAAAACAGTACCCCAAAACAGCCCCATTAATCCATTTTCATTTAATCAAAATTCAAATGGATTCAAAAATTGCCCCATCTTTTTGTCGCAGTGCTCAGCAGTCCCTAGTATTTGTTTTCACCAAGTGGCACATTTTTGCAACAGTTAAATATTGCAAAAAGAAAATGCAAAAGGCTATTGGAAAAAGAAAAACAGAAAATAAAAAGGGAAAAAGATAAAAGCTACTGTGGACTGGGCCTAAGTCCACAGTGCGGCCCAGCCCACAGCGCCCGTCTCCCTCCTCTCTCTCTCCCCGCGTGTCGTCGCCGCCGGGGGCGCGCGCGCACGCACCGGCCGAACGCCGACACGGCGACGCCCGAGCCCGGGCGAGGGGATAAGGTTGGCCCTCCTCGACCTCCCCTCCATCCCTATCCACTCGCCGCTCCTCTCCCGCCCCTCTCACACTCGCTCCCACCACCACCCGAGCGCATCCGCCGCCGCACACCGTCGTCACAGCGTCCAATCGCCTCGCATCACCTCACCGCCTTGTCCCTCTGCTCCGCCGTCATCGCCTACACCGTTCGGTGCCCTCCATTCGAGCCGGGGAGCCCTGCTGCACGGATCCACGCCGCCGTCTTCAACCTCGGGTCGCCGGCGAGCTTCTCCGATTCCGGCCACCTCCTGCGCTCCTAAGCCGTCACCGGGCCTCCTTGCGCCTCCCCAGTGAGCACCGCACGCCCTCCCTCCTCTTCCTCCTCGATCCGCAGCCTCTAGCCGTCGACCTCGATGTGGCTGAGTCCGTCGCCGCCTAGCTCGTCGCCGGCGTGTCTCCGGTGACCAAACGGTCACGGGACCGTGTCCAACGAGCTCACCGCGTCGGGTAGAGCATGCCTAGCCCATCCGTTCGAGCTGCTGCGTGCCGCATCGTCGTTTTCTCCATAGCCCGAAACTGCTCCGCCGCTGACCTCGTCGCCGGCGTCGATTCCGGCCGACTCCGGCGACGCCACCGCCACCATTCGACGCGGCTCGTTCGACTCGTTCGAACGAGCCCAACCACGCGTCATTTGGCCCTCTGTAGCCATTTTCTGGTGAGCGCCCGTGCACACCGCCGCGTTTGCGCGTCACCGGCGGCTAAACGCCGGCCGCCGCCGACGTGGCTAGCCTGGGGCCCACCCTGGGTCGCTTACCAGTGGGTCCCTGGGCCCAGTTGACCGCGTTGACCGTGGTCAACGCGCTGACATGGCCGCGCTATGTCACTGACCAGTGGGCAACAGCGGTTAAATTAACTAATTAGGTTTTTAAATTTAATCTGATAATTAATTAGACAATGACATGTGGGGCCCCTAGCTAATTAACCTCTGTTAGTTTAAATTTAATCTCTATTTAGTACTGTGTCTATGACATGTGGGACCCAGCTGTCAGGTTTGACCTGGAACCGCTGGGGTTGACCACAGATGTCATCATGATGTCATGCTGACATCATCAGCCACTGTTCTGGATAATACGAATTTATTAATTAAAAATAATTCCAGAAATTGTTTAAATCTTTGAAAATTCATAGAAATTCAACCGTAGGTCGGATCGAAAAGTTTTCAACATGAAAGTTGATCAGAAAAACGAGACGAATCCGAATATGTGGTCAAAATGCTTGACCATCACTCCTAACTATCTGAACATGGAACCTTCCCCTCCGGTTCAGTATACCGAAAACTGCCTAAACAACGGGAAAATATCCCAGATATTTTCCCGCTTCGTCTGCAACGTGTAGCATTGCAATAGGTCACCGCCAACACTACTTTCTGCCATGCCATGCGTTGTGTTGCATTTGATTGCTTTTATTTATTGTTTCTTCCCCCTCTTCTTATCCGATAGCCCCCGAGACCGATGCAGCTCCGGAGGCCGACTACATCCCCGACGACCCCTCTTTTGCCGCAGAGCTTCCAGGCAAGCAAACCCCCTTGAGCATGCCTATATCACCTATTCTTTCTCCCTCCTGCTTGCATTAGAATTTGCTACTACTTTTGATTGATCCTATTATGATGCATCGCCTATTTTTGTAAACTACTATTGATACCTTACCGGCTATCGTAAATGCTTAGTATAGGTTGATTGGAAATCCATCTGTGGCCCCTCATCCTTGTCCTAGTTGCCCCGCTTTAGTACCAGCGCCCCGATTGAGGTGATCGACGGGCTGAGACCAGCACATCACCGCACCCCCCTAAGTTGCTCGACTCTGCAGAGCTATCATCGAGTGCCGAGGGTGATACCTCTTATCTCACTCATGATATTGCCTCCGTAGTATAGCTAGCCGGTTGTGGGTTACCGAGGGTGATTCCTCTTTCACCACCTCCGATGAAGCTTCTGTCGTGCAACCGCTCAAGTGTGAATCCATCGAGGGTGATTCCTCCGTGTTCACCTTGACGGATACGTCGAGTGCGAATCCAACGGGGGTGATTCCTCGGATTTCTTCTTGATGCTATGGACACACGGGTACTTTGACTTTACTACAGATGCTAAATAAAGTCGGGTCGACCCTCAAGGGTACCCGCGAGAGATGTGGAGTCGGGTTGACCATGAGGGTACCCGCGAGATAATTATGTGGCACGGCCGGGCATTCTTGGCCCTTGCCGTAAGTCCACGAGATGGCGCGACGGGGCCACATGTTTTGTGGATCTCTGCTCGTTTCCGCGAGTTCCCAATACACTTAACGGATTTGGGTATTTGATCTGAGTTGGCCACTGGCCTATACGCACTACCACCACGCGGGATAATGGATTAATGGGGCCCTCTGCGCCGTATGTATTAGCCGAAAGCTCTGTCAGACGTCCAGTTCAGCATTTCGGCACGGCCGGGTCGGCACCCTAGAGGTGGTGCCTGGATCGCCCTGCTCGCAATGACCTGGAGTGCCAAGGGTGATGGACCCAAGACCCCTGAGCACTTAGGATGTAGACCGGAGGGGACCTCTCTGCTGAGCCTAGGTAGGACTACGTCGTGTTGATCAGCCGAGGCCGGGCATGACCCAGGAAAGTGTGGCTGGCCAGAGTTAATCGAGCGTGTTGGGTAACAGTAGTGCACCCCTGCAGGGAAGATTATCTATTCGAATAGCCGTGTCCATGGTAACAGGACGCTCAGTGTTGTATCCCGATCTACTACAACTTGAACTGGATACATGTTAATTAATTGTTAGCTCCGGGATCGCTTTCTCGAAGGGAGTCGAGGAAGGATCTCTGGGCTTTGCTACTACAAACTTATTACTTTATGTTATGTACCAATCTGCACTCTTCTTATGCTGCAAGACGCTGAAGATGCTAGTCTTCGATAGGCTAGGCCCTGTCTCTATTCTGGCATTTTTGCAGTCTAGTCCACAGATACAACCCTTCTTTTGAAACCAATGCATAAGTAGAATAGTTCTGATGTAAGTCTTGCGAGTACTTTGGATGAGTACTCACGGTTGCTTTGCTTCCCTTTTCCCCCATACCCGATTGCTGCGACCAGATGATGGAGCCCCGGAGCCATCTGCCCCAGCCGACGACTACTACTACCCCTCTGGTGGAGCCTACTACTACGTGGAGACCGCCGATGACCAGGAGTAGATAGGAGGCTCCCGGGCACGGGCCTGCGCCTTTTCGGTCTAGATGTTGTTGTTTTGCCCCGCCTTCTTAAGGCATATCTTGTTTAACTTTTATGTCTGTACTCAGATGCTAATGCTTCTGCTGATGCTTGTATGACTCAAGCTTATGTATTCGAGCCCTCAAGGCCCCTGGCTTGTAATATAAAGCTTGTATTATTTTATTTTGTGTTTACAGTTGTGTTGTGATATCTTCAAGTGAGTCCTTAGGCTTGATCGTGTGCATTTGCGTGTATGATTAGTGCATGGTCGGGCCGGGGGCGTCACAAGCTGGTATCAGAGCCGACTGCCTATAGGAAGCCCCTTTCCAACTCCTTGGCCAAAGTTGAGTCTAGTCTCCAAAACTGTTTTACTGACATGGCTGTGTGGCTTACGGGCCCACGTCGCCTATGGGTGGGATTAGGATCTTTTATTCCTCTTCTTTATTCTGGGACTCTGATCTCTCTTCTTTTCGGGTTAAATGATTTTGCTAACGCTAACATTAGGTTCTCGTGTTTCCATCCACCCGGAGAGCTGGATTGTCGGCAATTATTCCTTTCCATGTAAATCATGCTCTGCTTTCCTTGGGAATGATATACACGTAATACTTGTGTATAATCACATTTTCCTTTCCATTGGTCTGTTTAATCTGATCATCACATTTTCCTTTCCATTGGTCTGTTTAACCTTTCTTGTAATCTAGCTTTTATCTGAGTAGTGATAATTCCCTGCTTAAGCCAACACCCCCAAATGATTGTCCTCTGACGTGCCTTCCTATCATGGCCGTGCAAGATGTCACCACCCTTCCTACTTTTAACCCACACTAACCACAGTTCCACAGGACCGAAACCTGACTCTCCTGTACATCCTTGAACCCGAAGATCCCCCTTACTCCACCTCTTAAATCTCGGGACGAGATTTCTTGTAGTGGGGGAGAATTGTAACATCCCCAGAACTTAACCCTGTCATTAAGCTAATCAAATTGCCATGTCATCATGATCATCCTAATTAAATTGCATTTAGGAAATAATACAAACTCAAATCCCAAATTAAAATGCAAGTCAAATATTTACATCTTCAAAAATGCTAACAAAATAGTTCACAATATTGCAAATAATCCCAAAGCAATTATAAAAATAAAATCAACATTCATAAAATTCCCAAATTGACCCTAGCAACTAAAACAGTACCCCAAAACAGCCTCATTAATCCATTTTCATTTAATCAAAATTCAAATGGATTCAAAAATTACCCCATCTTTTTGTGGCAGTGCTCCGCAGTCCCTAGTATTTGTTTTCACCAAGTGGCACATTTTTGCAACAGTAAAATATTGCAAAAAGAAAATGCAAAAGGGTACTGGAAAAAGAAAAACAGAAAATAAAAAGGGAAAAAGATAAAAGCTACTGTGGACTGGGCCTAAGTCCACAGTGCGGCCCAGCCCATAGCGCCCATCTCCCTCCTCTCTCTCTCCCCGCGTGTCGTCGCCGCCGTGGGCGCGCGCGCGCACCGGCCGAACGCCGACACGGCGACGCCCGAGCCCGGGCGAGGGGATAAGGTTGGCCCTCCTCGACCTACCCTCCATCCCCATCCACTCGCCGCTCCTCTCCCGCCACTCTCTCACTCGCTCCCACCACCACCCGAGCGCATCCGCAGACGCACACCGTCGTCACCGCGTCCACTCGCCTTGCCTCACCTCGCCGCCTTGTCCCTCTGCTCCGCCGTCGTCGACTACGCCGTTCGGTGCCCTCCATTCGAGCCGGGGAGCCCTGCTGCACGGATCCACGCCGTCGTCTTTAATCTCGGGTCGCCGGCGAGCTTCTCTGATTCCGGCCACCTCCTGCGCTCCTAACCCGTCACTGGGCCTCCTTGAGCCTCCCCGGTGATCACCGCATGCCCTCGCTCCTCTTCCTTCTTGATCCGCGGCCTCTAGCAGACGATCTCGACGTGGCCGAGCCCGTTGCCGCCTAGCTCGTCGCCGGCGTGTCTCCGGTGACCAAACAGTCACGGGACCGTGTCCAACGTGCTCACCGCGTCGCGTAGAGCACGCCTAGCCCATCCGTTCGAGCTACTGCGCGCCGCATCGTCGTTTTCGCCATAGCCCGAAACTGCTTCGCCGCTGACCTCGTCGCCGGCGTCGATTCCGGCCGATTCCGGCGACGCCACCGCCACCATTCGACGTGGCTCGTTTGACTCGTTCGAACGAGCACAACCGCGCGCCGTTTGGCCCCCGGTAGCCGTTTTCCGGCGAGCGCATCACCGGTAGCTAAACGCCGGCCGCCGCCGACGTGGCTGGCCTGGGGCCCACCCTGGGTCGCTAACCAATGGGTCCCTGGGCCCGGTTGACCGCGTTGACCGTGGTTAACGCGCTGACGTGGCCGCGCTGTGTCACTGACCAGTGGGCCCTAGCGGTTAAATTAACTAATTAGGTTTTTAAATTTAATCTGATAACTAATTAGACAATGACATGTGGGGGCCCTAGCTAATTAACCTCTGTTAGTTTAAATTTAATCTCTGTTTAGTACTGTGTCTATGACATGTGGGACCCAGCTGTCAGGTTTGACCTGGAACAGCTGGGGTTGACCACTGACGTCATGCTGACATCATCAGCCACTGTTCTGGATAATACGAATTTATTAATTAAAAATAATTCCATAAATTCTAGAAATTGTTTAAATCTTTGAAAATTCGTAGAAATTCAACCGTAGGTCGGATCGAAAAGTTTTCAATATGAAAGTTGATCAGAAAAACGAGACGAATCCGAATATGTTGTCAAAATGCTTGACCATCACTCCTAACTATTTGGACATGGAACCTTCCCCTCCGCTTCAGTATACCAAAAACTGCCTAAACGCCGGGAAAATATCCCAGATATTTTCCCGCTTCGTCTGCAACGTGTAGCATTGCAATAGGTCACCACCAACACTGGTTTCTGCCATGCCATGCGTTGTGTTGCATTTGATTGCTTTTATTTATTGTTTCTCCCCCTCTTCTTATCCGATAGCCCCCGAGACCGACGCAGCTCCGGAGGCCGACTACATCCCCGACGACCCCTCTTTTGCCGCAGAGCTTCCAGGCAAGCAAACCCCCTTGAGCATGCCTATATCACATGTTCTTTCTCCCTCCTGCTTGCATTAGAATTTGCTACTGCTTTTGATTGATCCTATTCTGATGCATAGCCTATTTTTGTAAACTACTATTGATAGCTTACCGGCTATCCTAAATGCTTAGTATAGGTTGATTGGAAATCCATCTGTGGCCCGTCATCCTTGTCCTAGTTGCCCCGCTTTAGTACCAGCGCCCTGATCGAGGTGATCGACGGGCTGAGACCAGCACATCACCGCACCCCCCCCCCCGAAGTTGCTCGACTCTGCAGAGCTATCATCAAGTGCCGAGGGTGATACCTCTTATCTCACTCCTGATATTGCCTCTGTAGTATAGCTAGCCGGTTGTGGGTTACCGAGGGTGATTCCTCTTTCACCACCTCCGATGAAGCTTCTGTCGTGCAACCGCTCAAGTGTGAATCCATCGAGGGTGATTCCTCCGTGTTCACCTTGACGGATACGTCGAGTGCGAATCAAACGGGGGTGATTCCTCGGATTTCTTCTTGATGCTTTGGACACACGGGTACTTTGACTTTACTACAGATGCTAAATAAAGTCGGGTCGACCCTCAAGGGTACCCGCGAGAGATGTGGAGTCGGGTTGACCATGAGGGTACCGGCGAGATAATTATGTGGCACGGCCGGGCATTCTTGGCCCTTGCCGTAAGTCCATGAGACGGGGCGACGGGGCCACATGTTTTGTGGATCTCTGCTCGTTTCCGCGAGTTCCCAATACACTTAACGGATTTGGGTATTTGATCTGAGTTGGCCACTGGCCTATACGTACTACCACTACGCGGGATAATCGTTTAATGGGGTCCTCTGCACCGTATGTATCAGCCGAAAGCTCTGTCAGACGTCCAGTTCAGCATTAGGGCACGGCCGGGTCGGCACCCCAGAGGTGGTGCCTGGATTGCCCAGCTCGCAACGACCCGGAGTGCAAAGGGCGATGGGCCCAAGACCCCTGAGCACTTAGGATGTACACTGGCGCGGACCTCTATGCTGAGCTTAGGTAGGACTACGTCATGTCGATCAGCCGAGGCCGGGCATGACCCAGGAAAGTGTGTCCAGCCAGAGTTAATCGAGCGTGTTGGGTAACAGTAGTGCACCCCTGAGGGAAGATTATCTATTCGAATAGCTGTGTCCACGGTAACAGGACGCTCAGTGTAGTATCCCGATCTACTACAACTTGAACTGGATACATGTTAATTAATTGTTAGCTCCGGGATTGCTTTATCGAAGGGAGTCGAGGAAGGATCTCCGGGCTTTGCTGCTACAAACTTATTACTTGATGTTATGTACCAATCTGCACTCTTCTTATGCTGCAAGACGCTGAAGATGCTAGTCTTCGATAGGCTAGGCCCTCTCTCTATTCTGGCATTTCTGCAGTCTAGTCCACAGATACAGCCCTTCTTTTGAAACCAATGCATAAGTATAATAGTTCTGATGTAAGTCTTGCGAGTACTTTGGATGAGTACTCACGGTTGCTTTGCTTCCCTTTTCCCCCATACCCGATTGCTGAGACCAGATGATGGAGCCCCGGAGCCATCTGCCCCAGCCGACGACTACTACTACCCCTCTAGTGGAGCCTACTACTACGTGGACACTGCCAACGTCCAGGAGTAGATAGGAGGCTCCCAGGCAGGAGGCCTGCGCCTTTTCAGTCTAGATGTCGTTGTTTTGCCCCGCCTTCTTAAGGAATATCTTGTTTAACTTTTATGTATGTACTCAAATGCTAATGCTTCCGCTGATGCTTGTATGACTCAAGCTTATGTATTCAAGCCCTCGAGGCCCCTGGCTTGTAATATAAAGCTTGTATTATTTTATTTTGTGTTTAGAGTTGTGTTATGATATTTTCAAGTGAGTCCTTAGGCTTGATCGTGTGCATTTGCGTGTATGATTAGTGCACGGTCGGGCCGGGGGGCGTCACACCCATTCATTTGATTCATCCACAACTCATAACCAAGATGACCTCTTCATTACAAGCTGCGGTATTCGCTCGGGGATGAGCAAATCTTTAAGCTTGGGGGAGTTGATGAGTCCAAATTATGAGACCATTTTACCGTTATTTTTGTGCCTACTTTGTAGGAATTTTATCGCGTTCGCGCACTTCTTTTTGTTGATAATCCCTCAGGTAACGAGTTTTGCTGCAATATTCATTTAATGGATAAAATCCCCAAAAACGGCAGTGGAATCACGTATTAAAGGTGATCAACACTTTCCAAAAAAATCAAGCAAGAAGGCCGAAGAAATAGCCGTCGTCGCGCTTCCAGAGCGAATGACGACGTTCCACACGACCGTGAGCGCTTGCATGAGCGGTCGTTTGGCGCGCCGCCGCCTCTGGGGGATCAGCTATTTTTACCCCGTCGAATCGGACCGTGGATCAGACGGGCAGAGACTCCAGAAACTCATCCAAAAGGCAGAACCCTAGCCTCCGGAGCCCATCCGGAGGGAGGATCGATGAGGAGAAGGAGGGGATTCCTCTCACCACGAGGGGAATGAAGTCATCATCACCATCTTCATCATCACCATCTTCATCATCACCGTCTTTATTGTCATCATCATCCACATCCTTATCATCTGCAACATCAAGAACCCTAGTGGATCCTTCGGTGTATCACTTGATTCATTCATCCATGTATTCCATTACCATTACCATGAAGATTGTCATTCCCATGTGTGAGTAGACCCATTGTTCTCGGGGTATGGATGAACCCTAGTGTGTAATAGGTTGTTTGATATTAGGATTTAATATCCTCTTTGCATGTTTATGTTGATAATCTTCTTGACGTTGGGTGAAGTCGACCATCCAACGTATGCCAACTTTGGATGGAAGGTTATTACTATTGGCTAACTGTGTGGTTGTGGAGATGGGTGACGTGACAGGCCCCCTCTCCCTTCGTAGCGGATAGTTGCAACAGGGGGTAAAACGGAGACCACTTTGGCTGCGTCCACGGGGACCTCTTTCCCCTTAATCACCGTTTGATAACCGGTGTGGGAAAGAACGGTGGTGGCGTATGGAATACGGAGATACCACGAGTATGCACGTATCTGTACCGGCTCCGCCCACAAAGAGAAACATGTAAAGTTGCTTAGGAATCCGAAGTAGCATTGTGTTTAAGCACCGCTATAGATGCACACTAGAGGGGATTCCGGACCCCTGGGAACATTTTTAATCATTTGCTTCAAGTCTTATTTATATTACCAGTTATTTACTTTAATAGATTTAGTCACCATTACACTTGCAACTTCATTATTATTACTTTTATTGTTCTGGATCACTTACAACTTCTAGGCACCTATTTGCACCTTGCAAAGGACCAAAGACTGATTCCTGTGCTCCCTGTGGGATCAATACTCTTACTTCGAAAAGGCTACAACTAAACCCTATGCACTTGCAGGCTATCACACTCCAGAGTCGGTAACGATCGTTGATGCAAACCCTATATGCATCTTCTTATTGTTCCTGGGTGATCGTAGGGCAAATTTTTTGTTTTCTACTACGTTTCCCAATAGTGGCATCATGAGCGGTTCTATGAGTAGATGCAGGTTTCGATCTAGATCACATGTGGATTTGAGGGTCTGATGTTCTTGCTATCCTTCCCTCGAGTGTTGCTTCGGTTCAGTTCATTGACGGCATGATGTAGCTTTGTACAAGGTTCGGACAATCGATCTGCTAACAGTTTCTTGGGCTTCATCATAGTCAAGAATAGTGAACCTTCACGTACACAAGAGGGCGATGAAGATGAACGATCTTCTAGGGGTTCACATGTATTTGACGAAGTTTAGTGTGGGGGACGAGATTTTTAATTAAGTCTCTTCTTTCACACACCCTGAAAGTTAATCTAGCAACAAGAATTATTGCCTTGATGGTGTGCGCAGGTAGCTAGTGTTATCCGAAAACCCTAGAAGCCACGTAATTAAAATTTACCAAACCGATTATAGGACGTCTAATTTGGTTTTGCACGTTTCCATATGATGTGGTATAACCTTCATCCTGATAATGAGTTGATGTATGAGATGGTTATATGTTGTAACGTTAAGTGGCCTGCGCGTCATGGCATGATGGCTGGAGCCACGAGATTGCCACTTTAATGTACAAGATGTAGAGATAGCCTACAGGTTACAGGTGATGGTGGCAAGTGTACACGGAGGACCCCGGCGTGGAGAAGGTGTACCAGGCGCAAGAGGAGGTGCTGAAATTTTTCGTGCCACAGCAGCATTTTCTGAAATTGGTGCCATGGCAACGTTTTTGAAATGGTCGCCACAGCAACATTTTCTGAAATTGCCACCACGGCAACGTTTTTGAAACGGCTGCCACGACAACGACTTTTCTACCGCCACGGCAACGTTCTGAATGAATATTCAAGAAGACTGTGAAGACTTCACGGCGCCCAGGGCTATACCATATCATGCTATTATGAATTACCTGAGATGTTTATCCCTTTGTTGTTTGCACCCTTTTGATTGCGCAATATTCAACTATTAGGGTGATCTCTCATAGTAAATATCAAGTTAAAAGGTGCTCTTCCCAGTGCTACCGTGTATGACACATAGCATTCCGGAGTGCGTCATGTCCACATGAGTACCAACGGGTTGTGAGTTGTAAGGCGGGGATGGTCAGACCTTGTATGCAGATAGCACTCTGTCATCTTGAAGTTCTAGCAGAATCGTTCTGAGCTCAAAGCACGAAGCATCGAAAGATGAACAAGTGTTATATGGAGATTTGATCGGCAAAGGTTTGCCTACCGGTTGAAGTTCACGTCATCAGTGATGTCCACATCAATGGCTGTGAATCAGATCAGGGTCTTGAATCACTTAAAAGCAATTATGAGAGAAATTGATTTGAGTGGGAGCACAATTATGTATTAATTAAGTTTAATCACTAGTGCAAATTTATTATGAACAATGTCTATGCGTAGTTTGCATTATAGTTGTAGAATTATGGCTCACGGTTCCACCTTTGTTGTTGAAATTGATTAGCTGTTATTTATCTGGTTGAATCTTTATGATTGAGAAGATTGTCTTCTAAAAGTGCCAAGAAAGATTTTGTCCTACTGCATGCTTACAATACTCTCTTGCTGATGCCATGGATGACGAGACTCATGTCCTTCGATCCAAAAGGCTAGAATTACATTACAGTCTGCTTGCTTCCGAGAAACCCGAACTTCAAAATGTTTGGGATAGTTATGTGATATTCTTGGAACTGAAAATTGTTTTTTCAGAAACAAACAAAGGTTAAAAAATATGTGATATCTAAAGAAGTGTTTTCTTTGCAAGTTCTAGTGAAGTGTTCGACTATGTTTAAGACTAAAATGCATAAGATCTGGGAGAACACCAGTCATGTGTTGCTGGTAAGAACTTAAAGAGAAAGAGCAAATCCGAAGGATGTAATGAGACTTACACGCCTAGGGAAGTTCGGGGCTCATGCCACTCTTAAAGTTGGATGCTTCTTCTGTGAGTAAGAGAAATATTGGAAGTAAAACTTTAAGAAGTAAAAGGCAGAAAGAAAAGAAAGACTGGAATGTCCAGCTCAGGTATGAATGTCATACAAGTTATAAGATGTAGAGATGGTTGGTAGTAAAGTGTAGTTCTTGGGAAATATGATCAATTTGTTGATCATTAATTCTTCAATATTTTGATTAAAAGTTGATCACAAGGATATTGACTTGATTGCATGTTGATGCGAATCGTTGTAAGAAATTACAACAGCCTAAATGACCAACAAATAATGAGGTTAAAATATCTGATGAAAACTTTGTAGAAGTTATAGGACTTCTTATCAGCTTATTACCTCTATGTTTATTTTCATAATTCATTTTAGAGTTTTGTACACTCTAGCCCATTGCATAGAAGTTGCAAGGAGGTTGTTCATGAGAGAACAATAGTTGTTTCTATGTTATGAACGAAAGGCCATACTTCTATTATCAATAAGATGTATGTTATGAATATTGGTGATAAAATTAAACATCCATAACACTAACACTAAATGTCGCAAGACTAAAAGAATACCACATATGTGTGGCACTTCATTTAGTCACATTGGAGAAACCGGCATGGATAAATTCCATAGTGATGGATTTTGAAGTCATCTGATTATGAATCATCTGACACTTGCAACTTTCATCAAAATAGTGAAGTAAACTAAAATACCGTTCACATGCCATAAAGAACGAGCAACAAAATAATTGGAACATGCATATTGATGTGTGTAGTTCAATAAGTGTTGTTGCAAGCAGTGGATTTATCTATCTTCAAGATTGCCTCAAGTAGATATTTGTACTTACTTAGACATGAATCTGGATCTTTTTAAATGTTTCGAAAGGTTTTTCCAGGATGAAGTAGAACTGATTGTAAAAAAAATTATATTTCTATGATTCAATTGCAGAAAGAAATATTTGAGTTATAAATTTAGCGAATGCCTGATGAGTTGTGAAAAGAATTTTATAGCTTGCACTTCTCAGAACATTACTAAGAGTAGAATGTTTTGAGTAGATGTAATCAAGCTATGTATGACATGGTGAGATCAAAGATGACATTGATTATATCACCAATATACTTTTTAAAGTGATGCTTTAGAGACTGTGGCTTTTTCACTGAAAAGAGCCCATCAAAATTTTGAAATAAGTGCTACTTTGTAGATTATCCCAAATGATTGGGTATTCCTCTATCACTACGCCGAGGCAAAGTGTTTTGCCACAAAGTGCAGTAAATTTTGAAGAAAATGTTTTCTGCAAAATAGTGAGTGGGCGGACAGTGCAACTCGACAAGATTGCAGAATCTGCTTCGTAATCAGGTCAAAGAAAAGAAACACTTGAAGTAATTCTTGAAATTCCTACTGCGACTGATACGAAAGACTCTACATGAGATATAGAGACTTCGATCAAACTTGCAGCTGAACTATATAGGTTGACCAAATTCATACAGACCATTGTGGTGTGTAATGAAATATTATTAAACAAACAATGAACCTTTAATACACGAAGAAGCATTTGTGGGCCCCGACTCTAGAAATTGGCTATATGCCAACATAATCCAAGATAGTATCCATTCGCATAATTCAAGCTTAGAACTTGATGAACCCTTCGAAAGACTTAGAGTCTAAAGAATAGTGATGGATCTATAAACTGACAAAGATAAAAAAGTTTTATGATGCTTGACTTGTTACAAATAGTTTATGACAAGATCAAGGAGTTGACTATGACAAGATTGTCTCATCATAGCAATACTTAAAGTCAGTTCGGGTTAAACTAGCAATTACTAAATATTTCAATTATGAGATATAATAGATGGATGTCAGAATGATTCCCATGAGATGGAAATAGAACCAAGGTTGTATATTTGATAAGGTTCAAGGTAATTTTGTCGATCCAGAGGATGCTAGTAAGTGTGCAAACTTCAAGAGATCCTATAATGATCTGAAGCAAGCATAGTGGAGTTGGAATCTTTGTTCTGATGAAATGGTCAAATAATTTGATTTCATCAAGGAAAGCGAAGATGCTTGTATTTTCAGGAAAGTAAGTGGGAGCATGATAGTATTTCTAGACACTATATGTGCATGACACATTGTTGATTGGAAATTATATAAATTTCTTGACACGGATTGAGACTTTACTGAAACTAGTTTTCCAGTAAAGTACTTAGGCAATATAGTCCTTATATTAGGCAGAATAATCTATGGAGATAGTAGTGCCTAATTGGGCTTAGCCAAACTACATATTGACAAAATACTAAAGTAGTTTAGTATGAAAAACCAAGAAGAGATTCTTGTCAAAGTCACATGGAAGGAGTTCTTAAGCAAGAATGAGTATCTTGAAATACTAATGTGTGAAATACATGATTTTAATCACACTTGTGTTAATTCCATGGTATGTAAATAATGAGATATGTCTAGTACTCCAAGTAAGTTGTGAGTAAAGTTACCAGAATGACCAAATTATTGATCATAGGACAACAGTGAAAATGTCGTTAAGTCCTAACGACATGTTTCTCGCACACGGAGAAGATGAAGAGATTGTTGTAAGGAGTTACATCAATACAGGCTCGTTGTAAGTAGTACATCGATAAAATCTTCATCAATGCTCCAAGTGATTTTTCGGTTTCAATTAAAAGATTTATGTTGGAACAGTAAGTTAGAATTGGTCCAAGAAAGTTACTGTGGTGAATTCTATAACATAAGGCTGAGTATATTGTCACTTTAAAAGCAACAATAGAGGGTGATGAATCAAAGGTTCATTTATGAACTTGGTATGGTTTCTAGATGATTGTGCCAATGGAACACTGTTCTCAATAGTGGTTCCATAGCTCAGTCTAAGGAATCAAAAGTCTTGCCAGTGATTCAATATATACAAAGCATGTTTTCACATAAATTACGAGTTCTTGTGAAAGCATGATAGATGCATAGATATGCAAATGATGCACACGGATCTGAAGTTGTCAAGATCTGATAGGACGAAGGCTATACCACAAGCAAAGCATAAACAAACACCGGACTGGCATTGGTGTAAAAGGAAATGTGCTAACTAGATTATTGACTCTAGTGCAAGTGGGAGACTGTTGGAAATATGCTCTAGAGGCAATAATATTGTATTATTATATTTCCATGTTCACAATTAAGAGTTTATATTTCGTGCTATAACTGCTATGATCCTGGAATATGCGATTCAGTGGAAAACTCATATGCACTTGTGGAATGATAAACGGTAAAGAATAGGTTCCTAGTCTCACCTCTAAGACTGGCTCAAGTGTTGTTTGTGTTCATGTTTTCTGGACCTTAGGATACCGTTAAGTGTAACGATAGTCCTAAAACAACATTGAGAGTGTGACGTTAGAAGAACGATCATATTGAATCGACCCAAACTTGTTTCTTATACTTTGAGATAATATCGTCTAAAATCAGTTGTTATAACATGGAGTGTTAGCATGTGTTTTTAGTTCCTCAGACCATGAGAGTATCGTAGTCACTTCCTACCGTATGGTGGACTTTGGGGTTGCTCAAACATCATCTGTAACTAGGTGATCATAACGACAACTTACAGGTTCATCGGAAAGTTTGACAAGGGACTAGATAGATCGAGAGTGGGATTTGCTCCTCCGACAATGGAGCGATATTCTTAGGGCCCTCTCGGTGTGACGACATCCATCATCGTCTGGCCAGACACAGGTGACTATGTCATGGGGATGCCAGAACACTTCAGCGAGAACACTATTGGGAAACTCCCTATAGGTGAACTATAAATAGTGGCGGGCAGGATAGGTCACCCACCACTGCTACTTTTCGAAAATAGCAGTGGCGGGTACTTGGACGCACCCATCAGAGCTATGTGCAATCCAATGGCGGGTGGTGCGAAGCACCCGTCACAGGTAGGCTCTTCCAAATATGCCCGCGGGGCGGATATTGTAGTGGCGGGCAATAAACTAGGGCCCGCCACTGTTTTGTGGGTAAGCAGTGGCGGGGGCATCCGCACGCCTGCCACAACTACATTCAGGCAAGCCGCGCCAAATGAATCAAAATTTTGAACAAGTATGCTATGGCGGCTGTCTGTTGTCGCCCGCCACTGCTCTGCACGGCAGTTCCCCTTCCGCCCCAACCCAACCGTCCACACAACCTTTTCTTTTCCACCGTTTCATTTCTCTGTATCAGTTCCTCTCGTCTCCCCGCGCACTGTCCTGCGCCTCGACTGCTACCGGATCTGCTCACCGTCATGTCATCCGCCTCGACCACCGCCGCGCCGTCCTCCGCTCCTCGATCGCACGCAGACCCAGCCCCATCCTCTGCATCGACCGTCGCCGCCATCCTCCTCCTCAACCGCCGCCGCTGTTATCCACCTCGACCACCGCCACGCCGTTCTCCGCGCCTTGACCACGCGTATCCCCGACCCCATCCTCTGCATTGACCACCGCCGCCATCCTCCGCCTCGACCGCCGCCGTCTTCCCGCCGTACTTTCCTCCGCCGTCACGTCCGCAGCCAGAAAAGCCACCGACGGTATACTATCTCTGTGACTAAATTATGCTCTAGGGTTTAGAATTTGCATGTTATTAATTTGTAGATTAACTTATATTTTAGGGTTTGAACTTCAGCAATAGTACTAGTTGTACATCATATAAGTGAGAAGTACTAGATAATTGGAATAGCTCTTTTTCGTATTGGTAGGTGTCCGAATATTTGGAACATTGCTAAATATGACAAGTGGCAATGATGTTTGCATTTTCTTACATATGGTAAGTGCATGGGCTTCATGTTATTCATAGGGATTTGAAAAAGAGTGACAAAGTTTTTGCGAAACGTTGATTCATTTCCCTTTCGCAAAATTTCTGTCACTCCATATGTCAACTTTTTAAGCAAAGTTCATGCCGAATTTCATTTCCTATGATAATATTGTTTAATTTGCTTACATATGACAAGTGCATGGGTTTAGCATGAACATTGCTAAATATGACAAGTGGCAATGATGTTTGAATTTTCTTACATATGGCAAGTGCATGGGCTTCATGTTATTCATAGGGATTTGGAAAAGAGTGACAAAGTTTCTGCGAAACGTTGATTCATTTCCATTTTGCAAAATTTCTGTCACTCCATATGTCAACTTTTTAAGCAAAGTTCATGCCGAATTTCATTTCCTATGACAATATTGTTTAATTTGCTTACATATGACAAGTGCATGGGTTTAGCATGAACATTACAAAATATGACAAGTGGCAATGATGTTTAAATTTTCTTACATATGACAAGTGCATGGGCTTCATGTTATTCGCAGGGATTTGAAAAAGAGTGACAAAGTTTTTGCAAAATGTTGATTCATTTCCGTTTGGCAAAATTTCTGTCACTCCATATGTCAACTTTTTAAGCAAAGTTCATGCCGAATTTCATGTGACAAGTGCATGGGTTTAGCATGTTATTCACAGGGATTTGAAAATGAGTGCCACTGTTTTGATGAAACGTTGATTAACTTACGTTTCATCAAATTTTTGGTACTCAAAATATGTTCAATATTCAGCAAAGGTCATGCCAAATTTTCTCGAACCCTTCTTAGCTAGTTCCTCTTCTCAAAATTACTTTCATAAGCTAGTACTCATGTCAACCATTTACAATTGATAAGTGCTTCATAATGATTATTAAGGATCACGAGGCATTAGATCTGCCATATCTGCAAATGTCCATGTATGGACAGTGTGGATACTGCAGTAGAGTTCGGACTCTTCTTGACGAACGGATTTAAAAAATCAATGGTAACAGTCTTTAACTTCAATTAATATTCTATTCTAGCCATTTGTACAATTATTGTACTGACATTATTGTTAATGATTAACTACTGCATAGTGTATCCCATGCAACATAAGGGTTGACTTCAACAATTTATGCGGTAACATTATGTACTTTGAGGATGATATGGGGCACACATTCGAACTGGATGTGCGTAAACTAAAGGATATAACCATCATATATGGCGATGGATGGGAGCAGTACATTGCGTAGAATAATTTCATCAGAGGAGAGTACATAGCCTTTTCCTTGAAAGGAGCGGTCAACAGGTTAAGGACAGTGTATTTCTGTAGCGATGACGATGACGATGACGACCAGGATCATGACGATAGCCAGGATCACTAGGATGATGGAGATAGCCAAGATGATGAGGACAGCCATGAAGATGAGGACAACCAGGATGATTAGGACAGCCAGAATGACGAGGATGAGCAAGATGATGACGATGAGGAAGATGTTGACGATGGTCCATTCAGTTCTACAATTTTCTCTCAAAGAATGAGGAAGCTTACTCGGGATGAGACCATGAATGTTACCGCGATGTTACCATCGAGTGTGGCCTTCGTGGGGAAGCCCTTTGTGCACCGTTTAACTAAAACCAACGTCGTCAAAAAAGTCATGGTGAGATGTTTTGTATTCTTTCATCTTTTTTTGTTCATAACCAAATATGGTGAGATGTCTAACATTGCATGCTCTCTATTTGCTCTTAATGATGGGGAGTTCAGAAGTTACCTATGAAGATGTTTTCCGGAGTGGACATCCCCGCCGTCGGCACCGCTGGAGTACGCCATGGACCAATAGGGCGTGTCACCAGCGTTCAGTACAAGACGGAATCATATGGACGCATATCCTTCTATGAGTCCGGCTGACGGGAGTTCATGATGGGAAAGAGATCCCACAAGGAGCACAGGAATCAGTCTTTGGTCCTTTGCAAGGTGCAAATAAGGTGCCTAGAAGTTGTAAGTGATCAAGAACAGTAAAAGTAATAATAATGAAGTTGCAAGTGTAATGGTGACTAAATCTCTATTAAAGTAAACAACTGGTAATATAAATAAGACTTGAAGCAAATGATTAAAAATGTTCCCAGGGGTCCGGAATCCCCTCTAGTTTGCATCTATAGCGGTGTTTAAACACAATGCTACTTCGGATTCCTAAGCCACTTTACATGTTTCTCTTTGTGGGCGGAGCCGGTACAGATACGTGCATACTCGTGGTATCTCCGTATCCCATACGCCACCACCATTCTTCCCCACTCCGGTTTTCAAACGGTGATTAAGGGGAAAGAGGTCCCCGTGGAAGCAGCCAAAGTGGTCTCCGTTTAACCCCCTATTGCAACTATCCGCTACGAAGGGAGAGGGGGGTTGTCACGTATACCTGGCCATCCGCCAGGCCGGGCCGGGCCTACCAAAGCCCGACGCAGAAAACCTAGGCCCGAGCCCAGCCTGGCCCAGCCGTCGGGCCTAAAAATCAGGCCCAAGCCTGGTCCATCATGCAAAAAGCCCGGCGGGCCTCGGGCCGGGCCTCTTCCTTAAACTGCAAATACGATGGGCCCGGGCCCGGCCCGGCCCGGCCATCGGGCTCAAAATCTAGGCCCAGGCCCGGCCCGTGGGTAGGGTCGGGTCGGGCTTTTTCGGGCCGGGTCGTGTCGGGCCGTCCGGACCGGGCTGCCCATGGCCAGGTATACTGTCACGTCACCCATCTCCACAACCACACAGTTAGCCAACAGTAATAACCTTCCGTCCAAAGTTGGCATACGTTGGATGGTCGACTTCACCCAACATCATGAAGATTATCAACATAAACATGCAAAGAGGATATTAAATCCTAATATCAAACAACCTATTAGATAATAGGGTTCATCCATACCCCGAGAACAACGGATCTACTCACACATGGGAACGACAATCATCATGGTAATGGTAATGGAAAACATGGATGAATGAATCAACCGATACACCGAAGGATCCACTAGGGTTCTTGATGTTGCAGATGATAAGGATGTGGATGATGATTATGATGAAGACGATGATGATGAAGATGGTGATGATGACTTCGTTCCCCTCGTGGTGAGAGGAATCCCCTCCTTCTCCTCGTCGATCCTCCCTCCGGATGGGCTCCGGAGGCTAGGGTTCTGCCTTTAGGATGAGTTTCTAGAGTCTCTGCCCATCTGATCCATGATCTGATTCAACGGGGTAAAAATAGCTGATCCCCCAGAGGCAGCGGCACGCCAAACGACCGCTCATGTGAGCGCTCGCGGTCGTATGGAATGCCGTCGTTCGCTCTGGAAGCGCGACGACGGCTATTTCTTTGGTCATCTTCCTTGATTTTTTTGGAAAGTGTTTATCACCTTTAATACGTGATTCCACTGCCATTTTTGCGGATTTTCTCCATTAAATGAATATTGCAGCAAAACTCGTTACCTGAGAGATTATCAACAAAAAGAAGTGCGCGAACGCGTTAAAATTCCACAAAGCCTACAAAGTAGGCACAAAAATAAAGGTAAAATGGTCTCATAATTTCGACTCATCAGAGTGCAGCGGAAGTTGACGAGTTGGTGTAGATCGTACTTGGAGTCCCTCAAACCGTTGAAGACAATCCCGCGAACCGCCCTCGAATGATCCCCCGAACGGAAGACCAAAAGCACGGCCTCTCTACTTAGTTGCAAGCGTACGGTCTTCACGATCCAGCAGCGCTTCGCCGTCCAGCGCTAATCATCGCTGGAGAATTAGAGGGAGGAGATTAGAAACACACTAGGGCTTCTAATTATGAAGATTAGAGGAACTAGATCTAGCTCTGATTATTCAACTAGGACCAACTAGAACTAGATGAACTAGAGGAGGCTCCAAAACTTGTGTATTCAAAAGTGCCAAAACCCTCTAGTATATATAGGTTGGAGGGGAGAGGGAGGGGCGCCACAAGAAGGGAAAGGATTCCTCTCCTTGGCCGGCAAAGGGGAGGGGGAGTCCCCCTCCAATTCGGCCTCCCCTCCTTTCCCAAGTGGGAAAAGGTGGCGCCACCTCCACTTGGGACCAAGTGGCCCAAGTAGGTTTCCACCACTTGGCCTTTTCAGGCCCGTTGATATTAAATTAAATATAAAAGCCTCCTAACTATTATTAGAGCCTTTTATTATTAATTGAACATCTCCGAAAACATTTTCCACCTATATATTATTTATCGGTTGTGGCGCCCCGCCTGAGTACCACTGTAGCCAGACGGTCGCTGCACACACCAGCCCAGGAAATCACTCTGGCATGCGCGTTTACAACAAGTATCATGAACACAGGCATTTCTATTAATGGATATATAAGTCTTACATGATAATTTACAAGGGTGATGGCAGCAGAAAAAGCTCTATCTAAGGCAGCATGGTCTTGGTGCGGCTCCAATCCACAGGGATCTGACTGGATTACTCTTCTAGCCCGCGAACACTCTAGCTCCTCGCTAGAGGTCGTCAGATCCTTAGGTGAACCTGGCCACATTAAAGGCTGCTGAGTACTTTCGAATGTACTCGCAAGCAAACCAAACCAACATATACACCAAGCAAAGCAATCCATGGCATTCAAGCATGCACTTGTTATCTTTACAATATGAACTATGATATGGCAAGATTATGTAGCAATATTAATCATCATGTTATAACAGAATTATCTATTGGAGTAAATACAGTAAAGTAAAGCATATCAAGTAAATAATCCATACTCCGAATATTCTCACGATCCAAATCCGATCCAAACTTTGCGGTCATCCGACCGATCATCTCATAGCCATCGCATGGCTAGCATTCATATCCTTGACATCATCTGATGTCCAGGCATCTGCACCGCAAGTCTGACAAACCTTACCATTCTCTGGCTCAGTCTTAGCAATAACATTATATAGTTTGTTCCACCAGACTCGACACAGACCAAATAGTGTGACCTAGTACGAACTGTGTCCCATGACCGAGCATGCGGCTATTCGAATAGATTTACACTCTGCAGAGGTTGCGCACTTTACCCACACTATGGAGCTCCTGGCCTCATGCTCCCATTCGGGTGGATCGGTGCTGCTCCAACAAAACTTGTCTATTGCCCGGCACTCTTATGGCCCCATCGACAATCACACCCCGTCCGGGTCAAGTCCTGGGTGGCCCCTGTGTCACTCCTGACACCTGCCACCGTCGTGGCCAAACAAAACTGTCCAAAACGGGGACGCCGGCAAATAACTTTACTGGGCTCACAAGGTTATCGCCGCCTACTGGGCCAGGGTAGCACGCACGCACGCGTAACCTTCCCTCTTTGGTGGTACCGACAAGAGGCAAGACAATAGACCAAGCTAGGGCCTTCCCATAAAGGCAAATGTGGTTGCACTGATGAGCTCGGTTTGGTGGCACTATGACTCGATCCAGCCGACGGAGGAGGTTCTCATTATTAAGTCACATTCTTAATCATTGCAACAACAACAGTAATGCATGATGGAAACATAACAACCTATCTCCACATTGTCACCTACGAGTCACTAGTGCGATAATATGATGAGCATTGACAGCTAATGTAAATAACAAGTTCAAACTAGTAGGAGTTTAATTACTTCTACCTCAGGCATATGTATTAATTAAACACACAAGAATAACATAGAGCAATGCTTTAGGGCACATATCAGATGGTCGGCTTGCCTGGGGGTGAAGGAATACTCCAGGAAGAAGTGCGATCACCTCGCAGAAAAATTCGCCGGAAAGGTTTCTCTCTCAGATAGGCAGAATATAGGACAGGGGCAAAATGGTCATTTTCAGAAAGTGCAAACCTTAGAAAGTGACTTTATCGGAACGGGCTCGATGAACAAAAAACGTGGGCGTTGGATTTACCTCAATCGGAGTTACGGTCGCGAAGTTGTGAGCGTTCGTTCGTTAAGCGGTAAAATGAATAAAAACTGTTCATTTTAGCCGCTAACCAGTGAACATTCATAGAATAACTGTTTCGGCGGTTGGGTTAAAAGAGAAAGCGCACTTTGAGGAAAATACGTTTCCCAGTAGGAAAAACGTAGTAGCCGCCGGGGCGCCTCCACTTAAGCTGACGTGGCCGGCCCCTAGTCGCCGACAGGTGGGCCCGGACCCCACCTGTCGGGTCTTCTCTCTCCTCCCTCCATCTCCTTCTTCCTCCTCTCTCCTCTCCCCGACGCCGCGTCTGGGCTCTCTGCTCCGGCGGCATTCCGGCACTCCGGCGAGCTCAAGGCGCGGGCGACGGCACAGCTGGGGTCGCCGGCGAGCCGCAGTTTTCGCGATGGGTCGCGAGGCCACCAGGGAGGACTGGGTTCGCGGCGACGTGCGGCGACAGTAGGCGGTGAGCTCCGGCCAGTGTGTGGGCTCGAGCGGAAGAATCGGCTGGCCGAGAGCTTGGGCGCGACCTCTGACGAGCGGGGCTCCCACTGGGCGGCTTAGGGGAGGCGGGGAGTGGCCGGAATGGAGGATTGGAGGTGGAGCAGAGCTTCGGTGCTCGCCGTGATTCGAGCGCCTGGAGAGGCCATGGCTCGAGCTGGGGCATGGGAGTGATCCATATGAGGGGAGAAGTGAGGTGTGTGTGCTCGAGGGGCTTGGAGGAGGCTATTTATAGCCAGACGGCGAGGATGGATAGGCACGGCCACGGTGGCGATCTTAGCAGCGCACTGGAGCGCACGGGTGGCGTGGCTAGCTGGTTGCGGGTGTCGGGGAGTGTCACGGAGGAGCAGTGGAGCTGCGCTGGCGTGCTCGAGGAGCTTCGGCTCGGCTGGATACGGCGGCGACAGTGAACAACAGAGACGGTACGGTGGCGTTTGTCGCGGCGCGGCGAGGAAGCAAACAAAGGGGGAAATGACCAGAGAGGGGTGCGGGGACGACAGGGAGTTAGGTCGGCATGCTAGGACATGCCATGGCAGCTTGCGCTGGCCTACCCGACGTGATGGACGCGCAGAGCGCTGTTCCTGCATGCAGTTCACGCGGTCACCACGCGCATAGCGCACCCTGGTGCCAGTCTGGCCATCACACCTTGTCAAATATACGCATCACTGCTCAAATAGATGAGGTGGATCACTGGATGGACCTGGATGGCCCTAGGGTAGTCGAGCTGATCCAAAACAGGTTCTGGATAGAGATTTGGATAGGATGCTGTGGTCAGCCAGCGGTGCCAATGAGCTGGCCAAGTTGTCACAGTGAAATGTGATAAGAAGGACCACCTGCTGGAGAAATTTGAAGCAAATTGGACCAAGTTTGATCATAGTTCCTTCACAAATGGACAATCTGGACAAAAACTGGAAATGGAAGCTGTGCTCAAATGGATGAATGAATTGGGCTGAAATTTGGTGTACGGAGGTGATATAGAGGTATGGAGATACTGGTAAAATTTCAGCTCATTTGCACATACCAAAGGGGTACTTCCTTCACAGAGCTTCCTACTGGACAGAAACAAGTGGAATTTTTGGGAGAAATTGGCTAGATAAAATGATATGAATTTTTTCATGCTCACATAATATAGGGAATTTGAGGTCCTGGATTAATTTCAAGAATTTTGAATTAATATAAAACATAGTTGCTTCACAACCTCAAAATAAGTCCAGAAGCAAGAATTGGATGATGTGCTCAAAGCTTGAACTATGGAACTTGGGTTCTTTATGGAAATGGTGAAGATATGGGTAGGAGAAGCTCCACAAATTATTTGGGATTTTTCCTGGCTACCAAAATGGTAGTTCCTTTGGAAAGTGCCCAAAGTGCAATATTGGCTTTAAGTAGGAAAATGCAATTTCCCTTATTTAATTATGGCCAATATTTTTATGAGATCTCAATATGATCACAAAGAATATCTCCACAAGTTTTCATGAACTTTGGAGATGGATGGATATTTTCCTGGATTTAATTCCCTTAACTGGCAGAAAAAGGAATTAATTTTAAATGAAAAATATTGCAAATGACTTGGCAATATTTTTACATATCCAGGGCTGATAGATATGGGATGATCACTGGGAAAAGTTTGGTAGGCAAGAGATCAAGGAAAATTAAGGTTCCTTTGTAACTGCAAGGATTAGGGTTTCTCTTCCGGTAGATCGGAGAGTAGAGTTTTGGTGGCCAAATCCGGAGAAAATATCTTGGGTGACAAGGTTGGTCTGGAGAGATTCTCTGGATGGACAGGAAAGGCAAGACTAAATGACCATCTTCGTATACCCAAGAGCGAGAGAAAATCCAATAACACCAGAAAAAAAGACGGGAGTCAAATCCCGCGAAGGGAAAAAACAAGGAGCGAAAACCAGGGTGTTACAAACCTACCCCCCTTAAGAAAATCTCGTGCTCGAGATTTTTGAGCTTACCTCCCGGCTAGGGAGACATACCTGAGTGTGACTTGGATCCATCAGCTGTCTTGCCTTCGTCGGTTCACTGGCCTTTTAACTGCCTCTTCTGATGGCTCAGGTGTTGTCTTCTCAAACGGCTGTATTGAATCCTTCTCTTTTCCTGTCAGGTGTACCTTTTGTCCTGGCGGTCTGTTGTCTAGGGTTGGTGGGTAGCAGTAGTATCGACAAATAGCTTGGTTTCCATGACCTGGAGCTAGCTGCTTCGGGTTTTATTGCGATATTCCGTACACTGACTCTCATGGGCAAGACATCCTTCCTTGGTGCATGGTATTGCATGCATACATCCTCGGTAGTCCCTATTAAAACCTCTGAGCTAAACATAGTGTGGCTATCATTTAGTGCATTTTTCGGAGCATAGCCTCTTATCTTGGTTGATGGCCCGTATTCAGGATGAGTGCGGCAAGTTCACTTGTAACCGAAGGTAGTGCATTGTTGTGGCCGCATATGCAAGAGTCTGATAAGGATTGGTAATACCACTCTGTCCGTGAAGCTGTATCTTGTTGACCGTCACGAAGGTTGTTCATCCGAAACTTCTTTGTTCTTGAGGGTTTCTTTTTGTGGACTCATCATGACCTGCCAATACGGCTCCTTGGTCATGTCACAGCTTGTAGGACTTGTACTCACAACTTACTCTTGCATATCGCGTAAGGGTTGCTGCGTTCATATCCTTCTTTGAAGTATGGGGCCAATGTTTCTCTAAACACAGCCATTCCCGTGTACGAGTGGCTCGCATGAACTGGTCCACTGGACTGCATGCTCACAACATATGCAGAGGTAGGATAGATCCTTTCATAATCAATTGAGCTCTGAGGCGGACGTGTGTACGGACTAGTTCGTGCTTCTGACAAGATTGTTGTGGCCATGACGGCATGCTAAAGAAGGCTGAATACCTTACGCCCGAAGCTTCTGCCAGGGTAGCGTGCCGAAGAAGGCTAGGTGTCGTACCTCAGAAGCTTTCCCTCATGTGGCTTACTACGGACGGTCAGGTGCCTTATACTGGAAGCTTTCCGCGGTAGCGGGCTGAGGAAGATTGGAGTACCGTATCCCAGAAGATTTTCTCCCTGGTGGCGTAGCGAGGAAGATTGAGAGTCTTGTGTTGTAAGCTCCTCCTGATAGCTTGCGGAGGAAGGCTGGGTTCCTTGTACCAAAAGCCTTGCACTGTGATACGCAGTTGGGCCTGTGGCCGGTTCTGGCTTCTTTCCGGAGTATCCAAAACTTGCCCATAGCGGAGCCAAAACTTGGTGTAGGTCGTACCTTGACTGGAGATATTCCGTTGGTCATGCACACCGCTTGTCCTTCTGCTGGTCTGATCATTGCAATGGTTGCCAACTTCGTGTTGATGATTAATCCAGATGTATGCTGATAGTAAGCTGTTGGCGGATAATTCCATTCGGTTTAGCTGAACCTCCACATATTTGAAATTCTCATTGATTTTGGGCGGCCGTGAAACCATCCATATTCCTCGCAAACCTTGTTCACAGTGCCCGGAAATTTGCATATACACCGGTGAATTCCAAAATATGCTTTGCAATTTGTATCAACATACCAGAGTTTTGTTGTTGCTCTCGGCACCTTCACATTCTTGAAATATGTCTTCGGTGGGTAATAAATGATTCTTGTGTCCATTGAGAAAAGACTCAAGGTTCTACCACATTGACTGAAATAATCCTTGTGTCGAGGATGGAATAATTTATTCCTTAGGTGTAATCTATTCTGCGGCAAACTCCCTTGGCTATAGTCTGGCCTTGTCGGCTGCACTCCGATTCTGCTTCTGACCCATTCTTCATTCTTGACAGATCTGGTGATACTGTTCTGAATATCGGGCAGTTGGCTTGGCTTGACTCTTACTGAATTTGGATTATTGGGTATTATCCAAGTTGTAATCTGGTCTTCTTAGCTGCTCTTGCGGATGGATCCAGTCGGAGCAAGGGAACGGAATCGACAAAGTAAGCAAGAATCGTGAAAAATCAAAAAGCAAATAAAGCTCAAACATTGCGGACCTTACACATGTGGCCGAAGATTCACTAGTATAACTAGCCTAGCGCACTAGATGCACCTCTAAGGACTTAGAAGCAAAACCACACAATGCTCCTGGTAGCAATTGGTGTCAAGCTCCTACTACTACCTTAGGGAACATCAAACTCGACGCATGACCATAGCCAAAGTGACTTAGTCAACGATCCTAGGGTTGTCGGGGCAAGATGGAATTTATAGGTGTTTCCCAAAGGAAACTGGATTTGAGGAGAGAAATGCCATGGTTAGCAAGCAAGGTGGGGATATCTGGTTCACCTAGGGGTTAAGGGCTCACGGGTCGTTGCCTGGTGCGGACATTTCACACTGAAGGCAAAGGCCACGAGAGTTTGGGTCTGATGGAGCCAAAAACCTATGAGGTTGCCTTATGATCAATAGTAGCCGTGCTTGTTTCGCAAAGATGGCTGAAATCCATCTGGGCCTTCTACTGAGCACAAGACAATGAAATCTGGCTAGGGTAACCTACAGTTAGCCTGGCTCTGATACCATCCGTTGTGGTGCCCCGCCTGAGTACCACTGTAGCCAGACGGTCGCCGCACACACCAGCCCAGGAAATCACTCTGGCATGTGCGTTTAAAACAAGTATCATGAACACATGCATTTCTATTTATGGATATATAAGTCTTACATGATATTTTACAAGGGTGAAGGCAGCGGAAAAAGCTCTATCTAAAGCAGCATGGTCTTGGTGCGGCTCCAATCCACAGGGATCTGACTGGGTTACTCTTCTAACCCGCGAACACTCCGGCTCCTCGCTAGGGGTCGTCGGATCCTTAGGTGAACCTGACCACATTAAAGGCCGCTGAGTACTTTTGAATGTACTCGCAAGCAAACCAAACCAACATATACACCAAGCAAAGCAATCCATGGCATTCAAGCATGCACTTGTTATCTTTAAAATATGAACTATGATATGGCAAGATTATGTAGCAATATTAATCATCATGTTACAACAGAATTATCTATTGGAGTAAATACAGTAAAGTAAAGCATATCAAGTAAATAATCCATACTCCGAATATTCTCACGATCCAAATTCGATCCAAACTTTGCGGTCATCCGACCGATCATCTCATAGCCATCGCATGGCTAGCATTCATATCCCTGACATCATCTAATGTCCATGCATCTGCACCGCAAGTCTGACAAACCTTACCATTCTCTGGCTCAGTCTTAGCAATAACATTATATAGTTTGTTCCTCCAGACTCGACACAGACCAAATAGTGTGACCTAGTACGACCTGTGTCCCATGACCGAGGACGCGGCTATTCGAATAGCTTTACACTCTGCAGCGGTTGCGCACTTTAGCCACACTATGGAGCTCCTGGCCTCATGCTCCCATTCGGGTGGATCGGTGTTGCTCCAACAAAACTTGTCTATTGCCCGGCACTCTTACGGCCCCATCGACAATCACAACCCGTCCGGGTCAAGTCCTGGGTGGCCCCTGTGTCACTCCTGACACCTACCACCGTCGTGGCCAAACAAAACTTTCCCAAATGGGGACGCCAGCAAATAACTTAACTGGGCTCACAAGGTTATCACTGCCTACCGGGCCAGGGTAGCACGCACGCATAACCTTCCCTCTTTGGTGGTACCGACAAGAGGCAAGACAATAGACCAAGCTAGGGCCTTCCCATAAAGGCAAAAGTGGCTGCACTGATGAGCTCGGTTCGGTGGCACTATGACTCGATCCAGCCGACGGAGGAGGTTGTCATTATTAAGTCACATTCTTAATCATTGCAACAACAACAGTAATGCACGATGGAAACATAACAACCTATCTCCACATTGTCACCTACGAGTCACTGGTGCGATAATATGATGAGCATTGACAGGTAATATAAATAGCAAGTTCAAACTAGCAGGAGTTTAATTACTTCTACCTCAGGCATATTTATTAATTAAACACGCAAGAATAACACAGAGCAATGCTTTAGGGCATATATCAGATGGTCGGCTTGCCTGGGGGTGAAGGAATACTCCGGGAAGAAGTGCGATCACCTCGCGAAAAAATTCGCCGGAAAGGTTTCTCTCTCAGATAGGCTGAATATAGGGCAGGGGCAAAATGGTCATTTTCAGAAAGTGCAAACCTTATGCAACTGAACTTATCGGAACAGCCTCGACAAACAAAAAATGTGGGCGTTGGATTTACCTCAATCGGAGTTACGGTCGCGAAGTTGTGAGCGTTCGTTCGTTAAGCGGTAAAATGAATAAAAACTGTTCATTTTAGCCGCTAACCAGTGAACGTTCACAGAATAACTGTTTCAGTGCCTGGGTTAAAAGAGAAAGCGCACTTTGAGGAAAATACGTTTCCCAGTAGGAAAAATGTACTAGCCGCCGGGGTGCCTCCACTTAAGCTGACGTGGCCGGCCCCTAGTCGCCGACAGGTGGTCCCGGACCCCACCTCTCGGGTCTTCTCTCTCCTCCCTCCATCTCCTGCTTCCTCCTCTCTCCTCTCCTCGACGCCGCGCCTGGGCTCTCTGCTCCGGCAGCATTCCGGCACTCCGGCGATCTCTAGGGGTGGGCAATAACACGGCTGGGGTCGCCGGCGAGCCGCAGTTCTCGCGATGGGTCGCGAGGCCACCAGGGAGGACTGGGGTCGCGGCAACATGCGGCGACAGCAGGCGGTGAGCTCCCACCAGTGTGTGGGCTCGAGCGAAGGAATCGGCTATTCGAGAGCTCGGGTGCGACCTCCGACGAGCGGGGCTCCCACTGGGCGGCTTAGGGGAGGCGGGGAGTGGCCAGAATGGAGGATTGGAGGCGGAGCAGAGCTTCGGTGCTCGCCGTGGTTCGAGCGCCTGGAGAGGCCACGGCTCGAGCTGGGGCATGGGAGTGATCCAGAGGAGGGGAGAAGTGAGGTGTGTGTGCTCGAGGGGCTTGGGGGAGGCTATTTATAGCCGGACGGCGAGGATGGATAGGCACGGCCACGGTGGCGATCTTAGCAGCGCACTGGAGCGCGCGGGTGGCGTGGCTGGCTGGTTGCGGGCGTCGGGGAGTGTCACGGAGGAGCAGGGGAGCTGCGCTGGCGTGCTCGAGGAGCTTCGGCTTGGCCGAATACGGCAGTGACAGTGAACAACAGAGATGGTACGGCGGCATTTGTCGCGGTGCGGCGAGGAAGCAAACAAAGGGGGAAATGACCAGAGAGGGGTGCGGGGACGACGGGGAGTCTGGTCGGCATGCTAGGACACGCCATGCCAGCTTGAGCTGGCCTGCCCGACGCGATGGACGCATAGAGCACTGTTCCTACGTGCAGTTCACGCGGTCACCACGCACATAGCGCGCCCTGGTGCCAGTCTGGCCATCACACCTTGTCAAATAGACGCATCACTGCTCAAATAGGTGAGGTGGATCACTGGATGGACCTGGATGGCCCTAGGGTAGTCGAGCTAATCCAAAACAGGTTCTGGATAGAGATTTGGACAGGATGATGTGGTCAAACAGAGGTGCCAATGAGCTGGCCAAATTATCACAGTGAAATGTAATAAGAAGGACCGCCTGCTTGAGAAATTTGAAGCAAATTGGACCAAGTTTGATCATAGTTCCTTCACCAATGGGCAATCTGGACAGAAACTGGAAATGGAAGCTGTGCTCAAATGGATGAATGAATTGGGCTGAAATTTGGTGTAGGGAGGTGATATAGAGGTATGGAGATACTGGTAAAATTTCAGCTCATTTGCACATACCAAAGGGGTACTTCCTTCACAGAGCTTCCTGCTGGACAGAAACTAGGTGGAATATTTGGGAGAAATTGGCTAGATAAAATGATGTGAATTTTTGCATGCTCACATAATATAGGGAATGTGAGGTCCTGGATTAATTTCAAGAATTTTGAAGCAATATAAAACATAGTTGCTTCACAACCTCAAAATAAGTCCAGAAACAAGAATTGGATGATGTGCTCAAAGCTTGAACTGTGGAACTTGGGTTCTTGATGGAAATGGTGAAGATATGGATAGGAGAAGCTCCACAAATTATTTGGGATTTGTCCTGGCTACCAAAATGGTAGTTCCTTTGGAAAGTGTCCAAAGTGCAATATTGGCTTTAAATAGGAAAAATGCAATTTCCCTTATTTAATTATGGCCAATATTTTTATGAGATCTCAATATGATCACAAAGAATATCTCCACAAGTTTTCATGAACTTTGGAGGTGGATGGATATTTTCCTGGATTTAATTCCCTTAACTGGCAGAAAAAGGAATTAAATTTAAATGAAAAATATTGCAAATGACTTGGCAATATTTTTACATATCCAGGGTTGATAGATATGGGATGATCACTGGGAAAAGTTTGGGAGGCAATAATTCAAAGAAAATTAGGGTTCCTTTGTAACTGCAAGGATTAGGGTTTCTCTTCCGGTAGATCGGAGAGTAGAGTTTCGGTAGCCAAATCCGGAGAAAATATCTTGGGTGACAAGGTTGGTCTGGATAGATTCTCTGGCTGGACAGGAAAGGCAAGACTAAATGACCATCTTCGTATACCCAAGAGCGAGAGAAAATCCAATAACACCGGAAAAAAAACAAGGAGCGAAAACCAGGGAGTTACATCGGTAATACCCGGTATTGCCCGATAATCTCTAAAACCCTTCCGGTGACCCCGAAACGCTTCCGATTCCTCTCGAAACTACTTCAAACAGTAATGAAACAATTCCACAAATAAATCCTCGATACTCTTGTACTACTAACACTCAGCAGATCATGATTAACTTAAGCTTGTGACCCCGTAGGTTCGGTAAAGCATAGACATGAATGAAACCCCTTCGTTCAATGAACGATAGCGGAACCGTGGACGTCCATATCGATCCCAATAATTACATGAATGACATTCGAGTGAACCTTTGGTTATCATGTGATGTTCCCTTTGCTCCGCAATACTTTACAAAACCCAAGACGATCGGTATCATCCTGAGTCATGCACATGCTCACAATACCGTTCTTCTTTTTACAGGTTTTGTTCTTCTTTCTCGTTGAAGTGTTCCGGCATCCCCGTGACATAGTCACCTGTGTCTGGCCAGACGATGATGGATGCCATCACATTGAGAGGGCTCTAAGAATATCTCTCCATCGTCGGAGGAGCAAATCCCACTCTCGAGCTATCTAGTCCCTTGTCAAACTTTCTGATGAACCTGTAAGTTGTCATTATGATCACCTAGTTACAGATGACGTTTGAGCAATCCCAAAGTCCATCGTACGGTAGGAAGTGACTACGATACTCTCATGGTCTGAGGAACTAAAAACACATGCTAACACTCCGTGTTATAACAATTGATTTCAGACGATATTATCTCAAAGTATAACAAACAAGTTTGGGTCGATTCAATATGATCGTTTTTTTAACGTCATACTCTCAATGTTGTTTTAGGACTATCTTTACACTTAACGATATCCTAAGATCCGGAAAACATGATCACAAACAACACTTGAGCCAGTCTTAGAGGCGAGACTAGGAACCTATCCTTTACCATTTATCATTCCACACGTGAAAATGAGTTTTCCACTGAATCACATATTCCAGGATCATAGCAGTTATAGCATGAAATATAAACTCTTAATTAAGAACATGGAAATATAAAAATATAATATTATTGCCTCTAGGGCATATTTCCAACAATAGCACCACTATTATCACATTAGAGGTCCAATGAATTGGACGTGCCCTGAACCACACCAAGCTTAGAAATAAAATTATTTCCCCAAACACCTTATTTTGCGGCATCAGAAGCAAGAATGTACTCGGCCTTCGTTGCAGAATCAACAACCGTATCTTCCTTGGAACTCTTTGACCTCGATGCTCCTCCATTCATAATGAACACACACCAAGATTACGATCGATAATCATTCCTATCGCGCCTCACCTCCATAAACCAGGAACATATCCTTAGTCCTTCTCAAGTACTCCCTCCATTTTTGTATACAGGGCCACTATGGAAAATACATTTTGCAGCTACACAAGAAAAATAACAGTAATCGAGGCAAAAATCGATGACGTTGCCTCGTACGAGCAAAAAACTTTGATCAGCTCTGTTCATTAAAGGCTCGTTAAGATTGCGAGCGCTCGCGAGTACTCGTTAACAAACATTACCCCCTTTTGCTTCAGTTTTGATATGTTTTTATGAAGGAAGAAAATGACCACATGAGGAGGTACGTTAGTTATTGTCTCATGTGGGCTAGGTTGGATCAATTAGATGGAATAAATAGGTAGAGGTGCTAAGAAATGTTGCCACTTAACATAAAAATATGTGCTGTACTTTATTAATGAGTTTAACGAGCTGCTTGCGAAACTCGTTAGCTCATTCATTAAGCTCGTTAAGTTTAACGAGCTGAAACCATTGATTGGTCCTATTCATTAAGAAGCGAACTATGAGATTCACGAGTCAAACTACCAAGTGTTTATTAAGCTCGTGAGCTACGAGATTTTGGTTCAACCCTAGGTTTAACTACTTGCATGCATGCAGTGGATGATAATGACACTCTCGACTACTTCCTCCCTCACGTCCACTCAATTTGCACGTGCCCTATTAATTAACCCGGTAAACGAGAAGGCAAGTTGGCTTGCAAAACATACATTAATTTTTACCTTGGTACCTGTAATTTGAGTTTGTGGCCTTGTATAAGGAAATGGAGGGTGTACTTAAGGATATTCTTAACCATTGTCTAGTGACTCTCACCTGGATCAGCTTGGTATCTGCTCATAACACTTAGAGCATAGAAAACATCTCGACGAGTACATATCATAGCATACATGATGGACCCAACAACCAAAGCACACAGAATCGCATCAATGCATCTTCACTCATTAGGAGTCGAGGTACTCTAAGTCCTGCTAAGACTAATGCCATGTGACATCGGCAAGAACCCTTTATTGGTGTCTTGCATGTTAAACTTCAACACCTTGCCTATATACGTACTATGGCTTAATCCAAAAAGCATCCTTTATCTATCTCTATGGATCTTGATTCCCAAAATATAAGCTGCTTCTCCCAAATCCTTCATCGAAAAACTATTTTTCAATGAGTCTTAGACAGATTCAAGCGTTTGAATGCCATTTCCAATCAATAATATGTCATCCACATATAAGATTAGAAATACGACTAAGCTCCCACTGACCTTCTTGTATACACAATGATCATTTTCGTTCTTGATGAAGCCAAACTCTTTGACCCATTCATTGAAATGAATATTCCAACTCTGAGATGCTTGCTTCAATCCATAAACGGATCTCTGAAGCTTGCCTAGCTTACTAGCATTCTTTGGATCGACAAAACCCTCGGGTTGTATCATATACACGTCCTCGGTTAAATTTCAATTAAGGAAAGCCGTTTTGACATCCATCTGCCATATCTAGTCAAAATATGCAGCGACAACTAGAATGATCCAAATTGACTTAGGCATCACTACCGGTGAGAAAGCCTCATCGTAGTCAACTTCTTGAACTTGTCGATAACCTTTTGCAACTAGTCGAGCCTTATGGACTTGAACATTTCTGTCCACATCGGTTTTCTTCTTAAATATCCGTTTGCACTCAATGGTTTTAACACCATATGGCAGATCAACCAAGTTCCAAACTTGGTTGTCATCCATGGACTTTAACTCGGATCTCAAGGCCTCAAGCCATAATTGAGAATCTGGGCTCACCATCACTTCCACATAAGTAGTCGGCTCGTCATTGTCTAACAACAACAGGTCGCAGTCGCGTATATTGTGCAACCTTTCCAACCTCTGTGGCATCGGCACCGACTCAACTATGTGTTCCCTAACTAACTCCGGTGTGATAGAATCACTTACTGGATTGTCCCCATGTGGCTCTCGAACTTCTTCGAGTCGGACGGACCTCCTGATACGTCTCCAAAGTATCTATAATTTCTTATTGTTTCATGCTATTATATTATCACTTTTATATACTTTCTATGACATTTTATATTGCTTTTATGGACTAACCTATTAACTCAGTGCCCAGTGCTAGCTCCTGTATTCTGCATGTTTTTTGGTTTTCTAGAAAATCCATACCAAACAAAGTCCAAACACGATGAAACTTTTTGTCGATTTTTTCTGGAAGAAAAGAGACCCTAGATGCTTCGGGAGGTGATCAGAAGATGTACGAGGGAGCCACAAAGGCAGGGGGCGCGCCCAGGTGCCTTGTGGGCCCCCTCTGCCTCTGATTGACCTAATTCCAGCACTATAAATTCCCATACATCCAGAAACCCTCAAGGGAGGTCCCGAAACAATTTTATCACCGCCGCAAGCCTCTGTTGTTCCGCGATCCCATTGCTACTTGTAGACTGCGTTGGTATTTTCCCGAAGAGGAGAGGATGATGCAGTATAGTAGAGACAAGTATTTCCCTCAGTTAAGAACCAAGGTTATCAATCCAGTAGGAGAACCAAGCAAAATCCCATTAAACGCACCTGCACACACAAAAGCAAACACTTGCACCCAACGCAAATAAGAGGGTTGTCAATCCTCTTAGCGGTTATTTGCAAGGATTAATTCTGATAGTGATAGATAGATAAACTAAAATACTAAATAAAATAAAAGTAAATAAATTGCAGCAAAGTATTTTTGGCTTTAATATATGATAAAAGTAGACCCGGGGGCCATAGTTTTCACTAGAGGCTTCTCTCTCGAACACATAGCATACGGTGGGTAGACAAATTACTGTTGGGCAATTGGTAGAAAAGCAAATAATTATAACGGATTCATGGCAGTGATCATGTATATAGGCATCACGTCTGAGACAAGTAGACCGACTCCTGCCTGCATCTACTACAATTACTCCACCCATCGACCGCTATCCAGCATGCATCTAGGGTATTAAGTATGAAACAGAGTAACGCCTTAAGCAAGATGACATGATGTAGACAAAGTAAACTCAAGCAATATGATTAAACCCCATCTTTTTACCCTTAATGGCAACAATACAAATACGTGTCAGGTCCCTTTCTGTCACTGAGATTGAGCACCGCAAGATTGAACGCATCACAAAGCACTTCTCCCATTGCAAGATAAACCAATCTAGTTGGCCAAACCAAATCGATATATCGGAGAGAAATACAAAGCTATAACAATCATGCATAAAAGAGTTCAGAGAAGACTCAAATATTTCTCATGAATAATCTGATCATAAACTCACAATTCATCGGATCCCAACAAACACACCGCAAAAGAAGATTACATCGGATAGAACTCCAAGAACATCGAGGAGAACATGGTATTGAAGATTAAAGAGAGAGAAGAAGCCATCTAGCTACAAGCTATGGACCCGTACGTCTGTGGTAAACTACTCACACATCATCAAAAGGGCAGCAAGGTTTATAAACAAGCCCTCCGTGATCGATTCCCCCTCCGACAGAATACCGAAAAAGGTATCTAGATGGAATCGCGGAAGAACAGAGGCTTGCGGCGGTTGAAAGGATTTTTCTTCTGTCTCTCTGGTAAATTGGGAATATTTGGGAATTTATAGCGCTGGAATTAGGTCAGGAGGGGCTACAAGGGGCCCACAAGCCTGGGGGCGTGCCTACCCCCCTGGGCGCGCCCTCTAAGCTTGCCGCCTCCTCATGGCTCTTCTGGTCTTCTCCCAAAGCTTCGTGGGTCCCTTCTGGTCCAGAAAAAATTAATCCAAAGTTTTTTTCTCGTTTGGACTCTTTTTGATAATGATTTTTTGAAAAGACAAAAACAGGCAAAAAACAGCAACTGGCACTGGGCACTGGGTTAAGAGGTTAGTCCCAAAAAATGATATATAATGGCATATAATTGCATATAAAACATCCAAGATTGATACTATAATAGCATGGAACAATCAAAAATTATAGATACGTTGGAGACGTATCAAGCATCCCCAAGCTTAATTCCTGCTCGTCCTCGAGTAGGTAAATGATAAAAACAGAATTTTTGATGTGGAATGCTACCTATCATGTTTCATCATGTAATCTCTCTCTCTTATGGTATGAATAATAAGATCCGAATGATTCAAAGCAATAGTCTATAGTTTGATATAAAGACATCAATACTCAGGCATACTAGCAAACAATCATGTCTTTGAAAATAAAAATGCTAAAGAACATTATCCCTGCAAAATCATATAATCCTGTCATGCTCCATCTTCTTAATTTAACGCGCTTCAGCTTTTTCAACCCCCACGCAATACATGAGCGCAAGCCATGGATATAGCACTGTGGGTGGAATAGAGTTTGGTAGTAGAGGTAAATAAGGGGAAGTCAAAAATAAGAAGATAGTCTCACATCAACGAGGCTAATCAACAGGCTATGGAGATGCCCATCAATTGATGTCAATGCGAGGAATAGTGATTGCCATGCAACGGATGCACTAAGGGCTATAAGTGTATGAAAGCTCAACAGTAAAACTAAGTGGGTGTGCATCCAACTTGCTTGCTCATGAAGACCTCGGGCATTTGAGGAAGCCCATCATCGGAATATACAAGCCAAGTTCTATAATGAAAAATTCCCACTAGTATATAAAAGTGACAAAATAGGAGACTCTCTATATGAAAAACATGGTGCTACTTTGAAGCACAAGTTTGGAAAAGGATAGTAACATTGCCACTTCTCTCTTTTTCTCTCATTTTTTTGGTGGGCTCTTTTTGGCCTCTCTTTTTTATTATTTTCGTGGGCCCTTTTTGGCCTGTTTTTTTATATATTTCCTCACTGGGACAATGCTCTAATAATGATGATCATCAAACTTCTATTTACTTACAACTCAAAAGAAAATTACAACTTGAAACTAGAACAAAAATATGACTCTATATGAATGCCTCTAGCGGTGTACCAGGATGTGCAATGATACTAGTGTAATATGTATAAAAAATGATGAACGGTGGCTGAGCCACAAATACTATGTCAGCTATATGATCATGCAAAGCAATATGACAATGATGATGTGTGTCATAAAAACGGAACGGTGGAAGTTGCATGGCAATATATCTCGGAATGGCTATGGAAATGCCATGATAGGTAGGTATGGTGGCTGTCTTGAGGAAGATATAAGGAGGCTTATGTGTGATACAGTGTATCATATCACAAGATTTGGATGCACCAGCAAAGTTTGCACCAACTCTCGATGTGAGAAAGGGCAATGCACGGTACCGAAGAGGCTAGCAAATTGCGGAAAGGTGAGAGTGTGTATAATCCATGTACTCACATTAGTCATAAAGGACTCACATACTTATTGCGAAAGTTTACTAACCCTCGAAGCAAAGTACTACTATGCATGCCCCTAAGGGGATAGATTGGTAGGAAAAGACCATCGCTCATCCCCGACCGCCACTCATAAGGTAGACAATCAAGAATAAATCATGCTCCAACATCCTAGCATAACGACAAATCATACGTGCATGCTTCGGGAATCGCAAACCTTAACACCAATATTCTTACTAAACCATAATTATCTACTAGCACCTCCCACATATTACCATATTAATATCGCAAAACTATTGCAAGGAATCAAACTTATCATATTCAGTGATCTACATGAAAGTTTTTATTATATCCCTCTTGAATACCTATCATATTAGGACCAAATTCATAACCCGTGCATATTACCATTGCAAATCATTTGACTCTCAAAAAGATATAAGTGAAGCATGAGAGTGCAACTATTTCTTTAAAATATAACCACTGCCGTGCTCTAAAAGATATAAGTGAAGCACTAGAGCAAGTGCCTAGCTCAAAAGATATAAGTGAAGCACATAGAGTATTCTAACAAATCATGAATAATGTGTATCCCTCTCAAAAAGATGTGTTCAGCAAAGATGATTGTGACAAACTAAAAAGAAAACAAACTATATCAGAAGATGCTCCAAGTAAAACACATATCATGTGATGAATAAAAATACAGCTCCAAGTGAGTTACCGATAGATTGTAGACGAAAGAGGGGATGCCTTCCGGGGCATCCCCAAGCTTAGACGCTTCAGTCTTCCTTGAATATTACCTTGGGGTGCCTTGGGCATCCCCAAGATTAGGCTCTTGCCGCTCCTTATTCCTTTATCCATCGTAGTCTCACCCAAAACTTGAAAACTTCAGCACACAAAACTCAACAGAAACCTCGTGAGATCCATTAGTATAACAAACAAATCTTAAACATTAGGTACTGTTGTAATTGATTCATATTTAATATTGGCATAATGCTACTGTACTCCAACTTCTACATGACTCACACCCCCCGATACAATACATAGATTCATCAAAATAAGCAAACTATGCAACAAAAACAGAATCTGCCTAAAACAGAACAGTCTGTAAAGACCTGAATTAACTTCATACTTCTGTAACTCCAAAAATTCTGAAAACTTAGGACAACGTGGGAAATTCATATATCAATATCGTGTAAAAAATTCAGAAGGTTCTCACGCTCCAGCGAAAATTCAAAATTCCAGCACTAGACGCAAAAGTTTCTGTTTTCAAACAGCATCAATTATACTATCTTCCAAATCATCCCAATGGAATTACTTGGCACAAACACTAATTAAAAGATAAAAACACAATCATAACAGAGGCTATAATTGTGCAAACACACAAAAACAGAACGTAAAACAAAAAATTTATTTTATTCATTGGGTTGCCTCCCAACAAGCGCTATTGTTTAATGCCCCTAGCTAGGCATAATGCATAGTTTCAAGTGTTGTCATCCTTGGTTTCCAACTCCTCAATTACACACCCACTCTTTCTAGGAGAATTAACATAGGAGTTTCTCATCATCACACTTCTACGCACAAAATCAAGATTTTTTCTTTCATAGGTAGGTTCCTTTATTACATAAATAAAATTAGGGTGCACGCTAATCATTTTAAGATCCTCATTTCCCTTGCTAGAAGTGGCGCCCATTGTCTTACGAACATACATAAACTTGCAATTTTTAATGGGAGGAGTTCTATCCATATTTTTAACAGAAGAAAAAGCGGACCCCAAGTTATTAATAATTTCCTCTAATTTATCGATTCTAGCGGGACTTTGCTCTATTCTTTCGTTAATTACCGGTTCCTTTTCCTTTAAGGGTTTCAAAGCAATTCCCACCTTAGAACCAAATTGAGTAATATGATTATGGATCTTTTTATCTAAATTCTCAAGATGTTCAATAGTAGAGATCTTATTTTCAATAGCTTCTAACCTTTGCATAACATGCTCCAAAGTCAATGTTGTTTCATTAATAATGATAGGGGGTGAACCCACTAAATTTCCCATAGCATTGAAAGCATCCAAAGGGGGACACATCAAGAAATTCCCTCTAGTAATAGTGTCAAGCACAAATCTATACCAAGTAGTAACTCCCACAAAAAAAATTCGAAGAAGAACGGTAGTGGATTGCTTACGAGTTGATCTATTTTGAGCATCGCAAATCCTATACCAAGCATCTTTTAAATTTTCTCCTCCGCTTTGTTTAAAATTAAGAACTTCATTTTTTAGGGTAATAGTAACAAGCGAAGAACTAGCCATAGTGGTGAAGCAAACAAGCAAATAAAAATATGTTTGTGTTTTTGTAAAAAAAATTAGAAGTTAGGGAGATTAAACCGAGAGGCAAATGCAAATAAAAAGGCAAATAAAATAAATGCAAGTGGATGATAGTTTGTGCGAAGGTACTTGGTAATTTTGATAATGTCTCCCCGGCAACGGCGCCAGAAATTCTTCCTGCTACTTGTAGATTGCGTTGGTATTTCCCCGAAGAGGAGAGGATGATGCAGTATAGTAGAGATAAGTATTTCCCTCAGTTAAGAACTAAGGTTATCAATCCAATAGGAGAACCAAGCAAAATCCCGTTAAATGCACCTTCACACACAAAAGCAAACACTTGCACCCAATGCAAATAAGAGGTTTGTCAATCCTCTTAGCGGTTATTTGCAAAGATTAATTCTGATAGTGATAGATAGATAAACTAAAATACTAAATAAAATAAAAGTAAATAAATTGCAGCAAAGTATTTTTGATTTTAATATATGATAAAAGTAGACCGAAGGGCCATAGTTTTCACTAGAGGCTTCTCTCTCGAACACATAGCATACGGTGGGTAGACAAATTACTGTTGGGCAATTGATAGAAAAGAAAATAATTATGACGGATTCATGGCAATGATCATGTATATAGGCATCACGTCCGAGACAAGTAGACCGACTCCTACCAGCATCTACTACTATTACTCCACCCATCGACTGCTATCCAGCATGCATCTAAGGTATAAAGTATGAAACAGAGTACCGCCTTAAGCAAGATGACATGATGTAGACAAAGTAAGCTCAAGCAATATGATTAAACCCCGTCTTTTTATCCTTAATGACAACAATACAAATATGTGTCTTGTCCCTTTCTGTCACTGGGATTGAGCACCGCAAGATTGAACCCATCACAAAGCACCTCTCCCATTGCAATATAAACAAATCTAGTTGGCCAAATCAAATCGATAGATCGGAGAGAAATACAAAGCTATAACAATCATGCATAAAAGAGTTCAGAGAAGACTTAAATATTTCTCATGAATAATCTGATCATAAACTCACAATTCATCGGATCCCAACAAACACACCGCAAAAGAAGATTACATCGGATAGAACTCCAAGAACATCGAGGAGAACATGGTATTGAAGATCAAAGAGAGAGAAGAAGCCATCTAGCTACTAGCTATGGACCCGTAGGTCTGTGGTAAACTACTCACACATCATCGGAAGGGTAGCAAGGTTGATGAAGAAGCCCTCCGTGATCGATTCCCCCTCCGGCAGAGTAGCAAAAAAGGCCTCTTGATGGGATCACGGAAGAACAAAGGCTTGCGGCGGTGGAAAGGTTTTTTCTTCTGTCTCTCTGGTATATTGGGAATATTTGGGAATTTATAGCGCTGGAATTAGGTCAGGAGGGGCTACGAGGGGCCCACAAGCCTGGGGGCGCGCCTACCCCCCCCCCCCCCCTGGGCGCGCCCTCCAGGCTTGCCGCCTCCTCGTGGCTCTTCTGGTCTTCTCCCAAAGCTTTGTGGGTCTCTTCTGGTCCAGAAAAAATTAATCCAAAGTTTTTTTTCTCGTTTGGACTCTTTTTGATAATGATTTTCTAAAAATACAAAAACAAGCAAAAAACAGCAACTGGCACTGGGCACTGGGTTAATAGGTTAGTCCCAAAAATGATATATAATGGCATATAATTGCATATAAAACATCCAAGATTGATACTATAATAGCATGGAACAATCAAAAATTATAGATACGTTGGGGACGTATCAAGCATCCCCAAGCTTAATTCATGCTCGTCCTCGAGTAGGTAAATGATAAAAATAGAATTTTTGATGTGGAATGCTACCTGTCATGTTTCATCATGTAATCTCTCTCTTACGGTATGAATAATAAGATCCGAATGATTCAAAGCAATAGTCTATAGTTTGATATAAAGACATCAATACTCAGGCGTACTAACAAACAATCATGTCTTTCAAAATAAAAATGCTAAAGAACGTTATCCCTACAAAATCATATAAACCTGTCATGCTCCATCTTCTTAACACAAAATATTTATCATGCACTACCCCGATGACAAGCCAAGCAATTGGTTCATACTTTTTAACGCACTTCAACTTTTTCAACCTCCTCGCAATACATGAGCGCAAGCCATGGATATAGCACTATGGGTGGAATAGAGTGTGGTGGTAGAGGTAAATAAGGGGAAGTCAAAAATAAGAAGATAGTCTCACATCAACGAGGCTAATCAATGAGCTATGGAGATGCCCATCAATTGATGTCAATGCGAGGAGTAGGGATTGCCATGCAACGGATGCACTAAGAGCTATAAGTGTATGAAAGCTCAACAGGAAAACTAAGTGTGTGTGCATCCAACTTGCTTGCTCATGAAGACCTCGGGCATTTGAGGAAGCCCATCATCGGAATATACAAGCCAAGTTCTATAATGAAAAATTCCCACTAGTGTATGAAAGTGACAAAATAGGAGACTCTCTATATGAAAAACATGGTGCTACTTTGAAGCACAAGTATGGAAACGGATAGTAACATTGCCCCTTCTCTCTTTTTCTCTCATTTTTTTTGGTCGGCTCTTTTTGGCCTCTTTTTTTGTGGGCTTATTTTGGCCTCTTTTTTTTATTTCCTCACTTGGAGAATGCTCTAATAATGATGATCATCATACTTCTATTTACTTACAACTCAAAAGAAAATTACAAATCGAAACTAGAACAAAAATAAGACTCTATATGAATGCCTCTGGCGGTGTACCAGGATGTGGAATGATACTAGCGTAACATGTATAAAAAATGATGAACGGTGGCTGAGCCACAAATACTATGTCAGCTATATGATCATGCAAAGCAATATGACAATGATGATGTGTGTCATAAAAACGGAACGGTGGAAGTTGCATGGCAATATATCTCGGAATGGCTATGGAAATGCCATGATAGGTAGGTATGGTGGCTGTTTTGAGGAAGATATAAGGAGGCTTATGTGTGATAGAGCGTATCATATCACGGGGTTTGGATGCACCGGCGAAGTTTGCATCAACTCTCGATGTGAGAAAGGGCAATGCACGGCACCGAAGTGGCTAGCAAATTGCGGAAAGGTGAGAGTGCGTATAATCCATGGACTCACATTAGTCATAAAGAACTCACATACTTATTGCAAAAGTTTATTAGCCCTCGAAGCAAAGTACTACTACGCATGCCCCTAGGGGGATAGATTGGTAGGAAAAGACCATCGCTCGTCCCCGACCGCCACTCATAAGGTAGACAATCAAGAATAAATCATGCTCCAACTTCGTAGCATAACGACAGATCATATGTGCATGCTTCGGGAATCACAAACCTTAACACCAATATTCTTACTAAACCACAATTATCTACTAGAACCTCCCACATGTTACCATCTTAATATCGCAAAACTATTGCAAGGAATCAAACTTATCATATTCAGTGATCTACATGAAAGTTTTTATTATATCCCTCTTGAATACCTATCATATTAGGACCAAATTCATAACCCATGCATATTACCATTGCAAATCATTAGACTCTCAAAAAGATATAAGTGAAGCACTAGAGCAACTGCCTAGCTCAAAAGATATAAGTGAAGCACATAGAGTATTCTAACAAATCACGAATAATGTGTGTGCCTCTCAAAAAGGTGTGTTCAGCAAAGATGATTGTGACAAACTAAAAAGCAAACAAAAAACAAACTATATCACAAGACGCTCCAAGTAAAACACATATCATGTGATGAATAAAAATATAGCTCCAAGTGAGTTACCGATAGATTGTAGACGAAAGAGGGGATGCCTTCCGGGGCATCACCAAGTTTAGACGCTTGAGTCTTCCTTGAATATTACCTTGGGGTGCCTTGGGCATCCCCAATCTTAGGCTCTTGCCGCTCCTTATTCCTTTATTCATTGTACTCTCACCCAAAACTTGAAAACTTCAGCACACAAAACTCAACAGAAACCTCGTGAGATCCGTTAGTATAACAAACAAATATTAAACTTTAGTTACTGTTGTAAATTGATTCATATTTAATATTGGCATAATGCTACTGTACTCCAACTTCTCCATAACTCATACCCCCCGATACAATCCATAAATTCATCAAAATAAGCAAACTATGCAACAAAAACAGAATCTATCTAAAACAGAACAGTCTGTAAAGACCGGAATTAACGTCATGCTTTTGTAACTCCAAAAATTCTGAAAAATTTGGACAACGTGGGCAATGCATATATCAATATTTTGTAAAAAATTCAGAAGTTTATGACGCTCCAGCGAAAATTCAAAATGCCAGCACTGGACGCAAAAGTTTCTGTTTTCAAACAACATCAGTTATACTATCTTCCAAATCATCCCAAATGCATTACTTGGCACGAACTCTAATTAAAAGATAAAAACACGATCATAACAGAGGCTATAATTGTGCAAACACACAAAAACAGAAAGTAAAACAAAAAATTTATTTTATTCATTGGGTTGCCTCCCAACAAGCTGTCGGTGTATAAAACATGGGTATTTTATACCCTGACTTATGCACAGACAGCAGTAGCCTTCTCGATGGCCAGGCCTTGACGGGAACCGCCAAGACCAAGATTCAAGACCCAGCTGCGGAAGCTACTGGAGAGAAGATCGAGACAAAGGATCAGTAAGTACTTGGCTAGTACTGAAGAAGAAGACATTTCTGGCCGGCGGGATGAAGGCCCGGCAAGCTCCGCGCTGGCAAGCTCTCGCCAGCACATCACTGCTCCACCTCACTGAGCAGCTAGTCGCTAATCGGTGAGGTGTCGACCACGCAGGCTGTTTGGTGAGATTTGTCGGGGCACGTGTCAGCTTGCTGGAAGGAGGTTTGCCTTTAATGACACTCGTCCAGAAGGCGTGTCAATATAATAGGAGGTAGCTGGGCGAGCAGTGCAGAAACCTTGTCGGGGCTCCTCCTCCACATGACACCTAATTGAGCATTTAATGCTTTTGTCCTAAACTAGCAGAGTTAGGTATGATAACACTGTTTGCTATCTAATCACTATGTAATGACTGTTTTGCCACTGTGGTAACCCCTTAAGCTATAAAAGGAGGGCCAGGGCAATGTTTAGAGGGATTCGGTGGATCGATCTCTTTCACAACCTGCATGCGTAGCTACCTCTCCTGCACCTTGCTGGGGAAGCACTCCTTGTACTTGTGTTCATACACACTCAATACACCAAAAGCAGGAGTACGGTTTTACGCTTCACAAGCGGCCCGAACCTGGGTAAATCCCTTGCGTCTCTACTGATTCTGCTCTTTGTGCTCGTCGATCTCCCTAGCTGAACCACCACATCTTTGGCGCGCCAGGTAGGGGGATCGCTTGCGCGAACCTGAATCAGCAGACTGCGCATCAATTTCACCAGCTTCATCATCTTCTTCATCGTCAATGGCCCCCAAGAAGAAGGGCATCACGATGACGGCACCTTCCACCTCCAAGGTTCCCTCACACGTATCCGCAGGCGGCGCAGGAGGCGCAGCCAATGCGGGCGGTGCGGACACCGTGGTTGGCACGACCAGCGCAGGAGGCGCGGTCGCCATGCTTACCGTGGTCGAAACAGGAGGCGGAGGCGCTGGAGGCGGTCAGCTTCCTCGACCCTTCGGCGAACAAGACCGCAACGGCGCGGGCGGAGCGGACGAACATCTTCCTCCTCCTCCTCGCTGCGTCGGCGAGCGCAGCCACCGGAGCAACCATGCCCGGGCCGGCGCGAGCCAAGATCTCACCACGGCGACGTCCAGACATGCTGCGTCGGGACAGACGCCACGCCCGTCGCACAACGGGCGTGGCGCAACTCCGAGCGGCGTCGACGACTCCGGGCGGCGACGACCACATGGCAAGATGCCTGTTGATCAAGTTCCAGATCCTCAGGCACCACCTCCGCCATGCCAGCCCGCTGTTGCGCATGAGCCGCGATAGCAAGATCGTAACGGCACTCCTGCTGGCTCTGCCAGGAGTATAGCGACGTCGCGTTCTTCGCTCCCGATCATGCCGGCAACAGCAGCGGAGGCAATGACGCGAGCCCAGATGCTACTAAACTTCCCTCCAGTGGCGGCTAAGATGGATGAGTGGAGAGCCACCATTCAGAGCCTTATCGGGTTCGCCGAGTCGAGCAAGTCGCAGCAAGCGGAGCCCTCACGGCATCCGCGAACAGCACCAGTAGCTCCAACTGGTGGTCGCGTTGATGGCGCTACACCAACAGTACAGTCACCTCCGCCGCAACAGTCTCAATAGCAGCAACGTCAGTAGCCACGGCAAACCAGAGAACTGCAGAGCCCGACGAGATGTCGATGTCCTCTTCAGATCCACGGGCGTGGCAAGATCGGTGGCAAGTGCTGCAAGACAGGCGGGTAGAGGATGCCCGCACCACCATCGAACGGCGCCGGGAGGCGCGCCGTCAATCCGACGTGCGCAACGGCCCAGTCGTTGATGAGCATGCGCCCGGTGTTGGCGGGTATCTACCTTACGAGGTTGGATGCCTAGCTTTCACTCGTGAGCTGCGGCAAGTCCGCTAGCCGTCCGTCTGGGCCTTCAAGCCAGAAGTACCAGAAAAGTACGACGGCAAGCTGAACCCGGTAGAGTTTCTGGGCATCTACATGATTGTTGTGCAAGCTGCCGGGGGGAGAGATGAAAAGATTTTCGCCAATTACTTTCCATTGGTGCTGAAGCCCAACGTGAGCTCTTGACTGATGAACTTGCCGGAGAACTCTATTTCTTCGTGGTCAGATCTTTCCAATGAGTTCGTTGGTGCCTTTATCGGAGGCCACAAGGCCCCTGGACAGCCCAGCGACCTACAAGTGATCCCGCAAAGAGATGGTGAGACTCTACGCAAGTATATCCAGAGATTCAGTCGCGTGCACCACAATTTCCCGGATGTGCACCCTGCAGCTGTGATTGCCGCCTTCCATATGAATGTGCGCAATCAAAGGATAAGGGAGAAGATGAACGTCAAGCTGCTGAAGACCGTCAACGAGCCCAACACGTTGGCGGATAAGTGTGCACGCGCTGAGGAAGGAAGAAGGCTTCCCGGGGAGGACGCTGGTGCCGAGGTGGATTCCGAGGACGATGATGCTGTCACCCCGAAGAAGAAGGGCCGAAAGCGCAACAGGAAGCGCAAAGGCAAAACTGTGATGGCTGTCGAAGGGTCCGGCAACTCTAACACCTCCAAGAAATCCAAAATGGAAGACTCCGGCAAGGAGGCTGTTGTATGCGCCGCTTGTCAGGAGGCGGCGGCAAATGAGAAGGCCGGCAAGTCCGATGGGCCATACTGCAAGATTCACCGCACCAAGGGCCACGATCTCCAAGAGTGCCGACAAGTTGAGCACCTTGCGGAGAAGTAGAAAGCTGAGTATGAGAGACGCGACAAGGAGAAGGGCCAGGACGGTGCTGGCGGATCTGGCAAGAAAGGTCGTGGTGGTCGAGGAGGCCGCCGCGGCAAGGCCAAGCGGCAAAAAGAGAAGCCTGCTAGAAGCCGTGAAAATAAAGAGGATGAAGATGGAAGTGAAGAAGAGGACGACGCAGAATCCAGTGAACAGGAATTCCAGAAGGCAACGGAGGCCATTTGCATTGACGGTGGTGCATCTTTGCACTCCTCTCACCGCCAACTCAAGCAGTGGGCGTGTGAGGTTAATGCAGCGGAACCGGCAATAGGTGCTCAAAAGCCACTCAACTGGTCACACACTCCTATCATTTTCGATGCCGAGGACCATCCTGATCGCACAACTGCGGTCGGATGTTTGCCATTGTTGGTTTCACCAACGATTCACAACCTCCAGGTCACGAAAATGTTAGTTGACGGTGGGGCCGGTCTGAATTTGATCTCTCCCGAAGTAATTAAGAGGCTGCAGATTCCTGACGAAGAGCTCGAGTAAACTGGTACATTCCAAGGAGTCAATCCGGGAAGAAGCCAACCCAAGGGGAAGATCACATTGCCGGTGACGTTTGGCGGGGAATTGAACTATAGAACAGAAAAGATTGTGTTTGATGTCGTCAAGATCCCCTTGCCGTATAATGGAATTCTTGGTCGCCCAGCCTTGGCAAAATTCATGGCAGCATCCCACTATGCTTACAACACACTGAAGATGCCAGGGCCGATGGGTGTCATTTCCATCAACTCAAATAAGAAGGATGCAGTTATATGCGTCCACGAGCTTTACAGAGATGCGGTTGCAGCAGAGGCCGCCAAAGCGCCAGCTCCCGCCAAGGAGAATAAAAGCAAGAAGTTCAGCAAGACCTCTGACAAGGATTCCGGGAAGCGCACCTCTTCGGAGTGCTGCACACCTGTTGAAGACTTACCGGAGTGCTCTACCGGCAAGAAATCCAAGGCTACTCCACCGGCAACGAAGAAGGTGTCGGCAAAGGAGGACGGCACTAGCGGTACCGTCACCATCAGTGCCTCTCTTAACAGCAAATAGGAAAGCGCGCTCGTTGCCTTCCTACGGGCGAATGTCTATGTGTTTGCATGGCAATCATCTGACATCCCCGGCGTTCCCAGGGAGGTAATTGAGCACCACCTTGCTGTCTGTCCTCACGCTCGGCCCATCAAGCATAAGGTCAGGAAGCAGGCTTTGGAGCGGCAATAGTTCATTGCCGAGGAGATCAAGAAACTTGAAGCAGCAGGCTTAGTCAGAGGTGTACAACATCCAACTTTGTTAGCAAATCCAGTTGTAGTGCGCAAAGCAAATGGAAAGTGGAGACTTTGTATCGACTACACTGATATTAACAAAGCATGTCCAAAGGATCCTGTCCCTTTGCCGCACATTGATCAAATAGTAGACTCTACTGCCAGCTGTGATCTACTCTCCTTCCTTGATGCATATTCTGGGTACCATCAGATATTCATGGCCAAGGAGGATGAGGAGAAAACCGCATTCATTACTCCATGTGGCACATACTGCTTCGTGCGCATGCCTTTCAGATTAAAGAGTGCTGGTTCAACATTTGCGAGAGCAGTCCAGATTGGTTTTGAGCCCCAGCTGCATAGAAATGTGGAAGCATATATGGATATTATAGTGGTCAAAACCAAGGACAAATCAACCCTCATTCAAGACTTAGAAGAAACATTTGCAAACTTGCGCAAGATCAATTTGAAGCTCAACCCCGAGAAGTGTGTGTTTGGCGTTCCATCCGGCAAACTTCTCGGTTTCTTTGTATCTCAGCGTGGAATTGAAGCAAATCCCGACAAGATCAAAGCAGTTGAGCAGATTCAAGCACCAAAAAGCGTCAAGGATGTGCGGCGTCTTGCCGGCTGTGTTGCTGCCTTAAGTAGGTTCATTTCAAAATCTGCTGAGCGCGCCTTGCCATTTTTCAAGATTTTGAAAAAGGCAGGTACAATGAAATGGACTCCGGAAGCGGAGGCCGCACTGCAGAATTTGAAAAGATACCTCTCCTCGGCGCCAATACTAGTTGCGCCTACACCATAAGAGCCATTGCTGCTATATCTAGCGGCAACAAATCAAGTGGTCAGTGCTGCATTAGTGGCGCAGAGAGAAGTTGATGATGAAGAAGCAGCAGCGGCAAGCCCGTCTAGCGACAAGCCGGAATCTTCTCCGGCAAAGTCTGGTGCTGACGAGTCAGAAGCAGCGCAAGCAAATGAAGCTGATCAGCAAGTGGTGCCGAAGAAGAAGGTGGTGCAGTGACCAGTGAATTTTGTTAGTTCCCTTCTGCAGGGGGCTAGATCAAGATACTCTGGAGTGCAGAAGTTGCTTTTCGGCCTTCTCATGGCCTCGAGAAAGCTGCGTCACTACTTCCAAGCACATGAGATCATCGTTGTCACTCGCTTTCCGTTGCAGCGTGTCTTGAGAAATCCAGATGCAACCAGCAGGATAGTGGAGTGGGCGTTGGAACTGTCAAGCTTTGCACTCAAGTTTGAAAGCACATCAACTATTCAGAGCAGGGCCTTGGTAGAGTTCATTACAGAATGGACGCCAACTCAAGACGAAGAAATTCAAGAAACAGCTCTCCCCAATAAAGAGACAGCCAAAGAATGGATCATGTACTTTGACGGTGCTTTCTCGCTGCAAGGCGCCGGTGTCGGAGTGCTGCTTGTCGCACCCACCGGAGAGCATCTCAAGTACGTAATTCAAATGCACTTTCCCAGGGAGCAAGCAACAAACAACACTGCTGGGTACGAAGGGCTCCTTGCCGGTCTTAGGATCGCAGTGGACCTTGGGATCAGAAAGTTGATCGTCCGTGGAGACTCGCAGCTCGTTGTAAAGCAAGTGAACAACGATTACCAGAGCCCGTTGATGGAAGCGTATGTGGAAGAAGTGAGGAAATTGGAGGAACACTTTGACGGATTACAAACAGAGCACGTTCCTCGTGCGGAAAACAGCATTCCTGATCACCTGTCAAAATGTGCCGCTCAAAAGCTTCCTGTGGAACCGGGAACTTTTGTGCTCCATTTGAATCAACCTTCAGTCACTCCATCAACGCAGGCCGGTAAGAGAAGAAAGTTGAACACCGGCAAGTATTTTCCGGCAGAGCTCCCAGAAGCCACCGGCAAAGATGTTGCCGGGGACAACGACACGACTGTTGGTGAGCAGCGGCTTCGCGCACAGCCTCAGGTTCTTGCCGCTGAGGCAAGTGCTCCCACAGCCGAAGAAATGCCTTTGGTCCTTGTCGTCAAGCCATAGGCTCCGACATGGGCACAGCCAATAGTTCATTTCCTTCAAACAGGAGAGCTTCCCGATGATCAAGAAGAAGCTGAAAAAGTAGCCCGCCAATCAAGTATGTATCAGTTTGTGGATAGCACGCTATACAGAAAGAGACCAAACGGTGTGAAATTGAAGTGTATTTGCCGGGAAGATGGACTAAAGCTGTTGGCAGAGATACATGGAGGCATATGTGGCTCTCACATAGGATCAAGAGCACTTGTCGGCAAAGCTTTCTGGCAAGGCTTCTATTGGCCCACTGCCCTCCAGGATGCAACTGAGCTAGTAACCAAGTGTGAAGCATGCCAGTTCCATTCGAAGAACATACATCAGCCAGCTCAAGCTCTTCAAACATTCCCTCTCTCCTGGCCTTTTTTGGTCTGGGGGCTTGACATTTTGGGCCCCTTCCCCCGTGCTACCGGGGGCTTTGAGTTCTTGTACGTCGCCATCCACAAGTTCACAAAGTGGCCTGAAGTGGAGCCAGTGAGAAAGGTGACAGCGCAATCAGCCGTCAAGTTCTTCAAAGGATTAGTTTGCCGTTTCGGGGTTCCTAACAGAATCATCACCAACAACGGGACACAGTTCACGAGCCGCACCTTCATGCAGTACATCCAAGACCTTGGAAGCAAGATATGTTTTGCCTCTGTCGCTCACCCGAGAAGCAACGGACGGGCAGAATGGATGAATGCTGAAGTGTTGCGTGGTCTCAAGACAAGAACCTTTGATAGGCTGCGCAAGTGTGGAAGACGCTGGATTGATGAGTTTCCGGCAGTTCTTTGGTCACTCGGAACGACACCAAATCGAGCTACCGGCCAAACACCCTTCTCCCTAGTCTATGGTGTAGAAGCGGTGCTCCCCACGGAACTCATATACGGGTCACCTCGAGTACTCGCCTACGATGAGGCAGAGCAAGAGCAGTTGTGGCAAGATGACGTAACGCTCCTTGAGGAGGATCGTCTTCGGGCGGCTGTGCGTGCCGCACATTACCAGCAAGCCTTGCGCCGCTATCATAGCAGCAAAGTGCATGCCCGAAGCTTTGAGAAAGGCGACCTTGTTCTTCAGCGCGTTCAGTCCGCCAAGGGATCAAACAAGTTGACGCCGAAGTGGGAAGGCCCTTATCGGGTAGTACGAGTCACCAGACCTAGTGCAGTCCGTCTGGAGACCGAAGATGGCATTCAAGTGCAAAACTCATGGAATATTGAGCATCTTCGCAAGTTCTATCCATAAGGCGCGGTTGCCGGGCCTCCCGGCAACCCCTTTTGTACAAGCTTTGTCGGCAAGACATGTAACCCTTTGTACAAAGCCAGGCACCGACCCTGTGCATAACCAAAATAAAGCTAAGTGTTTTGTAACTCTTTGTACATATTCATTTGTATATGAATGCATGTGATGTTGTGATTACGCTTTAGTTTGTATGAAATGATTGATGGACCGTCAAGGTTCCCAAACCACTCTTTTTTCTTCTTTCTTTTCCTCAAAGGACAGAAGGATCCCTCGCGTGCAAGTTTCCCGGGGGGAGTGACGATGGGGATACCATTTAAAGACGTTCAAGTGATCATTTCGTACAGCAAGAAAGACAGAGCAAGGAAAAGCTAAGTTAAAAAAACTTTGAAAAACTTTCCTTGTTACATTTTGCAGTTTCCCTTGAACGATTTAGTCTTTGTATGAAAACCTGCACGCGAAGGAGCCTTGTCGCGGTTAGATTGCGTTCTAGTTTTGCCTCGAGTCCGCTCGGCAAGCTTAGTAGCTGCATTGTGGCCGGCAAGTTACCTTGCCGGTGGCAGCACTTCCAGCGAGCTGCTAAGGACCCGTTCCTCAAAGCGCTAGCGGCAAGTGTGTGCACCGGCAAGTTTCCGAACAGCGTAGGGAACATAGTCATACAAAAACAAAGAGAAACAAGGGAGACAGCACACATTCATCTAAGCATGACAAATAATAGATATTTATTAAGAAGTGCTCGATAACATTTCCTTAGCCCTTCCCCCCAGGGTTTACATCGAGTGCAATACAAGGGCAAAAGGGGCGCCTAGGCGAAGACCGACTCGTTCCCAGGAGACCAGATGATGGTGCTGCCGACGATCAGCTGGAGTCGGAGCTGTCGTCCTCAATCTTGACGCGTGGAGAGCCATCATCATCGTCATCCTCGGTCTCGCTGGAGGAAGCGGTGTCGCTGTCGCTCGAGATCTTCGCGCAGCACTCCAGACGAGTGCCTGAAGCCCCGAAGAACTTCACGACAAGCGTGTCAGGTTCGACCAGCTTGAAGTGAAGGAGGTGTCCCTACCCCAAGCAGCGAGCACGGACGAAGGATTTCCATCCACGCGTGAAGTACATGATGCCGTTGTTGGAGGTCTCTACGGTCACCCAGACCAGGCCGTTGCAGCAGCCGTCCACACGCAGCCACAAGCCCTGCAGATGACTGCCTTCCATCGCCCTAGCGAAAGGGCGGGGAAGCTGCGGCCAGCTTCGCGGTCGATCGCACAGTTCTACGACGAACTCGTGCGCCGTGTCTTTCGTTTGACATTCTGCCTGAGGTAAGATGGCCGGAGACAAAACGGCGGGCGCTCCGCCACGGCCGCCCCGACCCCGGGCACCGCGTCTTCCACGGCCACGAACCGCGGCTCCTCCTCGGGCGCTGGAGCCGGCTTCCGCAGCAACGACAGATCCGGGAGGAGGAGGTAGAAGAAGGAGACGACAGTGGCTAGGAGATTGGAATGGGGAGAGGTGGATGAGCATCACTCTCCGCAGCCCCCTCTTTATAGGGAGAGCGCGAGGGCTGGCTCTTCACTGTTCCTGAGCGACCGCCCAGTTTCTCCAATCCCGTGCCCTGCATTCATGGCCGGGCGCACTACCCCAGCGACCGTCCAATTTCGCCAATCCCGCGCCCTGCATCCCTTGCCAGGCACGCCGCTCCAAGACCGCCCTTCTTCGCCAATCCATTGTCCTGCATGCGAGTACGCGTGATGGAAGGGCGCAGAAAAAGGAGAAGCAATGACACATATGGCAGTTATTCCTTGCCACGTGTAGCCATGCACCCGTTTGGGTCTGGCCCGGGCAATAGTTGTCCACCCGGCGGCAAGGTTTGCCGGAGAATGACCAAGAGCAGACACAAGTCCGGATTAATGAAGAAGCAAAGAAGATCTCAGAAGACAAAAACCATCGTGACCAAAATTGCAACGACAGTTTCCCGCCGCGTGTCTATGCATTGTTTGGGCCTAGCCCAATGACACTTCGGACGCGCGAATGGCCCAGGCCCGGGGGCTCCTGTCGGTGTATAAAACATGGGTATTTTATACCCTGACTTATGCACAGACAGCAACAGCCTTCTCGATGGCCAGGCCTTGACGGGAACCGCCAAGACCAAGATTCAAGACCCAGCTGCGGAAGCTACTAGAGAGAAGATCAAGACAAAGGATCAGTAAGTACTTCGCTAGTACTGAAGAAGAAGACATTTCTTACCGGCGGGATGAAGGCCCGGCAAGATGAAGGTCCGGCAAGCTCTGCGCAGGCAAGCTCTCGCCAGCACATCACCGCTCCACCTCACCGAGCAGCTAGTCGCTAATCGGTGAGGTGTCGACCGTGCAGGCTGTTTGGTGAGATTTGTCGGGGCATGTGTCAGCTTGCTGGAAGGAGGTTTGCCTTTAATGACACCCGTCCAGAAGGCGTGTCAAGATAATAGGAGGTAGCTGGGCGAGCGGTGCAGAAACCTTGCCGGGGCTCCTCCTCCACATGACACCTAACGGAGCATTTAATGCTTTTGTCCTAAACTGGCAGAGTTAGGTATGATAGCACTGTTTGCTATCTAATCACTATGTAATGACTATTTTGCCACTGTGGTAACCCCTTGAGCTATAAAAGGAGGGCCAGGGCAACGTTTAGAGGGATTCGGTGGATCGATCTCTTTCACAACCTGCATGCGTAGCTGCCTCTCCCGCACCTTGCTGGGGAAGCGCTCCTTGTACTTGTGTTCATACACGCTCAATACACCAAAAGCAGGAGTAGGGTTTTATGCTTCACAAGCGGCCCGAACGTGGGTAAATCCCTTGCGTCTCTACTGATTCTGCTCTTTGTGCTCGTCGATCTCCCTAGCTGAACCACAAAGGGGCTAGATGGCCCCATAGATGGTCGTACCCACGACACAAGCGCTATTGTTTTATGCCCCTAGCTACGCATAATGCATAGTTTCAAGTGTTGTCATCGTTGGTTTCCAACTCCTCAATTACACACCCACTCTTTCTAGGAGAATTAACATAGGAGTTTCTCATCATCACACTTCTAGGCACAAAATCAAGAATTTTGCTTTCATAGATAGGTTCCTTTATTATATCAATAAAATTGGGGTGCACGCTAATCATTTTAAGATCGTCATTTCCCTTGCTAGAAGTGGCGCCCTTAGTCTTAGGAACATACATAAACTTGCAATTTTTAATGGGAGGAGTCCTATCCATATTTTTAACAGAAGAAAAAGCGGACCTCAAATTATTAATGGTTTCCTCTAATTTATCGATTCTAGCGGGACTTTGCTCTATTCTTTCGTTAATTACCGGTTCCTTTTCCTTTAAGGGTTTCAAAGCAATTCCAACCTTAGAACCAAATTGATTAATATGATTATTGTTCTTTTTGTCTAAATTCTCAAGATGTTCAATAGTAGACATCTTATTTTCAATAGCTTCTAACCTTTGCATAACATGCTCCAAAGTCAATGTCGTTTCATTAATAATGATAGGGGGTGAACCTACTAAATTTCCTATAGCATTGAAAGCATCCAAAGTGGGACACATCAAGAAATTCCCTCCGGTAATAGTGTCAAGCACAAATCTATACCAAGTAGTAACTCCCACATAAAAATTTCGAAGAAGAACGGTAGTGGATTACTTACGAGTTGATCTATTTTGAGCATCGCAAATCCTATACCAAGCATCTTTTAAATTTTCTCCTCCCCTTTGTTTAAAATTAAGCACTTCATTTTCGGGGGTAATAGTAACAAACGAAGAACTAGCCATAGTGGTGAAGCAAACAAGCAAATAAAAATATTTTTGTGTTTTTGTAAAAAAATTAGAAGTGGGGGAGATGAAAACGAGAGGCAAATGCAAATAAAAAGGCAAATAAAATAAATGCAAGTGGATGATAGTTTGTGCGAAGGTACTTGGTAATTTTGATGATGTCTCCCCGGCAACTGCGTCAGAAATTCTTCCTGCTACTTGTAGACTGCGTTGGTATTTCCCCGAAGAGGAGAGGATGATGCAGTATAGTAGAGATAAGTATTTCCCTCAGTTAAAAACTAAGGTTATCAATCCAGTAGGAGAACCAAGCAAAATCCCGTTAAACGCACCTGCACACACAAAAGCAAACACTTGCACCCAACGCAAATAAGAGGGTTGTCAATCCTCTTAGCGGTTATTTGCAAGGATTAATGCTGATAGTGATAGATAGATAAACTAAAATACTAAATAAAATAAAAGTAAATAAATTGCAGCAAAGTATTTTTTAGTTTTAATATATGATAAAAGTAGACCCGGGGGCCATAGTTTTCACTAGAGGCTTCTCTCTCGAACACATAGCATACGGTGGGTAGACAAATTACTGTTGGGCAATTGATAGAAAAGCAAATAGTTATGACGGATTCATGGTAATGATCATGTATATAGGCATCATGTCCAAGACAAGTAGACTGACTCCTGCCTGCATCTACTACTATTACTCCACCCATCGACCGCTATCCAGCATGCATCTAGGGTATTAAGTATGAAACAGAGTAACGCCTTAAGCAAGATGACATGATGTAGACAAAGTAAACTCAAGCAATATGATTAAACCCCATCTTTTCATCCTTAATGGCAACAATACAATACGTGTCATGTCCCTTTCTGTCACTGGGATTGAGCACCGCAAGATTGAACCCATCACAAAGCACCTCTCCCATTGCAAGATAAACCAATCTAGTTGGCCAAACCAAATTGATAGATCAGAGAGAAATACAAAGCTATAACAATCATGCATAAAAGAGTTCAGAGAAGACTCAAATATTTCTTATGAATAATCTGATCATAAACTCACAATTCTTCGGATCCCAACAAACACACCACAAAAGAAGATTACATCGGATAGAACTCCAAGAACATCGAGGAGAACATGGTATTGAAGAACAAAGAGAGAGAAGAAGCCATCTAGCTACTAGCTATGGACCTGTAGGTCTGTGGTAAACTACTCACACATCATCGGAAGGGCGGCAAGGTTGATGAAGAAGCCCTCCATGATCGATTCCCCCTCCGGTAGAGTACCGGAAAAGGCCTCCAGATGGGATCACGGAAGAACAGAGGCTTGTGGTGGCGGAAAGGTTTTTTCTTCTGTCTCTCTAGTATATTGGGAATATTTGGGAATCTATAGCGCTGGAATTAGGTCAGGAGGGGCTACAAGGAGCCCACAAGCCTGGGGGCGCGCCGCCCCCCCTGGGCGCGCCCTCCGGGCTTACCGCCTCCTCGTGGCTCTTCTGGTCTTCTCCCAAAGCTTCGTGGGTCTCTTCTGGTCCAGAAAAAATTAATCCAAAGTTTTTTTCTCGTTTGGACTCTTTTTTATAATGATTTTCTGAAAAGACAAAAACAAGCAAAAAAACAGCAACTGGCACTCGGCACTGGGTTAATAGGTTAGTCCCAAAAAATGATATATAATGGCATATAATTGCATATAAAACATCCAAGATTGATACTATAATAGCATGGAACAATCAAAAATTATAGATACGTTGGAGACGTATCACCCATCTGGAGGCCTTTTCCGATACTCGGCCGGAGGGGGAAACCATAGGGGAGGCAATCCTCATCGACCTTGCTGCCTCCAAGATGATGTGTGAGTAGTTCCCACAGGACCTATGGGTCCATAGCAGCAGCTAGATGGCTTTCTCTCTCTCTTTTGATCTCCAATACAATGATCTCATCTGAGATCAATCCGATGTAAACTTTTGCGGTGTGTTTGTTGGGATCCGATGAATTGTGGGTTTATGATCAGGTTATTCATTGAAAGTATTTGAGTCTTTTCTGAGATTTATTTATGTGTGATTTTATAGCCATGTATTTCTCTCTGGTCTATCCATATTCTTTGGCCAATTAGATTGATTTATCTTTAGTGGGAGAGGTGCTTGGTGGTAGGTTCAATCTTGTGGTGTCCTTACTCTGTGACAAGAGGAGTTGCAAGGCACGTGTTTGTATTTTTGCTACTAAGGGTAAAACGATGGGGTTTGAACAAATTGCATGATCTTATTCTGTCTACATTATGTCATCGTGCTTAAAGTGTTACTCTGTTTATCATGAACTTAATACTTTGAGATGCATGCTGGATAGCGGTCTTGGGGTGGAGTAATAGTAGTAGATGCAGATGGATTTTGGTCTACTTGTCACGGACGTAATGCCTATATAATAATTAGGCCATGAAGAATTAACATAACTATGCGCTATTCTGTCAATTGCCCAACAGTAATTTGTTTACCCGCCATTGCTATGCTTGTGAGAGAGATGCCACTACTGAACCTATGGCCCCTGGGTCCATCTTCCATATTTACTAAAACCCTAAAAACTACTTTGTGCATTTATTTCCTTTTTATTTTACTTTATATATCTACCACTATCAGATTTAATCCTTGCAATTGGCGAGAACAAGGGGATTGACAACCCTCTTGCCTTCATTGGGTGCAAGCATTTGTTTTGTGTGTGTGCAGGTACCGCTTATCTTCTTTGTGTGGTGTTTCCTACTGGTTCGATAAACCTTGGTTCTTAACTGAGGGAAATACTATTTGCTACTATACTACATCACCCTTCCTCTTCGGGGAAATCCCAACGCCTATCACAAGTAGAAGAAGAATTTCTGGCACCGTTGCCGGGGAGGCTTCACGAAACAAATACAGGTTCCTTTGCTCACATTTATCAATTTGCTTGTTTTACTTTCTTTGCCATTTGCCTTCTCTTTTTGATCTCCCCGCCCCTTCTCTAAAAAATTAAAAATACCAAAAATATTTGTGTTACTATCTTTGCTTGCTTCGCTATTATGGATCCTTCTCCACTAGCTGGATTTTTCAGAAACCTCAATAAACCAATTGCTAGGAATGAAAATGCCTTGGCTTTGGACTCTTGGATGGAAAAGTTGGAATTAAGCACCCTTCTTCATCTTTACGAAGTTTATCTCGAAAACCATGAATTTGAAAATTGTAATGAGATAGTAAAAATGGAATTTTATAAAGCGATTCATGATGTTTCCTCGAATAAAAAGCATGACTATGAGACTATTAGTATAAATTCTATGAATATCAATTGTGATGAGATAGGAAATGATGAGTTTGCTGAAGTTGATCTTTTTAGCCCCCCCCCCCCATTTTTTATGATAAGATTCATTACGACATAAGCATGCCTCCTACTTATGATGATTATTGTGATGTTACTTATGCTTTACATAGTAAGGATATTCAATGTGAGGCATGTCATAATTATAAAAAACATCCAATAAACATTACTATTCAGATGAAGATGTTAAAGTGATTGGTGTGTCATGCATTGAATCTCTATTTACTAATATAAAACTTGATAATGAAGGGACTGGAGATGAGTCAAATTTAATTAAGAGGCGGCCCAATAATTTGGAGGGTGGTGATCATAATGCTAAAAATAACAAAAGTGGGTTTGAAGAGGTTAAAACTTTAGATAGTGATGTGCCCACTACTTTGGATTACAAGGACTTTAATTTTCATAGTTGCTTGTTAATTGAATGCATTTCCTTGTTGCAATCCATGATCAATTCACCTAATGCTTATGACCAAAACAAAGCTTTCACTAAACACATCGTAGAAGCTCTTATTAAAGCTCATGAAGAGAAACTTGAATAAGAAGTCTCTATACCAAGAAAGTTGCATGATGAATGGGAACCAACAATTAAAGTTAAAATTAAATATTATGAGTGTAATGCTTTGTGTGATCTAGGAGCTAGTGTTTCTACTATACCAAAAGCTTTATATGATGTCCTAGGTTTCACTAATATGGATGAATGTTCCCTAAATTTGCACTTAGTAGATTCTACAATTAAAAAGCCTATGGGTAGAATTAATGATGTGATTATACTTGCTAATAGTAATTATGTACCCGTGGACTTTATTGTGCTTGATACTGAATGTAATCCGTCTTGTCCCATAATACTTGGTAGACCGTTTTTAAGAACCATAGGTGCGATAATTGATATGAAAGAGGGTAATATAAGGTTCCAATTTCCTCTAAAGAAAGGTATGGAACATTTCCCAATAAAGAGAATTAAACCTCCTTATAAATCTATAATGAGAGCCACCTATGGTATTGCTTTGAAGGATGGAAATACGTGATACTATGCATTATGCCTAGCTAGGGGCATTAAACAATAGCGCTTATTGGGAGGCAACCCAATAGTTATCTTTTTATTTTCTTTTTATTTTTGTGTGTCAACATAATTATTGTTACAGTAATGATTATGATTGTATCTTTGCTTTTTATTTTTGTGCCACGTAAAGCCTTTAGGTTGATGTGGATGATTGTTTATTTGGTTCTGTGCAGAAATAGAAACTTTTGCGTCCAGTGCATCAATTTACATTCTGTACTGGAGCGTGGTAAAATTCTGAAATTTTTACAAAGTACTGATATGCAAAGTTTTTAAGTTGTCCTAATGTTTTAGAATTTTTGGAGTTACAGAAGTATGACTAAATATTCCATCATTACGTATTGTTCTGTTTTAGACAGATTCTTTCTTTAATGCATAGTGTGCTTATTTTGATGTTTCTATGAATTGTATCAGGGAGTATAAGTCATGGAGATGATAGAATATGGTAGGTATTATGCAAGAACAAGCATGAATCTATTTATGACACTACCTAAGTTAATGATTATTTTATTATACTAATGGATCTCATGAGGTTTTGTTGAGTTTTGTGTGATTGAAGTTTTCAAGTTTTGGGTGAGATGAGGATGGATGAAAGAATAAGGAGCAACAAGACCCTAAGCTTGGGGATTCCCAAGGCACCCCAAGGTAATATTCAAGGAAGATCCAAGGGTCTAAGCATGGGGATGCCCAAGGCATCCCCTCTTTCGTCTCCAATCTATCGGTAATATCACTTCGAGCTATATTTTTATTCGTCACATGATATTTGTTTTGCTTGGAGCGTCGTGTGTTTTAATTTTAGTTGTTTGCTTGTTTACACAATAATTGTTTCCTGATCACACCAATTATGAGAGACACACATTCATCGCAATTTATTAGCATGCTCTTTATGCTTCACTTATATTTTTTGAGTTAATGCAATTGCTCATGTTCTTCACTTATATCTTTTGAGCACGGCGATACTTATACTTTATAGAAATCAATTGCACTCTGTTGCTTCACTTATATCTTTTTGAGAGTTAAATAGGTATTGGTAATTTTCATGAGTTATATGTTTGGCCCAAAAATGATAGGTATATAATGGTGGTATAATAAAAACTAGCATGTAGATCACTGAATATGATGCGTTTGATTAATGATATTGAGGTTATGATTTGAAGGTTTACTAGTTAATAATCATTGGTTAGTAAAAATATCGATACTAAGGTTCATGATGTCCTATTCATTAAAATGCCGGTCATGGCATGGCCAGGAAGTTGGAGCGTAAGTTATCCTTGATTGATATCCTTTGTGTTGTCCGGATCGGGGGCGCGTGATGGTTAACTCCTCCCAACCTCCTCCCTAGGGGCATGCAAATAGTACATTGCTTTGAGGGCTTCTAAATATTCACAATAAATATATGAGTTCTTTATGACTAATGTGAGTTTGTGGACTATAAGCACTTCTACGTACCCTTCCATATTTTGCTAGCCTCTTCGGTACCGTGCATTGCCTGTTCTCACCTCGAGACTTGGTGCAAACTTCGTCGGTGCATCCAAACCCCGTGATATGATAAGCTCTATCACACATAAGCCTTATTATATCCTTCCTCAAAACACCCACCATATCTACCTATTATGGCATTTCCATAGCCATTCCGAGATATATTGCCATGCAACATCCATCGTTACTATTCACATGACTTGAGCATTCATTGTCATTTTGCTTTGCATGATCATATAGAGCTAAAATGAATTTTGTGGCAAAGCCATAGTTCATCATTGTTATACATGTTATGCTAGATCATTGCACTTCCTGGTACACTGCCAGAGGCATTCATATAGAGTCATATTATTCAGTTTATCGAGTTGTACGTAAATAAAAGTGTGATGATCATCATTATTAGAGCATTGTCCCAATGAGGAAAAGAATGATGGAGACTAATGAGTCCTCGAAAAAGTGGGGATGAGGTTCATGATATTGTTCTAAAAAAATGAGAAAAGAAAAAAAAAAGGGGGCAATGCTACTATCCTTTTGCCACACTTGTGCTTCAAAGTAGCACCATGTTCTTCATATAGAGAGACTCCATGATTTGTCACTTTCATATACTAGTTGGATTTTTACATTATAGAACTTGGCTCGTATATTCTGATGACGAGCTTCCTCAAATGCTCGAGGTCTTCATGAGCAAGCAAGTTGGATGCACACCCACTTAGTTTCATATAGAGAGCTTGCATACGCTTATAGCTCTAGTGCATCCGTTGCATGGCAATCCCTACTCCTCGCATTGATATCGATTGTAAGGCCTCTCCATTGCCTAACGATCTGCCTAGTTGATGCGAGACTTTCTCAACTTTTTGTCTTCCCTTATAAACCCCTACCATCATTCTCTTTGCCATCCAAAGTGCTAAGTCCATGGCTCACGCCCATGTATTGAGTGGAGTTGAAAAATCTGAAGCGAGAAAAAGTATGATACAATTGCTTGGTTTAGCACATTTATACTTTATGTTAGGAATATCGAGCTATGCCATGCTTACATGATTAAATGAGTAGGAATAACATTTTTTACACTCTTTATTTTGAAGGGTAATGATTATTTTCTAGCATTCTTACATATTATCGTTTTGATATCAATTAAATCATTGCTTCCAAATATTCATACCACAAATGATTACATGACTAAGACATGTTAGGTAGCATTTCACATCAAAATTTCCGTTTTTATCATTTACCTACTCGAGGACGAGCAGGAATTAAGCTTGGAGATGCTGATACGTCTCCAACGTATCTATATTTTTTTTGTTTCATGCTATTATATTATCACTTTTATATACTTTATATGCCATTTATATTGTTTTTATGGACTAACCTATTAACTCAGCGCCCAGTGCCAGGTCCTGTTTTCTGCATGTTTTTGGTTTCCAGAAAATCCATACCAAACAAAGTCCAAACACGATGAAACTTATTGAACATTTTTTATGGACGAAAAGAGACCCTAGAAGCTTCGGAAGGTGGCCAGAAGATGTACAAGGGAGCCACAAGGCAGGGGGCGCGCCCAGATGCCTTGTGGGCCCTCTTTGCCTCCGATTGACCTAATTCCAGCCCTATAAATTCCCATATATCCAGAAACCCTCAAGGGAGGTCCCGAAACAATTTTATCGCCACCGCAAGCCTCTGTTCTTCCGCGATCCCATCTGGAGGCCTTTCCGGTACTCTGCCGGAGGGGGAAACCATTGGGGAGGCAATCTTCATCGACCTTGCGGCCTCCATGATGATATGTGAGTAGTTCCCACAGGACCTACGGGTCCATAGCAGTAGCTAGATGGCTTTCTCTCTCTCTCTCTCTCTCTCTCTCTCTCTCTCTCTCTCTCTCTCTCTTGATCTCCAATACAATGATCTCATCTGAGATAAATCCGATGTAAACTTTTGCAGTTTGTTTGTTGGGATCCGATGAATTATGGGTTTATGATCAGATTATTCATTGAAAGTATTTGAGTCTTTCTAAGATTTATTTATGTGTGATTTTATAGCCTTGTATTTCTCTCCGATCTTTCCATCTTCTTTGGCCAATTAGATTGATTTATCTTCAATGGGAGAGGTGCTTGGTAGTAGGTTCAATCTTGCGGTGTCCTTACTCTATGACGGGAGGAGTTGCAAGGCACGTATTTGTATTGTTGCTACTACGGGTAAAAGGACAGGGTTTGAACAAATTGCATGATCTTATTCTGTCTACATTATGTCATCTTGCTTAAAGTGTTACTCTGTTTGTCATGAACTTAATACTTTGAGATGCATGCTGGATAGCGGTCTCGGGGTGGAGTAATAGTAGTAGATGCAGATGGATTTCGGTCTACTTGTTACGGACGTAATGCCTATATATTAATTATGCCATGAAGAATTATCATAACTATGCGCTATTCTGTCAATTGCCCAACAGTAATTTGTTTACCCACCGTTGCTATGCTTATGAGAGAGATGCCACTATGAACCTATGGCCCCCGGGTCCATCTTCCATATTTACTAAAACCCTAAAAATTACTTGCTGCATTTATTTCCTTTTTATTTTATTTTATATATCTACCACTATCACATTTAATCCTTGCAATTGGCGAGAACAAGGGGATTCACAACCCTCTTTCCTTCGTTAGGTGCAAGCATTTGCTTTGTGTGTGTGCAGGTACCGTGTATCTTCTTTGTGTGGTGTCTCCTACTGGTTCGATAAACCTTGGTTCTTAACTGAGGGAAATACTATCTGCTACTATACTACATCACCCTTCCTCTTCGGGGAAATCCCAATGCCTATCACAAGTAGCACTTCCCACTAGCCTTCTCACTCAGAAACTTTTTCTCAAGGAAAACTTCATGTTGAGCGACAAACACTTTGCCCTCTTCATTGTTGTAGAAGTAATATCCCAAGGTTTCCCTCGGATATCCCGCGAATATGCACTTGTTCGACTTGGGTGTGAGCTTGTCCGACTGGAGTTTCATGACATATATATGCTTCACAGCCCCAAAGATTTAGAAAAGATAAAATGTGACTCTTCGAGTCCATATCTCATATGGTGTCTTGACTTTGATGCTACCCTGTTTAGTGTGAAAGTTGTTGTTTCTAGAGCGTATCCCAAAATGACAAGGGTAAATCTGACTGACTCATCATTGATCTGCAACAAAAATATGCAAAAACACTAAGACATGTATTCATGAAGAGTAATTCACATTAAACATTTTCATAAGAATATTACTCCCACTAAAATCAACAACCCTCCATTGATACTTAGCTATTCAAGATTTAAGATCAACATGTCAACTAGTGAGCTTTTGCATCACTGCTAGAATACTAGATCACTCGGCAAGCAACACTTCCTAATCGTATCTCTATACGACTCTTGTTTGTTGGGGACATCTCATGCCACGCCAACTCCTATGCCTCGAGGCCCTAAATTGTTTTGATAGCCATGACAAGTTAACCAACGCTTCGCATGTAAGTGTCTGACACAAACTCGTCACTTCAAGGAGATCCAGTGGCACCCTAATTCTTTTGCCCCACCACTAAATATACTTGATATGTGATGGTGCAACAATTTGGGGAGGCAATTTTACTTGACATTCTTTGAGGGACCACCCTACTTAAAACATCTACCATGCAAAGCATGCATAAAGGGATAAGCTTTCACAGGCAGCTTATACATGTGTGATATGGTATAGCCCCTTTTGGTAGCGCATCGTGATCTCCATCTCCACGTGTGCGGCCTACCCATGGTGATCTCCATCTCCATGCATGGTCGTCCTTGTGGTGATCTCCATCTCCATGCCACGATGTCAACCGCCAAGTGTTATCTAAGATACTATGCTATGAAAGTAAATTACATCACAAGCCTCATGTTGACACGCGAATCATTAAAACAATAATGAGACGACCATATGGCTCCAACCGGTTGCCATACTCATGACACGCAGGTCATGAAACAATTATACACAAGCAACATTCATGGGCTATACCAAATCACAAGCATTCCCTGCAAAAACAAGTCTGGCGTTCTACCACCGAAGATAAAACCATCTGAAACTCTATTTTGCAAGCGGATTTTAACCTCCGAAAAATCGCCAAAAGTGGCGACGCTATTGATGGTTGGATGCAACTTTTCGTTCTCTTTACTTTGACAGGTCATGGAGCCCAATCAGAGTTCGTATGACAAAGTTATGGCCATGTGACCAAATTGCTCCAACGGATTTCAGCACTGCAAAAATCATATTTCTGCGGTGTTGATCTTTGTTCCAGTTCGATCAATTTCATTGATCTTCACGTGTTGCGGCTGGATTTACGCTCCACAGTCTACCTCGATGATGGAAACCGACCAGTGGGGGTAATTCATGTCATGACCTCCGCAGCACGATCACAGCAACTAGATCACGAAACCAACCTTCAAGACTGACATGCACGGCCGATCTCATCAACCCGCAACTAAACCGATGTACATATCTCATATGCAAATCACCAAATCTACCACCACGCAGCAGAGGCTCTGATACCACTGTTGGAGCATGTGGTACGCTACTCTAGCGCCAAATAAAATTTCCTACCGCGCAACCAAGAACATACCGCTGTAGATATATAGATTACGCGATCAGGTTTTACCACAGACGCGCAGTCACCACAGCAGAAGTAGAGTTGGTGATGTGTGTAGCCGATCAGCTGAGTCGCCTCCTCCTCACGTAGCCGATCTCCCGCAAACGGTTCCTCATGGATTCCTCGAACAGTTCCTCGTGGATCCCTCGAACAAATCCTTGCGGTTCCCTCGAACGGTTCGTCCAAGCACCACAGATGTGATGCCTCCAAGGTATCCACACGTACATGGAGTAGCATCGGGTGGCGGACTGCTAGGTCCAGTCGCGCTACATATGGGTGTGGGGAGTGGCGACGGCTGTGGTGGGAGGAAAAAGATCAACCCTAAAAGGTTTTTTGTAGCAAAAGATCAACCCTAAAAGGTGTGCCCACCCCTTTATATAGACCTCTGAGGTGGGCTCAACACTTGAGGCCCACAAGGAATCCACGCCCATTTTCCACTCGGATCCAATCCAAATGGGCTCCTTCTCCTTAAGTATGTGACCGTATGGTTCACATACGCATGGACACGCCGTGAGTCGATAGTTGGTAGCGGCTCCTAGCAGAACGTGCCAACTCCCATGTGTCTATAAAGTTGTTTGACGAACCTCGACAATGTGTGCCATATGCAACATTCCTTTTGCCTCATGATATATGTTGTCGAACTCAAGGTGAGTACTTGTCACCCTTGTGCTAGCTCGACCTCTCCTGCCGAAACCGTGATACAGATTCCCGAACCGGGTTAACACTTAACCCAAGTTGCATGGCCATGCTTTTCGAATCTGATCACTCAAGAGGACCTAGAAAAATCTCTCTGTATCGGAGGGGCAAATCCCATCTTGGTCAATCATGTCTAGCAGCATGTCTCATGACTCAATCGAAAGCTACCTTTATAACTACCCAGTTATGGAGTAACGTTTGAAAGACCCTAAGAGTTGATCCTGATCCCGAGAATATGTGAGGACCTCAGGTCTAGGACATGGCATATACATCGTACTTGAGACTAACAGATGACAATATCTCGCTGCATCTCAAAGTGGGTCTGTCTGACTCGGTGATTCCCGAGTCCATACTATCGGTTTAGCATCTCTATGCCCATGACTCGTGAAACATAGTCATCAACCGAATCATATACTAGTCAAAGGGTATGTGTCCGTATAACCTTATCAACTAGGGACCATTAGAAAAATCATCATATAATATATAGTTTCACAAACAAGTCACATACTTATTGATACATATCATTGATGATGTTCAAGGACAATCCAAATAACTCATGAATACATAGGGAAATATCATCATCAGATAATTGCCTCAAGGGCATATCTCCAATAGCTAGGGCGGCGGCCCTGGACCGATGTCGCGTGATCTATTGTTCGGCGACAATGGTGGCTTCTAGCGGAGCTGGGTTGCTGCAGGGTTTTGGTAGTTGGTCTCATCCGGCTTGTTCGAGGGGTGACTGTGTCCCACTTTGTCTTTCTGAAGTCAGAGCTGCTGAGGAGGGACCTCCGCGGTGACGATGACACAAGACGGGTGGTCGGTTGCGGTGCTGGCTCGGCGCAGGCCCAATGATTTTTCTCCTGCAATGCTCGTCGATAGAGTCAAAGCTGTCTGGTCGCCGACGCGTGTGGTTGACTGTTTGGCATAGGTCGTCATAGACCTCGACGCATGTTAGCGGTGAGGGATACGTTGATTGTGGAGTCGGATTCGCTGACTCGTGAAGGAGTGATGACTATGGCACCGAATACCAACCGCGATGGCGCTTTTCCTCGACGGCGTGTGTGTTCTTTTGTTGGTAGCCAGGTCTCCTGGGTGTCTTATTTTTGCAACCGTGTTGTGAAGGTTTTCGCTCGGATTTTCATTGATTAACCAGGAAAATCTTTTCTTCCTTTTTAATGAATTGATATCCTTCAGGGCCGACATAAAAAAATCAAGGAATTGTCGCATCATCGTTGAGATTCCTCACCGCTCGGATAGATTCAGAGAAGTGGTCTTCCATAAGGCTACAAACGAGTCGGGTTCGAGTGAGTTAGACTAGGCTTAGCTCAACTTATATTAAAATTTGAGCGAGCTCAACCTGAGCGAAGCTCAAGGTCGAGCTATAGAAAGTGGCACGTGCTCAGCTTGTAACGATCTCCAGTCGATCTCGAGCTAAATAACATGTTTTAAAAAAAATCTAAGACAATTTTTCAAACAAGATATGCCCCAACACAACATAAGAAACCAATATAAAATATTATTCTAGTCACAATGATGATACTATAAAAAAATCAAGGTAGTTTGACTTATTCTCTCCCAACTGAAGACTAGTACTTAATAGCAATAGCAAGATATCGTGATTGAACCAGCAAGAGAAGAAAAGGAATGTGCGCCTGCTCTTAAACTTTGGCCAAAATAACAAGATATTTAACACACGGCTGACCACGTAGCATAATTGAGGCCTAAATTTATTGGCGCTTAACTAAGCTTCCATATTTGCTAGTAGATAAAATGGAGAAAACCCCTACACAACAAATATGGTAATAAATTATCCTATTTCCTTTTAACAAATGTCAGCATTATTTAATATAATTATATTAAGCTAAAACCGAGCGAGCCAGTGGTGGCTCAAGATCAGCTCGTTTCTCAATCGAGGTACATAAAGTGCTCATACTCAACTCATTTCTTTCCAAGTCGAGCCAAAAGACGAGTCAATTTCGAGCGGCTTACGAGCCTCGAGCCTTTATTGTAGCCCTAGTCTTCCAGACTTCCACCATGAAATCAGGAATGGCGAGGTGCACCTAGTTACTAGACATGTTCATGTGCCTTTGGTCCCACTGTATGGCTTGTCGATCCGCCAGATTATGTACTATTGACAATGATATTTGAATAAAGTCCCTGTCTTTGTCCTCAAATTTTTGAAAAAGTTATTTTTCCTTCCATACGGCCATACCATGTCAAATAGTGAGAAACATCTCTTAAAAAAACTCAAAAGCATAAATCTCGAATATAATGTACTTCATCCGGACGGTTGCATAGTGTGCACGTGCTTCAAAGTCGTTGATGTGGCTAACCAAATATGTGTAGTATTATATATCATCAAAAACATATTATTGGATCCATATACCCTTTTATTTCTGGGTGACGGAGGGATCGTACCATTCGAGCCTTTTTTTCATCTTTTCTTGGCGGTCTGGAGAAAGCAGCAATCAATAGGACTTTCCTAATCCTCCCTTCCTTTAAGAAATAATGTGTTGTTTTTCCTTAAATGGAAGCAGAGCACGGTGAAACAAAGTCTTTTTGTTTTACAGTGGTAGATTAGTATAGTAGGAAAAGGACCTCACGCTCAATAAAGAACATGATCGAGGATGTGTTTGTATATTTTGTAGAGGAGGAGATGTCCATCTCGTTGCATTTCATCATGTCCATTGAAACCAGTTCTAACACTCAAGCACCCAGTGGAGCATCGTATCACCTGAGGCCGCGGATCTACTTGGTTAATCAAATTGCTGGCCTAGAAGCACGCACGCGTCTTATAAACCCGTCCGGATGGAGTGCGAGTCTTCATCCACAGATAATTCGATGCGTGGATCGTTGAAGCATCTTGTGGGAAATCAAATCTTCTAGGAATTCCTATACTCCTTGTCAATCCCGATAGGAATGTACTGCACCCCTTAAAAAACACTGTTTGCACATTCAAGTCCCAAGGGGAGATCTGTAATCATGAACTCCTATGCGTCAGTATCACACTACATGAACACCCTGATAATGGTGCTTAAACAAGTTGCAGCAAATCAGCTTCAAAAGAGGAAATTCCCAAGGCAATTAGCTAAGGGGGGGCATACTCTATCAGCGTCAATCTCGATAAAGCAAAGCACGTACGCACCCATCGAATCATGGAACGCCGCCCTGTCCATTGTCATCATCCCCTTGCTGCTTGCTAAGCCACACTGGTCTGAACCCCACTGCGCCGCGGTCTCTTCCCCTTGTCCATGACTCGGAGCCGTGGATCCTACCAGATCGTTCCGGCGATCACAGAACCAGACCAAATCAAGCAAGCTACTCGGGCCGTGTCTCGATCGATCGGCGTGATCGAGAACAGCAGTTCGGAATAAGTTCAGGAGCAAGCGTACGCGTCGCAGGTGGCCCAGGGCATGTGCCGGATCGCAACTCGACCGCAATCGATCGACCGACAGTACGTACGTACGCTCGACGGCTGATGTGCGCTAGCTCGATGCAGTGGCACTAGTTCGATGGATTATTAATTCTAGTGGCGACGTTGTTTTCATGGAAGCTGATCATGCTGCATGGCCCCGGCCGGCCTTGGCTTCGCGTCGTTGTTGCATATGTGCAAGCGCATGGTAGCGTCCGTCTCCAGCATGGGGGAGCCGGACCTCGAAGCCTATCATCCTCTGGTGCATGAACTGTGCGTGTCGGGGAGAAGGACATCGGCACAGAAGGTTCCGTTGTACTCTCATGTTTGGATGGAGAGGCGAAGACGCATATGAACCACAGAAGAACCGGTGACTGGCTGATCGATCAGGTCAGTGGAAGATTGCGACAGTTAGGTTTCTCGTCAGCTCCGGACTCGCCGTGAGTGGTGAGTGGTGAAACCCGCCGTAGCAGACACGCTGGTCCCGTGAAATTCAGGTGAACTTTACCCAGCGTGATGATTCAGAGAGGGCGCATTCAACTACATATGGCTCGGGAGTAGGAGAGGAGCTTCTCATGAGCTGCTGGAATATTGTAATGTTCGTCAGAAATACTGATGACTGATGAGCATCCATACTAGGACCGCTAATTTCTCAACATTGAGTTCGTTCTCGCGTATTTGGTAGTAGGCCTATAAAAGGATTGAAATGGTACATCATCATGCATGGACGGCGCACAGAGGACAGACGAGGACCAATTTATTGCCTGGTATAGAATGGGCACATGATGGTGAATGAATACTAGACCATCAGGCAACGAAACTGATGAATAGTTTCAGGAAAATGGTTCTATGCTGATTATCCATCCATCAGGTCAACCTCCTTTTCCGAAAAATCTACAAAAATTATACTGTATTGCACATCAACTAGATGTAGTAATTGTACAGTAAAACTTAAGCCTGCGAATTTTAGACCAATATACTGTATCCATTTGTTTGCTGTTGAAAACAAAAACAAGTTGGGTGCCCATACAGTTGATGCTTTGGACCTCCCCTCTATAGTCTTCCTTTTTCCAGCACACATGTGAGCATATTTTTAGCAATCAAGAAAAATCGCAGCTTCATACTTGTCAAGCATAAGCTCATATAATGTCTTCCCAATATACATATAAAAGATCAGTTCATAAGCTGTGTAACTGTAAGTAATGGATAACTTAAAGCAATGTTTGAAACTGCATTGGACGTACGCCTCCAGCTCTTAGGCATGTACACCTTGCAAATCACACCTGGCAAATATAGACCGAGGGTGTTGACTGCAGTTCATAATTCTGCCTGCCAGCGGGGAATTAGCGTGAATTTTGGCTTTAGCTTGATGTATTCCATAAAAGAAGCAATCTCCTATCTCGTGCTTACATAACAAACTTTGCGAAAGAATGTTCGCCCGAGGGCCTGATATTTACAATTTTATTGTCTTTTCGTTATCTATGCAGCATCATGCTGCTGCTTTTACTAAAGGCTCACTTGCACCTTAAATATGACATATGGTTCGCTTAGTTGCTAAGAGATGGGATTTCCAATCAAGGAGAAAATTAGCTAATCGAAATTCAAAAACTGGTTTATAAGGACAACCAACTTTTCAAAGGTCAGTACAATAGAGTATGGAACATCGAGTATATTACATAAGTAGGAAAGACACCTGAAAAGCCAGCAACAGACTAAGAAATTAAGCTAAAAGTTCAGCAGCTCCGTACATTAGCTATTAAGATAATATGGAGTGAGAAGCAAATTGCTGAAGTAGATCTCTACCCGTACGAGTTCTCTCTCATTCAGCCATTTCTCTAGGAAAACGATCCTTCCGAAGAATCATTCCTCGATATGAAATGCATGCTGACGCATTCTACTTCTTCAGATCTGGGCAGAGAGATGCTTGTTCCTTGACGCAGGATTTTTCAGGGGAGAACTGGAGATATTCTCATTGCTTGTTCATGTGCAGAGTTACATGCGGCCAAATCGCTGCTGTATACTGGAGTGGATTCCCTCTAGTTTACCATATCTATAGTACGACAGACTATCCTCACGTCACCACTTTCCACCAGACCGTGACTCCGCAAGCATCCACGGCCATGGAGATAGAGTGACACGCGACACCAGTGGAACGGACACGTACGGCTACTAGGGTCTAGGGGAGCCCATGGGCCATGGCCGAGCGCAACCGACAAACCCGTGGAGCCGCGAGCCCGATCTACCACACCCTCGCCCTCCCGCCGTCTCCGGCCAACTGCTCCACTCGCCGGATTTCCAGAAAGGGGAAGAGGAAGCAAGCCCCGGATCATTCATCGCGGCATGCACCGACGTCCACCGGCCATTGCACCCCGCCTCCCAACTCTCCCCGTAAACAAGCCAAAGTAAAACGAGAGATTCTTGCACTGTGCCGTGTGAATGTATAAGCTGCACTTGCAAGCGTAGTACTAGTAGTATTTGCTTCGTGGTTGGCCAAGCACATGCGGAGAGAAGTGCGTGGACTTCTTGCGGGTGGTGGAGTAAAAAAAATCCTCTCTTGCTTCCTACTATACTCTTTTTCTTCGTGTTCTGGGACGTATCGACGTGGTGCGCTGCTGGATCTAGGAGGCCGGCCGGCGGGCGCGCGCGTCAGTCGAGTGGGTAGCATGTGTCCTCGCCGCCCGTGTTCCACAGGAAGTGCGCGTAGGCCGCCGCGTGGTGCCCGTTGCTGGGCTCGGCGGCGATCGCCTCCTGGAACGTCTCCTCTGCGGCCGCCAGGTCGTTGCGCGCCTTCCACAGGAACGTCGCGTACCACCCCAGCGTCTCCGCGTCCGCCGGCTGCTCCGCGCGCACCGCCCGCTTGAAGTAGTGCTCCGCCCTGCGACCAGAAAAAACCACCGCCCGTCAGCGACGGTGAAAAACGCAAGCCATTTTGTCGAACAGTTTGGCGCCATGGCGAGGCACGTACCGGTCGTGATCGCGCTGCACAAGGTACAGGAACTGCGCGAAGTTGGCGAGCAGCAGCGCGTTGCTGGGTTCCTCGGACACGGCCATCGCGTATCTCTGCTCCGTCCTCGCGTGATCGGCCAGGTCCTCCGTGTCCAGCTTGGCCTCCACCGGCGCGACGAGCTGCCCAAGGATGTCCGGGTCCATCAGAGCCTCGACGCGCAAGCTCGCCTGCATTCTCGTCGCCTCGTCGGCTATCCTTTTCCAGATGACCAGCTCGTCCTCCGTGTCCTCCGCGGCCGCCCCCACCGGCGTCGCCTGTGTCTCGTCCTGAGGAAGCACCGCGCCGCTTTGCCGGTACGGGGATCCGTCCGAGTGATCGTCGCCTGTGGCCCCGGCGACCGGCCGAGCCTTGCCGCCGCCGCCGCTGTTCCCGTCCACCGAGGCCGTGCGGCCAATGGAGAACGTGTTGAGCGACACACTGTCGAACCGCTGATCGGGACGGGACTGCTCCGCGTGCTGCGCGTCGAGCATTGCGACGGCCGCCACGGTGGGCTGGGGAGGCGGGAGGTTGGCGGCCATCGCGATGTTGTCACCCATGGAGTAGACGGTGAAGTTGGCGAGGAGGAGCATGACGGAGACCATGAGTGCCGGGGTGCCGGCGAAGATGTGCTGGAAGAGCCAGACGAAGGAGGCGTCCATCTCGGCGTGGACGCGGGCGAGCACGCTCTGCATGTCCTCGTAGAAGAGCGCCTGCCGCATCTGCAGCGCGAAGCTCTGGAGCTCCCGGATGATGAGCACCATGGACGAGAACGCCCGCCCCACCGCGCCGCGGCCGGACTCGCCGGCGCGGTCGAGCAGCCGCTTGTCCCACCGGCCGCGCTGCCCCTGCTGCCGCTTCTTGCGCTTGAGCATCCTGAGCGACAGCGGCAGCCCGACGCTGCTGGCGCTCCGCTCCACGCTGGCCGGCCACCCGCAGCCGCCGGCGCCCGGATGCAGCCCGACGGCGAGCTCCTGGATCCTCCTCAGGAACTCCTCGTCATCCCCGCCGTGGCTGCCGACGCTGTCGATGCTGGCGCTGAGGGCGCGCGTCACCATCGCGTGCTCGGCGCGCCGGCGGGCGATGCCGGCGCTCCAGGCCGCCAGCGACGACGACGACTGGGACCTCGACAGCCTCATGCAGCCGGCGCCCAGAGAGGAGGAGGGGGACGCGACCTGGATGCCCATGAGTCACTCACCGCAACCTCGCGCCCGGCCACCACCACCGGAGCGACGGTTGGGAAATGGCCCGCGGCTCGCTCCACAAGGGTGAGAGGCTAAATGCAAGGGAGGGGAAGGGGTGGGAGGGGAAACGAACGGTGGCCTTAATTCAGGATCCGGAAGGTGCCCTGGTCAACCTCCCCACCCAGACCCAGGGAGCTCGTGAAGCGAGCGATCGAGCACTGGTATTACGGGCCAGTAAAGAGATTGTAACACGATGTGTGGAGCGACATCTTATTTATCAATCTTTGTAACACGAAATATTTACAAGACTTCAGTAAAGAGATTGTAGCCAGATGTGTGGAGCGACATCTTATTTTCTATATTTTTAATACATTTTGTTATTGTATACACGTTCATATATCACATGTTTACTCAAAAAGAACCAAAATATACAACAAGTAGCTGAGAAAATAAACAAATTCCTTTTGCGGGAAAACTTCCGATCTATTCATCTTCAATCATGGTAGTATAACGAACACCCGAAATAATAAAAATTACATCCAGATATGTAGACCACCTAGCGACGACTACAAAGCACTGAAGCGAGGCGAAGGCGCGCCGCCGTCATCGCCCCTCCCTCGTCGGAGCCGGGCAAAACTTGTTGTAGTAGACAGTCGGATAGTCGTCGTGCTAAGGCCTCATAGGACCAGCACACCAGAGCAGCAACCGCCGCCGATGAAGAGTAGCGTAAATCAGAAAAATCCAACCTGAAGACACATGAATGTAGACGAACGACGACCAGATCCAACCAGATCCACGAAAGATAGATCCACCGGAAACACACCTCCGCACGCCCAACGACGATACTAGACGCACCACCAGAACGGGGGCTAGGCGGGAAGAACCTTATTCCATCTTCAAGGAGCCGCCGCCGTCTCGCCTTCCTGAGCAGGACACAAACCCTAACAAAACTCAAAAAAAAAAAATCTAAAAACAGAGCCCTCCCGCCAGCAAGGGATGGGATCCACCGCGCTCCCATGGCCCTAAGGCCACCGGAGACGAGGCAGACCGGCGGCGGCGCCGACGGGAGTCGGAGGAACCCTAAGCTTTTTAGGGGAGAGGAGCCAGTAGGCGGCGGCGGCTGCGTGGTCGTGTTGTGCGGCTGCCGGCCTGTGCTTATCTATCGCCCGAGAAAATAAACAATTTAAGAGGATGCTTGTTTGGGGGCAATTTTTTCTACATTAGTTTGTGTCTGAATTAGAACGAGGATTGCAGAAGTTGGATCACATGCTTGTTCGAAGCCACTTTGAATATAATGGGATCAAATATGATAATTCACAAGGTCGATTCTATTGGTTATTCTATTGAGATAGATTACATGGGACATTGATGCTAGTCTATAAGGAAACTATAACTAGCCACGAGTCAAGGGTGGGTCTTCCTGTATGATATTTTCATAACTCAAGGTTGTGTTGCTATACAAAAATATTTGCCTCAATTGGACGTCTTCTAATCCCCTCTTCCGCAGGGGCCTCTGGCTTCTTATATAGTCGTGGACCGGCGTCATGTCGACCATCGATTGCTCCGAAGTAGAACCCATGTCTTCCTCTAGCTTATGGTGAAGTTCCTTGGTGTGAGGGTTACATGTACCAATGGGTGGTTTCCATGTCTCCTATGACCCCCTTCAAATATGGTTAGGTGCTCTTGGTATCTAGAGGAACCCTATAACATCAGATACTTCATCACGTACAATACTTTTACACTATTCATGTCAACTGTATTACCATGCTAAAAATAATTTTGCTTAGAGATCATGAGGTGCTCGGTTGACTTATTTGGTGCAGATGATGTGCATAGTCTGCTTAGAGATCATAGGAAGCGAGTTTTTGTATGCATGTTACAAATATTGTCGTTATAAGAGCATGGCATACCAAGCATGTCCACCGAATAATTATACACCCTGAAAAATTCATCGTCGACTCGTACATCCTAGATTTTTTATTAGTTACATTTAAGCTAGACGGTTGTACTATACTAATATCCATTAGGATGCCTTAAACTCGTACACTGCAGAGCATCTACGAAAATATATAAATATGCCAAGTACACGAACTCATCACACTGTAATCAATCAAAGTGGTATAAATTATACTAGTGATGAATTTGATTCTGTAATTATAATGATTTGCTTACATTTTAGATAAAACATAGTTATAATATATGTTCTAAACTAAATTTCTAAGAAATAAAATGGTTTACACAAAAAATAGAGTTCTTTTTGTTATTATATGTGTGTTAATAATAATTGACATTTTAACTGTACAACAAGGAATTTCAGTTTATAACATTACAAACACATTCATGTGTTTAGTGTCATTAGATAAAATGATAATTTAGCACTTAATGATGTATCAAAGACAAAAGTAGTTGAAACCTAGCGACAAACTACCTCCGTCCGAAATTACTTATCACTCAAATGGGAGTATCTAGAGGGAGTATTAACTAATCTATATAGATGTTAAAATATTTAGTATAAATAGTCAAAACCAGTTGGAGGTGGATGAGGGGTAAAATTGAAGAACATGAAGAACACATAGGATAAATAGCGTAGCATATTTGGAGAAGAAAAAATACATCAACAAACAAAAGTATTTGAGAGGCTGTCTGCGAGCATATAGTATAGAGGCCGTATTTGACAAGTCACAAACATGCCTCAAACGCCGGGCCGGACGGCTCGGTCTGGTCACAAATAACCTGACCCAGACGGGCTCCTCAAACGGGTCTCAAACGTCCGGACTGACCGGCACCCCTCATATCCAGCCCAGATCTAGGGCGGATATGGGGGAGCCCGGGCGCGCCCGGGCGCGTCCGCCACGTCGGTCCCGGCCCACGCTGGCTCACCCCGACCCCACATATATTCCTCCTCATTCGCTCGCCGGACAAAACCCTAGCCACTTCACTCCACTCCCCTCCGCCACCCAAGCTCCAGTCCGGCGATCTTCGGCATGGCGGGCGGTGGATCCGAGTCCTACACCTCCAGATCCGTCAACCCCGAGCTCATCCCACGCGGCCCCGAGGAGGAGATGGCCGTTCGACTTGCGCTCCGCCGCTCCGGGGAGGAGGCCACCCGACGGTAGCGCTCGGACTCCTTCCGTCGGGAATCCATTGCCTCCGCCCAAATGGCGCATGAATCCGACGCTAGGTGTGCCATCGCTGCCTCTCCGGAGGCAGTGCGGTCCGTCTTGCGCCCGAACACGTGTAACACCCCCTTGTAATGTGCTACACTGATCCATCATGATCAATGCCAAGTCAGCATCTTTTGTAAAGCACAAGTGCCACTTGTCTTAGAATTCAAACTCAAAATCCAAATTTGAATTGCAAGTCAAATATTTATATTTTCAAACATGCAAACAAAATAGTTCACAACATTGCAAATAATCCCAAAGCAATTATAAAAATAAAATCAACATTATTTGAATCTCCAAATTGACCCTAGCATCCAGAAACAGTGACCAAAACAGCCCCATTAAACCATTTCCATTTATGCAAAATTCAAATCAATTCAAAATTTCTCCAAACCTTTTATGGCAGTGCTAAATATTGCTAAGTAATTATGTGGCACAACTCCATATTTTACAAAAGTCATTTTGGGGCCTAACAATTTGCAAAACAGAAGAGGAAATGCAGAAAAGAAAAGAAAAGGAAAAGAGAAGTGGCCTACTGTGCACTTGGGCTTCCAGTGCATAGTGCGCAACGGCCCAGCCCGTCTTCTCCTTCTTCTTCCTCGAGTTGTCGCCGCGCCAGGGCGCGCGCGCCCGATGCTGCCGCTGGATGCACGACACCGGCGCTCTCCTGTAGCCCTAGGTGGCTACAAGGCCTCGTCCTCGCCCCCTGCGACGAACCCTAGCCCCTCAGATCCCTCTCTCTCACTCGCCTTCCTCCTCCCCGCGACGAGCCGATCCCCTCTCGCCATGGCCGATCTCACCCGCGCACCCACCCTCACCCTCACCGGCTAGGACCGAGTCTGCCCGCTCCGTCGTCGACCGCCTCATCGTCTTCGCCCTCTGGATCGAGCTGGGAGCCCCTGCATCAAGCTCTTCGACGCCGTCTTCAACTTGCGGTCGCCGGCAAAGAGCCGTCGATTCGTCGCCGTCAAGTCTTCCCCGAGCCGCCTTTGCGCATCTGCAGGATCGCAGTGAGCATCCGCTTCTTTCCCCTCACTTTCCGTCGTCGTACGCGCGCTAAAGCTAGCTTCCCGCCATGGCCGTGCTCGTCGCCGCCGTTCCTGTCGCAGTCGCGGCCACAGTCGCTGCAGCTCGCGCCCGTGCACGCCATTGTGCTAGTGGTGCTCCTAGGAGCCCAACACACCCACGCGCTCCTCTCCCCGTGCCCCGTAGTGTCGTCTTCGACCTCACCCAAACTCCGGCGGCCGCTGACCTCGACGCCGACGTCGATTCCAGCCGCCTCGGGGTACGCCACCACCACCGTTAGACGTGGCCCGCTCCACTCGTTCGAATGAGCCTAGCCGCACCCCTCCCCGTGCCCTGTAGGCGTTTTCCGGCGAGGTCCCGTGCGCGCCGCCGCGCGTTTTGGTCGCCGGAGCCGCTCCGGTCACCGGTGCTGACGTGGCTGCTACGTGGCCCTCCCTGAGCCACTGACCGCTCGGTCCCACGGGCCCCGTTGACTGGGTTGACCCAGTCAACGTGCTGATTGGGCAGCCCCAGTCACTGACAGGCGGGCCCCATGCACTAATTAAACTGTTTTTAAAAATAAAGTTAATCTATTAACTAATTAGCCACTGACATGTGGGTCCCGCTAGCTAATTAACTTAATTAGATAAATTAAACCTCTGTTTAAATAAATCAGTCAATGACAGGTGGGACCCACTGGTCCTGTTGACCAGTCAACGCTGACCAGTCAACTACTGACTGTGCAGTTGACTGGGCCCCACATGTCAGCCTCTGTTGCACATTTCTGGGTACACTTCTGTGTACCCATAGCAATTAATATTTAATTAATTTTCGAATTAAATTAATTCCAGAAAATCCAGAAAATGATTAAAAACTTTGAAAAATCATATAAAATAAACCGTAACTCGGATGAAAATAATTTATATATGAAAAATGATCAGAAAAATCCAACGAATCCGAATATGTCTTCTGCATGCATGTTAGAACCCTCGGCATAGGAGAACCTGTAACTTTAGGCTTGTTTCCGATAGATGAATAGTGCCTGACCTCCGGTAAATAATTCCAAATTAATTCTTAAATTAACTAAAATGGTTTAGGGATGTATTAGGTCACCCATGCATTGCATATTGCCATGTCATGCTCTGTGAGTGCATTTGTTTGCTATGTATTTATCTGTTTCCTCCCCCTCTTCTCTCTGGTAGACCCCGAGACCGACGTTGCCCCCGAGGACTGCTACTCCACGGACGACCCCTCTTTTACCGCAGAGCTTCCAGGCAAGCAAACCCCCTTGATCATTCCTATATCACCTATTCCTTCTTCCCCGTGCTTGCATTAGAATTTGCTACCGTATTTGATTGCTCCTATTCTGATGCATAACCTGATTTTGTAACTGTTGTTGATACCTTACCTGCTATCCTAAATGCTTAGTATAGGTTGGTTAGCGATCCATCAGTGGCCTCGCACCCTTGTCCGTGTTGCCAGGCTTTACTACCGGATGCTTCGATCAACGGAATCGATGTGCAGAAACCGAACACCGCACCGCACACCCCTTAGTTGTACGACTCTACAGAGCTACTATCGAGTGTCGAGGGTGATACCTCTGTAGCGTAGCTAGTCGGTTGTGGGTTATCAAGGGTGATTCCTCTTTCACCACCTCCGATGATGCCTCTGTCGTGCAACCCCTCAAGTGTGAACTTATCGAGGGTGATTCCTCCAAGTTCACCTTGACGGTTACATCGAGTGGGAATCCATCGAGGGTGATTCCTCGGATTCCCCACGATGTTATGGACACACGGGTACTTTGACCTCACCTCAGTCCTTTGGGAAGTCGGGTTGGCCAGGAGGGCACCCGCGAGAGATTATTGTGGCGGAACGACAGGGCAGGCGGAGACCACCTAGGAGAGCGGTGGGCCTGGTTCCTGGTCGTTGGACCGCGGATTACCAAGTCGGTGCGACAGGGTGTCGGAGGTGAGCCTTGAGCCATCCTCGTGTCCGTGAGTTACTAATAACACGCTTAACGGATTTGGGTATTTGATCTGAGTTAGCCATTGGCCTATACGCACTACCACCACGCGGGATAATGGTTTAATGGGGCCCTCGACGCCGTATGTATCAGCCGAAAGCTCTGTTAGATGTCCAGTTCAGCATTGTGGCATGGTCGGATCGTGCCATCCAGGAGAGGGGTGGCGCTGGTATCCACCCTGCACACAACGACCCAGAGTGCAAAGGGCGATGAGCCCAGACCCCTGAGCACTTAGGATGTAGACCGGCGGGGACCTCTCTACGGAGCCTGGGTAGGACTACGTCGTGTCGATCAGCCGAGGCCGGGCATGACCCAGAAAAGTGTGTCCGGCCAGAGTTAATCGTGTGTGTTGGGTAACAGTAGTGGACCCCTGCAGGGAAGTTATCTATTCGAATCGCCATGTCCACGGTAACAGGACGCTCAGTGTTGTATCCCGATCTACTACAACTTAAACTAGATACTTGTGTACTTAATAAAATATTAGCTCCGGGATTGCTTTCTCGCAGGGAGTCGAGGAAGGATCTCTGGGCTTTGCTACTACATACTTATTACTTTATGTTATGCTACTAATCTGCACTCTTCTAATGCTGCAAGATGCTGCAAGATGCTAGTCTTCGATAGGCTAGGCACTCTCTCTATTCTGGCATTTTTGCAGTCTAGTCCACAGTTACAGCCCCTTCATTTGATACCGATGCATAAATAGAATAGTTCTGATGTAAGTCTTGCGAGTACTTTGGATGAGTACTCACGGTTGCTTTGCTACCTCTTTTTCCCCATCGCCGATTGCTGCGATCAGACGACGGAGTTCCGAAGACAGCTGATCCCGCTGACGACTACTACTACCACAGTGGAACCTACTACTACGTGGAGACCGACGGCCAGGAGTAGTTTAGGAGGCTCCCAGGCAGGAGGCCTGCGCCTTTTCGATCTAGTTGTCGTTGTTTTGCTCAGCCTTCTTAAGGCAACCTTGTCTAATTATGTCTGTACTCAGATATTGTTACTTCCGCTAACGCTTGTATAACTCGAGCTTATGTATTCGAGCCCTCGAGGCCCCTAGCTTGTAATATAAAGCTTGTATTATTTTATTTTGTGTCTAGAGTTATGTTGTGATATCTTCCCGTGAGTCCCTGGGCTTGATCGTGCGCATTTGCGTGTATGATTAGTGCATGGTCGAGCCGGGGGCGTCGCAAGTTGGTATCAGAGCCGACTGCCTGTAGGAATCCCCTTTCCAACTCCTTGGCCGAAGTTGAGTCTAGTCTTTGAAAAACTATTTTACTAACATGGCTGTGTGGCTTACGGGCCCACGTCGCCAATGAATGGGTTTAGGATCTATTATTCCTCCCCTTTATTCTGGGATTCTGATCTCTCTTCTATTCGGGTAAAGTTTTGCTAACACTAACATTAGGTTCTCGTGATCACATCCACACGGAGATTTGAATCAACCCTTCTTTGAATTGTGAGCCAGGTTCTGCTTCACAGTGTTCACGGACCGCAGGATCATTTTATCGAGGGCACCCTGCGTCGTCACCTGCAGATTCCTCGCTCCAGTAGTTTTCTCCGACGTTGATGTAGCCTTTGCTTTGTCTCGTTGTTGTATCTCTCCACCACGTGCATGCGTGCCGCCTAGTTTGTCTAGTTGCGAGTGTTTCTGAACTTGTGCTGCCCGTTTGTATCCAACTCTGTGCATGGATCTATATGTCTTTAATGACTACTAATATGAATCTAATGCACTTCTTGTTCATTACTCATGTTACATCATGAATGACCCCATTCATTTGCAGTTGTTCTTGCTAAACTGCCCCTGTTGTTTTTAACAGGATGGCCGACGATCCTCCGCCTCCACCCTATATTGCCGCGATGATGCAGCAGTTTGAACTGAACCGTCAGCTCAATGAGAGTCTGGTAAACCGCTTAGAACGTAACGATGCTCGTCAGGAGCCTCGCCCGATCTCACTGCAAGATTTCGTGCGCCTCAACCCGTCTATTTTTCGCAACTCCACCAATCCTATGGATGCTAATGATTGGCTTCGTGACATCCTGATTGAAATGGAGTCAGCTAATGTTGCCCCTGCCAGTTACGTCACCTTTGCGGGATTTCACCAAAAGGGTCCAGCTGCTCAGTGGTGGGAAAGCCACAGGCGTATGCTGCCTGCTGGATTTGTAACCACTTGGCAGGAATTTTAGTCAGCCTTCCGTGCACGGCACATTCCTCAAGGTCTGATGGACCAGAAGAAGGAGTTCCGCAAACTCACACAGGGCAAAATGACTGTGGATGAATATCAGCGGAAATTTCTTGATTTATCCCGCTATGCAGAGGATGACGTCTGCACTGACACTCGGAAGCAGGAGAAGTTTCGTGAAGGACTGCGTCCTGATATAAAGCTCGCACTTGTTGTCCATGATTGTGCGGACTTTGCGACGCTTGTTAGCCAAACTTTCCGAGTTGAAACTGGTCTGACTGAGTACCAGGAGTTGCTCAAGCATACTCGAGATGTTGGCTCATCCTCGGGTTAGCCTGCTCAGAAACGTCAAGTCTGGATCCCGCACAATGTTTATCACCGACCTGCTCCAACACCAAGGCTGTCTTATGTCACACCTCATCTGCCTCCACCGCCGAGATAACTAACGATTCAGGGTGGACAGCCCAAATGTCATGGTGAAATCACGGCAGATGCCATGAGATGGCTAAAAGTGGGGGCTGCGTGAGGACGCCGGTGGGTTTCGGAAGCGAGGTTGGCACGCGCGTGCGGGAGACACAAGGCGTACCCAGGTTCAGGGCCCTCGGGGAGGTAAGACCCCTAGTCCTGCCGAATAGGTTGATAGGCTCAGAGGCCACAATGGTTACAATGGTGCTCCTGGAGCTGTTTGGGAGGAGGAGGAAGAAGGAGCTAGCTCTCCCTCGGCCTCTCCTGTGAGCGTGTGTGCGTGTGTTGCTACTAGATGCCGACCATGCCTGGAGCTGAACGAAGAAGAAGCCGACCCTCTGCATGGTGGCCTCCTGGGGGGTCTTATAGCCCGATCCCCCAGGGTTACATGGGTAAAATTACAAACGCCGGGTCCCAGACGTCGGAGTCTGGAGCTGGTCTTGGGCCCACCGGCTGATGGGCCCCGCCGGCTGCTTGGCACTGTGGCCTGTCGCCTCGAGCGTCACGGAGTGGATGGCGTCGTGGGGGGCTGCAGTGGCGCGCTGGTGCTGACGATGGCCGTCCCGGTCAGCAGGGTTGGCAGCTTTGCCGGCGCGCCTTCCTGAGACGGTTTGCATTGTAGCCATGTTCTCCCGTCGTGGGGGGTCGTCTTGTCACGGGGAGCGATGGGACGCCCGCTGACCCATCGTCAGCCGGTTATCGGATAGCCGGACCCGGCCCGGGGCCGGGCCTAGCCGGCTTGCGCTGGGAAGCCGGCCGGATGGCCAGCCGGCAGGGTGGGGCACGAGCTGCCCCGATATTTTTGAAAAGGGGCTCCGGGTTCGCTTGCCTACCCGAGGGTCATCCCCCTGACAGTAGTCCCCGAAGCTGTAAAGGCTCGCCGGCTCCAAGCGGGGGAGGCTTTGCAGCTTATCCCCCCCGAAGGAGCGCGGTTGCGTGGCGAGGTAGTGCCGGCTTGAGGCCGCCGTTTGCCGGCTTCCGGGAGCCGGGTCGAGGTACTTGGTTTCGCCGGAGTCTGAACGGCTCGGCCGGCTGGCCCTGCCAATACGGGGGAGCGCGCCGGTCGCCGGATGAAATCTCGCCACGTGCAGCCCAGCGGCTGAAGAGGCCTGCCAGGCCACGCGCGTGATGAGACATCGCGGTGGTCTGGGTCCCACTGGGCCGTAGCCTCGGCCCGCGGGCGGGATTTACTGTGGCCGCACGCGCCTGTTGGAGTTCTCGGGGCAGTTAAGGCGTGACTTAATGCGCCCGTGTATTGCGGGGGAGTGGGGATCGTGGGCGCATACGATCCCACTCCCCCACGTTCGACCGGGGTCTTTAAATGGGAAGGGAGGGGGAGAGGCTGAGGCATTCGCTCCTCTGCCCCCGCCCGTTGCTTCGCCTCTGCCTCCCCATCTTCCTTCTCGCGCACACCGCCGCCGTACGCTGTTGCCTGCGCGCCGTCGCCCGCTAGGCACGCCACCGCACCGCACTGCGACCCTCGCGCGACCGTTCTCTCCTCGCTCCACCGCCGCTGCCATCTTCCTTCCTCGACCGCGCTTCTCCTGCTTTCACCAATGGCGCCACCGAAAGGCTCGTGGGAGCGGTCGGTGGTCACCGACGACGACATCGACTATCTTCGCCGCACGCGGCGGCTGCCGCCTGCAGCGGAGGTGGAGGCGTGCGCGCCCGGCGAGGAGATGGCGCCGGAGCCGCGGAGTGGCGAAGTGGTGGTGTTCTACACCCACTTCCTCCGCGGGCTCGGGCTTCCGGCGAGCGTCTTCTTCAGGCGCTTCCTCACCTACTTCGGTCTCCAGCCGCACCATCTGGGGCCGAACGCCATCCTGCAGCTTGCCGGCTTCGCAACGCTGTGCGAGGGCTATGTCGGCATCCTCCCGTACGTGGAGTTGTGGTGCCGGATGTTCTACCTCAAGCAGCAAGGAGCATCAGCCGGCATCATGTCTGAGAGCGGGGCGGCCGTGCCGGTTACCCGGACGATGGGCCCTTTCCCGAAGCTGCCGCTCGAGGACTCCGCCAAAAAGTTGCAGAAGTCCTTCTTCTATGTGAAGAACGCGGACCCGGCCAACGACCGCATCAACCTCCCTCCCTTCGTCGATGTGCCCCTGGCCGAGAAGCTGAACTGGGGGCACAACCCGAAGAGCCCGTCCGCGGAGATCTTGGGGATCTGCCGCCGGGTCAAGGAGATGACGGACCGCGAGGGGCTCACCGCCGTGGACCTCATTGCCACCTTCATCGGTCACCGGGTGCTGCCGCTGCAGAGGCGGCCGCACCGGATCTGCGATATGAGCGGCCGGCGCGACCCCTGCCGGCTCTCGACGAAGGAGCTGGCAGCGGAGGAGATCGCCGTGCGCATCAACGACGTCTCCGCCGCCGGGCTCAAGGTGAAGGAGTGGCGGTTCGGCAAGGAGCCGTACAGCCGGGATGCCCCGGCGCCAGCGGTAAGTCTCTGGTCTTTGTTCTTCGCCGCGTTCGCCCTTCTCATGCGCCCTGACGCCCTGGGCCGGCTGCAGCGCTTCCCGAGCCAGCTGGTGCATGACGGCCCGAGTCCCATGGTACTGCAGCCGGACCGGGACGAATCGGACCCGGAGGACGAGGAGGCCGGCAACGCGGGAGCCGAAGGCGGCGAGGAATGCCCCGCGGGCACGGAAGCCGGCGGCTCTGCTCAAGCCGGTAAGTCTCCGATCCCGGATGTTTTGCGCAAGTGGCCGGATGACGACGAAGATGACGAGGACAGGACGGGCGATGCAGCTCCTCAGGGCGCGGAGGCGGGCGACGGGGCCGCCCCCAGGGGGCGGCAGAGGAGGGCGACCGAGGAGCCGGCGGGCCCAAGCCGGCTGCACGGGAAGCAGCCGGTTGAGGCGCGGCCGGCTGCGAAGCGCACCGCTACGGCGCAGACGGGCGCCCTGAAGAGGTCCGCCAAGAAGGCGCGCCGGATGGCGCCGCCGGTGGGTCCGACGCGAGCGGTTCCCGTGGTCATAGGGTAAGTTTCTCTTGCGGTTGAATTGTTGCCTTATTTGCCGCTGTTGTTGTTGTTCTCTCTTTTCTTTTCTTCTTCTTCATCTCTCTCGCGCGCCGTCCAGGAGCGCGCTCGAGCTGGCGGAGGCGGCCGCGGAGGAGGCCGACCGGCGGCGGGGCCGGAGAGGCACGGTGGAGCGCGAGGCGGCGGAGACCACCGAAGAGGTGCTCGCGGCCTGCCAAGCCGGCTCCGCCTTGGAGGACGCCCAGCGGGACGCCTGGAGGGCCCGGGCCGAGGCCGAGAAGGAGATGGCCGAGGCGTCGGCCAAGGAGTGGAGCGTCGCCGTGGCCGAGGTCGTGGCGAGACGGCGGCAGGTCGCGGAGGAAGCCGCGTGGCCGGAGTAGACGGCGTCGTCGCCACCGTTGTCACCGGTTGCGGAGCACCTCTCCAAAGCGGTGCACGACCCGGCCCCCCGGGCGGAGGCTGATGCCCACGCGGCCGCCGAGGAAGCAGCCGGTCGCGGCGAATCCGGTGACCACGAGCCGGAGGTTGACACGACGGCAAACCCGGAGGTGCCGCCGACTGTCGACCCGGCGGACGAAGCCGGAGGCGGAGGTGGAGGGGACCGTGAGCCGGAGGCTGCGCCGGGCGAAGGAGGAGCGCCGCCGCCAAGGACGGAGACCATGCCGGGGAGCTCACACGCCCTGGTGACGGCGGAGCTGCAGGCCGCGGGGCTTAGCCTCGAACTGAGGCCGGCCGGCAGTGGGACCAGCGCCGGGTCTGCGGTTCAGCCGCAGCGGACCTGGGCGGCGAGCTCCAGCGAGGCGACGAGCGGCGCCCCCCGGAGCGAGCTGGACGCGGCGGTGGATTCTCTGTGGCTGCAGATCGCCAACCACCACAGCCAGTGGCAGAGCTTCGCCCAGGCGGAGAGCGGCCGGCTGCAACAGCTGGAGCAGACTTTCGCGGTGAGTTCTCCTGCCCTTCATGCTTTCTTGCTTTTCGTTTCCTCTTTCCTCTTCTTGACCGGCTTGGTCGCTTTCCAGTGGGGGCGCGTCAGCGCACCCATTGGGTGTAGCCCCTGAGGCCCGGGCCGGCTGCACAGCAGGCGGGTCGGGCCTTCTCAGGCGTCCGTGTGCTGACTTTTTCTTCTTTGCAGTCCATCTACGACCAGCGGGTGGCGGCGTACAACCGCCTCCTGGGCCGGTACCGCGTGGCCAGGGATCAGCTGGCGGCCAAGGAGGGGAGCTTCGCCAGGCCAGAGGTATTTTATCGAGCTTCTCTCTTGTGTTCTTCCAGTGGGGGCGCGCCAGCGCTCCCACTGGGTGTAGCCCCCGAGATCCGGGCCGGTTGCGCAGCAGCCGGGTCGGATCTTCTTTGCTTCTTGTTTTGCTTTCTCGTCCGGCCTCTGACCGGAATCCAGATCCGGATGCGCAGCCGCCGCCGTTGACCCGGCAGAGATGGAGGGGCTCCGGCGCCGGCTGGCAGAAGCCGGCCAGCTCCGTGACCAGGCGGCCGCGGAGCGCGACCGGCTGCGGGAGGAGGCGGCCCGCGCAGTCCGGGAGAGGGACGAGGCCGTAGCCGCCCATAAGGCCGAGCTGGACCGGCTCGCCGAGGAGCGCCGTCAAGCGGCGGCGCGGCAGGAGGAGGCGGCGAAGAAGGCGACGAGGAGGTCACCCAGCTCAAGGCGGACCGCGACCGCAGCGCCAATGCGCTGGCGGCGAGGGAGCGGGAGGCGCTGCAGGATGCGCTCTACATCGACGAGCTCCTCACGCGTAAGCGTTTTCGCTTGTGTCTTTTGCTTCTTTCTATTTTCCGCCCGTTGGCGTCTTGGTCAATCTTCTTCCCCTTCTCTTCCAGGGTTCTTCCCCGAGACCCAAGGGTCGGCCGAGGCGGCGGTGAACGCCCACCGGCAGGTGCAGATGGCGGCGGGGGCCGCCGTCGAGGAGTACGCCGCCTGGTCGGTGGCGGAGATCACCGTGGCCGCCAAGGCTCGCTTGGAGGCGGTGGAGCGCCAGATGAACCGGCTTTTCGAAGCCGGTTTGTCGATGGTGGCCGCCCTCTGGCCGGGTGCGGTGGCGCCGAGCAGCGTGATTTGGAGGCTGGCGCGGCGCGACTCAACGCGTGGAGTGCCTCTGCGGCTTGAGCCGGCGAGGACATGGCGCTCGGGGTCATGCTGTCTTGGTACCCGACCATCCGCTTGGACCAGCTGCGCGCTCGGAGGGCTGGGGCAGAGGCGGACTTGGCGGAGCGGGCGACGTCGATTGCCGTGCGGGCTAGCGACATTGCGTCGTTCGCCCCGTACGGGGAGTTCGTGCCGGAGCGGGCGCCGGACGGCGCGGAGCTTCCCGCCGATGACTTCGGCCTGGAGCTCGAGGACCCGGAGGGCAGCTCGGTCAAGACAGGCGCCGACGCGGACGACGACGCCGGCGAGCTGGACGACACCGCCACTACGGAGAACCCGGCACCGAAAGATGCCGACGAAGCCGCAGCTTAGGGCATTTATTTTTCCTGTCTTTTGTTTTAAACTTGGAACTTTTGTTAGCCGGCAAGTCCACCCACTGGGGGTGTGAATTTAATGTAATGAACTACTGGCCGCGGGCCTTGCTGTATGTATAAATGCATGTTTGTCTCTTGTATGCTTGTGCCTGCCGTCTGGCGGTTTCGCTTTTGTTCTTTTCCCTTAGCTGTTTTCCTGTTCGCTCCCCCTTTCGTCCTTCTCCCCGCTAGCCGGACAGCCGAGATCCGGTCTGTAGCTGGGACGGGGAGCCGGACTCAGAAGAGAGCGATTAGTACTTAGGCCGTAGGATTTGAGCGCAAGCGAAACACCCACTGGGCCGGCTAGCCGCAGGCGGCGAAGCCGGCTGGAGCGCAGCCGGTCCGTGCGGCAGAGCGTAAAGTGAGAAGAGCCGGGTTGGCCGAGCCGGTCGTTCGTACTTAGCCGTTTTTCACGTGAGGATGCTTGCAACCTTTGGCTCTTGCCAGCCTTGAACAGTCGGGAGCCATTCTGTGGCTTATGGCAGAGAGAGGGCTTCGGCGGTGCGCACGTTACTGACCGGGTTGAGGAGAATGCGGCGCGGGCTAGCCGGCGAGCCCCCGAGCCGGTCGTGCCGACCCGGCGGGAGGGAGGCGAATGTGGTAAAGTGCGCAAGAACTCGATAGAGATGAAAAGCTAGCCCCCGAGTGTCGTTCGGGGGACCTGCTGCTTTCATTAACTTCCAAAAGGGGTAGTGGTACATACATACATGGTTCAACTGTAAAACGGACGGAGGAGCTCCGTGTTCCAGGGGCGTTCCATCTCTTCGTCGGAGGCGTCTCTCTTGCGCTTGCTTTGCTTTTGCGCGTCGATGAGGTAGTACGCGTTGTTGCGCAAGGCCTTGCTGATGATGAAGGGGTCCTCCCATGGGGAGGATAGCTTGTGCTGGCCGGCTGTTCGCTGGATCAGCCGAAGCACGAGGTCGCCCTCGCGGAAAGCGAGGGGCTTGATCTTCTTGCTGTGGTAGTGGCGTAGGTTCTGCTGGTAGATGGCTGACCGGCTGAGGGCCAGCAGGCGCGCCTCCTCTAGCAGGTCGGCACTGTCTTCGCGTGCTGCTGCGGCCTCTACCTCCCTGTACAGGGTGACCCGAGGCGAGTCGAACTCGAGATCCGTGGGGATGATCGCCTCGGCCCCGTAGACAAGGAAGAATGGGGTGAAGCCGGTTGAGCGGTTGGGGGTGGTCCGGAGACTCCATAGGACGGCCGGCAGCTCGTCAATCCAGCTGCCGGGTGAACGTACGAGCGGCTCGACGAGTCGCGGCTTGATGCCGGCCAAGATGAGGCCGTTTGCCCGCTCCGCCTGGCCATTGGACTGAGGGTGTGCGACGGAGGCCAGGTCAAGCTGGATGCCGGAGACGGAGCAGTAGCGCGCTAGCGCGCCTTTGGCGAAGTTGGTGCCGTTGTCGGTGATGATGCTGTTGGGGACGCCGTAGCGGACAGCGATGTCTTTGATGAACTTGACGGCCATGGGGCCGTCTAGTTTCTTGATCGGTCTTGCCTCAATCCACTTGGTGAATTTGTCGACGGCCACCAGAATGTGTGTCATGCCGCCCCGAGCGGTTTTGAAGGGTCCCACCATGTCAAGGCCCCAGACGGCAAAGGGCCATGCAATGGGGATGGTTTGGAGTGCCGCAGCCGGCTGGTGGCTCTGGGCCTTGAAGTGCTGGCAGCCCTTTCACTTGAGGACCAGCTCCTCGGCGTCCTTCAGCGCAGTTGGCCAGTAGAAGCCGTGGCGGAATGCTTTGGCCACCAGAGACCGGGAGGCGGCGTGGTGCCCGCACTCGCCCTGGTGGATATCGAGCAAGATCTCGAGGCCCCTGGCTGTCTTGACGCATCGCTGGAAGACGCCGGTTGTGCTGCGCTTGACGAGCTCGCGGTTGATGATGCTGTAGGCGGAGGCCCGGCGCTGCACCTACCGAGCCTTGACCTTGTTCGCCGGGAGCTCGCCGTTTGCTAGGAAAGCGAGGATCGGTTGGGCCCAAGACGGCGCCTCCAGCACCGTGAGGACGGCCACTTGCGCGGGTTCGGCCGGGTCGGGAGGCGGCGAGCTGGAGCCGGCAGCCCCCGGGGCTGGGTGAGAGGCGGCAGCGCCCGGGATCGGGATGGCAGCCCCCGGGGTGGCGCTGGCAGTCCCCGAGCCGGAGCCGGCAATCCCCGAGATGGAGGGAAGGACTGTTGGGTCGGCCGGAACGAAGATGGATTCCGAATCCGGAGACGGCTTGATGGACAGCTTGCGCAGCTGCTCGAGGGAGACGCCGGTTGGGATTGCTTGCCGGCTGGAGCCAAGCTTGGCTAGAGTATCTGCCGCCTCGTTCTCGTTTCGGGGGACATGGAGGAACTCGCAGCCGTCGAAGCTGCCGGTCATCTGCTGGACCAGGTTGCGGTAGCTGGCCATGTTGGAGTCCCTGGCGTCCCACTCGCCAGAGGCTTGCTGGACCACCAGGTCGGAGTCGCCGAAGCAGAGGATGCGCCGGATGCCAATTTCTTTGGCCAGCTGGAGGCCGTGGACGATGGCTTCATACTCGGCGACGTTGTTGGAGGCGGCGAAGTGGATTTGAAGCGCATAGCGCAGCCGGTCGCCCTTGGGGGAGGAGAGCACGATGCCGGCTCCCAAGCCGGAGGCCATCTTCGAGCCGTTAAAGTGCATGCGCCAGTGCGTCGCGTCGGGAGCCGGCGGCAAGTACTGGGTCTCCGCCCAATCGATGAGGAAGTCGGCCAACGCCTGTGATTTGATGGCGGTACGAGGCTCGTAGAGGATGGTGTGGCCGGCTAGCTCGATGGCCCACTTGGCGATCCGTCCAGATGCATCCCGGCATCCCATGATCTCGCCGATGGGGGCCATGCTCACCACGGTGATGGCGTGCTCCTGGAAGTACTGCCTGAGCTTCTTGGTGGCCAAGTACACGCCATAGCACATCTTCTGGTAGTGGGGGTAGTTTTGCTTGGAGGTAGAGAGGACCTCACTGAGGTAGTACACAGGGCGCTGGACCGGCTGTGCCTTGTCTTCCTCGGGGCGCTCTACCACCAGCACCACACTGACCACGCGGGTGGTTGCCGCGATGTACATCAGGAGCGGCTCCTTCTCAGCCGGCGCGGCCAAGACGGTTGTGGTGGAGAGCATGCGCTTGAGGTCGCGGAAAGCTTCGTCCGCCTGGTATAGGGGCAGGGCCCTCTCCCCCAGCCGGCTGACGAACCGGCTGAGAGAGGCCAAGTAGCCGGTGAACTTCTGGACATCGCGCAGCCGAGCCGGCTTGCGCATGCGGTCGATCGCCTTGATCTTCTCCGGATTGGCCTCAATGCCGCGTTCCGAGACGAGGAAAACAAGGAGTTGGCTAGCCGGCACGCCGAAGACGCATTTCTCCGGGTTGAGCTTGATCTGGAACTGGCGCAGGTTGGCAAACGTCTCCCTGAGATCCTCGAGGAGGGTGAGGTGCTGCTTGGTCTTCACTACGATGTCGTCGACGTAGACGTGCACGTTCCGGCCAATCTGAGGCAGGAGGCATTTTTGCATGCAGCGCTGGAAGGTGGCGCCGGCATTCTTCAAGCTGAACGACATGGTGATGTAGCAATACGCCCGGAAGGGGGTGATGAAGGACGTCTTGAGGGCATCCGCCGGGTCCAGCTTGATCTGGTGGTAGCCGGAGTAAGCGTCCAGGAAGGACAGGAGCTCACAGCCGGCTGTGGAGTCGATGACTTGGTCAATCCGGGGTAGGGCAAACGGGTCCTTGGGGCAGGCCTTGTTCAGGCTGGTGTAGTCGATACACATGCGCCAAGTGCCGTTCTTCTTCAGGAAGAGGACCGGGTTGGCCAGCCACTCGGGGTGGAACACTTCCATGATGAACCCGGCTTTGAGCAGCCGGGCGATCTCTTCGCCAATGGTTCATCGCTTCTCCTCGGAGAAGCAGCGTAGCGGCTGCCGGACCGGCTTGGCATCCAGCCAGACATGGAGTTTGTGCTCAGTGTGCTTCCTTGGAACACCCGGCATGTCTTTAGGGGACCATGCGAAGATATCCCGATTCTCACGGAGGAAGTCGACGAGCTCGCCTTCCTATTTGCTGTCGAGGCCGGAGCCCACAACGACGTACTCGCTCGAGTTGGGGTCAGACGGGTCGAGCGATACCTTCCTTGTGCCCTTGGCCGGCTTGAAGGACCCCTCATCGGTCGGCTGCTTGAGCTGAGCCGGCATGACCGGCTGCTCGCCAGCTAGCGCGACAAGACGGTCGAGCTGGCGCCTCTCCTCGGCGATGACCAGCGACTCGGCCAGCTTAGAGCCGGCTTTGGCGCACTCTAGGGACTTCTTGTAGTCGCCGGTGATGGTGATGATGCCCTTGGGACCTGGCAGCTTCATCTTGAGGTAGGCGTAGTGGGGGACCGCCATGAACTTGGCCTTGGCGGGTCGGCCCAAAAGCGCGTGGTAGGGGCTGGCAAGGTTGACCACTTCGAACCAGATCGGCTCTCGGCGGAAATGGGCGCTGGTGCCGAACAGCACGTCCAGCCGCACCTGGCCGATGGGGGAGCACGAGGCACCTGGCACGATGCCGTGGAACATCGTCTGGGTGGGCTGCAGCTGGCCCTCCTCGATGCCGAGCTTGACCATGGTGTTGCGGTAGAGGATGTTGATGCTGCTGCCGCCATCGATCAGCACCCGCGAAAAGTGGCAGGTGCGCTTCTCAGCGATGAAGGTGGGGTCGAGGACGAGCGCGTAGCCAGCCGGCGTGGGCATCACGGCCGGGTGGTCATCCCGGGTCCAATTGACGGGACGGTCGAACCAGTGCATGTACTGGGGGACCAGGGGGACGACGGCGTTTACCTCGTGCTGGTACTTGCGCTTGCTGTGCTTGTCATCACCCTCGCTGGTGAAGACGACGTAGGCTGCGTCGTGCTGAGGGTAGGGGTTGTTGGCGAGGGCGCCGGCTGCCGGAGGTTGCGGGGGAGGCGGCGGGAGCTGCGGGTCGGGACCGGGCGGTGGTGGTGGGAAATCGCCGCGCATCAGGCGCTGGGTGATGCTGCAGTTCCGGAGCGTGTGCGTGGAAGGCTTCGGTCCGCTGTGGTGCTTGCATGGGGCGTCCAGCATCTACTCAAAGGAGAACTTGGGCTGCCAGGCCGTCTTGCCGGTGCGCTGGCGCTTGACGCCGCCTTGCTCGGCCGGCTGCTTCTCCGCCACGGCGGCCACTTGCTGGTTGTTGTAACGAGGAGCCGGCTGCTCGGCCTTCTGCTTGTTGTTGTTGTTGTTGTCTTGCCGGCGCTGGTTGGTTTCGACAGCCGGCTTCGGGGCGGCCGGCTGGACCGGGACCGGCTTGCCGTCCACGTCGACCGTGATCTTTACGCGCATCGCGGAGTCGGCCGTGGCGTACTTGTCCGCCACCGCCATGAGCTCCGCCAGGGTGTCCGGCTTGTCGCATATCAGGCGGTGCTTGAGCAGGGTGCCATCTCGGCACCCGTCGACAAAGTACTGGACGGCTTGCACTTCATGGACCCCTTCGCAGGAGTTGCGCAGCTCGGTCCACCGCGTGAGAAAGTCGCGGAGAGGCCCGCTCGGGCCCTGGACGCACATGGAGAGCTGGCGAGGCCGACCCGGACGATTGTACATGCTGGTGAAGTTGCGCATGAATGCATCCTCGAAGTCCAGCCAGGAATTGACGCTGCCGACCCTCAGGCTGTTAAGCCATATCCGAGCTGAGCCAAGCAGCATGAGGGGGACGTAGCGGACCGCCACGCGCCGGTTGCCGCCGGCGATGCCAACAGCCGTGGTGTAGTCGGTTAGCCAGTCCTCCGGCTTGGTGATGCCGCTGTACTTGGGGGTGTCGCGGGCCAGCGTGAACCCTTTGGGGAAGGGCTCTTCGCGGATGCGGAGTCCGAAACACGTGTGTCCAACGGAGCTCTCCTCCTTGAGAAGCGTGGACCGCGCCAGCCGGTCGATGCGGTGGCGGGCGTCGGTTTCATCGTAGGGCTCGCGGGAGCCCAGCCGGCTCGCGACGGGGCCGCGCGGCACCGCACCTGCGGAAGCCGGCCGGGGTCGTCGAGGTGGCGGGGGAGGAAGTTCCGGCTGCTGGACCCGGCCGTCACCGGCAGTCTCGTTGGCAACGCCGTCGCCAGGCGCCGCGACGCTGTTGTGCCGGCTCCGGCTTGCCCGGCGCCGGCCAGAGCCGTGACTCGTCGAGCCGGCAGGGGAAGACGCCTGCTGCGTGTCCCGAAGGGCCCTCTCCGGGTTCGCGGTGTTTCCTGAAGCGGAGGTGGATGGCTGGGCAGGGTCGAAACGCCTCTGCTGCTCGTTTGCCGCGGTGATGAGGTCACGGATGCGCTGCTGCTGCTGCAGCAGCTCCTCGCCCTCCAGGAACTCGAGATTCACCATGGCCGCCTGCGCCGCGCGCATGTTCTTGACGGGGGTGTCGTAGACAGGCCGGCCTGCGCCTAGCGCACGGCCGATTGCGCCTCCACGGATCCGCACATCCGTGACCCGGTTGGGCTCAGCAGCGGCCGGCGTGAAGCCATGGACGCTGTCATACTCTCGCTGGGCGGACTCCAGCCGACGCCGCATTGCCGCTAGCGTCGTGGCCTCGACCAGCAGATGCTCACGGTCCTAGTTGAGCTGAGCAGCTGCTGCCGCCGTGTTGGCGTCGGGCGTGATGGGGGCTTGTAGGCTCCGGATCGTCTCGCGGAGCAGGTCGACCCGGCGAGGCGGGGCCGCAGCCGTGGCAGCGGCAACCGCGGCGGCCTTCTCCTTGCTGCGCGAGGAGCCGGAGCTAGCGCCGATGGTCAGCACCTCCGCACGGATGCAGAGGGTTGCGACGTCGTCGGGGAAGGCGCCGCCAACGGGAACCGGCGAGTCGGCGAAGCTGTGTACCTTGCCAGGGTACTCGTCGGGGACGAGCGCGACGAAAACGCGTAGCGCACCGAAAGGAACGACGAGGCAGCCTGCGGGGCAGGGGCGTCCGCGCCAGGCGCAGAGTCGCAGCCGGCCGGGTTGGCCGCGCGAGGCGCGCGGACCAAGCCGTGCGTGATGCGCTCGCCGGAGCTGGTGAAGGGCCTCGTCCAGAACTTGACTCCGGCGGACGCCACGAGCGGCCCCACGGTGGGCACCAACTGTTGTGGTGAAATCATGGCAGATGCCTTGAGATGGCTAAAAGTGGGGGGCTGTGTGAGGACGCCGGTGGGTTCCGGAAGCGAGGTTGGCACGCGCGTGCGGGAGTCACAAGGCGTACCCAGGTTCAGGGCCCTCCGGGGAGGTAACACCCCTAGTCCTGCCGAATGGGTTGATAGGCTCAGAGGCCACAATGGTTACAATGGTGCTCCTGGAGCTGTTTGGGAGGAGGAGGAAGAAGGAGCTAGCTCTCCCTCGGCCTCTCCTGTGAGCGTGTGTGCGTGTGTTGCTACTAGATGCCGACCATGCCTGGAGCTGAACGAAGAAGAAGCCGACCCTCTGCATGGTGGCCTCCTGGGGGGTCTTATAGCCCGATCCCCCAGGGTTACATGGGTAAAATTACACACGCCGGGTCCCGGACATCGGCGTCTAGAGCTGGCTGTGGGCCCACCGGCTGATGGGCCCAGCTGGCTGATCGGCACTGTGGCCTGTCGCCTCGAGCGTCACAGAGTGGATGGCGTCATGGGGCGCTGCAGTGGCGCGCTGGTGCTGACGCCGGCCGTCCCGGTCAGCAGGGTTGGCAGCTTTGCCGGCGCGCCTTCCCGAGACGGTTTGCACTGTAGCCATGTTCTCCCGTCGTGGGGGGTCGTCTTGTCACGGGGAGCGATGGGACGCCCGCTGACCCATCGTCAGCCAGTTATCGGATAGCCGGACCCGGCCCGGGGTCGGGCCTAGCCGGCTTGCACTGGGAAGCCGGCCGGATGGCCAGCCGGCAGGGTGGGGCACGGGCTGCCCCGATATTTTTGAAAAGGGGCTCCTGGTTCGCTTGCCTACCCGGGGGTCATCCCCCCGACACCAATGCTATGGCTCCTCCCAATAATGATGGTTTAGGCCGTAAGTGCGGACAGTCAGGGCACCTTACTATCAACTGTTGCCCGGATCAGCCTCAGGATGCGCCACGTCCTACTGTTGGTCGTAAGAAGAGCAGTCGAAACCGACGTTTCAGAAGCTGTAATGCCAGGCCGTGTGCTATGAGTTGTAGTCAAGTCACCCATGTCAAGATTGAAGAAGCTCGTGATGCCCCAAAAATCATGATGGGTACCCTTCTCGTTAATTTAGTGCCAGCCTCTGTTCTCTTTTATTCAGGAGCATCGCATGCCTTTGTGTCCCAACAATTTGCTCAGTTACATGAGTTGGACATGGAAAAATTACCCACTCCTTTAGCGGTTCAATCTCCGGGATCCAAGTGGCAAACCACAATGGTAAGCCCTCACAACCAAATCAAAATTGGAGGTCTACTTTTTTCGGTTTCTCTCACTGTGCTCAGACCTTCCAACATAGACATCATTCTTGGTATGGAATGGTTGACAGCCCATAGTGCTTTGATCGACTATGCCGCCAAGTCAGTCTAGCTCACACACCCTTCTGGCCAGGTGATCAACTACTCAGCTCAGATGATCCGGAATGCCGAGAGCCAGATATATGCTCTGAATGCATTGAATGCTTCACCTCTTGAAGGAATAGAGAACGTTCCAGTCATTCGTGAATTCCAAGATGTCTTTCCAGAAGAACTTCCAGGAATACCCCCTGCTAGAGCTGTCGAATTCGTCATCGATTTGAAACCAGGCACCACTCCTATTGCCAAGCGCCCATACAAGATGCCACCGCATGAACTCCTTGAGCTTAAGGAGGAAATCGACAAATCACTTCGTAAGGGATTCATTAGTCCAAGTTCCTCTTCTTGGGGAGCACCTTCTCTCTTTGTTAAGAAGAAGGATGTAACGAATCGGTTGGTTCAAGATTATCGACCTATCTGTTGGGGAACTGAGCATGAATTTCAAAAATTTCCTACGCTCACGCAAGATCTATCCATGGAGATGTATCGCTACGAGAGGAGAGAGTGTGTCTACGTACCCTCGTAGACCGTTAGCGGAAGCGTCTCACAACGCGGTTGATGTAGTCGAACAATCCTTCGAGCTCCACCGATCGGGTACCGAACGTACGGCACCTCCAAGTTCTACACACGTGCAGCTCGGTGATGTTCCTCGCCTTCTTGATCCAGCAAGACGTCGAGGTAGTAGATGAGTTCCGTCAGCACGACGGCGTGGCGACGGTGACGGTGAAGTGATTCCGGCAGGGCTTCGCCTAAGCTCTCCGAAAATATGACCGAGGTGGAAAACGGAGATCGGGGCACCGCACACGGCTATGGTACAATTGTGTACTTTGGGGTGCCCCCTTGCCCCCGTATATAAAGGATGAGAGGGAGGAGGCCGGCCCCCTAGGGGTGCGCCAAGTGTGGGGAGTCCTACTAGGACTCCTTAGTCCTAGTAGGATTCCACCTACCATACGGAGTAGGAAAGAGGGAAGGGAGGGGGAAAGGAAAGAGGGGGCTGCGCCCCCTCCCCTAGTCCAATTCGGTTTGGGCAAGGGGGGGCGCGAGCCTCCTCACGTGGCCTGCCTCTCCTTTTCCCGTATGGCCCAATAAGGCCCATTACTTCTCCCGGTGAATTCCCGTAACTCCCCGGTACTCCGAAAAATACCCGAATCACTCGGAACCTTTCCGACATCCAAATATAGCCTTCCAATATATGAATCTTTACCTCTCGACCATTTCGAGACTCCTCGTCATGTCCGTGATCTCATCCGGGACTCCGAACAAACTTTGGCCACCAATCACATAACTCATATAATACTAAATCGTCATCGAACCTTAAGTGTGCGGACCCTACGGGTTCGGGAATGATGTAGACATGACCGAGACGACTCTCCGGTCAATAACCAACAGCGGAACCTGGATGCTCATATTGGTTCCTACATATTCCACGAAGATCTTTATCGGTGAACCTCATATGTCAACATAAGTTGTTCCCTTTGTCTGGCGGTATGTTACTTGCCCGAGATTCGATCGTCGGTATCCAATACCTAGTTCAATCTCGTTACTGGCAAGTCTCTTTACTCGTTCCGTAATATGTCATCTTGTAACTAACTCTTTAGTCACGGTGCTTGCAAGGCTTCTGTGATGCTATATTACCGAGAGGGCCCAGAGATACCTCTCCGATAGTCGGAGTGACAAATTCCAATCTCGATCCATGCCAACTCAACAAACACTTTCGGAGATACCTGTAGTGCACCTTTATAATCACCCAGTTACGTTGTGACGTTTGATACACCCAAAGTATTCCTACGGTATCCGGGAGTTGCATGATCTCATGGTCAGAGGAACGTGTATTTGACATAGTGAAAGCAATAGCAATAAACTGAACGATCATTTGCTATGCTAACGGTTGGGTCAAGTCCATCACATCATTCTCCTAATGATGTGATCCCATTATCAAATGACAACTCATGTCCATGGTCAGGAAATCTTGACCATCTTTTGATCAATGAGCTAGTCTAGTAGAGGCTTACTAGGGACACAGTATTTGTTTATCTATTCACACATGTATTTAGTTTCCGGTCAATACAATTCTAGCATGAATAATAAACTATTATCATGAACGGGGAAATATGATAATAACTAATTTATTATTGCCTCTAGGGCATATTTCCAACAGTATCAACCAAGCAACAATTCAGAACAAGTATCCGCTTCCCAAAATCAACGATCTGTATGATCAACTTGCTGGTTCCTCAGTATTCTCTAAACTTGATTTGAGGCTGGGATACCACCAGATCAGAGTTCGTGAAGAAGACATTCCGAAGACAGCCTTCGTTACTCGATATGGATCTTACGAGTACACCGTCATGTCTTTCGGCTTAACCAATGCTCCAGCAACCTTCTCCCGACTGATGAACTACATCTTCATGGATTACCTCGACAAATTCGTCGTGGTTTATCTGGATGATATCCTTGTATATTCGAAGAATGAAGAAGAACATGCCGAACATCTTCGGCTTGTACTGGAGAAGCTGCGTGAACATCAACTATATGCTAAGTATTCCAAGTGCGAGTTCTGGTTATCTGAAGTGACATATCTCGGCCACGTGATTTCCAAATATGGCATTGCCGTTAACCCGGAACGAGTTCAGGCTATTCTTGAATGGACTCCCCCGAAGAATGTCAAGCAAGTCAGAAGTTTTCTCGGACTCGCAAGCTATTGCCGCCGTTTTGTCGAGAACTTTTCCAAAATTGCCAAGCCTCTGACTAATCTGCTTCACAAAGGCGTTAAGTTTGAGTGGACAAAAAAATGTTAGGAAAGTTTTCGGACACTCAAAGACAAACTGACATCTACCCCAGTGCTTGCTCCTCCAGATTCTCTCAAGGACTTCGTGATTTATTGCGACGCATCCCATCAAGGATTAGGCTGTGTCCTAATGCAAGAGCGCAAGGTGATTGCTTATGGCTCTCGACAGTTGTGTCCTCATGAAGAGAACTATCCAACACATGATCTCGAACTTGCAGCGGTTATTTATGCATTGAAGTTATGGCGACATTACCTACTTGGTAATCATTGCAAGATCTACACGGATCATCAAAGTTTGAAGTACTTGTTCACTCAACCATCTCTGAACCTCCGTCAGCAAAGATGGATGGAGGCCATTACAGACTATGACTTGGGTATTTCTTATACCCCTGGCAAGGCTAATGTAATGGCTGATGCTTTGAGCCATAAATCCTACTGTTGTGAACTTGAGGTTCAGCTACAGCAACCACTCCTGTATGAAGAGCTTCGAAAGCTGAACCTCGAGATAGTTCCTCAAGGATATCTAAATACCTTGGTTGTTGAACCAGATCTCGAGCACAACATCAAGACAAGGTAGAAGTATGATTCCGAAGTCGAGAAGATCAAGAGCTATCTCTCCAAAGGAAATTCATCGTTCTTCACTGTTGATGATGATGGTGCCTTGTTCTTCAGAGGCCGCCTAGTGGTCCCCAGAAAGCAAAATCTGGACTCACGCTCGGATGTCATGAAAGAAGCACATGACACACCTTTGTCTATTCATCCGGGTAGTACCAAGATGTACCAAGACATTCGTCAGCGGTACTGGTGGCCTGATATGAAGCGAGACATTGCTCGTTATGTTGCGGAGTTTGACGTTTGCCGTCGCATCAAAGCAGAACATCAAAGGCCTAATGGTACTCTGCAACCACTTACTATTCCTGAATGGAAATGGGACAAGGTTGAAATGGATTTCATTACTGGATTTCACAGGTCACAGAAGGGTCATGATGCTATTCTTGTCGTCATTGACCGATTCTCAAAGGTTGCTCATTTTCTGCCAGTTAAGGAGACAATCACTGCTAGTCAGTTAGCAGACTTGTATGTTTCCAGAATTGTGTCACTCCACGGTGTTCCATTGGAGATCAGTTCAGACCGTGGCAGCCTCTTTACTTCAAGGTTCTGGGAAAGTTTCCAAGAAGCTATGGGAACTCATCTGTCCTTTAGCACCGCTTTTCACCCCCAGTCCCAGGGTCAAGTTGAACGAGTCAACCAAGTGCTTGAAGATATGATTCGCGCTTATGTCATCTCCTTTGGCAAGAAATGGGAGGAATCTCTCCCGTATGCTGAATTCTCTTACAACAATAGCTATCAAGTTAGTCTGAAGATGGCACCATTTGAAGTTCTTTATGGACGTAAGTGCCAAACTCCTCTGAATTGGTCAGAAACTGGGGAACGGCCACTCTTCGGTCCGGATATTATCCAACACGCTGAAGAGCAAGTCCGTATCATTCGGGAACATCTGAAGACTGCTCAGTCTTGTCAAAAGAGCAATTATGACCGTAAACACAAGGTAATGGTCTATCAACCTGGCGAACAAGCATACCTTCGTGTTACTCCGATGAAGGGCACTCACCGTTTCAGAATCAAGGGCAAGCTAGCTCCTCGATACATTGGTCCCTTCCGCATTCTCGCAAGACGTGGAGAAGTGGCATATCAATTGGAATTGCCATCGAACCTTCCTCAGGTTTATGATGTCTTCCACGTATCGCAACTCCGTCGCTGCTTCAAGGATCCGATCCGAGCAGTGGATCATGAAGAGCTAGAATTGCAGGATGACCTATCTTATAAGGAGCATCCGATACGTATTCTTGATCAAGCTGAACGTCGAACCCGTCGGAAGGCAATCAAGTTCCTTAAAGTTCAGTGGTCGAATCATTCTGAAGATGAAGCCACTTGGGAACGGGAAGAATACCCCGATCTTTTCCCTTCTACCTCCTGAATTCTCGGGATGAGAATTTCTTTTAGAGGAGGAGAGTTGTAACACCCCCTTGTAATGTGCTACAGTGATCCATCATGATCAATGCCAAGTCAGCATCTTTTGTAAAGCACAAGTGCCACTTGTCTTAGAATTCAAACTCAAAATCCAAATTTGAATTGCAAGTCAAATATTTATATTTTCAAACATGCAAACAAAATAGTTCACAACATTGCAAATAATCCCAAAGCAATTATAAAAATAAAATCAACATTATTTGAATCTCCAAATTGACCCTAGCATCCAGAAACAGTGACCAAAACAGCCCATTAAACCATTTCCATTTATGCAAAATTCAAATCAATTCAAAATTTCTCCAAACATTTTATGGCAGTGCTAAATATTGCTAAGTAATTATGTGGCACAACTCCATATTTTACAAAAGTCATTTTGGGGCCTAACAATTTGCAAAATAGAAGAGGAAATGCAGAAAAGAAAAGAAAAGGAAAAGAGAAGAGAAGTGGCCTACTGTGCACTTGGGCTTCCAGTGCACAGTGCCCAACGGACCAGCCCGTCTTCTCCTTCTTCTTCCTCCAGCTGTCACTGCGCCAGGGTGCGCACGCCCGATGCTGCCGCTGGATGCACGACACCGGCGCTCTCCTGTAGCCCTGGGTGGCTACAAGGCCTCGTCCTCGCCCCCTGCGACGAACCCTAGCCCCTCAGATCCCCCTGTCTCACTCGCCTTCCTCCTCCCCGCGACGAGCCGATCCCCTCTCGCCATGGCCGATCTCACCCGCGCGCCCACCCTCACCCTCGCCGGCTAGGACCGAGTCTGCCCGCTCCGTCATCGACCGCCTCATCGTCTTCGCCCTTTGGATCGAGCCGGGAGCCCCTGCATCAAGCTATTCGACGCCGTCTTCAACTTGCGGTCGCCGGCAAAGCGTCATCAATTCGTCGCCGTCAAGTCTTCCCCGAGCCGCCTTTGCACATCTGTAGGATCGCAGTGAGCATCCGCTTCTTTCCCCTCACTTTCCGCCGTCGTACATGTGCTAAAGCTAGCTTCCCGCCATGGCCGTGCTCGTCGCCGCCGTTCCTGTCGCAGTCGCGGCCACAGCCGCTGCAGCTCGCGCCCGTGCACGCCATCGTGCTAGTGGTGCTCCTATGTGACGCCCCGACTTAATCGTGCACTAATCATACATGCAAATGCACACGAGTAAGCCTAAGGACTCACTTGAAGATATCACAACACAACTCCAAACACAAATAAAAGTCATACAAGCTTTATATTACAAGCCAGGGGCCTCGAGGGCTCGAATACATAAGCTCGATGTCATACAAGCATCAGCGGAAGCATTAGCTATCTGAGTACAGACATAAAGTTAAATAGATAGGCCTTTAAGAAGGCGGGGCAAAATAAAAACACTGGATCGAAAGGCGCAGGCCTCCTGCCTGGGTGCCTCCTATCTACTCCTGGTCGTCGGAGGGCTCCTCGTAGTAGTAGTATCCGCCTGGGGGGTAGTGGTAGTCGTAGTCGACGGCTGGGGCAGCCGGCTCCTGGGCTCTGTCATCTGGTCGCAATAATCGCGCATGGGGAAAATGGGAAGCAAAGCAACCATGAGTACTCATCCAAAGTACTCAGCAAGACTTACATCAGAACTATTCTAGTTATGCAACATTATCAAAGGAAGGTTGTATAGGTGGACTTGGCCGCAGAAATGACGGAATAGAGGGAAGGCCTAGCCTACCGAAGACTAGCATCTTCAGTGTCTTGCAGCATTAGAAGAGTGCACATTAGTACATAATTAAAGTAGTAGCAACAAGTATCAACATCGCCCAGAGATCCTTCCTCGACTCCCTGCGAGAAAGCAATCCCGGAGCCAATATATTCAACCCATTTCTAGTTGTAGAAGATCGGGATATTCTCCGAGCGTCCTGTTACTGTGGACACGGCTATTCGAATAGATATACTTCCCTGCAGGGGTGCACCATCTTACCCAACACGCTCGATAAACATTGGCCAGACACACCTGCTCGGTCCATGCCCGGTCTCAGCTGATCGACATGTCGTAGCCCTACCTAGGCTCAACAGAGAGGCCAGCACGCCGGTCTACATCCTAAGCACTCAGGGGTCTTGGGCCCATCGCCCTTTGCACTCCTGCGCATTGCGTACGCGGCCGGTGAGCAGTCCTAGCCCCCTTAATACAAGCGCAGGCTTTACCAGACCAACCCGGCACGCGCCGCTCAACTGCTGACGTCTGAAGAGCTTCGGCTGATACTTACGACGCCGAGTACCCATATTATTCCCACGTGCTGGTTAGCGCGAAAAGGCCAGAGGCCTACTCAGATTACATATCCTAACCCTTAGTGCATTAGGAGCTCGCGGTGACAAGTAGAGACTCACGATCATGTGACCCCGTCGCCCCGTCTCGTGGACTTACGGCAAGGGCTAAGAATGCCCATCCGTGCCACGTATTCATCCCTCGGGTACCCTCATGGTCAACCCGATAACATATCTCTCGCGGGTACCCCTCGGGGCCGACCCGTCTTTATCCAGTAACAGTAGTAAAGTGCAAGTATCCGTGTGTCCATATCATCAAGCAGGAATCCGAGGAATCACCCTCGTTGGATTCCCACTCGATGTATCCATCAAGGTGAACCCAGAGGAATCACCCTCGGTGGAATTCACACTTGCGGAGTTGCATGACAGAAGCTTTGTCGGAGGTGGTGGAAGAGGAATCACCCTCGGTAACCACCACCGACTAGTTGTTCTACAGAGGCATTATCGGGAGTGAGATAAGAGGTATCACCCTCGGCACTCGATGTTAGCTCTGCAGAGTCGGGCAACTTAGGGGTGTGCAGAGATGTGCTGGTCTCAGCCCGACGATCACATCGATCGGGCACAGGTACTAAAGCAGGGCAACTACAGCAAGGAACAGGGGGCCACAGATGATTTACCATCCAACCTATACTAAGCATTTTGGATAACAGGCAGGTATCAATAGCAGTTACAAGGACAGGCTATGCATCAGAATAGGATAAATCAATAGCAGTAGCAAATTCTAATGCAATCAGGAGGGAGAGAGAATAGGTGATATAGCCATGCGTCAAGGGGGGGTTGCTTGTCTGGAAGCTCTACGGCAAAGGAGGGATCGTCAGTGGTGTCGTCGGTCTCCTGAGCTGCGTCGGTCTCAGGGGCGATCGGAGAAGAAGAGGGGGAATAAACAATAAATAAAGGCAATTAATGCAACACAGATGCATGGCATGGCAGTATGCAGTGTTAGTGGTGACCTAATGCAAGGCTACATGTCGCAGACGAAACGGGAAAATATCTGGGATATTTTCCCGGCGTTTAGGCTGACTTCGGTATACTGAACTAGAGGGGAAGGTTCCATGTTTGCATGGTTGTGGGAATGTGACACATAAATGGAGGGCGTATTCGGGTTCGTCTCGTTTTTCTGATCAACTTTCATGTAGAAAGTTTTTTCGATCCGAGCTACGGTTGAATTTCTACGATTTTTCAAAGTTTTAAACAGTTTTCTGAAATTCTGGAATTATTTAAATTAACAGAAATTGTCAAAAGTGGAATATGACATCATGCTGGTGTCATCCTTGCGTCAGCAGTCGGCTGACCAGCTGACTGGTCAAACAGGCAGGTGGGACCCACCTGTCAGCCTCAGAGGGTTTTAACAGTGATTAAACTTAAACTAACAAACTAATTAACCAGTGGGCCTGGCCTGTCAGCGACTGAACTAATTAACAGATTTAACTAATTAAAAGTATTTAGCCACTAATTAAGTTACTGACGTGGGAGACCCACTTGTCAGTGGCTTGTAGATGCCACGTCAGCCCGTTGACCCGGTCAACTGGTCAACTGGGTCCGCGGGACCCAACTGCCAGTGACTCGGGGTGGCCCACTGGTCGGTCCACGTCGGACGCCGGGGCCGGAACGGCTCCGGCGAGGCCGTTCGCGGCGGCCGAACACCGGCGGGGCTCGGGTTTGCTCTAGGGGGTACCAAATCAAGCGTTTTTGGGCTTGTTCGAACGGTCTCTCGATCGCGCGTCGGATGGTGGCGGTTGCAGCGGCTAAGGTGGTCGGTAGGGTCGCCAGCGACGAGCCGTGGCGGCGTGGAGTTTCGGGTGAGCTCGGGCAAGCGGCTACGGCGCGTTTTCGCGCGCGTTTTTGATCGCATTCGAGTGAGAGTGGAGCGTCGCGTCCAAACGAGCTAGTGCGAGGCCACGGGACTGACCAGAGGTGGCTGGACGGCGAGGTCCCATGGCAGCCGGAGCGCGGCTAGGCAGCGAACTAGCTAGAGAGAAACGCGGTGGTTCGGGAGAGGAGCTGAGAGAGATGGGGGCTCACCGAGCGGCTACGAAAAGCCCTCGTTGGATTAGTAGCAGCAGTAGGTCGCCGGAGACGACGACAGCGTTCGGTGGCCGGAGATGCGATCGAGGTCGAATCGGAAGCTGTGGCGGTCCCCGGCTCGAATGGACGTCGCCAGTCGACGTAGCCGAGCTTGGCGGGGCCCGCGGACAGCTCGAGAGGACGGGACGACGCCGGTGGCCGCGGATCGACGTCGGGCACGGCAGCGACGATGTCGGGACAGAGAGGGAAGGAGGGAGCCGAGTGAGGGAGAGAGGGCGGCGAATGGAGGAGGGAGACCAGGGGAGATGGACGGGGGCGACCTTATCCCCAGCCCACCTGCCTCGTCGGCGTGGCGGCCAGCGGCCGGAGGTGCGCGCGCGCGTCCACGGGCACTGCGACACGGCGGCGGAGCAGGTAGAAGACACTGTGAGTGGGCTGGGCTTGCTACTGTAGCATTGGGCCGGTAAGTGCACAGTAAGTTTTTTCCTTTTTCTTAATTCCTTTTCTGTTTTTCTTTTTCCAGTAGCTATTGCCTTTATTTTTAGCCAACAAGTGACTTTGCAAAAATGTGCTTCTGGTCAAAACAAATTGTAAGGAATATTGTGCACTGCCTCAAGAAGTTTGGGAAATATTTGAATCCAAATGAATTTTTCATAAATGGATTTGCATTTAAAATTGCTGGAATGGCACTGTTTTAAATGCTAATGCTCATTTTAGCAACATGGTGATGTTGTTTTTCTTAACAATAAATTGTTTTGGAATATTTGCAAAATGATGAACATTTTTCCAGCAACTTTTGTGCAACTTCAATTTTTAATAGCATTTGAATTTGAATTCAGTGGCAAAATTTGAAATGAGATATTAATCCCACATGATTATCATTGCAAATCTCAGATGACTTGGCATTAATATGGTGGATCACTGTAGCTCATTACATGGGGGTGTTACAATTCTCCTCCTCTAAAAGAAATTCTCGTCCCGAGAATTCAGGAGGTAGAAGGAAACAGATCGGGGTATTCCTCGCGAAGACGATCCTCGCATTCCCAAGTGGCTTCATCTTCAGTATGATTAGACCACTACACTTTAAGGAACTTGGTAGTCTTCTGGCGGGTCCGACGTTCAGCTTGATCGAGAATGCGGATTGGATGCTCTTTATAAGATAGATCATCTTGCAAATCAAGCATTTCATGATCCACTGCTCGGTGCGGTAATTCCTTGAAGCAACGGCGAAGTTGCGACACATGGAAGACGTCGTGGATGTGAGAGAATTGTGGCGGCAACTCCAATTTATAAGCCACATGTCCACATCTGGCGAGAATGCGGAAGGGGCCGATGTAGCGAGGAGCTAACTTGCCTTTGATTCCAAAGCGATGAGTACCCTTCATAGGAGTGACACGAAGATAAGCTTGCTCACCAGGTTGATAGATCGATCCCCAGTGTTTACGATCATAATTGCTCTTCTGGCGAGACTGAGCAGCTTTGAGATTTTCCCGCACAATACGGACTTGCTCTTTGGCGTGTTGGATAATATCCGGACCAATGAGCGGTCGTTCCCCGGTTTCTGACCAATTCAGAGGGGTTCGACACTTACGTCCATAAAGAACCTCGAACGGGGCCATTTTCAAGCTGGCTTGATAGCTGTTGTTGTAAGAGAATTCGGCATACGGGAGTGATTCTTCCCACTTCTTGCCAAATGATATAACACAAGCTCGCAGCATATCTTCAAGCACTTGATTCACTCGTTCGACTTGGCCTTGGGACTGGGGGTGATAAGCTGAACTCCAAGTAATATGGGTTCCCATAGCTTGTTGGAAACTATTCCAGAAGTGCGAGGTGAAGAGGCTGCCACGGTCCGAACTGATCTCCTTCGGAATACCGTGGAGTGATACAATCCTGGAGATATATAACTCTGCTAACTGACTAGCAGTGATCGTCTCCTTGACTGGCAGAAAGTGTGCAACTTTGGAGAGTTGGTCGACGACGACAAGAATAGCATCGTGACCCTTCTGTGACTTGGGAAGGCCAGTAATGAGATCCATTTGAACCTTATCCCATTCCCATAAAGGAATAGGGAGCGGTTGCAGGATTCCAGCAGGCTTCTGATGTTCTGCTTTAACACGACGGCAAACGTCACATTCAGCAACATATCGAGCAATGTCCTGCTTCATTCTAGACCACCAGTACCTTTGACGGAGATCACGATACATCTTGGTACTACTCGGATGAATAGACAGTGGGGTATCATGTGCCTCCTTCATAACCTTGTTGGTCATAAGCTCGAATCGAGGTACCACAATGCGGTCTTTGAAATACAAAGTTCCATCTTGAGCAAGCGAGAAATCCCTGTACTTTTCAAGGTGAAGATCCCTTTTCATCAGATCAACTTCAGCATCTTTAGCTTGCGCGCGTTTAACAGCCTTCTCAAGATCTGGCTGTATAACAAGGGTATTAAGAGAACCCTGCAGAACAATGTGAAGGTTCAGCTTGCGCAATTCTTCATACAGATGGGGTTGAGCTCGCTGAACCATAAGGTTGTTGCAATAGGACTAGCGGCTCAAGGCATCGGCCATCACATTAGCCTTGCCAGGGGTATATGAAATACCACAGTCATAGTCCGTAATCTTTTCCAACCATCGTTGTTGATGGAGATTGAGGTCCGGCTGAGTAAACAAATACTTCAGGCTTTGATGATCAGTATATATCTCACATCGATTACCAAGGAGGTAATGTCGCCACAGCTTCAATGCATAAATTACTGCAGCAAGTTCAAGATCATGCACTGGATAATTCTCTTCATGAGGACGCAACTGTCGGGAGGCATATGCAATTACTCTTCGTTCTTGCATCAGGACACAACCCAATCCCTGACGAGAAGCGTCACAATAAATCACGAAATCCTTGCGAGAATCCGGCGGAGCAAGCACTGGTGCAGATGTCAGCTTGTCCTTGAGGGTCTGGAAACTTTCCTGACATTTATCTGTCCACTCAAACTTAACGCCTTTGTGAAGCAGATCAGTCAGAGGCTTGGCAATTTTTGAGAAGTTCTCGACAAAGCGACGACAATAACTTGCAAGGCCGAGAAAACTCCTGACTTGCTTGACATTCTTCGAAGGAGTCCAGTCAAGAATAGCCTGAACTCGTTTTGGGTTGACAGCAATGCCCTCCTTGGAAATCACATGTCCAAGGTAGGTTACTTTAGATAACCAGAATTCGCACTTGGAGTACTTGGCATATAGCTGGTGCTCTCGAAGCTTTTCCAGAACCAGACGAAGATGTTCAGCATGTTCTTCCTTATTCTTGGAATAAACCAGAATATCATCTAGATAAACCACGACGAATTTGTCAAGGTAATCCATGAAGATATAATTCATCAGACGGGAGAACGTAGCTGGAGCATTGGTTAAGCCGAATGACATGACAGTGTACTCATAAGAGCCATAGCGAGTAACAAAGGCAGTCTTGGGGATATCCTCTTTGCGAACATGGATCTGATGATAACCTAACCTCAAGTCGAGTTTAGAGAACACTAATGATCCAGCAAGTTGATCATACAGGTCATTGATCCGAGGAAGCGGATACTTGTTCTGAATGGTGGCTTGGTTGATAGGCCGGTAATCTTGGACCAATCGGTTCGTACCATCTTTCTTCTTGACAAAGAGAGAAGGTGCTCCCCAGGCAGAGGAACTTGGACGGATGAAACCCTTTTGAAGTGATTTGTCGAGTTCCTCCTTAAGCTCGAGAAGTTCATGCGAAGGCATCTTGTAAGGACGCTTCGCAATAGGAGTTGTGCCTGGTTTAAGGTCGATGACAAACTCAACAGCCCTAACAGGGGGTACTCCTGGAAGTTCTTTCGGAAATACATCTTGGAAGTCGCGAACGACTGGAATATTTTTGATCCCCTCAAGAGGTGATGCATTCAGCGCATTCAGTGCATAAATCTGAGCCTCGGCACTTCGAACAACGTGAGCATGGTAATTTACTAGCTCATCTGATGGGTGCAGAAGGTGTACAACTTTGGTGGCACAATTGATTAAGGCAGTGTGAGCCTTCAACCAATCCATTCCCAAAATGAGGTCAATCTTGGAAGACTTCAAAATAATGGGGAAGGCACGGAACTCCAACCCTTCAATATCAATGGTAACGTCAGGGCTGAACAAGGAAGTTTGGCATTGACCGACGGGAGTGTTTACCACTAACGGATGGTGCAGTGTTTCACATTTAGTGTCATGCAAGAGTGCAAAATGTTCTGACATGAATGAATGTGATGCTCCTGAATCAAATAAAACAGAAGCAGGTACTGAATTAACAAGGAGAGTACCCATCACAGTTTCTGGTTGATCTTGAGCTTCAGCCATGTTGACGTGATAAGCCTGCCCACGACCATATGAAGGTCTGGCATTATAGTTGCGAGGCTGAGTAATACCACGACCATTTCCACGGCCAGCAGGAGGAAGCACAAGCTGGTTCTGACTCTGAGAGCAGTCTCTGGCACGGTGACCTGGATGGCCACACTTGAACAGAGTCCATTGTCGGGACGTGGAGCAGGGGCTCGAGGCATTGGAGCCTGAGGTCGGAACTGCCTTGGAGGTGGAGGAGGCATACGCGGTGCAACATACGATGGCCTCTGAACAGGAACAGCTGGACGATACATGCTCTGAGGGATCCAAATACGGCGCTTTTGGGAAGACGAGCCCGAAGATGAGCCCGCTTCACGGGTGCGCTTAAGAGCGTCCTTGTTATCCTTGATACCAGTCTCAACCTGGATCGCCTTGTTCACCAAGGTGGCGAAGTCGGCAAAGTCGTGAACTAGGAGTGGCATCTTGATTTCAGGGTTGAGCCCTTCACGGAACTTTTCCTGTCTACGTGCATCAGCAGAAATGTCATCTTCAGCGTAATGAGATAATTCCAGAAATTCCCGCTGATAGGCTTCCACAGACTTAGTGCCCTGGGTGAGATTGCGGAACTCACGCTTCTTCTGGTCCATAACTCCTTGAGGAATGTAACGGGCACGGAAAGCAGCCTTGAACTCCATCCAGGTGATGATGGTTCCAGGAGCTAAGGTTTTCCTGTGAGTGTCCCACCATTGTGATGTGGGTCCCTTCAGGAAGTAGGAGGCGAAAGTGACATAGTTGGCAGGGGCCACGTCCGCAGACTCCATCTCAAAAGCGATATCGCGGAGCCAGTCATCAGCATCTAGTGGCTGAACTAAGTTGCGATAGATGGTTGGATTCAGACGCACAAACTCTTGCAGAGTGATTGAGGCTGGCTGCTGGTTGGCATTGGGACGAGGAAATTGATCCATGAGTCCTTGCATAAACTGGCGGTGCATTTCGAATTGTGCAACTTCAATTTTTAATTGCATTTGAATTTGAATTCAGTGGCAGAATTTGAAATGAGATATTAATCCCACATGATTATCATTGCAAATCTCAGATGACTTGGCATTAATATGGTGGATCACTGTAGCTCATTACATAGGGGTGTTACATCCTAGGAGCCCAACACACCCACGCGCTCCTCTCCCCGTGCCCCATAGCGTCGCCTTCGACCTCACCTGAACTCCGGCGGCCGCTGTCCTCGACACCGATGTCGATTCCGGCCGCCCCGGGGCACGCCACCACCACCGTTAGACGCGGCCCGCTCCACTCGTTCGAATGAGCCTAGCCGCACCCCTCCCCGTGCCCTGTAGGCGTTTTCCGGCGAGGTCCCGTGCGCGCCGCCGCGGGTTTTGGTCGCCGGAGCCGCTCCGGTCGCCGGCGCTGACGTGGCTGCCACGTGGCCCTCCCTGAGCCACTAACCGCTGGGTCCCACGAGCCCCGTTGACTGGGTTGACCCAGTCAACGTGCTGACTGGGCAGCCCCAGTCACTGACAGGCGGGCCCCACGCACTAATTAAACCATTTTTAAAAATAAAGTTAATCTAATAACTAATTAGCCACTGACATGTGGGTCCCGCTAGCTAATTAACTTAATTAGATAAATTAAACCTCTGTTTAAATAAATCAGTCAATGACAGGTGGGACCCACTGGTCCTGCTGACCAGTCAACTGCTGACTGTTCAGTTGACTGGGCCCCACATGTCAGCCTCTGTTGCACATTTCTGGGTACACTTCTATGTACCCATCGCAATTAATATTTAATTGATTTTCGAATTAAATTAATTCCAGAAAATCCAGAAAATGATTAAAACTTTGAAAAATCATATAAAATAAACCGTAACTCGGATGAAAATAATTTATATATGAAAAATGATCAGAAAAATCCAACGAATCCGAATATGTCTTCTGCATGCATGTTAGAACCATCTGCGTAGGAGAACCTGTAACTTTAGGCCTGTTTCCGATAGATGAATAGTGCCTGACCACCGGTAAATAATTCCAAATTAATTCCTAAATTAACTAAAATGGTTTAGGGATGTATTAGGTCACCCCTGCATTGCATATTGCCATGTCATGCTCTGTGAGTGCATTTGTTTGCTATGTATTTATCTGTTTCCTCCCCCTCTTCTCTCCGGTAGACCCCGAGACCGACGTTGGCCCCGAGGACTGCTACTCCACGGACGACCCCTCTTTTACAACAGAGCTTCCAGGCAAGCAAACCCCCTTGATCATTCCTATATCACCTATTCCATCTTCCCCGTGCTTGCATTAGAATTTGCTACCGTATTTGATTGCTCCTATTCTGATGCATAGCCTGATTTTGTAACTGATGTTGATACCTTACCTGCTATCCTAAATGCTTAGTATAGTTTGGGTAGCGATCCATCAGTGGCCCCACACCCTTGTCCGTGTTGCCAGGCTTTACTACCGGATGCTTCGATCAACGGAATCGATGTGCAGAGACCGAACACTGCACCGCACACCCCTTAGTTGTACGACTCTATAGAGCTACTATTGAGTGCCGAGGATGATACCTCCTACCTCACTCCTGATGATACCTTTATAGCGTAGCTAGTCGGTTGTGGGTTATCGAGGGTGATTCCTCTTTCACCACCTCCGATGATGCCTCTGTCGTGCAGCCCCTCAAGTGTGAACTTGTCGAGGGTGATTCCTCCAAGTTCACCTTGACGGTTACATCGAGTGGGAATCCATCGAGGGTGATTCCTCGGATTCCCCGCGATGTTATGGACACACGGGTACTTTGACCTCACATCAGTCCTTTGGGAAGTCGGGTTGGCCAGGAGGGCACCCGCGAGAGATTATTGTGGCGGAACGACAGGGCAGGCGGAGACCACCTTGGAGAGGGGTGGGCCTGGTTCCTGGTCGTTGGACCGCGGATTACCAAGTCGGTGCGACAGGGTGTCGGAGGTGAGCCTTGAGCCATGCTCGTGTCCGCGAGTTACTAATAACATGCTTAACGGATTTGGGTATTTGATCTGAGTTGGCCACTGGCCTATACGCACTACCACCACGCGGGATAATGGTTTAATGGGGCCCTCGACGCCGTATGTATCAGTCGAAAGCTCTGTCAGATGTCTAGTTCAGCATTGTGGCACGGTCGGATCGTGCCATCCAGGAGAGGGGTGGCGCTGGTATCCACCCTGCACACAACGACCCGGAGTGCAAAGGGTGATGGGCCCAAGACCCCTGAGCACTTAGGATGTAGACTGGCGGGGACCTCTCTGCGGAGCCTAGGTAGGACTACGTCGTGTCGATCAGCCGAGACCGGACATGACCCAGAAAAGTGTGTCTGGCCAGAGTTAATCGAGCGTGTTGGGTAATAGTAGTGCACCCCTGCAGGGAAGTTATCTATTCGAATAGTCGTGTCCACGGTAATAGGACGCTCAGTGTTGTATCCCGATCTACTACAACTTAAACTGGATACTTGTGTACTTAATAAAATATTAGCTCCGGGATTGCTTTCTCGCAGGGAGTCAAGGAAGGATCTCTGGGCTTTGCTACTACATACTTATTACTTTTTGTTATGCTACTAATCTGCACTCTTCTAATGCTGCAAGACGCTGCAAGATGCTAGTCTTCGATAGGCTAGACCCTCTCTCTATTCTGGCATTTCTGCAGTCTAGTCCACAGTTACAGCCCCTTCATTTGATACCGATGCATAAATAGAATAGTTCTGATGTAAGTCTTGCGAGTACTTTGGATGAGTACTCACGGTTGCTTTGCTACCTCTTTTTCCCCATCCCCGATTGCTGCGATCAGATGACGGAGTCCCGAAGACAGCTGATCCCGCTGACGACTACTACTACCACGGTGGAGCCTACTACTACGTGGAGACCGACGGCCAGGAGTAGTTTAGGAGGCTCCCAGGCAGGAGGCATGCGCCTTTTCGATCTAGTTGTCGTTGTTTTGCTCAGCCTTCTTAAGGCAACCTTGTCTAATTATGTCTGTACTCAGATATTGTTGCTTCCGCTAACGCTTGTATAACTCGAGCTTATGTATTCGAGCCCTCGAGGCTCCTGACTTGTACTATAAAGCTTGTATTATTTTTTTTTGTGTCTAGAGTTGTGATGTGATATCTTTCCGTGAGTCCCTGGGCTTGATCGTGCGCATTTGCGTGTATGATTAGTGCACGGTCGGGCCGGGGGCGTCACAGCACGGTGGCGGACACACAACCCCTCCGTTGGCGCGCCGAGGTGATGGACACACCATGGGCGTCGTCCGACGCAAACATGGCGCGGCGTGCCCGCCGTGCGAAGCAGTGGGCGCGGGGGGGGGGGGGGGCAGCAGCCCTCGCGGCGCTGGATGTTGACGAGGCGGAGTCACATTCTTCGGCGCCCCGTATGGTGCACCAGTCCGGGCGCCACAACCGCGTCGTGGTGGATGTCGCCGGCTCGTCTCAGGAAGAATCCATCATCGATCTGACGTCCACCGGCACCGTCCGGATTCCGAGCTCCGACGAGGAAGAGTAGGGCATGGGAGCCGGCGGCGCCTTGAGTCCCGTGAGCCGGCTCGTGTCCCATGCCCAACTCTACCTTGCCGGCGACCGGACCAACACTCTGGGAGCGCAGCCGGCCGCCGGACATGGGCACGACGGAGTCGGACAAGCTCCGCTTAGATTAGGTTTTACGTTGCATCTAATAGTACTCCCTCCGTTCCAAAATGTAGTGCGTATAGATTTTTTTTTAAGTCATACTTTGCAAACTTTAATCAAGTTTATAGAGAAAACTATTTATATCTACAATATCAAATATATATAATATGAAACTACATCTTACGATGAATCTAATGATATATGTTTGGCATTCTAGATGTAAATGTTTTTATTCACAAACAAAGTTTGTGAGGTTTGAATTTTTAAAAAATCTATATGCACTATATTATAGACCGGAGGGAGTATGAATTTGAAGTTTCTAATTTGAGTCATTCGGTTATAGAATGGAATATTTGAGGCGTGAACGCGTCCGTTTGAGGAAGCCGGATTTATCTGTAGATGCTCTTACTGGCCGCCTGTCTTTCGCGCGTGACTGCTAGTGACTGCTGAGTGGTACAATTCGTTACGTACTTACGTTACGCGTGGTTAAATTAGTAGTACCTTCATCATTAATTAGGGGAATTGCTTGCGTCTCCTCTCCTCCAAAAAAAAGCTAGGGTTTTTGCCTCTCGCCGGCGCCGCCGCCGGTCCGCCTCGTCTCCGGTGGCCCTAGGGCCATGGGGACGTGGTGGATCCTGGTAAGGGCCGGCGAGAGGGCTCCGTTTTTAGTCGTTCCTTTGAGTTTTGTTAGGGTTTGTGTCCTGCTCAGGAAGGCGAGACGGCGGCGGCTCCCTGAAGATGGAATAAAGGTCTCCCCGCCTAGCCCCCGTTCCGGTGGTGCGTCTAGCATCGTTGGTGGGCGTGTGGAGGTGTGTCTCCGGCGGATCTATCTTTGGTGGATTTGCTCGGATCTAGTCGTTGTTCGTCTACGTTCGTGTGTTTTCGGGTTGGATCCTTTCGATCTACGTTATTCTTCATCGGCGGCGATTGCTGTTCTGGTGCGCTGGTCCTATGGGGCCTTAGCACGACGACTTCCCGACTGTCTACTACAACAAGTTGTGCCCGACTCCGGCGGTGGAGGGGCGATGATGGCGACGCGCCTTCGGCTCGCTTCAGTGCTTGTAGTCGTCGCTAGGTGGTCTACGGATCTGGATGTAATTTTTATTATTTCTGGTGTTCGTTGTACTGCCATGATTGAAGATGAATAGATTAGAAGTTTTTCGCAAAAAAAAAATACTGAGGAAGAAGGGAAGAACCAGAACCTCCGTTCACGTGCCATTGCCTCCGGCGGCTGGTGGCCTTGCAAATGTGAAGCCTCGAGGCTTTGCTTCCCGCCGGCCGCCGTCTCCCACGTGTCCGCCGTCGAGCCGCGGTGGCAATCGATCGCCAGGCTGCGCCGGACAGGGTCACCCACCCTCAGTGCCGTAGCCAGGAACTTTCCATGCCCCGAACCAGCCTTTGGGGCTACAGTATATTCACTGTAGCCACAATACGATAATATTGCTACAGTCAACACTGTGTTCACTCGCTACGCCCCAGACCATGGCCCGGGCAGTCTGGGGCTTGTCTACGCCCCTGCCCACGCTCACATGGACTCATCTGCACAGTAGTGAATGGGTGGGACTCGCGTTTAGTGCTTCGAAGCGTACAGTAGGCAGGCACCAGAATATGATCACGTGCTGTTTTGTTTTCTTCGTTGGCTTGTTTATTCAGAGTTTCAGCTTTCTGGCCTTTCGATAAGAACGAAACCACACAGCTGTATCAATAAACATGTTAAGAAAAAGGCTGTGGTGATTAAAAGGCGCACCTTCTTGCTGTTTATCAACGACCATAAGATCTTCTTGCCTTTTTTCAAACCAGATGTATAAAGAGACATTTTAGTATGTTTTTTCACACATTTCAGTTTGTATATAGTTCATATAAAAATATCCAAAACATCTTATATTTATGAATGGAGGGAGTATCACTTATCAAGTTTTTCATTAGCTCGGATGGTAGGTTCCATGTGATAGAACAAGCCCATCAAGGTTCAAATCCTAAACTTGGCACTAGTGTTTGTATTTTTCTGGACTTATTTCAGACTTTTCGGCAATATTCGTTCAGTGAGAGAAGATGTTCCCGCTGACCACGAGGTGTCTATGATAACTTTGTCAATCTCAAAATGACGGCTCAGTAGCTCGGAGATGCTTATAGGGGTAAAAGAAGAGTGTATGTGCGCGTACTGCGATTGTATTGTGTTAAAAAAAATCAAAATTTTCATTATCATTTTTTTGTAAAGCATGTATTTTTCTTTGTGGAGAAATAAAAAAGTGCACTGTCTTTCTTCTTTTTGGATTTGACACTTTACTTTACAATAGACATCTACTCTGTCACGGTGTACACCAGAGGCAGCCATACCCAACAACCAGAAACGTACTGGGTCCATTGTTTTGGTCTTCCACCGTGCCAGTCTAGCTATGATCCCAACTTAGCAATTGCACAACTACAACTACTACTGAGTGTCACAAGAGCAGCAAGAATAGTACTTAGGCATCTCCAACACCGACCCTCGAACCACTCGCATACGTCTGGACCACGTGGTTCAGACGTGTTGTGTCATTCAACGTGGGCCTGTATCGGTTCGCCGAGCGGTCCGGAACACATTTTTCCGGCAAACTGGAAACGTGGGGGTTTTGCGGGAGTCCGGATAGCAGACACGTAGGACTCCGACACCCTTGGCCCGCCCAAAAGGCAGGCGGAGCCCGTGCTTTTGTAGATGCCCGCCCCGTTTCTACAGCAAAATCCCCACTCTCTTCTTCCATTATGCCGCTCTCCATCCAATTCTTACCCTTTTCTCCCACTCTTTTCTTCCCTCCCGCCATCGCCGATGCATAGAACAGGAGGACAGCGTGCCAGAAATGGAGGACGTGGTGGAGGTGCTGGAGGATCCGAGCATCACGCTCGCCCGAAAGATCAACTCGGCGACGCGACAAAATCGCCGCGTCAAAGAGAAAGCCGCAAAGGAGGAGACGCTCAAGAAGCGGGCCGCCGACAAAGGGCGTGCTGGTGGCGGAGGTGTCGGCGGGCGTGCTGGTCGCGGACGTGGTGGAGGTCATGGCGGCCACGGTGCGCCAACGGTGTCGCCCGCCGTACAGACGCCGCCATGGCCGGAGCATTACAAGGCTCCGTACTTCTACGCTGCGAAGCAGCTGGGTAGGTAGTCCCCGGCATCCGCCACCGTGCCGTTCATCGTCGACGTCAACGCGGCACCGCTGCTCCTCTCGGAGTGTGCTTCGCCGCAGCTTGTCCGAACGCAGACGGCGGGTGGGGAGCAGATGGGTGCCCTCACACTGTTTGCGTCTATGCCTAAAGCGGGGGAGCCGGCGTACGATGGGGACCGGGAGATGTTGGACATCATTCATGACGGAGGTGGAGGAGGAGGTGCCTATGAGGACGGGTAGGTGGAAGACTCGGATCCCACACCCAGACCGGAACGCAGTATGCCAACACCTAGACTGGCACGCAGCAGGACAACGCCAGACGGGCACACAGCAGCCGGATTGGGCCGCCGGACAGCAGCAGGAGCAGGAGGAGGATGACGACGGCGAGGACGATGATATGGATGATCTTGCCGGCAATCCGAAGAAGAGGGGTAGAGGAGAAAGCTTCAACGTGCGGGAGGACGAGCTGTTGTGCGATGCATGGTTAGCCACTAGCCTCGATCCGATCCATGGCACGGAGCAAAAGGGCACAACCCAAGTGTTCAAGAAGTTGGAGAAGAAAAACTTCACCGTCATGCATTGTTGGTTGAAGTTGAATGGGCAACCCAAGTGGAACCTATTCATAGCCAAGACCGCCGCCCAAGCCATCGAGGAAGAAACTGGGGACCCAACCGACCCAACAAAAGAACCGCCCAAGAAGATTAGAAGAGGGTTCCGGGGAAAGAAGTGGGAGGAAGAGAGGGCAAAGCGAGAAGGTGTGTCTGCCAAGTTGACGGAGAAGTTCGAGGACATCTTGTTGAAGAAGGAGGAGGCATACGTCAAGCGGTCTGACATCAAGGAGGAGAAAAAGGCAGAGAGGTTCAAATTGTTGATGGAGGCGACCGAGAAGAAGTTCAAGCTTGAAGAGAAGAAGGCTATGCTCAAAGAGAAGAGGGCCATGCTCGAAGAGAAGAAGCTGCAGATAGCAGCCGATGCGGAGGACGTCAAGATGTTGACCTTGAATTTGGATGCTTTGGATGCCGACGCAAGAATAATCGTGCAAGCCGTCCGCTACAAGATGTTGGAGCGGCAGAAAGATGAGTTGGAGGCGGCAGACAAGGAGGAGATGGAGGCGGTGGACAAGGAGGAGATGGAGGCGGCAGAGGAGGAGGAAGCGGAGGCTGCCTACGCGGTAGCGACGACACCTTGAGCGTGGAGGCTCGAACTGCCGGTTCGACAGCACGGACTGCCGGATTGATATTTTTTTGTGATCGGGCATGGAAAAACTATAGCATACTTCCCTTTTTTTGGGTGTGATCGGGCATGTGATCCGGCACACGTATGGATAGGATTTTATTTGAATTTTAAATTGCCCTTTACCGACGGATATATACAGGTCGGCTCCCGCATCAGTGTTCGTAAACTGGTCCTGTGTCCGCAGACGGATGCCGGAGCAAATGCCCTTCGTCTAGAATAAAACTGAGAATGAAATTCAGCCGCGCAACACCGCGGGACTGACGGTGGATCGCTGCTGATAGCACCTAACGAAACCAGCTGGGACGACGTCATCACATGACACTACGGCCAGGGCACTGCAATTGCACGGCCCACGAGCGCACCCCGCTCGTCCGCGCGTTCCTGAAAATCTTTCCCGGGAGCCATCCCACCCGCTCGTTCGTCCCCAGCCTCCCCGTCCATTTCCAAGTTGGCCAGTCGTCCTTCGTCTCGCACGGTACAAAAAATATCTCGACCAGCGGTTTTTTTTAAACGCGGTCCCTTAAGGCCCGATTCATTAAAAAAGGTCGAAGAGAGTTGCCCAGTTATTTAACGGAAAACCGGGTAAAAACCGTCACAACACGCCCGTAAAAACAAGGCAGGGCGACCTGACAACCCACACAAGAACGCACACACGCCGTCGAGGAGAAAAGCGCCGTCGAGGTTGCAATCCGGTGTCATCGTCATAACACATCCGCGAGGGCGACTCCGACTCCACCATCAACGACCACCGATGTAGCCCTCACCGCTCAAGCGTCGAGGCCTGCGCCGGCTGATGCCAAACAGTCCACCACACGCGCCGACGACCAGGCAGCTCCGACTCTGTCGACGAGCATTGTAGGGGAAAAGCACTGGGCCTGCGCCGAGCCGGCACCGGAACCGAACACCCGTCTCGTGTCATCGTCACCGCGGAGACACCTCCTCTGCAGCTCCGACTTCAGGAAGACAAGCGAGGCACGACAGCCCCTCGAACACGCCGGATGAGACCGACTACCAAAGCTCAGCAGCAGCCCAACTCCGCCCGAAGCCGCCATCGTTGCCACACAAGAAGTCGCGCAACATCACCATTGCCGGACGAACACCTGCCGACCGCAATGCCGCGAGCGTCCAGCCCATGGAGCGCGCAAACGGGATCCAATGCTCTTCAAGACGACGCCCCAAAGAAGGAAGCGACGATGCCGACGCCGTCGCCCGACCCGACAGGGTCTTAGGCTTTCACCCGAAGAGCTTGATCCGGAAGTAGATGATGCACATGAACACAACGGCGCCTCCAAGAAGAAAAGCGACGCCCACGGGCGCCGCCGCTGCCGGCCAGCAAACACCGGCAAGGCTTTCGCCTGTAGCAGTACACACCATCACTTCCACGCAGGCGGCCAAGGCCGACAAGCACCTCCGCTGACCCGCACACCCCTGCCGCAGCGGCCGCGCCACCACCACGCAGGGCCACCTCTTTCCTCGAAGCCCGAGTGGAGCCAGAATCAGCAGATCTGGCGCCCACCTCGCGCTGCACCGCAACGCAGCCACAGGGCCTCCTCGCAACACCGGAGCCGGGGGGAGGGCTGCCACACCGTCCCGAAACCCGCTGGGACGAGCTGCCGGGTTAAACCCGAACGAAACTCGCAGCCCCAGCCGCACTGCCCAGCCACATCACGCCGCCAGCCGGAGACCAAGCTGGCACGGCCTCCCACCACCGTGGAAAGCCGGATCCAGTCACCGCCGCCCAGATCTGGCTGGCCGCCGCCGTCAGACCGCAGATGGGCTCGCCAGATGCCTGCCCGATGCCGAACGCGAGGAGAACGCCGAACCGCCGGAGAAGAAGGGGGGCGCCACCCAGCCCCGACTCGCCGGAGGAGAGCGCCGGCGGAAGCCCACCGATCCCCCGCAACCACACAGAGCAGCCGAGGGGCCCGAGCCTCCCCCTCCGAGAGCCGCCACCTGCCAGGCGAGAAGAGCGCCCACGCCGCCGCCGTCCGCCACGCGGACTTAGCCCGGCGGCATCCTCCAGCGACGGCAGCGGGAAGGGGAGGGGCGAGGAGGGTGGCCGGCGGCGCGGTGATTGACTTCCGCCCGTGTCGCCCGAGAGGCGACGCGGGGGACGGGAGTTGTGTGGGTATGGCACTCTGCTTCGAATATCCTCGACCAGCGGTTGGTTACCAACGAACGGCTACGAGGGCGTGCGAGGGGCCCCGGATGGGCGCCACGTTCCCATCGGCCGTTGTAAGCATCGCCCCCGTCCGTAGATCGCACCGCGGAATCGGTTGGTCCTCTCCTCTCCTCCGAAGGGAACTGGACGGTCGAAATGGGCTCGCCTTCACGAGGACCACCGGTTCCTACGATCGCGGCCAGGCCACCCCCGGCCGGCGAGCGACAGAGACCGTCGGGGGAAAATGTGCGCCGCCGGCTAGCTGCCAAACCAGGGCGTGCAAGTTGGATCGCCATCGCCAGTTCACTCGGGAGTGTCAAGTTGGGTTTGCCCTCGTTGTTGATGGAGATGCGTGGTTGTTTTTCTCCTCTACGCTGTTTGTACTGGTGCGTAGACGACAGTCAGACAGATACACTATCTCTGTACTCTACAGGAAGCTGCCTGCCAGTTTGTGCGGTGCATGTAGAAGGCATGGGTGAATTTAAGGGCAAATGTTTTACTTCTAATACGAGTGAAAATGAAAGAAAGGAACAGAAGAAGAATATGTCCCTCGGAAATCGCTGCAAGTTGGCTAGCGTCGGTACTGTATGAAGTTACTTTCCTTTTCGTTCTCGTGTGATTCCAGTTGCATCATTTTCATCTCTTTTCATGTGATTTTTTACTGTTTTCCTCCTCTTTCTCTTTTTTGCACGGTGAGCAACAATTTCACCAAGGCGAAAGAAATTTCTCTGCGCGGCTGAGCCTCGGGTTAGTAAATGTATGTTGAGCTAACTGTCTGCACTTTGCAAAGAACTCGAGCAAATGTGACTGTACAAATACAGTCACATCTCTGACAGTAAGTTGTGCTAACTGTCTGCCTCCATATGTTTTACAGTACACCGACCAGATCTACCAAGTCTGCCAAGTGCCAAAGAAACCACTAGGCAACTAGTACCATTCAATCCTACAAGGTGGTAGTGGAATTTGCTTCCAAGATTTTGGGACAATGGGTGGATGAATCTACTTGAGGAAATTTAGGGACAAGTCCCACCCTGTGTGGTCACCGAGATTTTTGGTCCCGTTTCTATTCAACCTACAGATCACACCTTGCGCTAATGTGTGGCTTGAGAGGCTTCTACAGATTTCGATTCTTGCCATCATGCCCCACTCTTTTTGGCAGTTACACTAGACAGTGAAATAGCATCAGCCTGGTAGACACCAAGGAAATAGCATCAGCCTGGTAGACACCAAGGAAATCTCCAAGGATCCACTTGCCCTCCTGCCGAATCAAAATCTGTCAATTCCAGGCTTCTTGCAGCTTAAGAAATACTGATTTGAATGCTCATCACCCCCAAGCCCAATGCATCTTTTACTAAACGGATACTGCTTTGCTTTGCACCTTCATTCCCTTTTAGTAACTTGGTTTCAGTAGCCCTCCACAGGTATGAGCCTTTTTCCTGCAACCTAGGAGACAGATGTTGTAGAGCCGCAGGGCGACTACATCTTAGAGCATCTGCAGCCGGGCGTCCCAAACCAGTCTCAAACATCCGGGCGGACCGCCCGATCACTGACCGGTCATGAAAATGCGACCCAGACGGACGCCTCAAACGGGCCTCAAACGTCCGGACTGACCGGCACCACTCATATCCAACCCAAATATGGGGCGGATATGGGGCGCTCGGGCGCGTCCGCCACGTCGGACCCGGCCCACGCTGGCCCACCCGACCCCATATATATTCCTCCCCATCCGCTCGCCGGACCAAATCCTAGCCACTTCACTCCACTCCCCTCCGCCACCCGAGCTCACCTCCGGCGATCTCCGACCTTCTCCGGCATGGGGAGCAGCAGATCTGACTCCGACCAGTCCAGATCCGTCGACTGGGTTGTCATTCCGTGCGGGTTGGAGGAGGCAATGGCCGTCCGCATTGCACTCCACAGCTCCCGGGAGGATAGTGCCTGGCCGGCGGCAGGATCTGTCCAGCGCGACTCCATAGCGTCGGCTCAACGGGCGCTCGGATCCTCCGGGGCTGGATCATCGCGGTCCCCGCAGCCTTCAAATCTCCCCTTTCCCATCACCGGTCGGGCGAAGTATGAGTCCCACCGGGACCGGTGTGCCCGCCGTGGGAAAGAGAGGATAAGGGCGGCGGAGTCCCGCCTCGCTGCCGACATGGCGGCGGCGGAGGCAGCTGATGCGGCGGCGCGGGCGGCCGTAGAGGAGGAAGTCATCCGCGCCCGCATTGTGAAGAAGCGGAGGAACACGTGCGCCCTCGCCCGAGAGCAGAATCGGGCAGTCCGATGGCCGGACTGCCACCAAAGGAGGAGAAGGAGGACAGCGACGGTGAGGACAGCTCCGGTGACGAGCAGATCTGGCTCGATCCCTACTGCGTCTTCGACCGGCACTTCCGCGAGAAGGACGACACTGGCGCCGGGAAGGGCAAGGGCAGCCGGGGATGATCTTCTCCATCATAGCCAAACATGCCAAATTTTGGTAGTCCGATGGCATGTTGTGATGCAGTAGTCGGACGATGTGTATGCATCGTTTACGTAGTTGCATGAGTTTGTATGTATGTATTTGAGGTATGTTAATTGAGGTGTCTAGCTGTGAGAAGGAAAATTTAAGGCTTTGACCGGTCAGCGCGTCCGTGGCGTTTAAGGGGTCGGATTTGCCAAGTCTGGCTGTAGAGCTCTTAGATGCAAAATGAGAACGATTGAGCGAACCTCGATCAACTGGCTAGATATCAGCACATGTATCTCACGACATGGACCGTAGTACCCGCGTTTCTCCTCCGTTCAGCCCAAGATTTTTCTCTCCCGCGATGGCGACGTCAAGCGTGGTGAGTCCATGACTGGTTCACGTTAGGCAGCTGTGCTTCCGTTAAACGACAGCAGCGTCGCTCTAAAGCATGACTAACGGTATACAGTAGCTTACTTGTCGCTTCTCACGTGCACCTAGACTAGTACTGAATTTCCAGTTGCATCGTTGGCGTTATTTCGACCAGAAATATGCGAAGCTTTTAGTACTTAGGGTTTAGGGTTTAGGATGAACTTCGATGTGATTCGATCAAGTAGACGGGTAGCTGTTTACATGAACCTCCTCAAAAAAATTCATGGAAACATGCATGAGGTAGAGGGACCTGCTTGCTGATTAATTTGACATGGATTAAAGGTAGAGGGTTGCTGCTAGTTTTATACTCTCTCTGTAAAAAATATAAAACTTTTTGGATCACTACTTTTTTCTTCTGTCCTGCTCACCGACCATATTTTTGGAAAGACGGTGGAACTGCATAAGCACGTTATTCCCAACACTGTTTTCCTTGGCAGCTAATTTTCTTTACCATAGAGTTCGCTACACCGCCACAACTCACCCATCTGCAGAGCTCCACCTAGAAGAAATGGACAAGCCCAGGTTTTGGGAGGTCCTAATCGGCGCATTCGGCACTCCCGTCGCCAGAGTAAATACCAATGGCGTTAACCAGCCGGCCAAACTTACTTTGTTGACAATTAGAGGAAACAGTGCTATTTGACCCTTCTTTCAGTCAGGGCCGTCTTCAGGAATTTGGGGCCCCGGTGCGAAATGCAAAATGAAACGCTAAAATATGAGAAATCTTTATAACTTCAAATACTTTTTTCGGCACCAGAATGGTACTTCCTATTTCTAGACAAGATGAGAATCGAAATATATCCGAGTCTGACCCTTTTATCGTAGGGCAATGAGTTATCACAGGAAATTCTGCTACTGCGCATTGACATCAGCTAAACTAGCTACAGAAGAGAGGAAATATCGGACAAATAAATCTAAAACCTAACGACTGATCACACAGAGAAGAAAATACAAATACAGGCTTGAAGTTATAGTATGTGCGTGGATAAAAAATTCTCAGTTGATCTCCTAGACCTAGTATATGCGTGGATCACAAAATTCACAATTAATTGCTCTCCTAGATATGGTGTATACGTTGACCAAACTTGCTTTCAAAATATAATACTAGGAATCAAATCAGGACTCAAGAATTTTGTATGGACTCAAGAATTAGGACTCACTAGATGAGAAGGCGGAGAGCTTCTGGCCAGCCCAATCGATCGGCTCAACGCGTGCCGGCGAGTGTGAGTGCGCGAAGACTCGAGACGCTGGAGGCTCTCGAACACACGGACGAACACCAGATTGGGCAGATGAAAGGGCAGAGGCAGGGCAGGCGGCGCGCCGCGCAGATGAAGCGGAGATTAGGAGAAAACTTCCATGTCGTGAAGATTTAGGGCTGGGCGACTCGTGGACAAACAACCGAACACGGTCAGCCTTTTTCCCTTTGGCAATTATCGCTAATGGGCCTGCTAATGACACAACGACTTGGGGGCCCCACTTTTTTGGGGGCCCTGTGCGGTCGCGCCGGTCGCACATGCCTGTCGACGGCCCTGCTTTCAGTACAAAACTTAAACCGTACAGTGGTATTATATACCCACTGTAAATTATTTGAATAAAAGAAAAGGTTGTACCAATTGAAAAAAGTTCGAAAAATGGAAAATAGTTCGTGAATTTGAAAATTTTCATCGAATTTGAAAAAAGGACACCGAATTTGAAAGAAGTTCATCGAATTTGGAAGAAGTTCATCGAATTTGAAAAAAAGTTCATCGAATTTGAAAAAAATTCATAGAGTTTGAAAAAAGATCATCGAATTTGAAAAAAAATCATTGAATTTGAAAAAAGTTCATCGATTTAAAAAAAAGTTCACCGAAGTTATAAATAAGTTCATCAATTTTCAAAAAAGTTCACCGAATTTGAAAAAGTTCATTGATTTGGAAAAAAAGTTCACAAATTTGAAAATAAGTTCATCGAATTTCAAGAAAAGAGCCCTTTTGTTTTTGCGGGATTAAACACAGAAAAAAAAACCTTGATGGGCCGGCCCAGCTGACGCGCCTGCAGGCGCCGGTTTGCAGAAACAGTAGTAACCGGCGCCTGCAGCGCCAAATAGGGTTTGCCCCAGGTTCTTACTAGTAGGAAATACTCTACAACCCAAGCTAGACAAAAGACTACCAAACTAAGCGGCTCTGGCAGTATCATCATCAACAAAAGCACTCTAAGCACTTCCAAGCGCCAAACTTCACAGAGTCTAGGTTCATTACAGACCACAGGTATCACTGTATCAGACATTTAATGTACATAACAGGAACTAAAGACGGCAAGAGCCAACTTCCATAGAGCACGTGCAAGCTTTAGCTTTTCCTCCACTGATTCAAGATCAGCCACCAGCAATTCTAAGGATCCCAGGACGCCACCCTTTTGAAGCTTTGAACACCTCACTTGCTACTCGCTCTATAAGTTTTACAGGCTGTTTGGTTGCTTGGGCTGCATCTACATCTCGGGTCGCACGGAACTTAAAGCAGTCCCAGGCCAGGCCCGCGACCTACTGCCAAATCGGCAGTTTCTCGGCAGCCAGGCTCGCTGCGGCCACACGTGGCTCTTGGACGCACGCCTCGGGGAGCGCAGGAGACGGACGGGACGTCTCAATAACTCCCCTCTCTCTCGTGTCACCGCCCACGCTCCATTCACACCACCCTCCCCACCTGTCCTCACCGCCCGTTGCTCTCCTCAACTCTGATGGCTCGCCCGCTGCCGCGCCGTCCCCTGACCCCCATCGACGCCGGTGGCAACCGCATCCACGAGAGGTGGATTGCCGGCCTGGCGAACTCGGGCGTCGACCTGAGGGCGGCCCTCCGGGCGCCGTCGCCCATCTGCACCAGGCCCCCTCGTCCGGCCAATGCGATGCCGGCCGCTCCGGCTCCGCCGCCGTATCCGGACCTCGTGGTCCTGGGTTCGATGGCGGCGCCGGAGGGGGCGGCAACCGCGCCGCTGCTCGGAACCCCTGTGGGTGGGGTTTTTTTTAACCCCCGTTTGAGGGTTTGCTCCGGGCAGCGCGGCCGGGCCTTGGACGACGGCGCCCGCTTCCTCGACCTCCCGCGTGGCCACGAGCACCAGTGCAATGCCGACGGCCGTCGCCATTGCCGGATCCTCCTCCTCTTTGCCCACTATCACCTTCCCGCCGGGGTTTTCTCCCCGGCCGTCGTACGCTCGAACTCCACCCACTCCGGTAAGTTACAAATTTCCCCTCTTCTCGTATATGTAGATTACAGTTTTCTGCAATAGGCATCACAAGGATTCGATTGGATTCGAATCGAATCGAATCGATTCGAATCCAATCGATTTCCTTCTTGGATGCTACTATTCATGGTGTTCATGCTGTTCATGTTCATGCAGTTCGTAGGCAGGGTAGATTTGTTCTTGTTCATAGGTAGTTACATCGTAGTTCATAGGCCGGGTAGATTGGTTCTTGTTTATAGGTAGTTACATCGTAGTTCATAGGAAGGGTAGATTGGTTCTTGCCTGATAGGTAGTTACATGTTCATGTTGTTCATAGGTAGGATTTGTGTTAGATGTTGAAGCTAGATCGGTGCTGGCTTAGGCATGGTTACATGTTCATGCTGTTCATAGGTAGTTACGTGCATGGCGTTCATGGTAGGTAGGGCAAATTCGCATCCTCATACACGTTGTAGGACCATTGTGTTTCCTCGTTTAGGTACTAGTACCAATGTAGATTGCTGACAAATGTGGAAGTGCTCACAACTTGCACTGCTAGCTTTAGATCATGCCATCATGTTCACTGATCAGTGGTTGTTGCCCATGAGCAAGTGCCACTCATCAGTGACACTTGCTCTTCGGCAAGTGCCACTGATGATGTTTTGGAAACTGCACTGATCAGTGGTTGTTGCCCATGAGCAAGTGTGATGCGGAGCATCCCACGGTCATCCCCATGGACCTACCTACGTCTCCTCAAGTGCCAAGTGGACCTATGACACGAGCACGTGCAAGAGCTCTCAAAACCGAGGTGACATCTCTCCTTAGTGAACTTCCATTCGACTCGGGTGAGACATGGCTACTACCTCAAGCCGAAGTGCTATGTGTGATCAGGTATGAAGAAGACCGCCTCGGGAATGCTCGGAACGAAGACCAAGTCGGCAAGTACACGGACGGACGTGCGCAAGGAGGAAGACCGCTGAAAAGCTTCAGCGGCCGGACATCCGGCCCCTGAAGAGATGCCCACCAACAGCAGCCCAGCCGTGCAGATGCTACAGGGCCCGGACATCCGGCCAGAGGCCCGGACATCCGGCCCAACCAGGCCGGACATCCGGCCAGAGGCCCGGAAATCCGGCCCCACATCACAGTAGCTGAGCCCTTTCAGGCCGGACATCCGGCGCCAGGGCCGGACATCCGGCACCCCCGCGAACCGCCGGACATCCGGCCCCTGGCCCGGACATCCGGCCCCTGCCAGCCCTCTTTTGGTCATTCGGCCGTGTAATCTTATCCTCTCACCCCCACTTCGTCCTAGACTATAAATAGACCTCCTCCACATCCTTTCTAGGGTTAGCAAAGTATTTTGAGACATAGAGTTGAGCTTTGCTCCTTGTATCTCCTCTTGGGGGAATCAAGACCTCTCTAGGGAAAAGGATCCCCATCATAGGATCATCAAGACCTCCTAAGGGAGAAGGATCTCACCTAGATCATCAAGACCTCACCTCCTTTGGAGTGGGAAGAACTTTACCTTGTGCTTGTTTCTTTGGATTGTCCTTGTATACTTGTGGATCTCATGTATGCTATCCTAGTGGATGTGTGATTTGGGTTTGTTTGAGTGTTTTCCCTTGGTTGATTTTGTTGTTCCTCTCTTTTCCCCCTCCAAGTGTGGAAAGATCGTCAAATTAGGGTTCCACCCTACATCATCTTGGATCAGATCCACGTTGATTCACACTTTGGAGTCTTTCCCCTCGTTTTCTAGCCCAATTTTGTTTGATTTTTACCCAATTTCGAAAATTCCCCACAAAAATAGCCATACCAAAAAATTTGTGATTTGTTGGTTTGATGATGTTTTGTTGATTTTGATCCATGGGTTTGCTTGGTTTCGAGTGGATCTAGTTTTCCCCCATCTTCTCCATCAATTTCCTCCACCAAATCGTCCGAATTTTCCCCCAAAATTTTCGTCTATCCACTTGTTCTTCGAGTTCATCCACAGATCCAGCAGCCCGGACATCCGGCCAGAGTGCCCGGACATCCGGCCAAAAGGCCCGGACATCCGGCCCCTGGGAAACCAGCACGCCAACACTTATACTTTTTTCAATTCTTTGCCTTTTTCCACCGTTTCTTCCGCAATCACTTGAGCCACTCCACCACCGATTTCCGCAACCACCACTTTGTGCCTTTTGAGATTTTGAGTCACGGGTTTTCCGTTTCCTAACGTGTTTCGGCTACTTAGGAACGGTTCGACATCGACATCACCGCCGCTCATCATCGCCACGGAACTCGTCATCGACAACACCAACTCCACCTTTGTGACACCCTAACCGTAAGCAAGGACGGTAACATCGACGACAACTTGTTCATATCCTTGCCATTGCATTTGTGAAACCCCGAGACCATCTTTTGCGTAGCTTTCCTACGAGACTAGCCATTTGAGTATTGTCGGGCAACGTTACTTGTGCACTTTAGTGATACCGATCCGCATAGCTATCATAGCGTGCATACATACACATATCATCTCTGGTGCCAAAATTTTGTTCCCGCATATACATCATTGCTATCTTCGTAAGAGCATTTAGCATAAGTGGCCAAAGGAAACCATCAAAAGAAAGAGAAACTTTTAAGCAAAAGAGAAAGAGCAACAAGCTTGCAAGCAATAGCCATAGCATCGCCACATCACATAACATATTTGATCATCTTGGATCATTGTGTCAAGTTCACCGGGAATCATACATACATAGCATAAGTGAGATAGAAAGCCATATGTTTTGTCTCTTATAGGTTGTGCACAAGTTCGTATCCGCCTATCGAGCAATCGTGCTAGTGTCTCTCTAGTGTTGTGCAACAAGAGCATTTTCCATGGATCCCACATTTTGAGCTCATTCCTTGGTTGCACGATCCCATTTATCTATTCGTGCGTGTGTTTCCGTGTTCTACTTATTGCTATTGGTCTACTTGTTACACTTGCGAACTTGTGAATCTTCTTCAACATTATTGATATCTTGCTTGCAAATTGCAACTATTTTGTGCCACCATCCTAACCAAGCTACACCATAAGCCTTTTGTGTAGGTGTGAGAAACAAACCCGGTACCAATTCTACTATCATAGCACTACATTGAGTGATACTCGATACATCTTCAATCTTCGGAAAAGATAACTTTGGTTTTGTTCTCTCATTCCCTACCCACCTCTACTTGATCATGATGGATAGGCCAAGTACATCTTCGAATCCTCTCTTCGACGAGCACGACGCACCGAACGACTACATCTCTAAGAGCCATCTCTTTGGGGTACAACGAGCCTTGCATCAAGAAAATGAAGCTTTGGGCAATCGCATCTAGCAACTCGCCACCGACTTGCGTCACTCCGAAACGCGAACAAGGGACTACCTCGACACCAAGCTTACTACACAAATGGAAGAATTTCGTGCCATGATGATTGACCGCGCTTCTACAACTTTGTCCTCGACAAGGAGAACACGGTCAAGACGCCATTCTTCAGATTCATCATCGGATGCAAGTCTTCATCGAGCTCGTCTACATCCTCGGCAAGAACATCAAGCTCGCCAAAATCCATTACATGGCAATGGTTTGCAACAACGACTTCGAGATCACGAACGTCAACGCCATCAAGTTCAAGGCGCCACGAACCAAGAGCAAGTTCCACGACGTCAACAACAAGACGCCCAAGACGGCGATCCACTTCGGCAAGAGCAACAACGTCGTGAACAACAAGCCCTCGAAGCACAACGTGCCCTTCGCGAAGCCACTCGTGCTCTATAAGAACACAACCTTCGCGTGCGTGAAGAAGAAGAGGCACGTCTCCAAGAAGAAGCCGCACACCAAGAAGAGAATCAAGAAAGAAGGAACCGGGCAAGAGTACCTCGTCCCCAACGTCAAGCCAATCGCGTGGAGCAAGAAGAAAACGGGGATGACGACCCACCTCCAAGACAAGAACGACGACAACATCGGCATAATGATGAACAACGCTACGGCAAGCTCAAGTTCAACATGCCCAAGTTTTCCGGAAGCAACGACCCCGAAGACTACCTTTCATGGGCCTTAAAGGTTGACAAGATATTCTGTCTACAAAACTATGATGAAGAAGAGAAGGTAGCCATGGCATCGCTTGAGTTCCAAGACAATGTTCTCATTTGGTGGGAGCAAGTGGTCGAGAGACGCCAAGAGAAAGGCGAACCACCTATCACAACGTGGACTCAAATGAAGGATGTCATGAGAGCTCGTTTTGTGCCTACACACTATAGACGCGACCTCTTCAAGAAACTTCAACTCCTCAAGCAAGGCACCAAGTCGGTTGAAGAATACTACAAAGAAATGGAGATTGCAATGATATGAGCCAACGTCAAGGAAGATGATGAACAAACGATGGCGCGATTCTTGAATGGTCTCAACAATCCAATCAAGAAAATTGCGGACTTTCAACCATACTCCAACCTCCTCGAGCTAGTGCACCAAGCCACCAAAGCGGAGCGTCAAGTGCAAGATGATTACAAGTACTCCAAGTACTCTTCCAAGACCTATGGTTCGTACACTCAAGCATCAACGACTACGACACCTCCTCCAACGACTCGTGCTACACCAAGTACCGGTGACAAGTCAAGCCACAAGAACCCTTCGACATCTTCAAGTCCTCCTACTACTACTACAAGCAACTCCAAGCCAAGAGCTTCGTCAACAACAACTCCTACGGATGCCAACGACAAGACAAGTGACATCAAGTGTTTTACTTGCAAGGGCCGAGGCCACAAGTCTTTCGAGAGCCCCACACGACGCACTATGATCCTCAACGCCGACGGCACCTACGACTCTATGAGTGAAGAAGAAATGGAAGCACTTGGGCACGTGGCAATGCATCGACAAGTGAATGAAGAAGAAGATGATCAAGTGTTTTGCAACAATGATTCGAGCCCCGCTCTTGTGGTCACCAAGGTCTTGACACTTCAACAACATCAAGATGAAGACCAACGTTGCCACCTCTTCCATACCAAAGCGGGTATCCAAGGACGTTCCGTCAAGGTCATCATCGACGGCGGAAGTTGCCACAACTTGGCAAGTGAAGAGTTATGTACCAAGCTCCAATTGGTCAAGAAGAAGCACCCTCGCCCATACAAGGTCCAATGGCTTAGCGACTCCGGCACCATTCAAGTGGAGCACACCGTCCAAGTGTCCTTCAAGATTGGCGCCTACAAAGACAACTTGGAGTTTGATGTGGTTCCTATGTCCGTGTGCCATCTCCTCCTTGGAAGACCTTGGTAATTCGACCGCGGCGTCATCCACAACGGACGGACCAATCACTATAGCTTCAAGATGAAGGGCAAGGAATTCGTTCTTCGACCTATGACACCAAGCCAAGTCATCGCGGGCAAGCAAGCATCTACCCATCGTGGAGAGACAAGTGAGCGAGTGAACCATCAAAAAGAGAGTGAGCACCACAAGCCTAAAATGAGCGACTCCACGATGAGCGACAAGAGAGACCTAGTTCTTTTAGCCACCAAAAGAGATTTGAGGGATGTGAGTGAGAGCCCATCAAGTGTTCTTCACTTTGTGCTTGTGTGCAAAGATGAAGTGGTGCGGACTAATACTTCACAACATCTTCCTTTGGTATTATCTCATTTATTGCAGGAATTCGCGGACGTGTTTCCCGATGAGCTACCTCCCGGACTTCCTCCACTTCGCGGAATCGAACACCGCATCGACCTCATTCCCGGCGCACCTCTACCGAACAAGGCACCTTACCGCGTCAACCCCGAAGAGACCAAATAGATACAACGGCAAGTGCAACATCTCATGGAGAATGGGTATGTACTCGAAAGCTTGAGCCCTTGTGCCGTTCCGGTCATTCTTGTGCCTAAGAAAGATGGTATTTATCGCATGTGTTCCGATTGCCGTCCCATTAATGCTATCACCGTTAGATATCGCCATCCCATTCCATGCCTTGATGACATGCTTGATGAACTTAGTGGAGCCACGATTTTCTCTAAAATTGATCTTAAAAGTGGCTACTATCAAATACGCATGCAAGAAGGTGATGAATGGAAAACCGCTTTCAAAACCAATTTTGGCTTGTATGAATGGTTAGTCATGCCTATGGGTTTGTCGCAAGCTCCTAGCACTTTTATGCGCGTGATGCATTATGTTCTTCGCAAATATATTCGCATTTGTGTTGTGGTTTACTTTGACGACATCCTTGTGTTTAGTGAAACTCTTGAAGATCATGTCAAACACCTTAGAGACGTATTGCAAGTTCTTAGAGACGAGCGACTTCATGCTAACATGGAAAAATGCACTTTTTGTGTTGATAAGCTTGTTTTGTTGGGCTTTGTTGTCTCCTCTAAGGGTGTTCAAGTGGATGAAACTAAAATTGATGCTATTAAGAATTGGCCACAACCAACCAATTTGCTTCAAGTGTGTAGTTTCCTTGGCTTAGCCGGCTTTTATCGTCGCTTTGTGAAGAATTTTAGCACCATTGCACGCATTGAGTAAGAAAAATGCACCATTTGTTTGGGGTCCATCTCAAGATGCCGCATTTCATGAGCTTAAAACCTTGCTTACACATGCTCCATTGCTTGCATTACCCAAATTTGAGAAAACTTTTGAAGTGCATTGTGACGCTAGTGGTAATGGTATTGGTGGTGTGTTGATGCAAGAGAAGCGACCTATTTCATACTTTAGCGAAAAACTTTCCGGCGTGCAACTTAACTACCCCATATATGACAAAGAGTTATATGCTTTAGTGAGAGTCTTGCATGTGTGGGAACATTACCTTCGTCCTCGTGAATTTGTTATCCATACGGATCATGAAACGCTTAAGTACCTTAAGGGTCAAACCAAATTGAATAAGCGTCATGCAAAATGGAGTGAGTTCATTGAGTCATTTCCTTATGTTATCAAGTATATCAAATGTAAGGAAAATGTTGTGGCGGACGCTCTCTCACACAAGTGCATGCTAGTTACTAAACTTGAGTTGAATGTTATAGGATTTGAGCACATTAAAGACTTGTATGCGCATGATGCTTCATTTGCAATTCCTTATGCCAAATGCTTGTCACAACACACTTGACAGCGATACTATTTGAAAGATGATTATCTTATGTGAGCTAACAAACTTTGTATCCCCGAGTCTTCTCTTCGTTTGTTGCTTTTGCAAGAGGCTCACGGTGGAGGACTCATGGGACATTTCGGACGCGACAAGACATTTGCTACGCTCTCCAAGAACTACTTTTGGCCTAAGATGTTTCGAGATGTGTCACGCTACACAAACCGCTGCTCTACATGCCGCAAAGCTAAGTCCAAAGCTCAATCTCATGGTCTATATATGTCACTTCCTATTCCATATCATCCTTGGGAAGATATTAGTATGTATTTCGTGCTTGGTTTGCCTCGAACTCAAAACGGCAAAGACTCAGTATTCGTTGTTGTGGACCGTTTCTCTAAGATGGCACATTTTATCCCATGTAACAAGATAGACGATGCTTCACATGTTGCAAATCTCTTTTGTAGGGAAATATTGCGATTGCATGGAGTGCCAAAGACGATCGTGTCGGACCGAGACGTCAAGTTCCTTAGCTACTTTTGGAAGACACTATGCGCCAAGCTCGGAATCAAGCTCCTATTCTCATCGGCATATCACCCTCAAACCGACGGCCAAACGGAGGTCACGAACCGGACTCTTTCCACACTACTCCGCGTGTTGATCAAGAAGAACATAAGGGAGTGGGAGGAATGTTTACCCATCGCCGAGTATGCCTACAATCGAGCATGACACTCTACTACCGGCAAGTCCCCCTTCAAGGTCGTCTATGGCTTCAATCCGTTGTCTCCATTGGACATTCTACCGCTACCTCTACAAGAGCGAATCGACATGGACGCGAGTGCACGAGCGAGCTACCTCAAGAAGATGCACGAAGATACAAGGCATGCGATCGAACGCCAAGTACAACGACTCGCGACCAAGGTCAACATCAACAAGCACCCCATGGTGTTCAACCCCGGAGATCTTGTGTGGCTACACCTTCGCAAAGATCGCTTCCCCAACGAACGCAAGTCCAAACTACTACCCCGAGCCAACGGCCCTTTCAAGGTGCTAGCACGCTACAACAACAATGCCTACAAGATCGACATCCCTCGCGACAAGTACAACGTGAGCGACACATTCAACGTCAAGGACTTATCTCCCTTCCATGGTGATGTGGATTCCGATCCGAGGACGGATCTTTTTCAAGGGGGGGGGGGAGATGATGCGGAGCATCCCACGGTCATCCCCATGGACCTACCTACGTCTCCTCAAGTGCCAAGTGGACCTATGACACGAGCAAGTGCAAGAGCTCTCGAAACCGAGGTGACATCTCTCCTTAGTGAACTTCCATTCGACTTAGGTGAGACATGGCTACTACCTCAGGCCGAAGTGCTATGTGTGATCAGGTATGAAGAAGACCGCCTCGGGAATGCTCGGAACGAAGACCAAGTCGTCAAGTACACGGACGGACGTGCGCAAGGAGGAAGACCGCTAAAAAGCTTCAGCGGCCGGACATCCGGACCCTGGCCCGGACATCCGGCCCTTGAAGAGATGCCCACCAACAGCAGCCCAGCCGTGTAGATGCTACAGGGCCCGGACATCCGGCCCGACCAGGCCAGACATCCGGCCAGAGGCCCGGAAATCCGGCCCCACATCACAGTAGCTGAGCCCTTTCAGGGCGGACATCCGGTGCCAGGGCTGGACATCCGGCACCCCCGCGAACCGCCGGACATCCGGCTCCTGCCAGCCCTCTTTTGGTCATTCGGCCGTGTAATCTTATCCTCTCACCCCACTTCGTCCTAGACTATAAATAGACCTCCTCCACATCCTTTCTAGGGTTAGCAAAGTATTTTGAGACATAGAGTTGAGCTTTGCTCCTTGTATCTCCTCTTGGGGAATCAAGACCTCTCTAGGGAGAAGGATCCCCATCATAGGATCATCAAGACCTCCTAAGGGAGAAGGATCTCACCTAGATCATCAAGACCTCACCTCCTTTGGAGTGGGAAGAACTTTAACTTGTGCTTGTTTCCTTGGATTGTCCTTGTATACTTGTGGATCTCATGTATGCTATCCTAGTGGATGTGTGATTTGGGTTTGTTTGAGTGATTTCCCTTGGTTGATTTTGTTGTTCCTCTCTTTTCCCCCCTCCAAGTGTGGAAAGATCGTCAAATTAGGGTTCCACCCTACATCAAAGTGCCACTCATCAGTGACACTTGTTGGAAATATGCCCTAGAGGCAATAATAAATTGGTTATTATTATATTTCCTTGTTCATGATAATCGTTTATTATCCATGCTATAATTGTATTGATTGGAAACTCAAATACATGTGTGGGTACATAGACAACACTGTGTCCCTAGTAAGCCTCTAGTTAACTAGCTCGTTGATCAAAATATGGTGAAGGTTTCCTAGCCATGGACATGAGATGTCATTTGATAACGGGATCACATCATTAGGAGAATGATGTGATGGACAAGACCCAAACTGTAAATGTAGCATATGATCGTGTCAGTTTATTGCTATTGTTTTCTGCATGTCAAGTATCTGTTCCTATGACCATGAGATCATGCAACTCCCTGACATCGGAGGAGTACCTTGTGTGTATCAAACGTCGCAACGTAACTGGGTGATTATAAAGGTGCTCTACAGGTATCTCCGAGGGTGTCTGTTGGGTTGGCATGGATCAAGACTGGGATTTGTTACTCCGTGTGACGGAGAGGTATCTCAGGGCCCACTCGGTAATACAATATCACAATGAGCCTTGCAAGCAATGTGAATAAAGTGTTAGCCACGAGATCTTGTATTACGGAACGAGTAAAGAGACTTGCCGGTAACGAGATTGAACTAGGTATAGAGATACCGACGATCGAATCTCGGGCAAGTAACATACCGAAGAACAAAGGGAACAGTATACGGGATTAACTGAATCCTTGACATAGAGGTTCGACCGTTAAAGATCTTCGTAGAATATGTAGGAGCCAATATGGGCATCCAGGTCCCGCTATTGGTTATTGATCGTAGAGGTGTCTCGGTCATGTCTACATGGTTCTCGAACCCGCAGGGTCTACACACTTAACGTTTGGTGACGATTAGTATAGTTGAGTTATTGTGTTGGTGACCGAAGGTTGTTCGGAGTCCCGGGTAAGATCCCGGACATGACAAGGATCTCCGGAAGAGTCCGGAGGTAAAGATTGATATATGTGATAATAGTGTTTTGATCTCCGGAAGGGTTCCGGAATTCACCGGAAGGGGTTCCGGGTGTTTACCGAAGTGTTCGGGTGCAGCAACACTTTATATGGGCCAAAGGGGTAAAGCCCAAGAGGTATTGGAAAGTGCAAAAGGAAGTTTTGCTGCTGCCTTAAGCGGTACTACCGCTGGTAAGGCAGTACTACCGCGTAAGCGGTACTACCGCTTGTGTGAAGCGGTACTACCGCTTGTGTGAAGCGGTACTACCGCTTGTGTGAAGCGGTACTACCGCTCAAGCGGTACTACCGCTCGTGAGCGGTACTACCGCTTGTGCGCGGTACTGCAGGGATCCGAGTTGGACTCTTTCCCTGCGGGCCAAACCGACCTTGTGCGGGCAAAACCGACCTGGAGGAGGCTTTTACTCCAAGTTTAGACCCCAAGGCTCAACATATAAATAGAGGGGCAGGGCTAGCACACGCGATACATCAAGATTTCCCAAGCCGTGTGTCGGCAACCCTAACCCTCTAGTTCTCCCGTCATAATCTCCGTAGTGCTTGGCGAAGCCCTGCAGAGATTGTTCCTCACCACCATCACAACGCCGTCGTGCTGCCGGAACTCATCTACTACTTCACCATCGCTCGCTGGATCGAGGAGGTGAAGGCGTCATCAAGCCGTACGTGTGTTGAACGCGGAGGTGCCGTCCGTTCGGCACTAGTTCGTGATCGGATCGAGGGACGACTTGCGATTTGGATCGCGGAGACGTTCGACTACATCAACCGCGTTTCTTAACGCTTCCGCTTAGCGATCTACAAGGGTATGTAGATTCACTCTCCCTCTCGTAGATGCTCATCACCATGGATAGATCTTGTGTGTGCGTAGGAAAATTTTGTTTCCCGTGCAACATTCCCCAACAGTGGCATCTGAGCTAGGTCTATGCGTAGATGAGATCTCGAGTAGAACACAAACGAGTTGTGGGCGTGGGTGTATACATATTGCTTGCCGTTACTAGTTGATACTTGATTCGGCGGTATTGTGAGATGAAGCGGCCCGGACCAACATTACTCGTACGCTTACGAGAGACCGGTTCCTTCAACTGACATGTAACTTCGTTGCATAAAGATGGCTAGCGGGTGTCTGTCTCTCTCACTTTAGTTGAATCGATTTCAATGAAGAGGGTTCTTTTAGAAGATCAAAAAGCAATCACTACACCACGTTGTGGTTTTTCGTAGGTAAGAACGGTTCTTGCAAACCCGTAGCATCCACGTAAAACTTGCAACAACAATTAGAGGACGTCTAACTTGTTTTTGCAGGGTATGTTGTGATGTGATATGGCCAATTACATGATGAGATATATGTGATGTATGAGATGATCATGTGTTGTATAGAATATCACGACTTGCATGTCGATGACTACGGCAACTGGCAGGAGCCATAGAGTTGTCTTTAATTATTTTCGCCGTTTTGCTTTACTTTATCGCTATGAGTTAGCAATAGTCGTGGAAGCAACAGTCGGCGCGACAACCTCATGGCGACACGTTGATGGAGATCAAGATGATGGAGATCATGGTGTCATGCCGATGACGATGGAGATCATGCCGGTGCTTTGGAGATAGAGATCAAAAGCACAAGTTCATGGCCATATCATGTCACTTATGATTTGCATGTGATGTTAATCCTTTTATGCATCTTATTTTGCTTAGGACGACGGTAGCATTATAAGGTGATCCCTCACTTAAATTTCAAGATAAATTGTGTTCTCCCCGAGTGTGCACCGTTGCGAAAGTTCGTCGTTTCGAGACACGCCGTGATGATCGGGTGTGATAGACTCTACGTTCACATACAACGGGTGCAAGCCAGTGTTGCACGTGCGGAACACTCGGGTTAAACTTGACGAGCCTAGCATGTACAGACATGGCCTCGGAACACAAGAGACCGAAAGGTCGAACATGAGTCATATAGTAGATATGATCAACATGAAGATGTTCACCATTGAAACCACCTCAACTCACGTGATGATCGGACTTGAGTTGGTGGATTTGGATCATGTTACACTCGAATGACCGGAGGGATGTCAATTTGAGTGGGAGTTTTTAAGTAATATGATTAACTAAACTCATTATCTTGAACAATAGTCTAAGTTGTCTTTGCTATATTTATGTTGTAGAGCATGGCTCGCGCAGTAGCACCCCTGAATTTTAATGCGTTCCTAGAGAAAGCTAAGTTGAAAGATGATGGAAGTAACTTTGTGGACTGGGCCCGTAATCTAAGGATTATCCTTACGGCTTCCCAGAAGGCTTATGTCCTTGATGCACCGCTTGGTGATCCACCCGCTCCAGTTGAGTCTCTAGACGTTGTGAACGCCTGGCAGGCTCGTTCTGAAGATTACTCAATAGTTCAATGTGCAATATTGTATGGCTTAGAACCGGGACTTCAAAGACGTTTTGAACGTCATGGAGCATATGAGATGTTCCAGGAGTTGAAGTTTATCTTTCAGAAGAATGCCCGGATCGAGAGATATGAGATCTCCGATAAGTTCTATGCTTGCAAGATGGAGGAGAACGGGTCTATCAGTGATCACGTACTCAGAATGTCTGGGTACTCCACCCGTCTGGCTGAATTGGGGATGCCCCTTCCGCCAGAGGCTATCACTGACAGAGTTCTTCAATCATTGCCACCTAGCTACAAGAGCTTCGTGTTGAACTATAACATGCACGGGATGAACAAGTCAGTCGCCGAGCTGTTTGCGATGCTGAAAGCCGCTGAGTCTGAAATTCAGAAGGAGCATCAAGTGTTGATGGTCAATAAAACCACTAGTTTCAAGAAAAATGGCAAGGGTAAGAAGGGTAACTCCAAGAAGAGTGGCAAAGCAGTTGCTCCTTTCGTGAAGAAACCCAAGGCTGGACCCAAACCAGAAACTGTGTGCTTTCATTGCAAGGGAACTGGACACTGGAAGCGGAACTGCCCCAAGTATTTGGCTGACAAGAAGGCGGCCAACAACAAACAAGGTATATATGATATACATGTTATTGATGTGTACCTTACCAACTCTCGTTGTAGTGCCTGGGTATTTGATACCGGTGCGGTTGCTCACATTTGCAACTCAAAACAGGAACTGCGGAATAGACGGAGGCTGGCAAAGGACGAAGTGACGATGCGCGTGGGAAATGGTTCCAAGGTTGATGTGATCGCCGTCGGCACGCTCGCTCTTCGATTACCATCGGGATTAGTGATGAACCTAAATAATTGTTATTTAGTGCCTGCGTTAAGCATGAAAATTATATCTGGATCTTGTTTATTGCGAGACGGTTACTCATTTAAATCAGAGAATAATGGTTGTTCTATTTATATGAGTAATATCTTTTATGGTCATGCACCCGATGTGAGGGGTTTATTCTTATTGAATCTCGATAGTAATGATACACATGTTCATAACATTGATGCCAAAAGATGTAGAATTGATAATGATAATACCACTTTCTTGTGGCACTGCCGTTTAGGTCATATTGGCATTAAACGCATGAGGAAGCTCCATGCTGATGGACTTTTGGAGTCACTTGATTTTGAATCACTTGACACATGTGAGCCATGCCTCATGGGCAAGATGACTAAAACGCCGTTCTCTGGAACAATGGAACGGGCAAGTGACTTATTGGAAATCATACATACTGATGTGTGCGGTCCGATGAGCATTGAGGCGCGCGGTGGTTATCGTTACTTTCTCACCTTCACTGATGACTTAAGTAGATATGGGTATATTTACTTAATGAAACACAAGTCTGAAACATTTGAAAAGTTCAAACAATTTCAGAGTGAAGTTGAGAATCATCGTAACAAGAAGATTAAATTCCTACGATCTGATCGAGGAGGAGAATATATGAGTTATGAGTTTGGCAGTCACTTAAGACAATGTGGAATTGTTTCACAACTGACACCGCCTGGAACACCACAGCGTAATGGTGTGTCCGAACGTCGTAATCGAACCTTATTGGATATGGTGCGATCTATGATGTCTCTTGCCGATTTGCCACTATCGTTTTGGGGTTATGCATTAGAGACAGCTGCATTCACTTTAAATAGGGCACCATCGAAATCCGTTGAGACGACGCCATATGAACTTTGGTTTGGCAAGAAGCCAAAGCTGTCGTTTCTTAAAGTTTGGGGATGTGATGCTTATGTCAAAAAGCTTCAGCCTGAAAAGCTGGAACCCAAAGCGGAGAAATGCGTCTTCATAGGATACCCAAAAGAGACAGTTGGGTATACCTTCTACTTCAGATCCGAAGGCAAAGTGTTTGTCGCTAAAAACGGAACATTTCTTGAGAAAGAGTTTCTCTCGAAAGAATTGAGTGGGAGGAAGATAGAACTTGATGAGGTTGTTGAACCTTTACTTCAACCTGAGAGTAGCGCAGCGCAGAAAGATGTTTCTGTAGAGCCTACATCAGCTGAAGAGGAAGTTAATGATGATGATCATGAAGCTTTGGATCAAGTTGCTATCGAACCTCGTAGGTCGACAAGGACGCGTACTGCTCCTGAGTGGTACGGCAACCCTGTCTTAGAGGTCATGTTGTTGGACAACGATGAACCTACGAGCTATGGAGAAGCGATGATGGGCCCGGATTCCGAGAAGTGGTTAGAGGCCATGAAATCCAAGATGGGATCCATGTATGAAAACAAAGTGTGGACTTTGGAAGTATTACCTGAAGGGCGTAAGGCCATTCAGAACAAATGGATCTTTAAGAGGAAGACGGACGCGGACGGTAATGTCACCGTCTATAAAGCTCGACTTGTGGCAAAGGGTTTTTCACAAGTTCAAGGAGTTGACTACGATGAGACCTTCTCACCCGTAGCGATCATTAAGTCCGTCAGAATCATGTTAGCAATAGCTGCCTTTTTCGATTATGAAATTTGGCAGATGGATGTCAAAACAGCGTTCCTTAACGGTTTCCTTAAGGAAGAGTTGTATATGATGCAACCAGAAGGTTTTGTCGATCCAGAGAATGCTGACAAAGTTTGCAAACTCCAGCGATCCATTTATGGACTGGTGCAAGCATCTCGGAGTTGGAATCTTCGCTTTGATGAGGTGATCAAAGCGTTCGAGTTTATACAAGTTTACGGAGAAGCTTGTATTTACAAGAAAGTGAGTGGGAGCTCTATAGCGTTTCTAATATTATATGTGGATGACATATTACTGATTGGAAACAATATAGAAATGTTGGAAAGCGTGAAGGAATATTTGAACAAGAGTTTTTCAATGAAGGACCTAGGAGAAGCTGCTTTCATATTAGGCATCAAGATCTATAGAGATAGATCGAGATGCTTAATAGGACTTTCACAAAGCACATACCTTGACAAAGTTTTGAAGAAGTTCAAAATGGATCAGTCCAAGAAGGGGTTCTTGCCTGTATTGCAAGGTGTGAAGTTGAGTAAGACTCAATGCCCAGTGACTGCAGAAGGTAGAGAAAAGATGAGTGTCATCCCCTATGCTTCAGCCATAGGCTCTATCATGTATGCAATGTTGTGCACAACACCCGATGTCAGCCTTGCCATAAGTATGGTCGGAAGGTTTCAAAGTGATCCAGGAATGGAACACTGGACAGCGGTCAAGAATATCCTGAAGTACCTGAAAAGGACTAAGGACATGTTTCTCGTTTATGGAGGTGATCAAGAGCTCGTCGTAAAGGGTTACGTCGATGCAAGCTTTGATACTGATCCGGATGACTCTAAGTCACAAACCGGATACGTATTTATTCTTAATGGGGGTGCGGTTAGCTGGTGCAGTTCCAAGCAAAGTGTGGTAGCTGATTCTACATGCGAAGCGGAGTACATCGCTGCCTCGGAGGCGGCGAAGGAAGGTGTCTGGATGAAGGAGTTCATGACAGATCTTGGAGTAGTGCCTAGTGCGCTTAACCCAATGACTCTGTTTTGTGATAATACTGGTGCCATTGCTCTAGCCAAGGAACCAAGATTTCACAAGAGGACCAGACACATAAAGCGACGTTTCAATTCCATCCGCGATTACATCAAGGAGGACGACATAAATATTTGCAAAGTACACACGGATCTGAATGTTGCAGATCCGATGACTAAACCTCTTCCAAAGGCTAAACATGAACAACACCAGAACTGCATGGGTGTTCGATTCATTACAATGTAAATCACATAGTGATGTGAACTAGATTATTGACTCTAGTGCAAGTGGGAGACTGTTGGAAATATGCCCTAGAGGCAATAATAAATTGGTTATTATTATATTTCCTTGTTCATGATAATCGTTTATTATCCATGCTATAATTGTATTGATTGGAAACTCAAATACATGTGTGGGTACATAGACAACACTGTGTCCCTAGTAAGCCTCTAGTTAACTAGCTCGTTGATCAAAAGATGGTGAAGGTTTCCTAGCCATGGACATGAGATGTCATTTGATAACGGGATCACATCATTAGGAGAATGATGTGATGGACAAGACCCAAACTATAACGTAGCATATGATCATGTCAGTTTATTGCTATTGTTTTCTGCATGTCAAGTATCTGTTCCTATGACCATGAGATCATGCAACTCCCTGACATCGGAGGAGTACCTTGTGTGTATCAAACGTCGCAACGTAACTGGGTGATTATAAAGGTGCTCTACAGGTATCTCCGAGGGTGTCTGTTGGGTTGACATGGATCAAGACTGGGATTTGTTACTCCGTGTGACGGAGAGGTATCTCAGGGCCCACTCGGTAATACAATATCACAATGAGCCTTGCAAGCAATGTGAATAAAGTGTTAGCCACGAGATCTTGTATTACGGAACGAGTAAAGAGACTTGCCGGTAACGAGATTGAACTAGGTATAGAGATACCGATGATCGAATCTCGGGCAAGTAACATACCGAAGAACAAAGGGAACAGTATACGGGATTAACTGAATCCTTGACATAGAGGTTCGACCGATAAAGATCTTCGTAGAATATGTAGGAGCCAATATGGGCATCCAGGTCCCGCTATTGGTTATTGATCGTAGAGGTGTCTCGGTCATGTCTACATAGTTCTCGAACCCGCAGGGTCTACACACTTAACGTTTGGTGACGATTAGTATAGTTGAGTTATTGTGTTGGTGACCAAAGGTTGTTCGGAGTCCCGGATAAGATCCCGGACATGAGAAGGATCTCCGGAAGAGTCCGGAGGTAAAGATTGATATATGTGATAATAGTGTTTTGATCTCCGGAAGGGTTTCGGAATTCACCGGAAGGGGTTCCGGGTGTTTACCGAAGTGTTCGGGTGCAGCAACACTTTATATGGGCCAAAGGGGTAAAGCCCACGAGGTATTGGAAAGTGCAAAAGGAAGTTTTGTTGCTGCCTTAAGCGGTACTACCGCTGGTAAGGCAGTACTACCGCGTAAGCGGTACTACCGCTTGTGTGAAGCGGTACTACCGCATAAGCGGTACTACCGCTTGTGTGAAGCGGTACTACCGCTTGTGCGCGGTACTGCAGGGATCCGAGTTGGACTCTTTCCCTGCGGGCCAAACCGACCTTGTGCGGGCAAAACCGACCTGGAGGAGGCTTTTACTCCAAGTTTAGACCCCAAGGCTCAACATATAAATAGAGGGGCAGGGCTAGCACACGCGATACATCAAGATTTCCCAAGCCGTGTGTCGGCAACCCTAACCCTCTAGTTCTCCCGTCATAATCTCCGTAGTGCTTGGCGAAGCCCTGCAGAGATTGTTCCTCACCACCATCACCACGCCGTCGTGCTGCCGGAACTCATCTACTACTTCACCATCGCTCGCTGTATCGAGGAGGTGAAGGCGTCATCAAGCCGTACGTGTGTTGAACGCGGAGGTGCCGTCCGTTCGGCACTAGTTCGTGATCGGATCGAGGGACGACTTGCGATTTGGATCGCGGAGACGTTCGACTACATCAACCGTGTTTCTTAACGCTTCCGCTTAGCGATCTACAAGTGTATGTAGATTCACTCTCCCTCTCGTAGATGCTCATCACCATGGATAGATCTTGTGTGTGCGTAGGAAATTTTTTGTTTCCCATGCAACGTTCCCCAACAACACTTGCTCTTCGGCAAGTGCCACTGATCAGTGTTTGAGCCCAATGCCCTGTTACTAATCCATGTCATCTTACCTGACAAGGTGATGAAGACGAAGTGGGACAGGGCTGGTCGAAGAGCCCAGGTGGTGGTTGGCGCCGAGGGCGCCGTGGACTTCATCCCCATGAACCGCTGGCTCAAGAGGGTGGACCTGCCTGGCAGGGCTGCCTTCATGAGCCAGCCGCGTTCAAGGGGACGATCTCCGACGACCGGCCACGAGGAGGGGTCCCTAGAGCCTCTGCGTTTCTATGTCCAGATCAAGGACGAGGAGGATCTCGCCATGCTCGTCATCCCTCCTAAGTTCCAAGAGGTGATGAAGCAGTGGCTGGTGATCAAGCCCCCGCGCGTCGTCAGGCTGTCGGCCAACATGAGGTGTGAGTTCTGGGTTCAAATCCAGAGTTTCGAGGGCCAGATGGTGCTTGGCCGGGGCTGGCAGCACTTCTGTCGGCGCCATAGGATCGTCGTGCGGATCTCCGACCTGGGCCTGAAGGTGCAAATATACAACCACGACAGCTCGATCATGTGCAGGGCGCGCTGCAGCAAGCATAGATGCGTCGGCGAACTTTCCGAAGCTATCTAGATCGTCAGTTTGAACTTGTCGTATTATAGAACTGCTAGTAGTTTGTCGTGATGGTGATGGTTTGAACTTGTGCTGTGAACTAGATCATTTTGGCCAGGATCAGCACCCTGCTGTGAAGCAGGGGCATGGGATGCCCCTGCTGTCTTTAATTATGGTCGTAGTTATATTAGTTTGCCTCTTAATCTGCTGTTTTACCTTCATGTGCATTGCTTGCTGTCATTGCTTGCCTCTTTATCTGCTCTAAGCTGTGCCTGCTGTTGTGCTGCTAATGTGGTGGTAAGGCCACCACATTTGAATGGGGTGAGCAGAACACAAACGTGTATGCAGCCAAACAACTGAGGTTTGCATCTGCTCAGCCCTTAAGCACATATGCAGGCAACCAAACAGTCAGCCCTAAATTGCTCTTTGATGCAATGCAGGCAACCAAACAACATGCAGATGTTGGTTTGTTGCATGTTTTTGCTTAACCTGGCTGGGTTGAGATGGGTATGAAATGCAGGTACTGTTGGAGAAGGCAACCAAACACGTCCTTAGAGTCCACCTGGGCTCCTTTTGGTTTACTTCTTTTTTCTTTTTTGCAAAATAGACCAAGATTCAATATGGCAACATGTTTTATGCAGAATCGCAAAAGGATCTATATTTCTTCTGCGTTCAAAGCTTAGATCATTCATACAGGTCCAAATTAACCAAAGGAGAGCAAAAATCACCACACACACACAGTTTCTTTTTATTCTCTTTGCCAAATCTTGAGATCCAAGAAGACAAAAAAGTGTTCATGTTGTCAGGCAAACTATCAAAGCCAAAGGTGTGTTGTAGCACACACCACAAAAATTTAGCAACTGAGCAATTAAAAAAAAAAGATGATCAGCTATTTCCTCTTTTTCACAAAAAAACACAATTTGTATTTCCAGACCACCCTCTTTTCAGAAGGTTTTCCTTGGCGACGGTGGAACTGCATTCAGCAGCTAGGACGTCTGCACGTACACGTAGCCTCAGTGGACCTCAGATATTTTCCGTGGCGGCGCCGCTCACCAGCCAATCACGCATCCTTTGTCTAGTACAAATGGCAAATTTCCGGTAGTGTCCCACAAGTCATCGGGCTTTACTGTATAAGCACTGTTTCGAAGCAGCAGTGACTAATCATTTTTAGCCAGTCCTGAATTTCTAACACCCGTGGGCAACTTACGTACCACAATCGTTAGCATGCCAACAAAATCATCAGAACGCCTCATACCCCGTGGCTGGGAAGATCAGGGAGTGCACTCAATAACCTGACCGTGTAACTGATGCGAGAAGAGTCAAGATCTTTTTGACGGCGCTATCAGTTGGCTTTTCAAGTGGCACAGGGACGCCGTCGGTGAGAAATCGCCAGCGACGCAGCGCCACCGCTAGTCTCCTTCCATCTCGTAACGGTATCCCTGCACTTATCCTCCCCGCGGTTAAACGCCACCCGTGAGGTGAGGCCCTGACTGGTCTGCAGCGCACCAATCACCTTACCGCTTACATCTCGCATCTATCCTCGTTGGCTGTCCAAGTTCGATGTGCAAGTGTGCAACCCGTGTGTATTCTGAAGGGTCTCCCCTATTCACACTCTTGCTGTATCTGCAGGTACTAGTGTCAGTGAGGCATCGTTTCTAGAACCTTCCATACTTCAGAAGCTCAGAATTTCTTGCAGGTCAGATACTCCTAGCAAACAAGTGGTACTGGTAAGGTTGCAGAGTAAGGCCGAAGACCAATTCCAAATTCTGACAAGGTAGCTTCATGTAAAATATCTGACCAGCCGACGAGAAAATGGGAGATGAAAAGTCTGAAAATGTATTTAATTTTAATTTTACTTTTTTTAACACAGTACAACCGCAGATGCTCGCATACAATCACCGGGTGCTCCTCGTGTCGTCTCCTCCAGTGCGACTGGGGGCGCTAACCCTAGCCGCTGCCTCAACCTCCTCCATCTTCCCCTCTCCCCTCGTCGTCCCTAGAGGTAGCCGCTGGGAAAGCCCGTGCGTCGCCGGTGAAGGGGACAGTGGGGATCTCACGTCCCGCTGTTGTGGCGTGGCTGAGGGCTATACACGGCGGCACAGATCTTCCTCCGGCGGCTCCTCCTCCCGCGCGGCGTCGTTCCGGTGACAACATGGGGACGACGGACTTGGCTGGGGTGTGATATATGACGCAAGGCCCCCGGTGCGGCGGTTCCAGTCACGGCGGCAGCGGCATCCCCTCCGTCGGGGATGATGGGCCAGGAGACGGCGGTGTGCTCCTCCGTACGAATCTAAGTCATGAGACTTGCCGGTCCTCGATGCGGTTGGAGCTGGAGGTGGGGATTCAGATGGGGAGAAATCCCTAGTCGGTACTGGTCGGCCACGACGCCCGTGGGCGCCGTCTTTTGTCCATGGAGACGTTCGTTAGATCTGCTTCTACCTCCACCACACCATTTCTCTTTTGGGTGAAAACTCTGCGGTGGACGGTGACGGCTTCGGGGTCGTTCCCTTCTTGAAGGCGCCACCTTGGGAGATTGTTGGCTGGTGGACACCGTTGGGTTGGCGTTAGCGACGATCTGGATCATGAGGTGGTGCGGTGTGGCATTTACCGCATCGGTGACGACAAGTCTTGGTGGCGTGACGCAGCGTGGTCTCGGCGTTGGACGTGTGTTGATTGTCGCGCGTAGAGTGGTGTCACTGCCTGACGTCATGGTGGCGTCGACGGCAATTGGGGCTGGCAAGGTCAATGTGTTGATCTCTCCTGAAGTTGGAACGATGGAAGATGGCGGCGACGGATTTCGGAGCGTGCGCATGCGGTGCGCGCATCCGGTTGGTGCTCTCGGCTTGCCTCGGGGCGGCTTAGTGAGGCTACCGGATCAGATGGTGTGCGTTGATGTCTGGTCAAAGCACATCATCAAACTAGTAGGTGTAGTAACATAGATCGTCACCAAGTTGACATTGGGTTGATCCATGTATTTGTTGTGCCAGACTTTGTTGAATAATATAATAAAGATGGTTGTGTCTATCGCTCGATGCAGAGGCCGGGGGTTATCCTCCTTTACGAAAAAATACATACAATCACCACTATGAACGTGCACACGCACACCCCTATGAGCACCTCTGAGATACTGAGCCGACACAACATCTTAGTTGACAAAGCCATCACAGACGCGTTGTAGTCGACGAGAACGGCTCCTCCCAATGAGTGGACATCAATGGAAAGACTGAAATAAATCGAAAAAATATGAGCACCGATGCCAAGTCTAGGACTAGAATCCTGATGGGTTGGTTCCACCACAAGGTATTAATCTAACCATCTGAGCTACGCTCAGTTCACCTTTTTAAGTTCAGAGTCGGTGGTGGTCCGTTCACCCTCAGCAATTACCTTTACTAGTAGAATGCCCGTGCGTTGCCACGGGCCATGAATATATTTTTTATCAGTGACATATATAAATATAATGCATGTCAAATTTCACATGTATAGAAATAAAGCACGTAACAATGGAGAAGTAATTGAAATCTACTTCACTTACGATGTACTCCAGAACAAGGAAAGTATCTTTATATAAGGTGTATTTGTTTTCTAATGAAATTCCACAATGTAAGGTGCATTCTTTCTAATTCCTTGTAATTCCGTTTTTAGCCCTCAAGAGCAAGTAAAGTATCTCTTTCCTAATTGCCTGTATCTCTCCTTGTAGCAAAAGAAGGAAAATATATCTCTCTCTCGATTGCATGTATCTCTCACTTTCCTGGACTAACTGATTTACTTGCCACAAATCAACAAATTTGCTAATGGTGATTTCGTTCTAATGTCTATAATTATGTGCCTTGTTCACCGTGCCAAAAATAATACACCTTACATAAAGAAACGGAAGGAGTAAGTAGATAAAAAATCTAACAGAATAACAGAGGGAGTACAACCTAAGATCTACTTGATGCGTTTAAGATATTTCCATATAGTGCGAGGAATGTTTTCTTCAGCTTCATTTGCATGGCACAATGTGAGTCGCATCCCGATTTAAGTGAGCTATAAATTGTAGGCTACCTACAAATCGCTTGGTTGGTATTTTCTATAAAAATGAATTATTAGAGTATGTGGCATTCATGTGACTACATAGCAGTTGTTCCTTTCTCCTTTTTTTGAAGGAAAAAAAAGCACCCACTCCTGTCACTCAATCACTGCACAACCGCCTCCCGCTGTCCCTCCATAGCTAGCCTGTTACCAGGTGTCGCCGCATCTCATATCCCCCCACGACATCATCGCCGCCATATCTCCCTGGCACCTCCCCACCACGCCATGGCGAAGCTTTCCCCCTCCTTTTCCCATCATCTCCCCTTCCTTCCACGGAGTCGCCCGCCTGCTCTTCTCCCCTTCACGGCGTGGCCCACCTCCTTCTCTCCCTGACAACCTCTCGTGCCGCCGCCTCGGCAGCGAGCCAGCGCGCCCGCCTGTCTGGCATCCTAGGCAGTCGAATCCGGTCAGGAGGTGTAGAAGGGCTCGCAGCTCTCCGTTAGTGCTAGCACGTAGCTAAACCGTTCGTATGTGGGTTGGACGACCTCTGGCACAGCAGTGTGGCATGTCGACGAGAAGGAACGATGCCCTCATCATCGGGCCCGGTCTTCTACCCCAACTGAGCCCACCAAGCATAGTCGCATTGTCTTGCCGTCGATCTCCATGACAAGGCCATCCCAAGCTGATTTCCATGTATTATATGACATCTCTAACGGGAGGGAGGCTGGGTCGATAGATAGATAAATGGAGGCGAACAAAACCAAAAAAACTTTGACGTACAAGAAAGCGTTTTTTCTGTACCACCTCTTGGTAACAGGGTAATACTCAGTGTGACACACGCATTCAGTTATTGTCAACCAACTGACATTTACAAATGCATATCTATCGCCACTCATAAACCCTCTCCCCAGAACCTTGGAAATGATCCAATGCCCGCGAAGCACGTGCGTCTCTGTTCTTAATTATTCATTTTTTTTACACTAATCAGCCTTCATTTGAGCCTAACATCCCGCAAAAGCCGGCCATGATGCCACCGAGAGTCACCACACTGCCCTTGCAGCTTGCCGTGTCGCCCTTGCCGTCCCTCTGGTCTAGCCCGTCCCATCGCTGTCCAGCCTGCCTCCACAACATGGCCTCGATCCCACCAAGCTCCGCAACATCCTGCTATCGCTCCATCTTGAAGCTCCGCCTCATCCTACAGCTCCTACACACGAGAGGGTCGACTCAGCACCCAGGCCAAACTGAGTGCCTGCCGTCCTGGTCGATGTTACATTCACCCCGAAATTCCTCTGTCTCAACCCTGCCCTGACGTCCAACGTCCAGGTTGTCCTTAATTTCTGTTGAAATATGAGTTGGGCCTTGGGCCCATCTAACAATTTGAGATTAATCTCTAAGGGCCCATATGGGATTATATGGCACTAGGTGTGGTGGGAAGTTTAGTCCCATACCGCTAGTGGAGAAGGAGTTGGACCTCCTTATAAGGGATTCTCTTCCACATGCTATTGGAGCTTGAGAAGAGAAATGGTTCCCGCGCGCTCCTCCTCCGCTGCCCGCCTCGCCACGCCACGCCGCGGGTTGCGGGATTGAGCCGAGCTCACACCTATGCGCTTCTTTTTGCCGGTCAGGAACGGAGAGTCTTTGGCAGATGGGGCCACGATCTGAGGCATCAGATCGTGGGCTGTCACCGACTTGGACGTGGGTTCAGCCCACGTCTCTCCACGCGGCCGCGCCCATATATGTGAGGCGCTGCAAACCCTAGCCGTCACGCGAAACAGATCGCATCTCTGCCTCCACGCCCACTGCCGTTCCATTGCTGCTGCTGCCGCCGGCGACTCCATCCCGTTCACCGCGTACACGGTTGACGGGAGAGCAGGCCTCCGAAATCCGTTCGTCTGTTCCCCTACTTCGTCCACGTCCGCCGCATCGACTTCGTCATCACCATGTCCACCGACGCCGACAAAGCCGCCGCCGAAGCCGAGAAGAAGGCCGCCGAGGATGCCGCTGCTGCTGCCGCCGCCGCCCCGGCTTCTGCCTGGCCTACTGGAGGGTATAACTCGTTTATCCCGCTCCTTCTGATTTCTGTTTTAGCCATGCTAGCGTTATACGTAGATGTGTCTGCGTTAGCGTAGTATGTGCTTGCATTACTAAATATCAGCATGTGTTTATTTCTGTCAATGTCATGCTAGTAATTTATTCGTGGATTAAATTAATCGAAAAATTGCCTATTTACTCAGCAATTTCTCATAGCACCGTCGTCAGGTGTGTTTGACTACAGCCGTGGCTTTACTCCAGCGAGATGTGCGGAACAGACATGGCTCTGCTCCGGCACACGACGACAACGAGCACTCTGGCCACTATGCCGACGGTGGCGCGACGCAGCAGCTCCGAACGGCTCACGAATGGCAGGTGGCGGCTTCGCCTATGGACACCACCTCCGGCTGCAGCTGTGGATCAGTGATCACCACGCGACTCTTCAAACTGGGCGAAGCCATCCTGTAGCAACGGCAGGGATGCCCAGTCGGTCAGCCCTGCCACATCGCCACTGACACGCCATCGACCTAGGGCATCCACAGTGTAGTATTTAGCCACCTTATCGCTGCCTCTATGCTCTCTGGTGCTGGCGCTATACACTGCATACACTGCCTCTAAGCGAAAATTCGCTAGCGCCGTCGCTATGCTTGGAGGCAGCCTCCAGCGACCAGAAAATACAAGCGGACCTACATGCCAGTGTATGGTTGTAAAAGATGCTCCCTGACAATTTCATGGAAAGGTTGGGATCAGCTGGGATATTGGAATTGTTTATTTCATAATAGGACTCATCTTTAGAGGCAACGAGGGGTGCTACACACTGCGAGGTTTTTGTGCATGCTTATAGATTGGGGTGTAAGGCCCACCTTGGGCATCCACAGTGCTTGGAGGCGGGCTTGCCTCCAAGCTGGGACCCACGTCTAGCCTCTAAGCTGATTGCAAAACTGCCGTAGTGTATAGCAAATTGCTTCAAGCCTCTAAGGTGGACCCATGTTTAATAAACAACTATTTTCCCAGCCAAATCCTTCACGTCCCCTTTGCATGGCCAGAACTATTTCCTCCAATGACAAGTAGGCCAAGCAGATTATTCTATTCAAACCAAAACGTTGGAGGCAGCCTCTAGGCTAAGCGTCGATGATAGCATTTTTTGCTTAGAGGCTCACACATGCAGTGTATAGCGCCAGCCTCTAAGGACTTAGAGGCAGCCTTAGAGGCAGCAAATCAACACACTGTGGATGCTCGGCAAGTCTGCCTCTACACATTGGTGATGCTCAAGCTCTCAACTCTGAAGTGGAGTCGATTACGTTACGCTCCAAGTAGTCATTTTCCTCCATAACGTTTACATTAACATGTAATCTAATTCCGTGTCTGTTTGCATTTGCTTCTCGTGAACAAAAATATGCTCCATATGTATCTGCATCACAGGCAAACGATCCATCAGCTTGCCCTTCAAAGTTCAAGTTGCGTATGTAAGCATTCTGCACAGGCTTGGACTAATTCACCTCAAGAGAATTGAGTGTTTTTACATCATTGTTATATTGTCAAGATGACACTAATGATAGTTAAAACTTTAAACTTTTGGTTAAAGCTACCAAAGTGTAGAGCACTTCAAATCTCTCTTTCTATATGCAAAGACACCTCAAGTGAGAAGACCATTTAATAGTGATGTCATGTCTATAAGTTGGAGAAATTCTGCCACAACAAATAATACTCCATGCGTTCCTAAATATAAGTCTTTTTAGAGATTGCAATAAGAGACTACATACGGAGCAAAATGAGTGAATCTACACTCTAAAATATGTCTATATACATCCGTATGTAGTTTGTATTGAAATCTCTAAAAAGACTTATATTTAGAAACAGAGGGAGTATATGGAGACGAAGGACGAAACTTATATACATGTGAACTTGCAATCACTTACGTTATACCTCCAACAGTTCAACCATTTGTTGCTGATACTAAACTCTGTTTTTTGAAAAATGTTGGGCTGACCCTCTGTGTTATGAGAAGACATTCTAATACTGTAATAAAATAAACTCAAATAGTTTCTCTTCCTTGCATATTTTCTCCCAGTGGTCATGGTGTCTCCTTAACCACCATCTCATTGCAAGAAAACAAATTGACATATCTCTTCATCCGCCCTTACACTAACATAACTTGGGAACACTATCAAGTACTCCCTCTGTAAAGAAATATAAGAGCGTTTAGATCACTACTTTAGTGACCTAAACACTCTTATATTTCTTTACGGAGGGAGTACTTACATTTGAAGGAGCTCCACTTTTGTACATGTGTTTTAACAAACAATTCATTTGTACAAGAGACATATAATTTACTGAATGCTAGTAGAAACAACTATCGTACAACTAATCTACCGAATGCTACTCAAAAGAACTATCGTCAACTAATATCCCCCCCCCCTCCTCTCTCACTCACTCACTCACTCACTCAGACGGCGGACATGGATGGGAATCAGAGCAAGTCCAGTAGCCTAAAATCTCTCCCCAAAATCTCAACCGCTAGTTTAGTCTCATATATTTTACTTATGTTGGGGAACCAAGGAATTCATATGTTCATTATAGTAATAGTAATGCCCTGCATTTAAATTCAGTGATTAGATTATTGCCACTGTACCAAAAATAACACATGAAACAAACAACCAAATGAATTTTATTTTATTTATATTTTCTATAACACAAAAACAAACAACAACAAAAAACACAATGGTAGCAGCAACGTACACATCTAGCAGCATGAAAAAATTGCAGACAGTCCACACACATCTCTCTAGCAAAAATCTATCGGATCACATAATTGCAAAATCTGCCATCCTTCACATCTATACTAATATTGCAATCGGCACCGTGATGTCGGCGGCAACCGTCTTCACTACTCCCTCTCTCCGTCACATATTGGGTGTAATAACATCTTACATCATGGGACGGAGGGAGTAACATTCACCTGAGTGAAGATATATTAATACGAGCAATCGATGAATGCATAATAACAAGGCCCGTATACTGAGAGTTTGCAATTTCCAGTACATAAAAGGAAGCATAAATTATTTTCCTACAAGCAAAATGCTTTACATACCTCAACAATTGTCCCCCTTGTAGCTAAACTTCCAGACATGGTGCGCCAACATTTAAGAAAATCCATGATAGCTGGGATCCATGATAGCTAAACTTCCAGCAATAGTGCCAAAACAATTTTAGGATATGTAACAGCACAGAAGAACATATGGGACCATGACAGCGTTGACCGAGCATTGTCCCCAAAATTTATGCCTTCCTCTTCCATCAACATATTAATCCTGGTAAGTAAAAACACAATTGGGCTGAGAAATCAGCAAGTAATTTTCAAACCATTCATATGAGTGTAGTAACAATGATTATAGCCAAGTATTGGAATATGAGATTCATTGGCAAATTACAGAACCACAAATTTATTTAAAACTGACAGAAGAAAGGGAATAATATTGCATATTTTTCACCTTTTAAGAGTGCCACTTCATTACAGACATGAACTTTACATGAATTAAAAGGGATAGGGGTTTCAATTCTTCAGTTCATCCCCTGTAGAAATATAATGAGTATATCTACTAATAAATCTAATGGTTCCAATAAATTGATATTTTTAGTTGACAACATAGGAAAATTGTGTTTGAACTACATCTATAAGGAAGTTGACTAAAAGGTGAGTAATCATCTACAAAAACATGCATCTATACAACGCAGGAGCAACTGAATGTGTTGCATCTGCGTCCAACCTCTAACTCTCATGCTGAAGTCATCTACATGTATACAGTGAAATCTATGAAACAGAGACAGCAGAACCTTAATTCCTGCAGTATGTAGACATTTGAAGCAAGCATGCAGCTAATAAAAAAACTGAATATGAAGCTCCGCAGGTCATTTGTTGGTCCTAACCACTTTAGATCCTTCATCACATGTATGCAGCTTTGCCCATGGAACACAAAGCAGAATACATATTGATTCCATCGGAGACGAATGATGTATTGTCTTTCAATCCAAATCCAAGAAAGGAAGAGTTATAGTAATCAAAAGTTCAAAATTGATATGTCGTGATTACCAGTTGACATAATTTGTGGGCGCTGGGCGGCTTGACAATTGCAAGTAATTTTTGGGCGGCTTGATAGTTGGACCAGTATTTGTCCGTCACCGCCGTTGAAACCTGCAGTCCAAAACCTGCAAGTAATTTTTGGGCGGCTTGTTAGTTGAAGACGACCTCACCTGCAGTGCGGCCAAAACCTGCAGTCCGTCATGTGCCTCAAGTCGCCACCACATTGAAGCCCCGTCGCCCTTGCTACCCAGCATCTTATCACATCCCCTGAGCCCTAGATGCCCCTCATCGGTGCCAGGGAAGTCGAGGAGCAGTGGATGGGCTACGGACGCGGCACAGATGGAGAGGATCTGCGGGGATTGGCGGCTGTAGCGTAGGGGAATGACCGGGTGAGCCCGGTCGGGGACGGGGTCGCTGAAGGTGGAGGAGGAGGAGGTGGTGGAGACGGTGCGAAGGGGTGTGGGCGTGAGGCCATGGCGGTGTGGGGTTACGGCAGAGGAGGAGGAGGCGTGGATGTTGGGGAGGGAGATCGAGATCTTTTTTTTTTTGAGGCAAGGGAGATTGAGATCTGGGAGTCGGGAAGGAAGCCAGCCCAAGAGAACGGGGGGCAACGGGTGTGGCCCACCAGTCGGCGCTCGCGCTAAGAAACCGAGCTAGTGTGCGAGACGAACGAACGACAACGTACTTACCATCACGAGAAAACTAACGTAATTTTGATGACGTATGAAAAATTAATTAATGTGATTGAGCGATTTATGGTAAGGTTAATTAATTTAGATTTGATCTTTAGAGATTGACGGTGATTGATTCTTTCACATAAAGACATTACTAAATAAATTGCGCCAGCATGGAAAGTTCTGATCCGTTCAGATTTTTTTCGTTGTGTGAGAGGTGAGGCGAAAATAAACCGGTGCAGTGGTGGGAGGGGAGACGAAAAAAAAACCAGACGAAAGTGAGAGACGGAAAAAAACCGTGGAGGCTATCCTACCAAGTGAGACATTAGGAGTAGAGAAGTTTACCTGAAAAAACCTTAAGCTGAGAAAATTTAATTATGATACATTATACGCAGAACATAGATGCATCTTGATCTTGATAATTTTAAAATGGTTTTGATATAAGCTAGTGTTTTGATAATTTACTGATAATTTTCCAAAGAAATTAGAAACTACACTGACATAAGTTAGTATTTAAAAATTCATTATGAACTTTCTGAATAACACACGAGAAATTAACTAATGAGTTTCGAAATTCTTGTAGAGCTAACGTTGCCTCAGAGTGATTTTTTTAGGGAACACTCTTTGGTGCGTCCGAATCCACGCATGAATCTTAAAGCGGTGACATGTGGCAATTGCCATGGGGTACACTGTTCTCACATGCACCCTCTCAAGGAACAATGCAATGGTTCGCTCACATACACCATCCCTAGGAAAAGATCATGTGTGTAGCATGACACCCGCCACAAGTAGCATTAGTAACTACTTGAAGTATGTATGGCAACCACTTCGCACAACATTGCAATTCCGCCTCTTGTAGCATGTGCCGCTAATACACACCACAATGCAGCCTGTTTCTAAAACTGCCTCCGTTGATTCTACCCGCAGACGGTTATTCTTTTTTTGGCAACATAAACCCTGAAAGATTCCTACTCAAGAGCAAAATCTCTTCAGGCGAGAGCAGCTATCGTCTCGCCCTAAGCGAGACATAGCTCTCGCGGTGTGTAACGCATTGGGCAAGTGCCAATCGTGCACCCCCCTCCCTCGCGCAAACGCTAAATGGGCTGGCCCAGTGTGCTCTGCCCATCATTAATCTGGCCATATTGATGACTTTTTTGAACAGTTTTTTCATCCAGAACTTTTTATTTCAGTTGGCCTTGTGTTAAAATACTTTTCAAAATTCATAAATAAATCAAGGATTTCAAATGATGTTCCTGAACTACAAAAAATGTTCCTATATTTTAAAAATAATTTTTTATTTTAGTTTTGTTCTGATTTAGAAAAACATGAACTATAAAAATATTCTATATTTTCTAAAAATTTATGAATTCAAATTATTTTCATGAAATTTAATTCTTTTTATGTATTTTTGAGATATTTCTCAATTTCAAAAGTATTCCTAAAATTCCAAATATGGTCATGAATTAAAAAGATGTTCACAAATTAAAAAAAAAAAATTCTAAAATTCAAGAATTTTAAAAATATCCTCGGTTTTCGATTATTTTCACAAAATAAAAAATGTACAAATGAAAAGAAATAAAAACACTCGAAAGAGAAGTGGTGAGAAAATCAAATAAAAATACAGCCCCCCCCCCCCCCCCCCCCCCCAAAGAAAAAGAAAGAATAGCCGATGGGAATAGACTCATAATAAATGCACAATTGGGCCCCACCCATGTAGCGATGTAGTGAGTTGGTGGTACAGGTTTGACACACAGGCAAATAGAATTTGTCACTCTATGTGGCAAACTGTCGACCCACCGCACAAAATTGTCGATCTAACTGGGTTGGCCCATTTTAGCCTTATACACATCCTGGTTTTGGAAACATTCTAAAAGGTTTTTGACAGGTTCACATCCAGTTTTCTTCTTTTTATGGATTTGTTCTTTCACCAGTTCTCTTTGGTTTTGCCTTTTCTTTTCGAAAATTTCCATTTTTTAAAATGTTTGCAAACCATTTTAAAAATTAGACTTTGAAAAATGTGCGAAAATTTTAAATAATGTTAAGTTTTCCAAAAAAATCAAAATTTTAGAGATGTTCCCATTTTAATCAATATTTCACAAAATAAAATGTTTGAGTATTTTAAAATGTATTTCAAGAATTTAAAAAATGTTCTCATTTTTAAAGAAAATCACGAAATCAAAAACCGTTTGGGAATTTTAAAAGGTTCATGTCTTCACAAATTATTCAGAATTCCAAAAATGTTTCCATTTGTTAAATTTATTCATGAATTATAGAAAAATTGAGAATTTTCAGAAATTGATTAGAATATTTTAAAAAAAAGTTCATGTTTTCAAAAATTGGTTCCAATTTCAAACAGTTGTTCATAATTTCAAGAAATGCATGCGTGTTTTAAAAAATACTCTGGAAATTTTAGAAATGTTCAAATGTTTAAAAAAACCTCCATTTTAAATAAATAATTTTCAATAATATCCAAACATTTTGTGAGAAAAATGATTGAAAACGGAAATGAGAAAAAAAAATGAAAATAATCATGAACAAACAAAGCACTGGTAGTGGACACCTAACAAAAAGGGCTTATCGGCCCACGATCATGCCATGTGCGGCACCCGTCCAACTTTATGTAGTATACGTCAAATAAATGAGAGTAACTAGTCAAAGGGTACCCGTTGCGGGAGTCCCGCAAGGATCACTTTGGTGGGCTGAGAGCGTGTCAAGTGCTGCATCCAGCCGCCGCCACGTGTCGTGTGCTGGGTGCTCCTTTAGGATTTTTTTTTATTTTTCCATATGCGTTTTCGGGTTTTGGATTGTTTTTTTGGCTTTTCAGTTTTCTATAGGTTTTGGAGAATAAAATTCAATTTCCTTTTTTGCGCGAATTTTTGTGTGTGCTTTCATGAGAAGCACATATTTGCTTCTCGTGGATGAATAAATTTGCTTCCACGAGAAGCACAGTTGTGCCTCTCGAAAAGGAAAAAACGCATTTTTTTGTTTCCATGAGAAGCACAGATTTGCTTCCGTGAGAAGCATAGCTATGCCTCTCGGAAGGAGAAAAAAACACATTTTTTTCTTTTGTGAGAAGCACGGATTTGTTTCTCGTAGAGTCACATATTTGTTTGTGCGAGAAGCACAACTCTACCTCTCGGAAAAGAAAAAAACATGTTTTTTTTTGCTTTCACGAGAAGCACATATTTGCTTCTCGTAAAGGCACAGATTTGCTTCCGCGAGAAACACAGATTTGCTTCCACGAGAAACACATATTTGCTTCTCGTGGAGGCACAAATTTGTTTTCGTGAGAAGCACAGTTGTGCCTATCGGAAAGAAAAAAAGTGATTTTTTTTGCTTCCACGAGAAGCACAGAGAGGCACAGATTAGCTTCCGCGAGAAGAATAGTTATGCCTCTTGGAAAGGAAAAAAATATTTTTTCTGTGCTTCTCGTGGAGGCACAGATTAGCTTCCGTGACAAGCACATGTCGGAAAGGGAAAAAGGTGGGGAAAACTGTGCTTCCGGCTTCGGATTTTTTTCTTCTGTTTTTTCGGGGGTTTTCGTGAAAAAAAGCTCGTCGGAACTTATTAACATGAGATCTAATTTCGAAGATCTCGACGCGAGAAATTCAACGATAAAAATAGTTCGAGATTTGGATGCACAGTTCAACAGATAAAACGTTTTGAATAAACGAATTTACGAAAAAGGAAAAACTGCTAGGTTGCGACAAGTGACGCACATGAGTGCGCCACTTGTCAACGCTTGAGAAGGTGGGAGTGACCTTTGCAAGGGTACTCCTTAACTAGTGATTTTGCAAATATATCAATCTGTATGGACATGATGTTTCTAAGCTCGAGCTCAAATGAGCTCGGGCGAAGAGTAAAATTCCAAAAAAAAACTAAACTTTTTTGGGGGCAAATATTGACAAATGTTTTGAGTGCTCACAAAATTTCATGAAGGAATGACATTCATGGAAGTCGTGGGAAAAAAAATCGATGCTCCAAAAGTGTTATTTTCGAAAGCATTTTGAAGTGCTGCTTTTTTTTTTGGCACAACTTCCACAAATGGAATTTCATGATAAAAATTTGCAAGCACTCAAAACATTTGTCAAGGTTCATAAAAAAAGGCCCTCTTTGATTCACATGAATTTTGTATGATAAATAGCTTTGGATCCCTTTGATTTGTAGGAATGGATTCATATTCCTATTCCTATGTAGGATAGAAACCCATCCTTCACATTTCAAAGGAAAAATAATAGCCTAGGTCAATAAAAAAAATCCTATCCTATGCTTCAAATGACATCTCTTTCTTTATAGGAATTGAGATACATATCTTACTTCCTATGATTTTTCTATTCTATGATATTCCTATCATGTGAACAAAAGAAGGTCTCAATTTTTTTGAATTTGTCTTCAGTTTTCTTCTTCAGATTTTCCTGTTCATCGCGAGCGAGCTCACGAACAGAAGATGACTTTTGGACATATATCGACTTGTCGCCTGTGGGGAGTTGCTATGGGTTGCTTCTAGCGAGTAGTACGCGAAGCATCGCTCGCGTGGGACGCTCACGTGCTTGTGCGCCCACTCTACATGGGTCTGGCCTAGCATGCAATGGCAGAGCTAGCGAGCGAAAGCACACGTTGGTTTTTTTTTTGTCGGTTTAATTTTAGTTAAAACTCGCAAATAAAAAAAAATCATGAATTTTGAAAATTTCCGTGTATTTCAAAAAATCGTTTGTGACTTTGAAAAAGTTCAAGAATTTGAAAATTGTCTCGTGAAATATATTCATGAATTGGAAAAAAGTTCATGAATTTCAAAATTCTTTGTGTATTTGAACAAAATGTTAGCAAATTTGATATAAGTTTGTGAAAAAATTATTCAGTGAAAAATGTTTAAGAATTTGAACAAACTTCACAAATTTGTAAATTGGTTGCGTGTTTCAAAAAAATGTTTGTGAATTTGTTATAAGTTAAAGAATTTGAAAATTGTTTAGTGAACGAGATTTGAAAATTATTCAGTGAAAATGTTCGTAAATTTAAAAATTGTGCATGGATTTGAAAATAATCCGCGTACATTATTCATGAACTTATATCAAACCGGAACCAGAACACCGTGCCTACCGCTAAAATGGGCCGGCCCACTTGCTCGCTGGTGCTACCGCCTTTGTGCGTTTTAGCGCCAATTTGCCGCAACGAGCGGCAGATAGGATTTGTCAGAGCCCGTGCTCTCAACCTTATGCTTTGCAGTAGCCTGTGCAGCACTTGAAGTTGGTCCTCCAAATTTGTGAGCTGAAGCCTTTTCTAGGTTTGCTTCAGAGCTTCTTCAGGTTCTTCGTCGGACTTTACATAGTATAGTTTTGTAGTGTTAATTGCCCACTGGAAAACAGAAGGGACCCGAAGTCCTCCTATTCCGGGCACAAGTCGACGCAAAGACTATGTATCGCTCTTTGCGAGTAATACTAGCGCCATCGCCTGCTGCAGCATATATTCGGCCGGCCCATTAAGCCGCGCTAGTATAGGTGCGGGGCGTGAACCAACGGCTGGTTTAGGAAACTTCTGGAACCTTGGGAAGGTTCCAGAAGGTCTCTTTTACCGTTTTTCTTTTTTTTTCCTTATATCTTTTTTTCAAATGCGCGAACATTTTTCAAATTCGCAAACATTTTTTTTATTTTTTGAACTATTTTTTTCAAACTCATGAACATTTTAAAATTCGTGAACATTATTTTTAAATTCACGAACATTTTTCACTGATAATTTTCAAATCTCGTTCAATGATTTTTTTTATAATTCATGAACTTATATCAAATTTGTGAAGATTTTTTCAAATCCGCGAACATTATTTTGGGCTTCTCCGTGCTGATCTACAAAAAAACATCACCCTGTCTCCTGTTCTCCTCCTCGATTTCAACTCCTAGCTTGCCCTTCCACCTCTTGTTTTTTATCCGTACTAACCTAATACCGACTTGGGTCTTGTTGATATTCACACGGCTTAATTTGATGTATCGTTATGGTTGTTGTACTAGTTACGATCTCATATCGGCTGAGAGAAACACGTACAGGCGATTTGGGTTCCCTCGCCTCCCGTCGGCGCCGCCGCCGATCTGCCTCGCTTCTGTGGCCTTCGGGCCATGGAGGCGGGGTGGATCTCGGCCCCCGTCGGCGGGAGGGCTCCGTTTTCCTGGTTTTAGGGTTAAGGTTTGGTGGTACGACGCTCAGGTGGTGGTGGTGGCGTCTTGTCCAATAAAGTCTCCCAGGCTTCAGCCCCATCGCAAAAAAAAAGAAAAAAAGGTTACGGTACTAGTTAATCCTGGATAGAGCATGTGCGGACTTCCAAGAAAATGTAGTGGTGAAAGCGAACGAGCTGCTGCGGAAATAATACTAGTACAGTGGTGGTGAAGGTGGGTGGTAGGGATAGGAATGTGTCGTGCATTACAGTGTAACAGGTAGGAGTTGTTCCTCCTTTAATTTCGCAACTTGATTCTTGAATCTTGATCACAGTGTTTGCCTCCTTTAGACAGTGCACATGCGTCTTATATTTGCCAGTTGGTTACACCAGCCTACCTACTCGATGCCGTGCTGTAGATTTTTCCTCTGGGTCACACCACCGCTGTACGGCTAGGCAGGAATGTGTCCCGGTATGCCCTTGCTAGCTATTGAACTGGCATGCCATTGGTTTTATAGGAAAACTGTATTGATGAACCTGCAGGTTGCTTTTTGCGTGCAACATCTAACTCTGAAGATCTTTTACAGTACATCTGACTCTAAAGATACTATGGTTGCACATGAAGATGTTTAGCAGATCTAATCTGTTGACTGAAAATATTTAGATTTTGGTTTTTATCTATTATTATAGGTGGAGGCCAGTATTTGAGACCACCAACCTTCATGTTCACAGAAGGTGTGTTTACTGCACTTCATTCTTCGGACCACATTACATTTATTTTGCTTAATCTGTGTTTCAGCTTTTTAATGGCTGTGACCTGTGTCTACAGGTGCTTTTATGCTCCTCCAGTAGAATTTTTCCAGGTCTAGAATTTGTGTATTTGATTGATAATGCGAACTGAAGAAACACTACTTTGGCTTTTCACCATATTACTTCAATGAGGCATTCTCCAATCTCCATGCATGGCACTTGATGGAATCCATTCAGGACTGGTGGGCTAGTACAAGCGCTGAGGGCACCCACAACAGAAAAGCTAGGGCTTCGCTTACAATGCTTGTGTCATGGACGGTTTGGAACGAGCGAAACGCAAGAGTATTCCGGCACAAGAGCGCTCCACCGCCAATCCTACTACAATCTATCACAAATGAGGCGAACCTCTGGATTGCCGCAGGGGCGAAGAAGCTAGGGTCGATTTTAGTGCGCGAGTAATCATCCATGTCGGATTTTGGGTGTGTGTTGTAACAAACTATATTCTCTTCTTATTTAATGGATGAGGCAAAGCTTTTGCCTCCGTTTCAAAAAAAAAAAAAAAAAAATCTCCATGCATACAGATCTGATTTCAGTGGTCACATCCTTTTCATCCTACCCTTTTAGCATATTGCAATTTACAGTACAACTCGAGGAAGAGGTAAGGCTCTTCGGATGGAAGTAGTTTCTACTGGGAAGGCCCCGTACAGAAGATTTCCATCTAAAAGAAAATAGACCTCCTGTTGCTGTCCTCCTGATCTTGCTAGAAAGTGATTGAAGATTCAGAAATCCCCTCATCAATGTAGATATTATCAGTAGCTAAAGTTAGATGGTGACTAACGGAGGATAGCTGATATTGGCATTTAGGTGCAGCCATGGACATGTGCAGGGCCGCCTTATATACCAAAGTGTATAGAGACCCTTGAATTAAAAAAATACAAAGTGAAGACAAATGCTCACTATCGTCCCATTCATTACTATATGCTCCACAAAGATTTGCATGTTTCAACAATCAGTATCATCCCCATTATTCAGATGCACATTTTAAGTGGGAAGAAGGAAGTATATTACAGTAATAAAAATGCAAAACACCAGTGCAATGGGAAAGATATTTCAGTTCAGTCATGCATTCCCCTCAAAAGAAGAAAATTCACATCATCACCAGAAGACCTCGTCTCTCTTTTCTTCAGTGGCAACACCTTTTTTCCTTTTTCCCTTTTCTTGTGAAAACCCAAAGTTTGCGTCTTGATGATGCTACTCAGAGGACGAAATCGTCTCTCTTTCATCCTCTTTAGCAACTGCCTCTTGCTGTTCCATCTGTTTGATTTTAAAATTTGCCTCTCTTCATACGGGCTGCATTTTCCATCTTGCACCCTCACCAATTTTTAAGTTCACACTGCAAGTGAAGGGTGGAGAGCACATCGGCGGCCGTTGCAAATTTTCCGCTCTTCATACGACTTGCATTTTTCATCTTGCATTCTCACCAATTTTTAAGTTCACACTGCATATGAAGGCCGGCCAGCACGTCGGTGGCCGTTGCTATTGTCGCGTGAGTAGGTCGGGGTCGGGCTCGTGGGAGTGAACAGATAGAGAACGATCAACCAACTTTTTTTTCTCCTCCCTGCCCTATGCTTAGTTGGCATTGGTTGGTGAGTTGGCACTGCCCAGTCAGCTGTCAATGTGGTCAGCGGCTCAGCGCCAACTTAGCAGCCAATGCCTAGGGTTGGGAGGAGTAAAAAAAAGTTTCTGCTTGGAGGGAAGTACAGATTCAAGAAAGTTAAGAACATCTACGGCCGCATACACCAAATCTGACCCCTCGAACGACTACGGACGCGCATGTGTGCGTCCGCGGACAGTGACCGGTCACACCTCAAATTATTGTTTCCATAACCGGACACCACAATTACGAATTCTCAAATCTATACAATTACATGCAACGTGAACATAATCTTGAGCGGAGCTCGCCCGGCTCCGCCATGTCCATGTCTGGCGGCCGGGTGTGCCCTTCGGAGTGTTGGTGCGGTTTTTGGGCGAGGTAGAGTAGGACACGGGAAACGCACCAGCTCACGGGACTCGAGGCGCCGCCGTCTCCCATGCCCTACTCTTTCCTCGTCGGAGCCCGTGGCCTGCACGTCGCGGTCGATGTAAGGTTGACGATGGATCCGTTGTGGTCGAAGCCCGACACGTCCACCAGGACACGGTTGCAGCGCGTTGGGATGGCGGCTTCCCTTACCGGCGCCAGAGAGTGCAACTCCGCCTCGTCGACGTCTTCCATGAGGGCTACGACGGCCTCCCGCCCCCTTTGCCTCGCACGGCGGGCACGCCTCGCCATAGCCTCAGCTGACGGGCCACGGAGGGCCTCCGAGTTGGCGCGCCAACGAAGGGGCGCGCGCCCGCCATGGCGTTCGGACGCTAGACGGACTGCACTGTTTCTGGGAAGGCAGCGGCTGGCGACGCGCCTCGCGCCGGATCCAAGCGCCATTTGGGCGGACGCTATGGATTCCCACTAGATCGAGTCTGACCGATGTCGGGAGTTCTCCTCGTGGGCGCGGCGGGCGCCATGCGGATGACCATCTCCTCCTCCGGCCCGACTAGGATGAGGTCCCAGTTACTAGATCAGGTGACGGAGGACTCGGATCCGCTGCCCGCCATGCCGGAGACGGCCGGAAGGGAGCTTGGGGCGAGTGAAGTGGCTAGGGTTTGGTCCGAGGAGCGGATGGGGCGAATATATGTGGGGCCAGGGTGGGCCAGTGCTACTCCCGCATGAGTCGTTGGGTTCCAAGATTTATCGAACCAGTAAGAGCTTCAAGCTAACATGATAGCAACACCTGCACACAAACAAATAAAATACTTGCACCCAACGTGGCTAGGGGGTTGTCAAGCCCCTTATCTTGCTAGTTACAAGGTTAAAAACAAATAGATAGATAGGTAGTGGTATAGTGAAAACGGCAAATAATAAAAGGCAAATGAAGAGGGAATTTTATAGAAATTCGTATTAATGGAGAATTAATAGGTATCTCTCTCGAAAGCAGGCAAATGGCATGGTAACAAATTACTGTTGGGCAATTGACAATAAAAGCAATCTTTATGACTATGATCATTCATGACATATTCTCATATAGACATTATGTTCGTGATAAGTAGGCCGTTAAACTTACTGACGTCTACTACTAATACTCCACCCAAGACTACTATCCAGCATGCATCTCAAGATATTAAGTTTACAAGAAACAGAGTATTGCAATAAGCAAGATGACATAATGTAGACAAAAAGAAATCTAGCAATAAGATTAAATCCCGTCGCTTTATCTTTAGTGGCAACAATACAATACGTGTCTTGACCCTTATTGTCACTGGGTTAGAGCACCACAAGATCGAACCCCTTGCTATGCACCATTCCCTCTGAAAAACTACTCATCAATTTTAGCCAGAGAAGCCAAATAGGTCGGAAAGCATACATAGCTACTTAATTATACAGCAAAGAAACTTCAAAAGATTCAATAATATTCAGTAAACAATCTAATCATAAATTCACAACTCATCATGTCCCGGCAAACACACCATAGAATTACATCGGATTGATCCCAATCACAAAAGGAAGAATGGGAACATGGTTTTGAAGATCCAAAAACAGAGAGAGAACCATCTAGGTACTACTATAGACCCGTAGGTCGTAAAAGAACTACACACACATGGTCATATCGACAGGGCTCTAGAACAGAGCTCCAGATGAGATCTCTTCGGAACAAAGATTTGCGGTAGCGATAAAATTATTCTGGAGGTACGATAGATGGTTTCGGTATTTATAGGGAATTATGGCGGTGGAATTGGACTAAAACTATAACTGAGGGCCCTACAAGTTCAAGAGACATAGCCACCCCCTGGTCGCGCCACTTGTCCTTGTGGGCACCTCGAGGCTCGTCTTGATCTCTCCCGAAGCTGCCTGCGTTTCTTGTTGCCCCAAAAAAATCATGTTAAATCGGCAACATATTTTGACCTCCATAGATATTGATTTCCTGCGAAACCAAAAACAAGCAGAAAACAGGAACTGACACTGGACACTAAATTGTAATAGGTTAGTCCATCAAAATAATATAAAGTGCTATAAAAAGAGTATAAAATGATAATATAATTGCATGAAACAATAAAAAATTATAGATATGTTTGAGACGTATTAGCCGGCGTGGGCCGGATCCCATGTGGCGGACACGCCCGGGCCTCCCCATATCTGCCCCAGATTTGGGAGGGGTGCCGGTCAGCCTGGGCTTTTTGGGCCGATATGAGGAGCCCGTCAAAGTCGTAATTTTTTGACCAGTAAGTGACCGGGCCGTCCGTCCGGGTGTATAGGGAGGTTTTGGGCGCCCGGCTGTAGTTGCTCTAACGGGTAGCTTCTTATAGGAATTCATTTTCTTTCTTTCAAAAGAGTAGCAACATACCCCCTCTGTAACAAAATGCATGACGTTTTTTATGGCCTATGCAAAACCAAAAAGCATCGTACATTTTGGTACAGAGGTCGTACCATTTTTTTCTTCCTAATTTCGATCTACTGGGTGGTTTGTCGACGCCGAGCTTGTGGTTAGCCTCTCCATCCCCTTCCCATCTCCAGCATCAGTTCACTCCTCACAATTGGAGCGCACAAATAGTAGGCCACTACTACTCAAACCGTATGGCCATTTCTCTCAAGAAAACAGCAGGAGCACTGCCCTTCCATATTAGATGAAAAAATAAGGATATGTACAAAGGTGCCGAGTTCTTCAAGGGAGCTCGACGATGTAGGGGAACGCAGCAGAAAACAAAAAATTTCCGACCTACGCACCGGCCCAGGACCACTATGGAGACTGCATATAAGGTTTGATCTTTTCGTTACCGACTCGTAGCGCAGCGGAAGTAGAGTCGATGACGATCGTTGGTGCAGATCCCCGCAGCTAGGATTTACAACCTCCCAACCGCGATGATGTACTCCCTCGACTGCCCCTCGGACAGCCCTCCGGGAGGCAGTCGGACAGTCCCTCGGACGGTGTCGCGGACAGCCCTTCGGGAGGACCCTCAAAACTCGGACGGTCACTCGGACAGCCCTTCGGGAGGCACTCTCGAACAAAGACCGAAACTACGATCTCTCTACAGAGTTGCACACATACGGTGTCATCTATCCGGCAGGGCTTCGCCGTCCAGAACTAGTTCCCACCGGAACCCAGACAACCTTTCGGCTCTACAAAACTATTTCGCGGGGAGGAAGAGAGAAGGCCAGATCATGCATGGCTTGTGTATGTTGAGCAAGAGTGAGCGTGGAGAGCTCCTCTCCACCTCCTTTTATAAGAAATCCCAAGGGGTAGGGTGCCATTTCCAAAAACCCAAAATGCCCATGAATGGAGCCCTCCACAAGGGCATAAAGGGGAAGTAATGGAGCAAGTGGGGCTCCATGGAGGAGCCCCTCATGTGGCCGGCCAACCCTCATGGGGGCCCCCCAAGGGGGGTTTCTTAGCCCCCAAGTCCTTCTAGAAGCCTTTTGGTAAAAGCCCTAAAAGGTGGCTTTCCATAAAGTAACCAAAAAGCACTTTCACTATTCACGGAAACATTTTTTCGCGACCGTTAAATCCGAAAATATTTCTGTGGGCCTTAGAACAATTCTAGTACCCACTAAAATGATTTTGGACGCGTTCCGAAACAATTCCGGATTAGTGATTTTCATCTGCGAAAAGCAAACAAAACGGTTTCGGCAGCTCCGGAACATTTCCGGGTTTTTTCTCCGAAAAATCCCAGAAGTTCCCAAACCAATTCTGGCACCCTCCAAGAATTTCCAGACGTGTGCCGAAACCAATTTGACTTAATGGTATACCCTGAAACAACTTTTCAGTTTTACCGAAACTATTCCGGTGTTCTCTCTCCGGAACTTTTCCGTTGTCTTCGAAACTTTTCCGGTGACTTTCTCTCAGACTCCCTGTCTAGTATTCAGCATATAGATGACCCTTAAGCGTGTGACCCTATAGGTTCGGTGAAGTATAGACATGACTGGAACTCTTTCCGATCAATGATCAACATCGGAGCCGTGGACACCCATATTGACCCCTATACCCACACGAATGAATATTCGAGTGAACCTCCAGTTGCCGTGTGCTATTCCTGTTGCTTCGCGATATGTTACAAATACCCGAGGTGAGAATCATCGGCATCCCCATGGATCAACAACTTGTCCACTATGCCAGTTACCTCGTTGCCGATTTTGTTCTCTTTTCTCGTTCCCGTGTTCCGGCATCTCTGTGATCAAATCACAATGTGTCTGGCCATACGATGGTGGATACCGTAACACCGAGAGGGCCCAGAGATATCTCTGTATCATCGGAGGAGCAAATCCCAATCTTGAGCTATCAAGTTACTTGACATACTTTTCCATGAACCCGTAAGTCGCCGTAATAGCCACCCATTTACGGATGACGTTTAACAAACCCCAAAGTTCATGAAACAAGCATGAAGAAAACCGATACTCTCATGGTCTAAGGAATTATGCAAACGTTAACTTTCTCTGTGTTATTAACCATTAACTTGTGACGAATGTATCTCATAGCATAACATCAATTCGGGTCGATTCAACACAAGTGTTCTCTTAACATTGTGCTCTCAAAGTTGCCGGCATAGTCATGCCCATGATCAGGAAAACAGAACCATCATGCAACACTTGAGCTAGTCTTAGAGGCCAGACTAGGAATACATTTTATCGTTTATTATTCCACACGTGCATATGAGTCTTCCTTCGAGCCTCGTGGTTATTGCAGACTCGAGAACCATAGCAGTTATAGCATGGAACATAAACATAATTATGAACATGGAGATAAATAATAACATTTATTATTGCCTCTAGGGCATATCTCCTACAGACTCCCACTTGCACTAGAGTCAATAATCTAGTCAATGCTAAAACACTTTACACCTATGGCATACCGGTGTAAACATGCTTCGCTTGTGGTATAGTCTGATGTCCAACGGATCTGACAACTTCAGTTCCGTGTGTATCTCTGCATATCCTCGCGTTTTCATGCTTTCACAAAATTCATATTTTGTGTGGACTTGGCTTCGTATATATGTGAATCACTGGTCAAACCTTGATTCCTCAGACTGAGCTATGGAGCAACTATCTTCAATAGTGTTCCATTGACCAAAGCCATCTTGGAACCATACTAAGTTCATGAACGAACTGTACGATTCAACATCTTCCATGTCGCTTTGAAAGCGGCAACATACTTAGCCTTTTGTTATAGAATTCGCCACATTATCCTGTTTGGAACAATTTCCAACTATCGTGCCACCATATTGTGTATTACACAAAACCATTAACTTAAATCGAAAATCGCATGGAGCATTGATGAATACTGTATCGATGTAATTACTTACAACGAGCACTTCATAATCTCTGCTTGCGAGAAAATATGTCATCAGTGCTACTTTAGTACTTAATGACATTTTTCACTGTTGTCCCATGATCAGTACTTTGATCACTTTGGTATCTATACTCGCAACAGCTTTGGGAGTATCGGACATATCTGGTTGTTTTACATACCATGGAATACATGATTAATCCAAACATGAAAGTGTGTGGAATCTCCATCATGTATTTTGCTCATCAGTGTTTTGGGACACCGAGTCTTGCAAAAACCCTTTCCATGTGACTTCGGCAAGAATCACTCCTTGGCGTTTTAATGCTAAACTGTTTCAGCATCTTGTCAATATGTATTTTTGGCTTTAGACTATTAGGCAATTCTATCTCGTAGATAAATATGCCTAATATCAAGGCTATTTAGCCCAAGCACTTCATCAAAAAGCTATTTTCAATGAAGTCCTAATTCGTGTCAAGAAATTTATATTATTTCCAATCAACAATGTGTCAAGCACACAAGGTTTTTAGAAATAATATTATGCTCCCACTTATTTTCTTGAAACCACAAGCATCTTCGTTATCCATTGATGAAATCAAACTCTTCTGACTATTTCATCAAAACGAAGATTCCAACTCCAGTTTGCTCTCTTCTGTCCATTGCTGAAACTCTGAAGTTTGCATACTTACTAGCATCCTCTGGATTGACAAAATACTTCGGACTGTATCACATGCAAGTCCTAGGTTGCATTTCCATTACATGGAAATCCTTTTGGCATCCATGTATCATATCTCAAGATTGAAATATGTATTAATTGCTAGTTTAACCCGATCTGACTTTAAACATCGCTACGGTGAGACTACCTCATCGTAGTCAACTCCTTGAACTTGTTTATTGCAACAAGTCAAGCTTTATGGACAAAACATTTTATCCACATCAGTTTATAGTTCCATAAATGTTCGTTAGACTCTAAGTCTTCCGAAGGGTTCATCAAGATATGATCTTGAATCATTTATATGGAAACTATTTCGGATTATATTGGCATTTAGCCAATTCCGGAGTCAGGGCCCATCAACGCTTCCTTGTGTATCGTAGGTATACTATTGTCTAACAACAATATCTCGCTTGCGCACCTGAGAGGTTTGCACGAGTTTTGCCTACGTGGTTCAGTTGCAAGTTCGACCGAAGTCCATACATCTCATGTAGAGGCTTCTGTATCAGTCGCAGTAGGAAACTCTGGAATTACTTCCAAGGTTTCTTTCCTTTGATCTGATGACGAAGATACTGTTATCTCGTCGAGTCGCACTGTCCTCCCACTCACCTTTTTGCAAGAACCATTCTCTTTAAAAGCATACCATTCTTGGTGGCAAACCTTTTTGCCTCGGTATAGTGGTGGAGGAATTCCCAATTACTCGGGATAACCTACAAAGTAGTACTTGTCTGATTTGGAATAGGTTTGTAAATATTTTACACAAGCCCCATATTCCAAATGTTAAGAAAAGACATAACATGGTTGGGTGTACCATACCATGGAGTCATTTCAACAGATCTGATGATGCTCTTTTAAGTGTAAAAGCCGCAGTCTCTAAAGCATTACCTTTTAAAAGGGATAATGGCAAATTGATTTATGTCATCTTTGATCTTACCATGTCATAAATGGTTTGATTACATCTTCACGGATATTCCACTCACAGTGGTGCTCCGTGAGGTGTAAGTTATGAAACTCTTTTCACAACTCATCAGACATTCGCTAAACTTGTAACTCAAATATTCCTTTCCGCAATCCAATTGCAGAAACATAATTTTCTTGTTACAATAATTTCTTCTTCATATTTAAAACCTTATGAATGATTTCAAAAGATCCAGACTTACGTCTCATCAAGTAAATATCCATATATCTACTTGAGTCATTTCTAAAGATAGATAAATACACTGCTAGCAACAACATTTATCGGACTACATACATCAAAATATATGATCACCAATAAGTTCGTTGCTTGTTTCTTATGGCCTGTGAACGGTATTTCAGTCACTTCACTTTTCGGAGGAGATTTGCAAGTGTCAGATGATTCATAATCAAACGACTTCAAAATCCATCATTATGGAATTTCTCCATGCGGGTTTCTCCAATGTGACCAAATGCAGTGCCACACATGTGTGGTATTCTCTTAGTCTTGCGACATTTAGTGTCAATGTTATGGATGTATCATATTACCATCAATATTCATAACATACATCCCATCCACGATGGAAGCATGGCCCTTATGTTATTCATGACACTGAACAACAATTGTTCTTTTATGAACAACCCTTTTGCAACAAACATTATGCAATGGGCTGGAGTGTGTAAAACTCTAAAATGAATTATGAAAGTAAATACAGAGGTAATGTATTATTATCAATATTCATAACATACATCTCATTTATAATGAAAGTATGGCCCTTAAGTTATTCATAACATCGAACATCAAAAGTTCTCTTATGAACAACCTTCTTGCAAGATACCTTATGCAATGGGCTAGAGTGTGTAAAACTCTAAAATGAATTATGAAAGTAAATACAGACGGTAATACACCGATGGAAGGTATAGTAACATTTACTATATTCCCAGCGCGTATCTGAACCTCACTCCGGCCAGTCTTTTAGGCCGTAGTAGTTCTTGCATCGAATTGCAACGGAAAGCAATCGAGCGGGTATCTCTGTGATCAACTCACAATACCCAAGAATTAGTGACTAACAATTTAATCACAATTCCCAAAAACTATTTCTTTGACCAGCCTTCTATAGATCAATAGCTTGTATGATTTTCATACATGAGCTGGACATTCCAGTCTTCTCTCTTTTTGCCTTTATACTTCTAACAATTTTACTTCCAATAATTCTCCTACTCTCAGAAGAAGCACCAACTTGAAGAGTGGCGTCAGCCCCGGACTTCCTAGGTGTGTAAGTCACACTAACACCCTTTGGACATTTCCTTTCTCTTAAGTTGTTGTTTTATTCACCATCATCATATGACAGGCGTTCTACTGGATCCCTCTGTTATTAGTTAAATGCATAGTAAACACTTTTACTAATAGTTTGCAAAACAAACATTGCTTTGGATATCACATATCTTTTAGCCTTTGTTTGTGTCTGAAAATGATTTTCAGTTCCATGAATATCACATAGCTATCCCAAACTTTTGAAATTCGGGTCTCATGGAAGCAAACATATTGCACTTGACCGTAACGAAATTCTAGTTTTTGGATCGAAGGACGAGAGTCACATTATCCATAGCATTAGCGGGAGAATACCAAAAGCATGCGATAGGACAAAGTCCTTCTCGGCACTTTTGAGGACAATCCTCACCTTACGTTACCAACCGTAAAGTTTTAACCAGATATTTAACAGCTTATTCAATTTTAACAGGGAAGGTGAAAACACGAGCCATTATTCTACAACTATTATGCAAATTTCACTTAGACAAAGTTCAAAATTAATTGCACAGAGAATTAAACAAGTTAATTCTACAGTGCGCTCCCACTCATATCAATATCTCTCATAATTGATTGTGAATGATACAAGACCCGCATTTCAATTCAACGCCATTGATGTGGACATCACTGATGACGAGAATTTTAATCGGTAGGCCAACTTGCCAATCACATCTCTATGTGATTCTTGTTCATCTTTCGATGGGCGTGTTCCGAGCTCAGGACGATCAAGCCAGAACGTCAAGACAACCAAGTGATCTTGCTACGAGGTCTGACCTCACCCGCCTCACACTTCTCTAATCGTTTGTACTCATAGAGACATGACGCACTCCGAGAAGATAGGTGCCGTGATGGTGCTACACTTGGGAGAACACTAACTACTTGATATTTTTGTGAGAGATCACCCTAATAAAAAGCGACTACCGCGCAATCAAAAAGGGTGCATCATAAGGGATAAACATCTCAGGCAATTCATAATAGCATGATATGGTATAGCCCTTTTTGACGGAGAAGTCTTGTATTTCTTCGTCTTCGGCATTCGCGTCGGTGTTCACCTTCGCGAAGTTTGCCACCACCTTGTTGGTGCACCAGATAATATTGCTATCTCTATAGCTAATAAAATAAGTGCATTACTTAAGGTTGACACGCAGGTCATTAAAGTGACAATCATATGGCTCCAGCCATCATGCCGAATCATGACACGCAGGTCATGTTAATTTTACATCATATAGTCATCTCATACATAATAAAATTAATATGAGCACTGCTATACCACATCATATGCACATCTCATGTCATCCTGCAAAACCAAGTTAGACGCCTCTAATCGGTTCATACAAAATTTCATTTTAGGTGGCTTATAAGGTTTCGAAGCAAACCGAAGCAACCAACGTCCATCATCAAGTATGATTATTCAAGTCGCTAGATTAACTTTGCGGGGTGTATGAAACACGAGATAATAAAATCTCGAGCCCCATACTGAACTTCGTCATACGCATGACCCCCGTGCAGACCATATCTGCATTGCCCTTTTGTCTGCGAAATTTCATCTTTCTCTCTAACTATGGTGGAATTTAACGAACTATTAGCACTTCGTTGATCAATCAGGATCGCGGATTGCCAGAACTTTGAAATTCCACCATGCTGTTATCAAGATCAGAAATATGCAAATTCCAGGGAAGCAACATGTCGGGGGGATGAACCCCGGGTAGGCAACGGAGCTCGAACCCCTTCTTAAAAAATCATCGGAGCATGTCAAGTCCCTCAGGCCGGCTTACCAGTACGCCGGCTTCCCAGCGCGAGCCGGCTCGGCACGGCGACCCGGCCTGGCCGGCTGGCCCATGCCGGCTGGCCACGAGGGGACGGAGCCTTCTCGACGAAGCAAGCGTGGCTACATCGCTCCTTCCTTTACGCTGACAGAGCAGGCGAGGCTGCAGCTTTCCTTGCGCCCCCGCCCGAGGCGGGCGGTGTCAGGGAGGCGCGGTCCTGTAGAAACAACGGCGCCGACCTCCCTCTGACGACGGAGAAGACGCGCCACAGTGCCTCGTACCCAGACTGACGAGAGACAAGACCCGCCACAGTGCCCCACGCCAGACAGGTGCGGCGCACCTGGCGACCCGACAACCCGGCGACCCGGCGGCCCCCACCATCGGCTCCCGGTCAATGACACCAGGGGCCCGCGCCTTTGTAACATTACCATTGTAACCCTGGGGGTCGGCCTATAAGACCCCCAAGGAGGCCTCCATGCAGAGCGGTTCGCTTCCTTCGGTTCACTCTCTCCCGTTGCATGGTTGCTCTTCGCTTCCCTTTAGTGACTCCTTTTCGCTCCACAGAGCACACACACACTCTCGCCGGAGAGGCAGAACGGTGGCCTAGCCCCTTCTCCCTCCTCCGCCCGAACAGCTCCAGGAGCGACCTTGTAGCCCTTGTGCTTCCCATACTACACTCGGCAGGATTAGGGGTGTTACCTCTCCAGAGGGCCCCGAACCTGGGTACGTCTTGTGTCTCGCACTTGCTCGTGCCAACCTCGCCTCCGGAACCCACCGGCGTCCTCTCGTAGCCCCACCTCTTTAGCCATCTTATGGCATCTGCCGTGAAAATACCATGACAGTTGGCGCCCACCGTGGGGCTGCTCGCGGCGTCGGCCGGAGTCAATTTTCGGACGAGGCCCTTCACCAGCTCCGGCGAGCGCATCGTGCACGGTCTGGTCCGCGCTCCCCGCGCGGCCGACTCGGCCGGCTGCGGCGCTCCGCCGGGTACGGACACCGCTTGTCCCGCAGGCTGCTTCGTCCCCTTCGGCGCGCTGCGCGTCTTCGTCGCGCTCGTCCCCGACGTGTTTCCCAGCGAGGTGCGCTGTTTCGCCAACTCCCCCGTCCCCGTTGGCTGCGCCGTCTCCGCCGACGTCGCGGGTCTCTGCGCCCGCGCGGAGGTGCTGACCATCGGCACTAGCGCCGGCTCCCCACGCGACAACGAGAAGGCCGCCGCGGCTGCCGCTGCTGCGGCTGCAGCCCCGCCACGCCGGGCCGACCCGCTCCGCGAGACGATCCGGAGTCTGCAAGCCCCCATCACGCCCGACGCCGACACGGCTGCTGCAGTGGCTCAGCTCGACGAAGACCGCCAGCATCTGCTGGCCGAGGCCACGGAGCTCGCGGCAACGCGGCGCCGGCTGGAGTCCGCCCAGCGAGAGTACGACAGCGCCCACGGTTTCACGCCGGCCGCCGCCGAGCCCAGCCGGGTGGCGGAGGTGCGGATCCGTGGGGGTGCAATCGGCCGTGCGCTCGGCGCAGGCCGACCCGTCTACGACACCCCCGTCGAGAACATGCGCGCGGCGCAGGCGGCCATGGCGGATCTCGAGTTCCTGGAGGGCGAGGAGCTGCTGCAGCAGCAGCAGCGCATCCGCGACCTCATCACCGCGGCGAACGAGCAGCAGCAGCGTTTCGACCCGGCTCGGCCATCCACCTCCACCTCAGGAAAAACCGGGGACCCAGAGAGGGCTCTCCGGGACGCGCAACGAACGTCCTCCCACGCCACTAGAGCGAGTCGCTCTGGCCGGCATCGATCCAGTCGGAGCCGGCACAATCACGCAGCCACTGCCGAAGACGGCGTCGCCGACGAGACGACTGGCAACGGCCGGGTTCAACCGCCGGAGCCCCCCGTGCAGCCGGCCCGACGGCTCGAGCCGGCCCGAGAAGCCCCCGCGCCGCGCGGCCCCGTGGCTGACCGGCTCGGCCCCCGCGTGCCCTATGACGAAAACGACGCCCGCCACCGCCTCGACCGGCTGGCGCGCTCCACCGCCTTGGAGGAGGAGAGCTCTGTCGGCCCGGCGTGTTTCGGCCCCCGCATTCGTGAGGAGCCCTTCCCCAAAGGTTTCTCGCTGCCTCGCGACTCCCCCAAATACAACGGCGTCACCAAGCCGGAGGACTGGCTAACGGACTACACCTCGGCCGTCGGCATAGTCGGCGGCAACCGGCGAGTGGCCGTGCGCTACGTCCCCCTCATGCTGCTCGGCTCGGCCCGGACGTGGCTTAATAGCCTGCGAGCCGGCAGCGTGAACTCTTGGCTGGATTTCGAAGACGCGTTCATCCGCAACTTCACCAGCACGTACAAGCGACCCGGCAAGCCTCGCCAGCTCTCCATGTGCGTCCAGAAGCCAGGCGAGCCCCTTCGCGACTTCCTCACGCGGTGGACGGAGCTGCGCAACTCCTGCGAGGGCGTCCACGAGGTCCAGGCCATCTAGTACTTCATCGACGGGTGCCTAGACGGCACTCTGGTCAAGCACCGGCTGGTGTGCGACGAGCCGGAGACCCTGGCGGAGCTCATGGCTATGGCGGACAAGTATGCTACGTCCGACTCCGCGATGAATGTGAAAGTCACGATCGACGCAGACGGCAAGCTCCTCCCGGTCCAGCCAGCGCCTCCCAAGCCGGCTGGCGACGGCGGCCAGCGCCGCCAAGACAACAACAACAACAACAACGGCAAGCGCCGGAGCGACCAGCAAGCGCCCCGCTACGACAACCGGTAGGTCGCCGCTGTGGAAGGGGAGCAGCCGGCCGAACAAGGCTCAAGCCAGTGCCCATGCACCAGCAAGGCCGCCTGGCAGCCCAAGCTATCATTCGAGCAGATGCTCGACGCCCCCTGCAAAAACCACAGCGCCGCGAAGCCGTCGACGCACATGCTCCGGCAGTGCAGTTTCACCCAGCGCCTGTTGAAGGGCAACCTTCCGCCCCCGCCACCCGGAGCCGGCGGAGCCGGCTCGCAGCAGCCACTGGTCCCGCCGCCTCCACCGCCACCCGGCGCCCTCGCCGACAATCCTTTCCCGCACCCTGACGCGTCCTACGTCATCTTCACCAGCGAGGGGGATGACAAGCACGCCAAGCGCAAGCATGCGGCCGAGGTGAACGCCATCGTCCCCCCGGTTCCCCAGTACATGCACTGGTCCGACCGGCCGGTTAGCTGGACCCGAGAGGACCATCCGGCCGTCATGCCCACGCCGGGTGGCTACGCCCTCGTGCTCGACCCCACCTTCCTCTCCGAGAAACGCACCTGCCGCTTTTCGCGGGTGCTGATCGACAGCGGTAACAGCATCAATATCCTGTACCGCGACACCATGACCAAGCTCGGCATCGAGGCGCGACAGCTGGAGCCGACCCGGACAGTGTTCCACGGCATCGTGCTGGGTCTCTCCTGCTCTCCGATCGGCCGGATCCGGCTCAACGTTCTGTTCGGCTCCAGCAGCCATTTCCGCCGCGAGCCGATCTAGTTCGAGGTAGTCGATCTGGCCAGCCCCTACCACGCGCTGCTGGGCCGGCCAGCGATGGCCAAATTCATGGCGGTCCCCCACTACGCCTACCTAAAGTTGAAGATGCCGGGTCCCAAGGGCCTCATCACCATCGTCGGCGACTACAAGAAGTCTCTCGAGTGCGCCAAAGCCGGCTCCCAGCTGGCCGAGTCGCTAGTCATCGCCGAGGAGAGGCGCCAGCTCGATCAGATCGTGGCGCTGGCTAACGCGCAGCCGGCCATGCCGGCTCCGCCCAAGCCGGCCGCCGACGAATCCTCCTTCAAGCCGGCCAAAGACACGAAGAGGGTCCCGCTCAACCCGGCCGACCCCAACTCCAGCAAGTATGTCGTCGTGGGCACCGGCCTCGACAGCAAATAGGAAGGCGAGCTCGTCGATTTCCTCCGTGAGAATCAGGACATCTTTGCATGGCCCCCCAAAGACATGCCGGGTGTCCCGAGGAAATTCGCCGAGCACAAACTTCACGTCCGCAAGGACGCCAAGCCTGTCCGACAGCCGCTACGCCGCTTCTCCGAGGAGAAGCAAAGAACCATTGGTGAGGAAATAGCCCGGCTTCTCGCAGCCGGCTTCATCATGGAAGTTTTCCACCCGGAATGGCTGGCCAACCCGGTCCTCGTCTTGAAGAAAAATGGCACCTGGCGCATGTGCATCGACTACACCAGCCTGAACAAGGCCTGCCCCAAAGACCCGTTCGCTCTGCCCCGGATCGACCAGGTCATCGACTCCACAGCCGGTTGCGAGCTCCTGTCCTTTCTGGATGCCTACTCCGGCTACCACCAAATCAAGTTGGACCCGGCCGACGCCCTCAAGACGTCCTTCATCACGCCCTTTGGGGCGTATTGCTACATCACCATGTCGTTCGGCTTGAAGAATGCCGGCGCCACCTTCCAGCACTGCATGCAGAAATGCCTGCTGCCCCAGCTCGGCAGAAACGTGCACGTCTACGTCGACGACATCGTGGTGAAGACCAAGCAGCACCTCACGCTCCTGGCCGACCTCCAGGAAACCTTCGCCAACCTGCGCCGGTTCCAGATCAAGCTCAACCCGGAGAAATGCGTCTTTGGCGTGCCGTCCGGCCAGCTTCTCGGCTTCCTCATCTCGGAGCGCGGCATCGAGGCCAACCCGGAGAAGATCAAGGCAATCGAGCGCATGCGCAAGCCGACCCGGTTGTGCGACGTGCAGAAGTTCACCGGCTGCTTGGCCTCTCTCAGCCGATTCGTCAGTCGGCTGGGAGAGAGGGCCCTGCCCCTGTATCAGCTGATGAAGAAGACGACGGCGTTCGAGTGGAGCGACCAGGCGGACGAAGCCTTTCGCGACCTCAAGCGCATGCTGTCAACCGCGCTCGTCCTGGCCGCGCCGGCTGAGAAAGAGCCACTCCTGCTGTACGTCACCGCCACCTCCTGAGCCATCAGCACGGTGCTGGTCGTCGAGCGCCCGGAGGAGGGAAAGGTGCAGCCGGTTCAGCGCCCAGTGTACTTCCTGAGCGAGGTGCTATCCACCTCCAAGCAGAACTACCCCCACTACCAGAAGATGTGCTATGGCATGTACCTCGCCGCCAAGAAGCTGAGGCAATACCCCCATTACTGTGGTGAGCACGGCCCCCATCGGCGAGATCATGGGCTGCCGGGATGCCTCTGGCCGGGTGGTCAAGTGGGCCATCGAGCTAGCCGGCCACACGATCCTCTACGAGCCCTGCACCACCATCAAGTCCCAGGCGCTAGCCGACTTCCTCGTTGACTGGACGGAGACCCAGTACCTGCCGCCGGCTCCCGAGTCGACTCACTGGCGCATGCACTTCGACGGCTCCAAGATGAGCAATGGTTTGGGAGCCGGCATCGTGCTGTCTTCCCCCAAGAACGACCGGCTGTGGTACGTACTACAGATCCATTTCGCCGCCTCCAACAATGTTGCCGAGTACGAAGCTCTCTTGCACGGCATCCGGCTGGCCAGAGAAATCGGCATCCGGCGCATCCTCTGCTACGGCGACTCAGACTTGGTGGTGCAGCAAGTTTCCGGCGACTGGGATGCCAAAGACGCCAACATGGCCAGCTACCGTTTCCTGGTCCAACAGCTCTCTGGCGGGTTCGAAGGTTGCGAGTTCCTCCACGTCCCCCGCGCGGACAACGAAGCAGCCGACACACTGGCGAAAATGGGCTCCACCCGGCAAGCCATCCCATCCGGCGTCTCCCTTGAGCACCTACGGAAGCCGTCCATCAAGCCGTCTCCCGAGTCGGAATCCATCTTCGTCCCAGACGACCCCGACGCGCCCCCGCCCGACCCTGGAGTTCCCGGCTCCGCCTCGGGGACTGCCGTCTCCGGCTCGGGGACTGCCGCCTCGGATCCCTTCCCGGTGGCCGTCTTCGCCGTGGTAGCAGCTCCGTCCTGGGCTCGGCCGATCCTCGCCTTCCTGGAAGACGGCGACCTGCCCAGCGACGAGACCGAAGCCCGGCAAGTGCAACGGCGAGCATCCGCCTATAGCATCATCAACCACGAACTCGTCAAGCGCAGGACGACCGGCGTGTTCCTGCGCTGCGTCGAGCAGGACAAAGGGTTTGAGATCCTCCTCGACATCCACCAGGGCGAGTGCGGGCACCACGCCGCCTCGCGGTCCCTAGTGGCCAAGGCCTTCCGCCACGGTTTCAACTGGCCCACGGCCTTGCAAGACGCCGAGCAGCTGGTCTTCAAGTGTGAGGGCGGACAAAGGGTTTGAGATCCTCCTCGACATCCACCAGGGCGAGTGCGGGCACCACGCCGCCTCGCGGTCCCTAGTGGCCAAGGCCTTCCGCCACGGTTTCAACTGGCCCACGGCCTTGCAAGACGCCGAGCAGCTGGTCTTCAAGTGTGAGGGCTGCCAGCGTTTCAGCAAGCGCAACCACCAGCCGGCTTTAGCCCTCCAAACCATCCCCATCACGTGGCCCTTCGCCGTCTGGGGACTCGACATGGTGGGGCCCTTCAAGACCGCCCGAGGCAGCATGACACATTTGCTGGTCGCCGTCGACAAGTTCACCAAATGGATCGAAGCTCGGCCGATCAAGAAGCTTGACGGGCCTACCGCCGTCCGGTTCATCAAGGATATCGCAGTTCTCTACGGCGTGCCGCACAGCATCATCACGGACAACGGCACCAATTTCGCCAAGGGCGCGCTGGCCCACTACTGCTCCGCATCCGGCATCCGGCTCGACTTGGCCTCCGTCGCACACCCCCAGTCGAACGGCTAGGTCGAGCGGGCAAACGGCCTCATCCTAGCCGGCATCAAGCCGCGACTCGTCGAGCCGCTCATCCGCTCACCCAACAGCTGGCTGGATGAGCTGCCAACCATCCTCTGGAGTCTCCGAACGACGCCCAACCGCTCCACCGGGTTCACCCCATTCTTCCTCGTCTACGGAGCCGAAGCAATCATTCCAACGGACGTCGAGTTTGATTTGCCCCGGATAACCATGTACACAGAAGCCGAAGCAAAGGAGGCACGCGAAGACGGCGTCGACTTGCTCGAGGAGGCGCGCCTTCTGGCCCTCAGCCGGTCCGCCATCTACCAACAAGGGCTGCGCCACTACCACAACAAGAAGATCAAGCCCCTCGCGTTCCGCGAAGGCGACCTCATGCTCCGTCTCGTCCAGCGAGCAGCCGGCCAGCACAAGCTGGCCTCTCCTTGGGAGGGCCCATTCATCATCAGCAAGGCTCTCTGCGACCGGAACGCGTACTACCTCATCGACGCGCAGAAGCCGAACAAACGCAAGAGAGATGCAACTGGCGAGGAGTCTAGCAAGCCCTGGAACGCGGAGCTCCTCCGTCCGTTTTACAGTTGAACGCGCGCACGTATGTATCACCACCTCACCACCTTTTGAGTTTAATGAAAGCAGCAAGCCCCCCCCCCCCCCCCCCCCCGCGTGCGACAGCAAGCGCCCACCGAGTCGGCCCAGCCGGCTTGGGGGCTCGGGGGCTTCTTTTTCCCTTTTTACTAAGCTCTGTGTCTACACACTTCCCCGTTTTTGTTTCACCCGCCGAGTCGGCCCAGCCGGCTCGGGGGCTCGGGGGCTAGCCGGCCAGACCGCGCCTCGCCATATTCTCCTTAGTCCATCTCGTAGCGTACGAACCGCCACAGCCCTCTCTTCGCCAGCCACAGCCGGCTCCCGGCTGTCCGGCCGGCAAGAGCCAAAGGCCGGAAGCATCATCACGTAAGAACGGCTAAGGAGGATGTAGGATCGAGGAGATATGTCTAGAGGGGGGGGGTGAATAGACTCCTAACCAGCCAAAGGTGCAGTTTTTAATTTCTCTTGGAATTTAGGCAAATTTTGGCACAAGTTAAGATCACTCCAATACTTTCTACACATGCATATCTAGAGATTGAGCAGCGTAAATAGTAAAGCATGCAATAGTACGAAAAGTAAAGGGGTAGAGTATGGAAGATCAAACGCAATGAAGACACGGTGGTTTTTGGCGTGGTTCCGATAGGTGGTGCTATCGTACGTCCACGTTGATGGAGACTTCAACCCACGAAGGGTAACGGTTGCGCGAGTCCACGGAGGGCTCCACCCACGAAGGGTCCACGAAGAAGCAACCTTGTCTATTCCACCGTGGCTTACGTCCACGAAGGACTAGCCTCACTCGGGGTAGATCTTCACGAAGTAGGCGATCTCCTTGCCCTTACAAACTTCTTGGTTCAACTCCACATCTGGTTGGAGGCTCCCAAGTGACACCTAACCAATCTAGGAGACACCACTCTCCAAAAGGTAATAGACGGTGTGTTGTTGATGAATTCCTTGCTCTTGTGCTTCAAATGATAGTCTTCCTAGCACTCAAACACTCCTCACAGATTTGGCTATGGTGGAAGAAGAATTTGAGTGGAAAGCAACTTGGGAAAGGCTAGAGATCAAGGTTCAAATGGTAGGAATGGAATATCTTGATCTCAACACATGAGTAGGTGGTTCTCTCTCAGAAAATGGATGGTGGAAGTGTAGGCACGTTCTGATGGCTCTCCTTACTGAGAAGGATGGGGTGGAGGGGTATATATAGCCTCCACACAAAATCCAACCGTTACACACTTTTGACCCAACTCGGTGGCACCGAAACGATCATCTCGGTAGCACCGAACTGTGTAAAAGATATGAACTTTAGGAATCTCGGTGGGACCGATACGAACAACTCGGATGAACCGAAGTGCAATGGCTTAGGGAAATCCTCATCTCGGTGGCACCGATTGCATCAACTCGGTAGGACCGAAGTGAAGCAATAAGGCAACAGAGAGTTGGCAAGCCATCTCGGTGAGACCGATATGCATAACTCAGTGAGACCGAAGTGAATGCAACCGATTACAGAGAGTTGGCAAGGCCATCTCGGTGGGACCGAGATCCATTTCGGTGGATCCGATTTGTTAGGGTTTTGGCAGTGGCTAAGTCTTGGATGAACTCGGTGGGGCCGGATTGGAAATTTTGGTGGGGCCGAGTTGGACTTTAGGTTTAGGACATATTTGGGTAGAGAGAGTGGTTGAGGATTTAGGAATACTGTCACTAAGCACTTGAGCAAAAAGACCATTAAGCAACTCCTCATCCCCTTTTAATAGTATTGGCTTTTCTATGGACTCAATGTGATCTTGGATCACTAAACCAAAAATGTAGAGTCTTGATCTTTTGCCAATCCTTGTCCTTAGCATTTTGAGGGGGTTCCACGTCCTCTTGTCCACGCCACACCATTGTTGAACTTGTCTGAAATCCACTAGATAAAAGCATTAGTCCAACAACATGTATGTTAGCATAAATTACCAAAACCACCAAGGGAGCAAATGTGCTTTCAGAGGAGAGCCCGGCTCGGCCAACCCGGCCCTACCCGCCCTCACTTATCCACCGCACGACCGGCTGCGCGCCAGCCGGCTTCGCCGCCTGCCGCCAGCCGGCCCAGTGGGTGTTTTTCGCTCGCGCTCAAATGTCCGAAAAAGCCTAAGTATTGTGCGTCCCCTCTCAAGGCCGAATCCCCGTCCTAGCCATAGTCCGCAACCCGGCTGTCCGGCTAGCGGGAAGGAAGCCCAAAGAAAAGACAAACAGGAAAAATGCCCAAAGCCGAACAGCAAAGAGCAAAAACACGACAGTTGGCGCCACAAAATTTATAAACAACACGGGCCCACGGCCTCAAGTTCATTACATAAACTACACCCCCAGTGGGTGGACCTGCTACCTAAACAAAATTCAAGTGACCGAGTACAGGAAAGTTAAAGATAAGCCCTAGGCGGCGCCTGTGTCGGCTCCGGTCGGCGTCGGCTCGGCGGAGGTGGAGGCGGCTCCGGTCGGTGCCGGCTCGGCGGAGGTGGATGCAGCCGCCGGGTCGGATCTGGAGTTCTCCGGCCTCTCGGTCGTAGCGGTGTCGTCCGGCTCGGCTTCGTCATCGGCGTAGGCCCCCGTCTCGGCCGAGCTGCCGTCCGGATCATTGAGCTGCAGGCCGAACTCGTCGGCAGGGAGCTCCTCGCCGTCTTCCGTCCGCTCCAAGACGAATTTGTCGTATGGAGCGAACGAGGCCAAGTAGCTGGCCCGCCCGGCGATCCGCCGCGCCTGCGCCGCCAACTGCTCCTCCGCGCCGGCCCGCTGCGCCGCCAGGAGGTCAAGATCCATGCCGGGATACCACGACGCCACAAATTGCAGCGCCGTCTCCGCGCCGGCGCGAGCCGCAGATGCCCTCCACGCGCCGAGCCGGTCCACGCTGGCCTCCAGCCACCGCGCCAGCCGGGTGACGCTGTTCGGCGCCACCGCGCTCGGCCAAAGGCTCCGCGCCATGGCCAGCCCGGCATCGAACAGCCGGCGCATGTGGCCCTCGACGGCTCCAAGACGGGCCTCGCCGGCCAGGACGATCTCCGACAAGGTCCAGGCGGCGTAAACGTCGACGTCCGCCCCTAGCGCGCGCTGGTCCGCCCGGTGGGCGTACACGGCCGCATCGGCCGCCTCCTGCGTTTCGGGGAAGACTCATGCCAAAGAAGGAAATGAGTTAGCCAGAAGAAAACAACTTGCCGGCTCGGCCAGCCGGATTGAAGAAAAAATGGTACTCACGGGCGAAGGCCTCATCGAGGTGCTGCGCCTCGCTCAGCATCACGTGCTCCCGCACGGCCGATGCGCGGGCCTGAGCCTAGAGATCCTTCTCGAGCTGGGCGACCCTCCTGCCGGCGTCCACCAGCTCCTCAGCCGCCTTGCCGCGCTCTTCCGCCAGCCGGCCCAGCTCCGTTTGGAGGGCCTCCTCCGCCTTGGCCTTCTCGGCCGCCAGCCGGTCCACCTCGGCCTGGAGCCGGTCGCGGTCGGCGACGGCAAGATCGCGCTACTCGCCGGCTTCGGCAAGCCGGCCTTGGAGACACGGCACCTCGGCCGCATCAGCTGCGCGACAAGGTTTCCGGTCAGACGCCGGAAGCAAGGACAAAAAGAAAGAACGGCAAAGCCATAAGATTCGACCCGGCTGCTTCGCAGTCCGGCCCGAATCTCGGGGGCTACCCCCAGTGGGTGCGCTGGCGCGCCCCCACTGAAGACGTGCAGGACGTACCTTGGACCCGGCGCAACTCCTCCTCCTTGCCGGCTAGCTGGGCTTTGACCCCGCGGAACCGCTCCTGAAGCCGATTATACGCGGCGGCCCGCAGGTCGTACAGGTGCTGCGCGAAAGTTAAGTAAGAAGAACGCAAAAGACGGGCTATAAGATTCGAGCCAGCTGCTCCGCAGCCCGGCCCGAACCTCGGGGGCTACACCCAGTGGGTGCGCTGGCGCGCCCCCACTGATTCGAAGATCAAGACAAGAAAAGAAGGAGAGACTCACTGCAAATGCCTGCTCCAGCTTCCGCGCCGCCTCCTGCTCGTCCCGGACGAAGGCCTGCAGGCGTTCGCTCCGCCCGCGAAGTTGCGAGCGCAAGGCATCCGCCACGTCGTCCTCCCGAGTGCGTGGCCCGATCACAACGGCACCGGCGCTCACCCACGAATGCTGCATCGCGGTCCCGGAGCCGGATCCACTTCCACCCGGCCGCTCGGAGGATGCAGCGGCTTGGGGCGGAACGACCACTATGGCACCGGTGTCTCCAGCCGCGGCCTCCGGGGGCGGCGTCGGCTGCGCTTGGCCGGATGGTGTGGGGTCCGCCCCGCACCTCTCTTCGCCGCCCTCGCCTCCTCCTGCCGGGTTGGCCCGGGGCGGCGTGTCCGAGACGATGTCCTCATCGACGTCCGACTCGCCGTCGGCCGGCTCCGTCCGCCCGGCCGGCTCCGTCACCCCCTCCGGCTGCGGCTCGACGATTGTCACCGCCGGCTCCGTCCCCCGCTCCATCTCCGGCTAGGCCAGGCCCGCGGTGATCCAGGCCTGCTTTGCGGAGGCCCTCTCCCACGCCCGTGCCGAGGCCTCCTCCATCTCTTTCGCAGCCTCCGCGCGATCCCGCCAGGCGTCGCGTCTCGCCGCGTCGAGGTCTTGGCCGGATTGGCGGGCTTCGATGTCCTCCTCCGCGGTCCGGGCCGGCTCGGGGTCAATGGCGCTGCTCCGGGTCTTCCGCCAGACGGCCTCGCCAGCCGCGGCCTCCGCGGCCGCCAACGCCAGGTCAACTGCGGACCTGTGCACAGCAAGTTCATCACCACAAGGGCTCAAGCAAGAAAACAAGCAAGTGATCAGAAATAGACAAGAATCACTCACCCGATGACCTTCGGAACCTCCCGCCTCTGGCCCACGGACGGGGCGAGCCGGCGTTTCTTCTTGACGATGGCCCTCTCCCGCGTCGGTGCCGCCACCGCTGGGCGCTTCGCGGCCGGCCTCGACTCGGCCGGCTCCTTCCCATGCGGCCGGCTGCCGGATTCCGCCGCGCGAGCCGGCCCGGCGCCCGCCGTCTTCCGCAGCCGCCTTGAAGGATCGACGCTCGCGTCCTCCCCGGCCGAGGGCGCTACACCGTGGGCTCCGGTCAGATCCTCTTCGTCGTCGTCCGGCTAGTCGCGCAGAAGTTCTGAGGGCGGAGACTTACCCGCGTTCCGTGACCCACCGGTTGCGGCCTCGGCCAGGCGCGCTTCGACTCCTCCCTCCTCCGCCTCGGCGCCGGCTTCCTCCGCGTCCGACTCAGGCAAGTCGGCCAGCAGGATCTGAGGATTCGGCCCGTCGTGATTCTGCTGGCAGGCGAACAGCTGCGGTCCTCCCGCGGCGTCAGGGCATAGAAATAACGTTGAGGCGGCAAAAAATAGAGACCAGGGACTCACCGCCGGCGCCGGGTTTTCCCGGTGATAGGGCTCCTTCCCGAAGCTCCACCCGTCCTCCTTCAACCCGGCCTTGGAGATATAGTTGACCCGCTGGACGATCCCGGCCGCCGTCAGCGCCTTGGTCGACGTCCGGGTCGGGTCACGCCGGCCGCTCATGTCGCAGATCCGGTGTGCCCGGCGCTGCAGCGGCAGCACCCGGCGTGAGATGAAGGCCGCGATGAGGTCAGCCGGCTTCAGCCCCTCACGATCTGTCATCTCCCCGATCCGGCGGCAGATGTTCAGGAGCTCCTGTGGCTTCTTGGGGCAGTAGCCCCAATTCGACTTGACGAGCGGCGCCGCGTTGACGAAAGGCGGCAGGTTGATGACGTCCACCGCCGGGTCGGCATTCCGGACGTAGAAAAACGTCGTCTGCCACTTCTTGGCAGAGTCCTCAAGCGGCAGCTTGGGGAATGGCCCGTTCACCCGGCCGGTGACCATGGCAGCCCCGCAATCCGACATCGCGCCAGCTGACGCCCCCTGCTGCTTGAGGAAGAAAAGCTTCGCCCACAGGTCAACAGTTGGCAGCATGCCGAGGTAGCCTTCGTAGAGCGTGGCGAACCCGGCGACCTGCAACACGGCGTTGATGCCGAGGTGGTGCGGCTGCAACCCAAAGAAGTCAAGGAAGCTCCGGAAGAAAAGACTGGCGGGAAGGCCGAGTCCGCGCTCGAAGTGAGAGAAGAAGACGACGTGCTCGCCCTCCTGCGGCTGCGGCACCCTCTCCGGGCCGGGCGCGCGCGCGACCAGCGCCTCCGCCGGCGGCAGCCGCTTCGTGCGGCGAAGGTACCGGATGTTCTCCTCGGTCATGATCGAGCCCTCCCAAGAACCTTTCGGCAGCGCCATTGGAGGGCTCCGCTGGCGTGGAGATGCGGCGAAGGAAAGGAGGAGGAGGAGACGGCTGCGAGCTGCGGGCCTCGGGCCGCGGCATGTAGCGGCTGGCGCGAGAGCACGCGGCGGCAGCGCTTCGCTCGGGCGTGGTGGAGGAGAAGCAGAGGAGGAGCAAGGGACGGGAGTATGTGCGGGAACGTTTCCGTCGCACTCCTCCCCTTCTCATTTATAACCGCGAAGAGAGCGTGGGGAGTGGGATCATTTGCGCCCACGATCCCCACTCCTCCGCACCGTGCGCGCGCGTTTTACGCGCACATTTACTGTGCGGGGAAGCGCAACCGTCAAGCGCCGCCGCAGTAAATCCCTCGTGCGCGGGCCGAGGGCGCATCGTGGCGCGCCCGGTCCGCAGTTGCGTCCCGTCACGCGCGTGGGCTGGCAGGCCTCGCCCGCTGCGGAGCACCACGTAGCGCTCCGTCAGGCAGCGGCGGGCGCGAATCACCGTATGAAGCAAGACTCGACCAACGTGCATTTCCGTTTCCCGCCCAGACCGGGGTGCCGCGACCCGGCAACCGGAAGCCGGCGTCCGTGTCCGCCGTGCCGGCATGCAGACGAGTAGAGCCGCCCGGTCGGGCTCCCGCACTTCACCAACAAAACCGACTCCTCCGGGGGTAAGCTGCGAAGGCCCTCCTGCTTGGAGCCGGCGAGCCTTCACAGCTTCGGGGACTACTGTCAGGGGGATGAACCCCGGGTAGGCAACGGAGCTCGAACCCCTTCTTAAAAAATCATCAGAGCAGGTCAAGTCCCTCAGGTCGGCTTGCCAGTACGCCGGCTCCCCAACGCGAGCCGGCTCGGCACGGCGACCCGGCCTGGCCGGCTGGCCCATGCCGGCTGGCCACGAGAGGACGGAGCCTTCGCGACGAAGCAAGCGTGGCTACAGCGCTCCTTCCTTTACGCTGACAGAGCAGGCGAGGCTGCAGCTTTCCTTGCACCCCCGCCCGAGGCGGGCGGTGTCAGGGAGGCTCGGTCCTGTAGAAACAACGGCGCCGACCTCCCTCTGATGACGAACAAGACGCGCCACAGTGCCTCGTACCCAGACTGACGAGAGACAAGACCCGCCATAGTGCCCCGCGCCAGACAGGTGCAGCGCACCTGGCGACCCGGCGACCCGGCGGCCCCCACCACCGGCTCCCGGTCAATGACACCAGGGGCCCGCGCCTTTGTAACATTACCATTGTAACCCTGGGGGTCGGCCTATAAGACCCCCAGGGAGGCCTCCATGCAGAGGGGTTCGCTTCCTTCGGTTCACTCTCTCCCGTTGCATGGTTGCTCTTCGCTTCCCTTTAGTGACTCCTTCTCACTCCACAGAGCACACACACACTCTCGCCGGAGAGGCAGAATGATGGCCTAGCCCCTTCTCCCTCCTCCGTCCGAACAGCTCCAGGAGCGACCTTGTAGCCCTTGTGCTTCCCATACTACACTCGGCAGGATTAGGGGTGTTACCTCTGCAGAGGGCCCCGAACCTGGGTACGTCTCGTGTCTCGCACTTGCTCATGCCAACCTCGCCTCCGGAACCCACCGGCGTCCTCTCGTAGCCCCACCTCTTTAGCCATCTTATGGCATCTGCCGTGAAAATACCACGACACAACAAGAACATCGGGTAACAGATTTCATCTGCTACCCGCACAAATAATTATCAGCAGTGGAACTCATCTACTACAAATTATATTGTGCAACACCCATACATCTCTATGTATTCTAGATCGTAACCTGCATCTACGCATAGCACGGCTCATGATGCCACTGTAGGGGAACGCAACAGAAAACAAAAAATTTCCGACCTACGCACCAGCCCAGGGCCACTATGGAGACTGCATATAAGGTTTGATCTTTTCGTTACCGACTCGTACCGCAGCGGAAGTAGAGTCGATGACGATCGTTGGTGCAGATCCCCGCAGCTAGGATTTACAACCTCCCAACCGCGAGGATGTACTCCCTCGACTGCCCCTCGGACAGCCCTCCGGGAGGCAGTCGGACAGTCCCTCGGACGGTGTCGCGGACAGCCCTTCGGGAGGACCCTCAAAACTCGGACGGTCACTCGGACAACCCTTCGGGAGGCACTCTTGAACTAAGACCGAAACTATGATCTCTCTACAGATTTGCACACATACGGTGTCATCTATCCGGCAGGGCTTCGCCGTCCAGAACTAGTTCCCACCGGAACCCAGACAGCCTTTCGGCTCTACGAAACTATTTCGCGGGGAGGGAGAGAGAAGGCCAGATCATGCATGGCTTGTGTATGTTGAGCAAGAGTGAGTGTGGAGAGCTCCTCTCCATCTCCTTTTATAGGAAATCCCAAGGGGTAGGGTCCATTTCCAAAAACCCAAAATGCCCATGAATGGAGCCCCCCACAAGGGCATAAAGGGGAAGTAATGGAGCAAGTGGGGCTCCATGGAGGAGCCCCTCATGTGGACGGCCAACCCTCATGGGGGCCCCCCCAAGGGGGGTTTCTTAGCCCCCAAGTCCTTCTAGAAGCCTTTTGGTAAAAGCCCTAAAAGGTGGCTTTCCATAAAGTAACCAAAAAGCACTTTCACTATTCATGGAAACATTTTTCTGCGACCATTAAATCCGAAAATATTTCTGTGGGTCTTAGAACAATTCCAATACCCACTAAAATGATTTTGGACGTGTTCCGAAACAATTCCGGATTAGTGATTTTCATCTGCGAAAAGCAAACAAAACGGTTCCGGCAGCTCCGGAACATTTCCGGGTTTTTTCTCCGAAAAATCCCAGAAGTTCCGAGACCAATTCCGGCACCCTCGAAGAATTTCCAGACGTGTGCCGAAACCAATTTGACTTATTGGTATACCCTGAAACAATTTTTCAGTTTTACCGAAACTATTCCGGTGTTCTCTCTCCGGAACTTTTCCGTTGTCTCCGAAACTTTTCCGGTGACTTTCTCTCAGACTCCCTGTCTAGTATTCAGTAGATATATGACCCTTAAGCATGTGACCCTATAGGTTCGGTGAAGTATAGACATGACCAGAACTCTTTCCGATCAATGATCAACATCGGAGTCGTGGACACCCATATTGACCCTATACCCACACGAATGAATATTCGAGTGAACCTTCAGTTGCCGTGTGCTATTCCTGTTGCTTCGCGATATGTTACAAATACCCGAGGTGAGAATCATCGCCATCCCCGTGGATCAACAACTTGTCCACTATGCCAGTTACCTCGTTGCCGATTTTGTTCTCTTTTCTCGTTCCCGTGTTCCGGCATCCCTGTGATCAAATCACAATGTGTCTGGCCAGACGATGGTGGATACCGTAACACTGAGAGGGCCCAGAGATATCTCTCCATCGTCGGAGGAGCAAATCCCAATCTTGAGCTATCAAGTTACTTGACATACTTTTCCATGAACCCGTAAGCCGCCGTAATAGCCACCCATTTACGGATGACGTTTAACAAACCCCAAAGTTCATGAAGCAAGCATGAAGAAAACCGATACTCTCATGGTCTAAGGACTTATGCAAACGTTAACTTTCTCTGTGTTATTAACCATTAACTTGTGATGAATGTATCTCATAGCATAACATCAATCCGGGTCGATTCAACACAAGTGTTCTCCTAACATTGTGCCCTCAAAGTTGCCGGCATAGTCATGCCCATGATCAGGAAAACAGAACCATCATGCAACACTTGAGCTAGTCTTAGAGGCCAGACTAGGAATACATTTTATCGTTTATTATTCCACACGTGCATATGAGTCTTCCTTCGAGCATCGTGGTTATTGCAGACTCGAGAACCATAGCAGTTATAGCATGGAACATAAACATAATTATGAACATGGAGATAAATAATAACATTTATTATTGCCTCTAGGGCATATCTCCTACAGACGAAACCCAAGTGAGCTCACAACACACAACAACAGCCTAATTGATGCCCTCACTTGCCCTAGCGCCGCCAAGCGCCATTTCTTGTTGATTTATATCCTCGAAAGCAAGTGTGGCCACCTCGAAATATGTGACCCGAGTGCCGTTAATAATGGGGTCATTTTGCTCCTTCCACAGATTTGAAATGGTGTAGAGGATCCTTCCGCTATGACGTTTCCTTCGATACCGAGGAAATCAACACATCACACTAGAGAAGGGACTATCCTTGCATAGGTGCACGATGATCTCAGAAGCCCTCGCGCATAGCTGGCAAATCGGGAAGTGTGGCCACCCACGAACGACAAGCATGCCGACAGTAATATTCTTCCATGGAGAACCAACCACGAGAAGAACTTGCATTTAGGCTCTACATGTGCCGACCAAATCTATGTTGAAGGAAACTTGGGGTGGGACCCATGGAATTGGGCAACATAGGCGGATACCGAAGTATATGTTCTACCGGCGGTCCATTACCATGAGACGTTGTCCTCTTGGTTAGGGATGAGATTTTCCTGAGGCAAAAGTGTCCACGGGTTCACAAACTCGTGGAGCTGGACCGGGGAGTGCAAGTGGGCCACGGGCTGGATCCAGTTATCATCCCGATGCTCCTTCATAATTGTCATGTTCTTTCGTGTAGCGATCTTGAAAAGCTCTTGGGCGCAAGTCTTTAGCGGTCATTTGTTGCTCCAACTGTCATGCTAGAAGAGAACCCTCGCACCATTGCCAATGGTGATGGTGGTAGAAGCTCGAAAGAAATCCATGTCTCCGTTGTCACACGGCAAGGTGGAGCCCACCCACAGACGATCAGAGTCGTGTCACTCAAACCAAGGCCATCGTGTTCTTAGCTCCCTGCCAAACTTCTCCAAATCCACAATGCCCAATCTACCAAGCGCATTAGACTGACAAACAGTTGTCCAGTTGACCATGGAGTGCCTTCCACGCGCATTCTCAATACCCTGTCCATGCTGGACGAAGTTGCGCAAGATCTCGTTAAGCTTGTGAGTTACCCACTTTGGTAAGCGGAAGGCTGTGAGATGATATGTTGCCATAGCAGTCAGAACAGATTTGGCCAGAGTCACCCTTCCTAGATGCGCAAGGTTTTGCCCTTCCATCTAGGCAATCTGCTGGCAATCGTGTCGATGAGGGGCTAGAGCTCAATCTTTCTGAGACGACGGGTGTATAGCAGAAGGGCAAGACATTTGATGGGGAATGAACCAATCTTAGCAGGGAAGGCCGAGAGAATGTCCGGAAGGTCGAAGCCTTGACAGCGGATTGGAAATACCTCACACTTTGATAGGTTCGTGACCAAACCACTCACCTCCCCAAAGAGAGCAAAATGCTGGAAATTGCAGCCAGCTCTTCTTTAACCAGATTCGCGAAAATTCTGGCGTTGTTCGCACAGAGGGAGATGCGGCAGGTGGCAGTGCGTGCTCTTATTGGCTTGAGGATTCCAGTGTCAGAAGCGATCTTGGGAATCTTCTAGAGCGGATCAATGGCCAGAGCTGGCCATTAGGTTCTACTATCTCCGTTCGGGTATATTAGACCCCCTGATATTCTGGAGCAAATTTTGATCATCATCTATATGACTAACAAAATATGATTTATATACTATAAAAAGTATAACGTTGAATTTGTATTCGGAAGAGGATTCTATAATTTTTGTGACATATAATTTACATTTTATTAGTCTAAATTTATGGTCAAAGTTTGACACTAAATATGAGGGGGTCAGTAAACCTAGACGCAGGAAGTACGTCTCTGAAATTCTTGTTCCGCTGAGAAGCCTTGATCATTTGGCATGGCTTTACATGGACAGTTTTATTTCATTTGACATGATGGTGCAACCTAGGCTGACTGTATATTAGTGTTGCCCAACAACTACTACGTTACAACAGTGACATGTACTCCCTCCATCCCATAATGTAAAATGTTTTTTGATACTACACTAGTATAAAGAAACGTCTTACATTATGGGACGGAGGGAGTAACATGTAACGTGTATCCATTTATGATCTGGATCTGATTTGTCAGCATGAGAGCGAAGTTTTGTTCTGTAGCTAACGAGAAGATGCAAGTGGCCATTTGGCCCTTTCCTAGTTTCATCAGAAAGGGAACAAAGCCCAGTTCTTTTGCCAGAATCTGGGGATTCTTCCAGAATCCGACCCCTACCCAGCTTCTTCCAGAATCTTTGAGCCCCATTTGTTTTACAATCCTATCTAATTAGGGGTCTAATTAGATAGGATTGTAAAACAAATGGGGCTCAAAGATTCTGGGAGAAGCTGGGTAGGGGTCGGATTCTGGAAGAATCCCCAGATTCTGGCAAAAGAATTGGGCCCAAGGTCGATGCAGAATGGGAAATTAGCAGGACATCTCAGAACTCAAGACACCGGTGGGAATATTGCACGTGATAGGTGTTTACACGGCAGCAACAGTAGAAGGTACTCTCTCCGTAACTTAATATAAGATTTTTTTTTTGATATTGTCATAGAGTCAAAAAACATCTTATATTGAGTTACGGAGGGAGTATTATTCTAGAAGAACTACTCAAATGCTACAAGTTTCATATAGAATTCTCAGTTAGGAAAATGTTCAGAACAAATGGAGCATGGTTAAATACATACTCCATCTGTAAAGAAATATAAAACGGTCTAGGTCACTATTACATCGAAGAATTACTCGGCGGGCAGACAGCACGGCAGTTCACCGTGTTGAGCTAAATCCAGTTTTATAACCTCATTTCTCGGCGATACGGAAATGAGTTTTGTCATCACAGAATGTACACTTGAATAACACAAGCACGGAAACGTTCAAGTCTTTCTGGTGGGAAAGAAACTGAGGGGTTCAACCATATCAGCTGATTCTCCTTTCACGCGGTTGTTGTCCAAATTTCTTGTACAGCAGGGGGCTGCTAGAACACCACACCACAAGTGTCATTTGGTTGCCATAGCCTTGAAAGACCACGGAGCTTGGCCTGAATGAGATATGAAAAATCTGTGCTACCATTTGGCAAATGCACTTCGTTATCTGTACTGTACTAAAAACAGAATGAGTTCTAAAAAAAGGGAAAAAAGAATGAGCTTTGTCCTGTGCTGGGCCTGAAGTTGGCTTCAACTAGTTTGTATCTTTTCGTTGACTCTCGCGCGCCACATGAATAAAAGAGGGCGGCGCGCCGGCGACGTACGCTAATCAATGGCTGGCAAGCTGCCGGTGTCCAGCACCTTGGAACTTCCCAACGAACTTTTCCGACTCGATTAAGGCCGCTTGTTGGACGCGGTCTTCATCTGGGTGTCTTCTTTTATTTTGCACTAACATTTAATCATAGATTTAACTAATAAAATGTAAATTGTATGTCACAAAAATTATATTATTGAAAACCTCTTCCAAATACAAACTCAATAACATATTTTTCTTAGCATATATTTTATATTTTATTAGTCAAATAGATGGTCAAAATTTAATCCAAATATAAAGAAGCCTAATAAACCCGGACGAAGATAGTACTTTTTGCGTTCTTCTCAATTTCAATGAAAGAAGTACGATCTTTTTCTTGAACCAATCCTCAATAGAGTACGATTTATTAGTCAGTAGCCTTTCTTACTGGAGAAAATACACGTGACGTACGGGAAAGTAGACTGGTGACACGTAATGTGATGTGTAATTTGTCCTAAATGATTTAATTAGGACATACTATTTTTAATAAAGATACCCAAGAGCCATCTTAGATACTATTAATACTTCCTCCCTCCTGGTTTAGAGCATGGTTAATAGTATAGCTGGCTGCTGGCTATATGTTGTTGTCATGTTATCTATAGTCAGTCTTATAGCCAACACGTATATATATACTACTATGACCCACCTTCACTCTCACAAAGTTTCTACGAGCACGTGTTGCAGCTGGTTGTTAATGTACAGCCCGCTTCTCTTCTCTCTCATCTTCTCTCTTCTCCAACTCAGCAAGAATATATTATTTAAATTCTTATAGCCCGGTTACATCACCTTATTATACTTGCTCATAGTGGGAGGTAAGTTAAACTAGTAGCATACATATGTTACTAGTCTATGTTACTACCCTCCATAATGGGTAGTAATAAATGTGTGGTATCATGCAATCCTTCATTTATTCACATATACACTCATTTTTCCTCGGATGTGTTATGTTACCGTAACATGCTATTACGTTACCACAAACATATCTCTCCTCATTAACTACTAGCCACATAATTTTTTTTGCTTTGGAGTGCGTTATGTTACTAGCTAAGTTACTCCCACTATGGCCCAAAAATCTCATCAACTAAGATAGATTATGAGCGGTGGAATAATTTTTATAGTTTGCAAAAGTATTCAATTAATGTGTTTCTTTTCCTCAAAAAATTATGTGTACCAATACATTAGTTGCAACGCAGGCAGGGTAACCACTAAATGATTAAGAATATTTACATGTATTTGCTGAGTTTTCTTTTAATCCTTGCATGCAGCGATTTAATGCACCTCAAAATTTGAAAATGTGATGGGAAACAATAAAAATGAGACTAATAAAATGTTTTTTTAAAAGGCCCTCTAAACAGGAAGGGAGGGAGTATGAAGAAAAACAAAACCAGTACAATGGACAAACAACTGGACGCAGAACGACTAGTACAATATAAAATACATTGAAATCATACTAGTCTTCTTCTTCCTCCGATTGTACGTCCCCGTCAAAAATTAAAAATTGCACTGAACCAACAGTAAATGAAAGGGACACATGTGAACGCCCTCGCCATAAGAAATTGTTGGGTATTCCTTTTATCACCGCACCGAAGGTAAATCTTTTTGTTGCAAAGAACAGTGTGTTTCTCGATAAAATGTTTTCTGCGAAACGGGTGAGTGGGAGGACAGTGGAACTCGACTAGATTACTAAATCTTTGACATCAAGTCAAAGTGATGAAACACCGAAAGTTGTTCCAGAGTTCTCCACTTCAACTGGTACGGAAGTCCCTATATGTCATTTAGAGACTTCGATCAAGACTGTAGCTGAAACTCACTGGTCAGGTAGAATTCACTTGAAACTGCAATGGTATTCAGATAAAGTACTGTTGTTAGACAACGATAAGCCTCCGACATACAAACATGAATTGATGGGCCTTGACTCGTGGAAATGGTTGACGCCATGAAATCCGAGATAGACTCCATGTACGAAAATCAAGTTTGGAACTTGATAGACCCTCCGGAAGGGTAAAGCCTATCGAATGTAAATGGATCTATAAGAAGAAAAGATATGCGGATGGAAATGTTTACATCTATAAAACTCGACTTGTTGCAAATGGTTTTTGACAGGTTTAAGGAGTTGACTATGACGTGATCTTCTCGCCCATAGCGATGTTTAAGTCTGTTCGGATTATTCTAGCAATTGCTACATATTTCGATTATGATATGGGAGATGGACGTATGATTATCTTTGATTCGGTTTCGGATGTAGATAATACATGCCTTTTCCCCGGAGGTGAACCTGGATATCGAACCCACGGGAAGGCTTTCTAATTGAGAGGTGATTCTTAAAAGCTTTTGTCGTCGTAAAGAGTTCTAGTTTCCATACCGAAATCACATAGTTTTAGAGAGAAATAATATTAGAAAAATAGCCCAGGGCTTAAGGTCTTAACTTACAGTCCTATACTTGTACTTGAGATTTCATGTAAATATTCAATATGGTCCTGATAGACACCGCTACTATGTGTTATCAACATGTATATGTGGGGGATGCTTCCTAATAACCTCACGACCGATCAACAACCTGCGTCATGATTCTATTGTCTTTTCAAGGCCATTACCATCGGGCGGGGTTACCTCGATTGTGAATGATTTCTTTGGACCAATGCATTGGGTGTTTAATGACCACACCTCACGTCTTCCTATGGAATTGCTTTCAGCTACCGTACTTGTCCTTACTTTCACCAGCTTTCGGCATAGCCTTCCACTCATCTCTGCACTTTTACCTCCTCCTTGATTGATCATCAGGATCCCTGGTACCTGCAGGGCCTTAGAACGAGAAAGAGACAAGGTACAAATCTGTTGCGATACACATACATATGTTGGGCCTTAAAGTCAATACCCACAATCTCGTTCACAAGTACATGGGGCTGCAAGGCTGCGCCTCAGCCTATAGCCCGACTGGACTATTCACACATCGCAGATGAATCAGAGAAGAAAGACATTGTAGATCAAACTTGAAGATCAATGATTGATAATAGTCTTACAATGTCACCTATGCGATGTATCTCGATTACAAGTTATGGCTATGGCTAGGGGATGATTTCTATGGAGATGGAGATGGATATGACGGCGGCTATGTAGATGGATGGTGATTTAGGATTTCACGATGCTCTATTGCGAATGGGCGGCTCTGTGTTGCGAATGGGGCCTCGCCCCTTTTATAAAGTTGGCTTGTGCTGAGGTCACGGAGCTGGCGCCGGGTGGTAAAAGCACTGGTATGAGCAGATGCGCTCGTACCAGGCGTCATTTTCTCTCCTGGTTGCGCCTTCGACTGCTTGTGGTTGTTCGCCTAAATTTATATCTTTCATGTACTAGATGACCCATTGCGTCATTGGCGTGAAGACCAAATACAACCACTGAGCGAAGGAATGATAAGGTCGGGTCTGCTCCAACGACATCGTTAAACTATGCGATAGTATGTCGAATGAACATCATACCGTGTCATGCCATTGGAGTGTGTTTGTTCCCTACATGACTATGAATAAGCAATAAAAAAGGCAAGCAAAGCATATGAAATAGATTCTAATAAACACAGCTTAAAAGGTAAGCAAACCATTAGAAACAAGCTCCATCTGAAAGCACGATGTTAGCCTATGCAATTGGTTTAGTTTGGCTGTGTTGGTTTTGCTTCCCTTGGGGAAACAACACAGTCAAAACACGTCGTAGAAGCGAAGCAGGTCAAATGGAACATGTTTTATCCATTGAGCCCTTGGCACAAAGATCAATAGCATAGCTAAAGCCTGACCTCTCTACTCAAGAGGTACTTAACATACACTACTTAACAACCAAGACTTGAGGAAATCATCGCCAAGGATCTGCAAGACAGAAAAGCCCTTTGGTGCCTTTGTGAAGCATGAGCATAACATTGACTCCAATTTTCAAATAGGACGGACTGCCATCGCAGCCGACCACCTATTAATGAGAATGCTTCCATTTCTAGGGCAAATGAAGTACCTTGCCATCACTTTCGTGTTCTCACCGATAACTAGTGTGATTGGACAGAATGGGGTATCAATTCAGGAACAATTGTAGGCGGCAGTAGCTATTGCAAGATGAATAAAACAATTGTAACACTGTATGAAACAATAGTTTATGAAGACCTTATATAACATAAAAGATTGTGTACCAGCTTTTTGTGAATGATACAATTGAGCTTATCCAAACTATGCACCGGTGGCACACATATTCCCATTATGTGTCCAGCATTGAAATGCTTAGTAAGGAAGCGAAGACTATAAACAAATTTTATGACATGCTTCAAGTCTTGCGGGTGAAATTTGGAATGAGGAGTAACCTAGCTACATCTCGTCGACTACACGTTTAACAAACCCTGCATGGAAATAACGTGATTTTCACAAACTATTAGAGATGGTTTTGTAATTATAAGTACAGGAACATAGTGAGAAAAGGGTATCCCAATCCATTGCTTAAGTACTGATTATCTAGTCAGAGCAGATACATTAATTTTGCTAAGTGATAGTTCAGCATGCAAGGACTAGAAAGAAAACTAACTTTGATTATTGGTCCGTCGAAGGATCACTTTTGGTGATGCCACATGGATGATATGACCATGCTGTGTTATATTCACTAACACTTTAGTGCCATCTTTCAGTTGGTAACGCGTAGCAAACTCTCTCCACATGCCTAGATGAAAATAGGAGCGACCTTCTTCATCATTATTGAGCCGAACTTGGAACCTATATCCATGGTTTGTCTCCAATGTGACTTCGGTAGAGCCTTCATTTAAGTAAAGGCCAAACTTCCTAGCACAAGCGTTTTTGCAAGGCGAGGGATGTACTCCAGGAAATCGTAAGACACAATATATTTGTTAATTATGAAGGGATAAAATGTTATTGAAAACACAGAAATATACAAACACATAATATATCTGATATCCAAAACTGTGATATCCACAATACGTTAAGAAATAGTTTGTTAACCAAATATAGGCATTATCTCGCACACAGAAATATTGCGATGCCGTGAATGGAAAAGTAGCAACTATGTGCCTGCTTTTATCTTGCGATGCAAATATGAGCTTTACTGATAGAACTGTACAACAATAATTTGCCTAATATAGCTAGAATTTCCAGTTTGAAGTCAATGTTGTATGGCACCTTTTACCCAAATTAAGCAGTACTGTGTGTTTATAGTAGCCAATATTCCCAATCTGTCTTAAAGCAGAGATTACCTGCCCACACGTTGTGGAGATGGAGCAGAATAGGAGGTTGCCAAGACTGAGAATAGAACAGGTGGGACGGAGAGGGCCCGTTCGATAAGGCGGGATGATTTGATCCGAGGCTTCGAGCGCCAACTGATTAGGTGCAGGTCCGGATGGCCAGTTTGTCGAGTTGAGCAGTCAAGGCCTCGAGGGGAATTGGCGGTGCAACCTTTTTCATCAAGCGAGTGAGAAGAAGAATGCTTGGGCTGGGCGCTATTCGTGTGGAGAGGTCATGACATCATGCTCGTTGAGATGGAATGCATACATTCCATCAGTTGGGCTGGTATGTGGGCTGAGGTCTAGGGCTTGCTTTACATTCTTGGGGTTGGGCCTCTGTAAGTGTACAAATATGAAAAAATAAATACTAGATGTATAACTACTAGTTGGGCCACACTTAATCCCCAGTTGCCCTAGTCCCATTTCCTCCCCTGTCTTCGACCATTGGAGCATCTTCGGCAAGGAGAAGGATGCCCGGTTAGCGCCGACAACAACTCGCAATCTCCGACGTTTTCATCCCTAACAACATAGCACCAACGTCCTAGTGTCAACTCTGGGCTGAAGCCTCCTCCTATAGCTACTATATACAACACACCGCCCTCCTCTCCTACCCCCTCTAGTTGACGAGGCTCCTAGAGGAGGAGGGAAGAGGTGTTGGGCTGGATTTGGCGGAGCTCAAGAAGGGGGAAGTAGGAGGAGAGAGAAAGGAGAGGAAATTAATGAGCTTGTTTCTCCCCAAAAATGTCATCGAGCTCCAAGATAAACGCATGCGTTGCTTCTTCTAGTCTACCAAGGATACTTTCACAAGAGCACAATGTTTGGTCACCTGGCACAAATTCTGCACTCCCAGAGTCCTGCTAGTCATCCTGGGGTCAAAAATATATTTGCACAAGAATTTTGCGTCATGTTGAGGTTGCCTGTAAATTCCTGCATTCAACCAACCTTCCTTGGAAAGAGTGGATACTAAACTACTCACCACCTCCAATTACTCAAGGGGAAACTCTAGCCAAAAGAACGTGGTGTGTTCGTTACAAGTAGCTGCATGTGTTATTTTAGAAAGAATGGAGAAGCGTTTGTAGATAGTCCGTGTTCGTTACAAGTAGCTGCATGTGTTATTTTAGAAAGAATGGAGAAGCGTTTGTAGATAGTCCTAGGACTATCTACAAACGCTTCTCCATTCTTTCTAAAATAACACATGCAGCTACTTGTAACGAACACACCACGTTCTTTTGGCTAGACAACTAGCTAGCACCTACCTGAAACTTTACAAACCGATTTCCCTGCCCTCTACTCAGACCACCTAAACAACAACACCTTCACATCCACTATTATGCATGATGGAATTGAGCTTGCCTTTCATAGCAGGCTAACTTTGGTTGCGATCAATGAGCTTGCTTCAGTGAAGTTGTAGATGCAGGGTTTTGTTTTGATAGATTCGTCAGACTCAAGGTTGCTCAAGAATGGTGAGGTCTTCACATGCACGATGCCCAATAAAATGTGCCTGATTTGGAAGTGATCCAGGCATTGCGGATGCCTACCAACGTAACACTTTTTGGATGGACCCTACACCTTGACAGGGTCAATATAAGGAAAAACTAACATCTCCAGACCAAAGTTTTAAATAGCCGGCTAAGCCAAATAGCCGCACCCTGTGAAAACAGCTATAGCCTGGCTATAGCCTGGCTATAGCCGGCTATTTAAAAGTTCTAACACTACATAGCTGGGCTAATGCACTTAGCCGCAGCATGTGCCAAAGGCTATAGCGGGGCTATAGCCTGGCTATAGCCGGCTATTTAAAACTATGCTCCAGACTGTACTTTCAATTGCGTGCTATCTATGTTCGCACACCAACGAGCGTCGACAATAACTCTTCTTCTCGTGCCCTGCTACGACAGCTATCTGGTGGTAACTAAGAATTCAATCCTACATTATCCATGTTCCAACAACTCTGGTCCTCACCAATGCCACATGGCGCACCTAGTCGCCGACTGTATTCGTTCTACTGATAGTGCTATGAAATATCTGGGATGCGAGAAATGCAAAGGTCTTTCGGGACCTCCATCACCCAAGAGATGTCCTAATCAATATCATCGATGATCTCACTCTATGGACAAACCTACTCAACACTCAAGAACTTAAAGTACACATCAGTTTGTGGCATGACTACCTCTCCTCGTGCAAAAAAATGTGATGAAAATTCAGTTGGGAACCCCTAGCTAGGTTAAAATCTTTTTAAAAGGATCACTTACACAAAATACCAACCCAAATGCTACATCGTGCAGCTGCACAATATGGTGGAACCGAGCGACACTCCTCTTGGTCTTACGATCTCTTCCCGAGCGCATCCAGGACCGCTACGTGCCACCTGGTCAGGGCGAACCGTTCCTTTCCCAAACCGAGTGCAGCCAGAATATGGCTCACAAGTCAGCCTCATTTCCGTAGGGAGCGGTGGTTACATAGCAAAATAAGTGGGCGGTGGCTGGGTCGACAGTTTCAAAATCCGCGCTTGTGTTTTCTCCGTCCAAATCCAAGGGGGGGGCGAAGGTTCAAACATCGTCAAAATTTGTTGCTCATCGCGAGCATAGGTACACATCAGTCGATCCCACCCCTTCTACTCTCTCGACTCCCCCCATTTCTCGCAGCGTCTCATGCGAGACCTTGGGATTTTTGGTGACGATGCGCGCAAGGGTTGTGAAGGTGTATGGGGTAGATTTTGGCAGCTTCTACGCCTTGAGGCCAGAGGGAAGGGACGGGGTTTCATGGCGGCACGCGTGCGAGCATGCGTCGATGGTAAGTTTTGGGGTTGTTTTTCGCGCGTCGTGCACGTCAGCTTGCGGAGGTGATCAGATGGGGGTGGTGTTGGACTGTTTCATGTGACGCGCCAACGAGGGAGCCACCACGAGCAAGCAAAGGCACTGCTGCTCATGGCGACGTCGGCGATGAGGAACATGGTGAGGGCAACGGTGAGGAACATGGCGATGCCGGGGTTGTGGTGGGGAGGGGGGTAAGGAGGAGCATAGGGGTTGGGGAAGGTGCTTCGTATCTGCTGTGAGTTGTGTTAGGGTTATAGGAGGAGTAGAGAGGGGGGAATGCTAGGTGGTGTTGTTGTGCACCCAACCTGTTTTCCCTATTCTCTACCATGATAGATCTGGCAAGTTGCACACACAACAATACCAAGTTACACACATAGTCATACTAAGTTGACCATGGGAGTAGCCCAAGTTTAAAGTTGTACTATGGTGAAGTTTGCATGCACGGACATACTAAGTTGGCTAGAGAATGTTTTTGCGCAAGTTGATCTATTTTCATAGTCACATTTTGTTGGCAACCTCAGTAGTTGTGTGTTTTTCATTGTTTAAACAGGACAAACAGGAACCCGGTGATGGGGGAGGGGATGGTGGCATGGCAGCGCTAGCTTTTGTGTTTTTTGCAATATCATGCGACATGTCTTGAAGATGAGATCAATGTTTGGGGGGCTACATAATGTCGCTCGTACGTGCATCCCTCTATTTTTTTTTTTGCTTCGACTAATCTGTGTGTTTTTCTTTTCACATACAAAGGAGGTAAAGAAATTAACGGATGTAGAAGGAGATATGGGTGGTAGTGGAGCAGCGGTATCCTCGCCTCCTTTTTCCTTCCAGTTTTTTCATGTTTTTATCTTTTTATTTTTTTAACTATCTTAGTTTTTTTGTTTATTCCACGCAGGGTGTTGTACGCCATTCTGAATGGCGGAACATAAAACGGGGTGCTGACCAGCAGCCATCCACCGCTAATAATGAAGAGGAGGGAGCGGAACATGAGGTAAGCAGGAAGTAAAATAGTTTGGGGGCAAATCATTTGTCTCCATACAAAACTAACCTTATATGGGAATCAACGCTCACAGGAATAAACGGTTTTGATTTAATTTTACACGCCCCCTCTATTTCCGCAGGGTGATAATCAATCTATTATTGTAAAGTGGCGGCAGCAAAAAAATCCCATCCAGGACATGACAGACCCACAGGGAGCAGGCACATCTACTGTAGCAGTTAATCATGTAACAACAATGCTAGTAGGCACCCCCCCTTTTTATTTTTTTTCTAGATTTTCATTATGTTCCTTCATTGTTACTCCTTCAAACCACCTTTTCACTAAAAAATAGAGTTTCACATTAAGTTGCACATGAACCTTATCAAAGCTCGCATCCCTTGTGGATATAAAGTTGCACATGAACATGGTTATTTCCTTTTATAAGAAGTTGCATTTTTGCGAATCATCACATGAACAGGGTTATTTCTTTTTGTAATAAGATGTTGCATTTTTGCGAATCGTCATCCATTTGAAGAAAATGTTAAACAACTGCACATGAACCTGATAGAAGTTGGCATCCCTATCATGTAAAGTTACACGTGAACCTCACAGAAGTTGCCACCCTTATCATGTAAAGTTGCACATGAACCTCACAAAAGTTGGCATCCATATGAATGTAAAGTTGCACATGAACCTCACAGAAGTTGGCATCCATATGAATGTAAAGTTGCAGATGGACTTGATAGAAGTTGGCATCATTGTCTAAACTAATTGCATTTCCTCCCTCTTTATCATCTTCAGTAGAGAACAAAAGAGGTGAAGAAAATGAAGGACAGGACCCTCCTTGACTATCACAGGCTAGAAGGATCAGGACCTGACCAGCTAGGTTCTACAAGCAGAACCAAAAACTTCCTGGGGCAAAGGGCATACCTTTACAAAAAGTGCTTTGGGGTTTGTTGTGCATTCAGATAGGTGATGTCAACTACACAACTTATTCTTGTAGACTCGTGTTGGCCTCCAAGCGCAGAGTTTTGTAGGACAGTAGCAATTTTTTCTGAAATGGATGACCTAAGGTTTATCAATCCGTGGGAGGCGTAGGATGAAGATGGTCTCTCTCAAACAACCCTGCAACCAAATACAGGAAATCTCTTGTGTCCCCAACACACCCAATACAATGGCAAATTGTATAGGTGCATTAGTTCGGCGAAGAGATGGTGATACAAGTGTAGTATGGATAGTAGATATAGGTTTTTGTAATCTGAAAATAAAAAAACAGCAAGGTAGCAAGTAACAAAAGTGAGCACAAACGGTATTGCAATGCTTGAAAACAAGGCCTAGGGTTCATACTTTCACTAGTGCAATCTCTCAACAATGCTAATATAATTGGATCATATAATAATCCCTCAACGTGCGATAAAGAATCACTCCAAAGTTCCTATTAGTGGAGAACATAAGATAGAAATTGTTTGTAGGGTACGAAACCACCTCAAAGTTATCCTTTCCGATCGATCTATTGAGCCATTCCTATAAGTGTCACAAACAACCCTAGAGTTCGTACTAAAATAACACCATATGATACACATCAACCAACTCTAATGTCACATAGATACTCCAATGTCACCACAAGTATCCGTGAGTTGATTATACGATATGCATCAAACAACTTGATAATCAAAATATTCAATCTACACAAAGAACTTCAAGGAGCACCCCAAAGTTTCTGTCGGAGAAAAGATAATGAAAACGTGCATCAACCCCTATGCATAGATTACCCCAATGTCACCGCGGGAATCCGCGAGTTGAGTGCCAAAACATATATCAAGTGAATCAATATAATACCCCATTGTCACCACGGGTATTCATATGCAAGACATACATCAAGTGTTCTCAAATCTGAAATATTCAATCCGACAATATTAAAACCTCAAAGGGAAAATATTCGATTCATCACAACAAGGATAGAGAGGGAAGAAACACCATATGATTCAACTATATTAACAAAGCTCGCGATACATCAAGATCGTGCCAAATCAAGAACACGAGAGAGAGATATCGAACACATAGCTACTAGTACATACCCCTAGCCTCGAGGGTGAACTACTCCCTCCTCGTCATGGAGACCGCCGGGATGATGAATATGGCCTCCGGTGATGATTCCCCACTCCGGCAGGGTGCCGGAAAAGGGCTCCAGATGGGATCTCCTTGGTACAGAGGCTTACGGCGGCGTAAAAACTCATCTAGGTTAACTTTTGGGGGTTTCTGAATATATAGGATTTTTCAGCGTTGGAATCACGCAAAGAGGTGCCACAGGGGGCCCACGAGGCACCAGGGCGCGCCTGGGGGGGGGGGGGGGTGGCGCGCCCAGGTGGCTTGTGGGGCCCCTGTGGCTCTTCTTCTGCTCCCCCGAAGCTTCCTGGGAGGCGCGCCCAGGTGGCTTGTGGGGCCCCTGTGCCTCTTCTTCTGTTCCCCCGAAGCTTCCTGGGTCTGTTTCCTTCCAGAAAAAATCGTCAAAAAGTTTCGCTGCATTTGAACTTCATTTGATATTGATTTTCTTGAAAACCAAAAATGAGCAGAAAACAGCAACTGGCACTGGGCACTAGGTCAATATGTTAGTCCATAAAAATCATATAAAAGCCGTATAAAAGTGCACCAAAATCATACAAAACTATAATAAACATGGCAGGAATACTTCATAAATTATAGATACGTTGGAGACGTATCAATAGGCTGCCTGCGGACCTCACCAAATTCTTGGTCCAATGCTACAAGCCTTTGACTGCGGAATTGGTTTTTCCAGAGAGGGGGAGGATCTGTGCTGATGCTGAAAGTGTGCACATGATCTGGGCTTTACCGAACAGGGGTCGACTAGTTCGTTATGACATTGACAAGGCCTCGGCCGCATCATTCAAAGTGATGCACAACATCACTGGGAAATACCCCACCTACAGTCAGCTCGTGGCCACCTTGATTGAAGGAATTTGGGGGGGGGGGGGGGTAGCTTATGAGAACTTTGTTCGCGCATGACGTGCAGTTCAACACTTTCCTAGCACCTGCCGCGAGTCTCAAAATCAGCCCCAGCTCCGAGTTTAGTCTCGACCGGTCCAACAATAGCCCCGCGGTGTCCATGTCAGCTAGAGTATGGCTCTCTGACTGCACAGAAACCACTACATGGATAGTGGTTCCACGAGCGATAGTAGGGTCTAGTACTCCCCTAAAATACCACCATCATCCATGAAATCCAACGGGGATCCGACTGCGTGCGACACACGGACTGCCCAAAATCTGACCATCGACAAGGAGAGCTTCCGATGTTATATATGTGGTGCGGAAGCTCATTGAGATCATGAGGAAACTCATTGAGGTCGGGAGGCGGCTCGTTGAGATCAATCATTTTTTTGATTCCTTTTTCCGACCACCTGCACATACAACAGACGAAGGGGAACAATCACATCAACTAGCAGCGAGTTTGCAAATAACAACTCAAAAACAAATCTCCAAGCACTTTTTATCTATCAAAACCATCCAAGCTAGTTCTGTCAGTTGTACAGATGGACAAATAAGTTGCACACTACACCCCCAAGATAGCTGCAACTTTCAGGTTTCTTGTAATATATGCATTTTTATCTTTTTATTCTTGCACACAGGGTCTATTCCAGCTGCACTAGTACAGAAATAAATTTGCACACTACATTTAATTGCAGTCTCACCGTTTCCCATGTCAGGTAGGATTTTTTTCCATGTCATGATGCAACATACAAATAGTAACACAAACCGTTTTTGCATCCCCTACACGTGACGGGGTGGAGGAGCACCCAACTATGAAGTCGGCGCAACTTTTAGAAGATGAAGCGATCGCAAAACCAAACCACTACTTTTGCCTCTTTCCCTTTTTAACCAGTTTTTTTCTTTAAACATAATTGCTTACAAGATATCTCTACTCTACTATGTGTAACAAACCAATTATCCTAATTATATCTTCATTTGTGTGTGTGTGTGTGTGTTGCACCATATGCAACAAATTTTGGTTGGATCACTTGAAGGAGGTAGATGCAACTAACAATACATTATTATTATTATTTGTGTGAGTTGCACACTATGCAACAAAAGTTGGTTGGATCACCTGAAGGAGGTGGATGCAACCGACACAAATGTTGCAGACCTATCACACCTGTCCTACAGTATGTTCTAGGGTTCTCTTTTGCACAGGAGGTATACATGAAGGACGCTAGTTGGATCAACTACTTGAAGGAGTTGCATTCAAGGTCAAGAAGGATTTGAAAGGTGAAAACCACAGTCCGGGTGAAGAATAAGAAGAATCTCACCTTTTCTCTTCCTTTCTTTGTAGCATATTATATTTCCTTCCTCTTTCTTCCTCCTTTTGCCCCAAAACAACCAGGTAGATCCGCTGATTTTTCACCTTGATAGAGCTTTCATGGCAGCTTCTGTGATGGGGGAAGGATTCCATGTTTTCTTTCGCATGGAAGAAGATTATGGCGTGGGGCCAATGGCGGAGCTTGGGCCACTTCGTTGGTGGAGCAATGGGCCGGCAGGGTGACCAAAACCATGGTTTGGGCTGGTTTTACTGTAAATTTGGGATATTTATACGAATACATGCTATACAAACATTTTCCTATAGGTCCCCGCGCGGGGGGGGGGGGGGGGGGGGCAGCGCCCAGGCTAGCCCTGTCGAAGCTCTACCACTGTGTGGGGACAATTGAGGAGGGGGGGGGGCACGTGAACTTTTGCACTCGAGGGGGAGGAGGGCGTGCAGGCGCAGTGTGCCTCGCCAGGGTCACACAGAGTGTGCGTTTTGACTCGTCTGGTGGGGAAAAGGGTGGGTACGTGACCAGTTGGGACTGGACAGATGGCTTTCCTAATCGGGACAGGGGAGGGCGTGCGGGCGATGTGTGCCTCGCTAGGGTCATGCTGAGCACGCGTTTTGACTCGTCTGGTGGGGAGAAGGGTGATGGGGAGAAGGGTGGGTGCGCAACCGTATGGGATTAAACAGGTGGCTTTCAAAATCGGGACGTGGGGGGAGGGGGGGGGGGGGCAAGGGTTTTTCCAGCGGGAGCGGGCAAACGTTTGCCAGCTAGATGTGTCCAAATACTAAAGTCATGCGAAATAGTACCACCACTACAGTACTGTTACTTCACCGTCTCATAAATCCTGTAACTATATTAGTGAGAAAATGAGCAAGCCGGCCAGTAGGTTACCTGCCTACCTGACCTCGAAATGGATTAGTCAGGCAAACCATTAGCTAACCTTTCCTAAGCGCTCCTTTGCATTTACGTGAGGAATCCACGTCTCGCAGGTCGCAGGTTTAGCTTGACTATCGATGGCGATGGCAGTACCGCGTAGTACTATCAATCGCTCATTCGCTCTCTAGAAGTAATGGCCTCTGAAGTTAGCTGCGACCTTGCTTGAAATTAAACACCGTACCGGCCTCTCCCTCCCCCCCACCACCACCAACCAGGCTTATATAACCACTCCCTTCTCCCTGCTCCACTGCCATCACCTTGGTTGAGATCGGGACGAGGCAATGGCGTCTCTGAAATTCAAGCCCGTGGAGGAGTGCAGCTCCGAGGGGAGGTCGGAGCAGACGGTGGCCGCCGACTTCGACGGCACGCTGCTCCGGTCCTCCAACGCCTTCCCCTACTACCTCCTCGTCGCGCTGGAGGCCGGCAGCGTCCTGCGCGCCGTGGCGCTGCTCCTGTCGGTGCCCTTCGTGTACGTGACCTACATCTTCTTCTCCGAGTCGCTGGCCATCAGCACCCTGGTGTACATCTCCGTGGCCGGGCTCAAGGTGAGGAGCATCGAGATGGCGGCGCGGTCGGTGCTGCCCAAGTTCTACGCGCAGGACGTCCACCCGGAGAGCTGGAGGGTGTTCAGGTCCTTCGGCAAGCGGTACATCATCACGGCCAGCCCCAGGATCATGGTGGAGCCCTTCGCGAGGGAGTTCCTCGGCGCCGACAGGGTGGTGGGCACGGAGCTGGAGGTCGGCAAGTCCGGCAAGGCCACGGGGTTCATGGTGAAGCCCGGGGTGCTGGTCGGCGACCACAAGAAGCAGGCCGTGGTGAAGGAGCTGGGCGACGCGGTGCCCGACGTCGGCATGGGCGACAGGGCCACCGATTTCAACTTCATGTCCATATGCAAGGTTCGATTAACTCTCTGTTCTCCTCCCTTACTCGTATAAGATTTGTCGTTCGTAAATTTACCTGCACCGTCTTGTCGATGCGCCAATAAGTAGGATTTTTAGCGATTATTTGCGTTGTGATTGACTGCTATAACTTCTTTAGGCCCAATTAATCTGGACATAATATTCTGCATGAATTGTTCCTTCCTCACAAAATTCAGTCTGAACCTATGAATTCTGAAGCACACTTGGCTCGTGATGATGTACAGTATGATGGAAAGTTTGATTAAAGTAGCATTAGTAGCCAGTGCTGCGCCTGCGACGACGTAGGTAGCAGTAGCATATCGCTTGTAGTAGTAGCTTCTCGGCGATCTGTGAAGTGTTTAATCACGCGATCCCGGGTACAAAATTGGCCGTCTAGAGTTGGCAACCAACCATGCGTATGCGGCGACGACCTCAGACAGATTTAGTAAGTTGGTGGCCGGTAGGCACGAATCGTTCGAGCGCGAGCGCGACAGCCTCAGTCACCATCAGCCGCTGCGCATCGGCGAAGCGATGGCGACCGGCTCAGCGGCTAATTATAATCACGGCCTCCATTCCATTGCGCCTCCCACTCCCACGGCCAACACGGGCCACGGGAAAAGCTGTCGGTCTCGCTGGCGGAGTGAATGCTGCTGGGGGGCTCAGGCCGGCGCCAGTGAGTGACCTCCATTTACGGCTGTTTGGTGGGAATTCAAGCTCTGTCCAGGGCGCATTCAAGGAGACGGATCGCGCCGCTTGCCGTTTCTGTGCGACAGTGCGAGACATCAACGCTGGCGTGGGCGTGTCTCCCGGATCTCCTTTTCCCTCTTCGTTTTTAGGGCATCTCCAATGATCGTATGATCATCGTTGGTAAAATTGCCACATAGACGGTTTTGATGACATGACACGTAATAAAAGAAGAGAGAGAGGAAAGCTGTATGTAGATTAACCAACAGTTCTTGCACAAGCTCCAAGGCTATGTAGAGAGCAATTGCATTTATTCTCTCTTCTCCTATTGGATAGTATAGATGCAACCATTGGAGTAGTTGTATGATCCTTTGTTGGTTGATGACATGGACAATTTTACCAACAAGACTACATACAAACTATTGGAGATGCTCTTATAGTTTCTTGCTACCGTCAGGGGCATAAATTTGGCCTTGTCTTTTAGTTTCTTCTGGGACCTTGCTGCTGCTGGCAGAGTCCAGTAGTGAGAGAGAGAATAACTAATTTCTCTCTTGGTTGGGGGGGTGGCTAGGCTGGTCAGCTATTTATGGCGCCAGATTTGGAGTTAATTTGCACATCTGTTCTGGTACGGGCAGGGCTAGCTGCTTAATTACTGGGGTACTGTATTTTGGCCTCACTGCCTCACAGCTCACTGCTGCCTGTGGTCTTCATCACTCCAAAATAGTCCAGTTGGGGATTAATTTATGCTTATTACTGAAGGTTTTAGCGGAATACTACTGGAATTCATCAGTGCTTGCTTAAAATTTACTGCCTTTTCATTAGAAACTCCTATCTAACTAAAACTTACTCTGAAATTGCACTAAACTAGCTTACTAGCAGTACCGAATCGAAAGCACAGCGATTTCAAACCTACTATAATTCATTTCAGTAAAGTAGGACTGTACTGAGATAGCGCACCTGGCGAAATTGATTGAGTATCCTGATCAAAATAAACAGCACACAGTACTTGCTCACTTTTGAGATTTTTGCACTTAGGGTGCACGCTTAGAATTGCTAAACCAGCACCAGTAGCTACCAACCTACCATGCGAGTCTTCACCCCAAGATAGAGTAGTTCAATTGGTCTTAATTCATTTCTGAATTTTTTTAGCGGAATACTACTGGAATTGATCGGTGCTTGCTTAAAATTTACTGCGCTTTTCATTAGTAAGTCAAATTTAAGTAGAGAAAACTTGCTCTGAAATTGTACTATAAGCAGTATATCGAGTCGAAAGCTCAACGATTTGAATATGTACTAATTCATTTGAGCAAGGACTAGTACAATTGTACTAAGATAATGGTACTTGGCCAAATTAATTGAGTATACGGATAAAAATAAACAGTAATACTAGTACACCGTACTGAGATACTAATGCACATGGCAAAATTAATTGGGTATGCTGATCAAAATAAACAGTACTAGTACACAGTATCGCACGCTGAGCACTCACTGTGGCTGTGCATGCAGGAAGCCTACCTGGTGACGTCGAGGAAGTACAGCCCGGTGCCCAAGAACCAGCTGCTGACGCCGCTCATCCTCCACGACGGCCGCCTCGTGCAGCGCCCGACGCCGCTGGTGGCGCTCGTCACCTTCCTCTGGATGCCGTTCGGCTTCGCGCTGGCGCTCCTCCGCGTGTACATCAACCTGCCCCTCCCGGAGCGCATCGTCTTCTACATCTACCACATGATGGGCATCAGGCTCACCGTGAAGGGGAACCCGCCGCCGCCGCCCAAGAAGGGAAGCCCGGGCGTCCTCTTCGTGTGCAACCACCGCACCGTGCTCGACCCCATCGAGGTCGCCGTCGCGCTCGGCCGCAAGGTGAGCTGCGTGACCTACAGCATCTCCAAGTTCTCGGAGCTCATCTCGCCGATCAAGGCCGTGGCGCTGACGCGGGAGCGCGAGAAGGACGCCGAGAACATCCGGCGGCTGCTGGAGGAGGGCGACCTGGTGATCTGCCCCGAGGGCACCACCTGCCGGGAGCCCTACCTGCTGCGGTTCAGCGCGCTCTTCGCCGAGCTCACCGACCGCATCGTGCCGGTGGCGATCAACACCAAGGAGCACATGTTCCACGGCTCCACCGTGCGCGGGTTCAAGCTCATGGACCCCTACTTCTTCTTCATGAACCCGCGGCCGGTCTACGAGGTCACGTTCCTCAACATGCTGCCCAAGGAGCTCACCTGCGGCGGGGGCAAGTCGCCCATCGAGGTCGCCAACTACATCCAGAAGACGCTCAGCGACCAGCTCGGCTTCGAGTGCACCACCATCACCCGCAAGGAGAAGTACGGCATACTGGCCGGCACCGACGGACGCGTCCCGTCCAAGAACAAGGAGAAGGAGAATAACTAGCGGATCTCTCGGGCTGGACTGCCTCGCGCCGGCTACAGTTGTTGATCATGGTTGTTATTGTTTACATACAGTTTACTATGATTAATTGTTTGTTATTTGTCAGTTCACTCACCGTTCCCAGGAAACTAAAAGGACCGTGTCGTGTATTAGCTTGAGGTCACAATTGTCTTGTACCAATAATTGTTTCTTCGCCAAAAGGATGAGTAATTTATATGGATGATTTTCAGAATCTTGTCTGCACAAATGAATGATTATATTTTTTGAAAGGTCGCCGGGGGCAAACAGCCCACCTGAACATTTCATCTAGCCAAATGGCAAAAACATCATTTTTACATGGGGGCGCACGCCACGCGCAGGGATTACAAGGGGGCGCACATCTCACCATTTTTTGGAAGATTTGAGACTCGTGTAATGCTCGTGTCTTCCGCAATGAGACGCATCATGCGGACGTAACAGTCAGGAACATTGTTTCTGATTTCACTCTTTGGTGTTGCCGTTGTAAACTCCTCTAAAGGTGGCTGCCATGTCTTGGCGCCAATACCACTCTTTGGTGTTGACGTTGTAAAACTTCTCTAAAGGTGGCTGACATGTCTTGGTGTCAATACATTGCCTCTCACACTAGTGCTCTCCTATAAACTTGCCTAAATGACAAGGGCGAAAGCCCAAGTAAACATACAAAGCAACAGGGAAAAACGAAAGAGGTAGGGGAGGTTAGTGAGAACCGAACCGAACCCCTCGTAAACCGACACAAAGTCTCAAGCCCAAGCATGACAAGGAGCTCCACCAAAGATATCACAAAACAAACAAGATGAGGAGTTCCACCGAGGATCTCACTACATCGAGAGCAAGAACCACCAAAACGTCAAATTATGCGAGACCAGAACGTAGATTTATGTGAGACCATGAGCCATAATTGGGATCGACAATGACACAGTAAAAAGACATCGGACAATCGAGACCGAGCGCAACAACGGTGTGTTGTCGGCGAGACGAAGGACAGAGCACAGTCCTGGCTCGCAACACCAATGTGCCGCCAAGGGTTGAAGGGCGATGCTTAGCCGAAGTCTCCTCGAGAATTGCCATACGCTGTCAAGGCACCAACTCAGCCTAAGTGTTTGGTAGAAACCTATTTTTTTTAACAATTGTTATTTTGAAAAAATGTTTAGCAAAATTAGAAACTAAAATTGGCAACCAAAATAGCTAACTGGTGTTCCGATTAACCAATGAATTCAGTATGGTTTTAGCTTTATACCGACATACCAAAAGATGAATACTTTGCATTGCGCCCGTGCCTTCCACCGTTCAAACCTCGCCTCTTATATAGCCGAGTCCTTGCCTCCTTCTGCTTAGACAGGCCAAGTGGGACTAAACAATCAAGACTTTGTTTTTCTTGTGTTGTCAGCCTACCGCATTTCACCAAGAAGCCCATGGAGTCAGCTCAAAAAAAAAAAGCCCATGGAGTCACATCCCTGGTCGTGTGGATCAGCTCGCTTTGGGCCTTACACACATGTGGTCATTTATGTTTGTTGTGGGCCTTGCATAGGTGGGCCAGGCGACTGCGGCTATTGGCCAGTCCCTTGCTGTAGCTGTGTTTTCCACTTTTTGCTGGTTTATTTGGGTTTTTTAATTCTTTTTCTTTATTTTTCTTCTGTTTCTTTCCGGTTTTCTTTGGGTTTTTTTCTTTTCGTCTTCATTTGGGTTTCTTTTCGTGGTTTTTCCTTTGATTTTCTTTGTTTTTCTCCATTTTTTTTCAACACATGTCTACTTTTTTTATACACATTGTATATTTTTTGTATACATCTAAAATATTTTTATACACATTTAATTTTTTTGAAATACATGCTTAACATTTAAAAAAAACATGTTTTTTATATTTTTACAAATAATTGCTAAACATTTTTCAAATACATGTTGGAACAGTTTTTGAATGCTAAAAGACATTTTTTTAACTACGTAAACAGTTTTTTTTACACTATACAACCATTTTTTGAAAATGTCACGCACACATTTTTGAAACTCGTGAACATTTTTTAAACCCGGTAGGCGCATGAGACGAAGGGGGATGAGCCCCACGGCTATATCTGCACGTATCCTGGCCACCCGAGCCCGAGGAGCCTTGCCGGTGGCAAGCCCGACGGCCGCCACCACCACGAGCAGCCCATCGGATCAACACCACCACTATCAGAGCTTGTCGCACCACCTCCGCAAAGCACGCGCCGCTGGAGGGCCAGCCGAAGGCAAAAGAGGAGGGGTTAGAGGAGAAGAAAACCGCCGCCACTGGCACTGCGCAGGACTTTTCCTGGTGGTGGTGAGAGGAGGAGGGGAGCTGGAGGGGGCGACAGCCGGATGTGGCTAGGGTCGTCGTCTGAGTTGCTCTGGACGAGTGGTGCGAGGGCTTTTTTGTTTTCAGGGATCAAACTATTTTGAATGGATGCATAATGGTTTTTTCAAGACAAAAGCAGTAGTAAGAGACCCACAAGAATTATGTTTTTCAACGATGTGGAAGATGGGTGGATGAGTGTGGCGGCGCGCTCCGGCGAGAAAAAAGGCGCGTTCCGATGTTAGAAGGGGCTAGAAATGGCGCGCGCAGATGGGAAATTGGTGTGAGCAGGTGACACACGTGGTAGCGACCATTAATGGGCGCTCTTCTACGTGAAAATATGGCTACGACGTTGACAGGAGTTCAAACGAGAGTTGTACACATGACTACGCACTGGCAGGAGTGAAAGCAAACGGAGGAAAACGAGTGAAGTTTTCCTACCATGCATGCGGTTGGATATGAAATTCTCCAACCCTCTAAATATGAGGGTTGTGATATACTCCGTATTATTTAGAGCATGCTGTAAAAAAAAAAGTATGAAGGCCGAGTCTTTTTGACGACTCTGCTAGACCCAATTTTTGGGTCTCAAACGCCATATGAGTAGTTATTATGACGATTCGATCAATATGTTGCATCTACTAGAGTTGTTTTAAGATCACAAAGGACCGCCTGCAACCTCGACGTATTGTGTTGCATGACGAATGGAGATGATGAACCAGAATTAAGGGCATTTCCAACGCTGACCCGTAAATCATCCGTCCGCGGACATGAATGCCGTAGGCGGCCATCCAACGCTGCCCGCATACATATCAACAACTATTTAAATTAACCGGATGAAATTCGTGCAAAACACGGCGGATTTCATATAAACCGGACGAAATTTATTACATTTCTAACATTTTTCATATAAACCAGACAAAATTCATTACATTTTTCATATAAACAGGACTAAAACCTACTCTAAATGATCGCCGACGCTCGTCCCCCATGTCTGGCCATGAGCTCCGAGAACTGAAGCTCCGGCTATTGCCTTCGCCTTCTCCAGTTCTGCCTTGGCGCTCTCCAGCTCCGCCTCGGTAACCTCCGCCTCCGGAGCACCGGGAAGTGAAGATGACCGCCTCCACGTCGCCGCCAAGTGGCTAAACGGTCGTCGATGTTCAGCCCACAAAGCTTGGGTTCAACGGGAGGGGAAGAGCGGTGGCCTTCCTCGGAACCGAGCGGCGGCGACCTACTATGCACTACTCTTCCTCGCTGCCGGCGACGCCCGCGGACGTGCAGGATTCGTGGTCGTGGCGGCGAGGCGTGGCCGGGGCGGAGCCGGCGATGTTCTCCTCGTCGTCACTCTTGCCCCACACCACGTCCGCCGCCTCGTCGAACTCATTTTAGGCCGCCTCGTGATCCGCCTGATAGTGGCGGTACCACCAGTGGTCGCGGCGGATCTCGCGGGCGAAGCGGTAAAAGTCGAGCAACACCGCTTGCTCCGCCACGTCCATGTCCGGCGCGATCGCCCTGCTGGCGGCGAGCTACTCCTCCGCCCGCTGATGCTCCTCGAGGAGCTGGAGGTTGTAGGCTGTGTCGGCCTGTGCCTCCCAGAACTGCTCCTCCCACTCATCCCGCACCGCGTCCATGTAATGGGCACGGGCCTCGCCGATGGTCATGCTGCAATGCACCGGCGAGGGTGGCGTCGGCGAGGAGGGTGGCGCCGGCTCGTCCTCGGCCGCGTCCTCCATGGTGACGTCGTCGGCCTCCGCCTGCCGGTCGGCCTGCCAGCCGGCAGCAATCGCGGCCATCTCCTTCTTCTGCTCCAGCGACAGTCCGTCCCAGAGAGCTTTGGAGCGCGAGGAGGCCATGGTGGGAGTGGTGCGGAGAGGAGAAAGGGACCGGAGGAGAATGACTGCGGCTATGGCTGGGGCTGCAGTTTATATAGCGGGCGAATGGGAATGGTGGGCAGCAGACGGACGGACGGATGGCACCGGAGTAGGTTCCACGGCAACCGAGTGTCATTAATGTGGGCGGCAGACGGACGGACGACCGTGGTGTCGTTTGAACGCGGAGAAGTCGCGTGCACCGGGAAGCGGCGCGGGCGGCGCTCTCTCGGCCAGCGCGCCGCTTCAATGCTGGCGCCAGTGAGAGGTCGCATCTGCTTTGACCGGGCATGAATGCGGCACATACGCTCTGGAGCAGTGCTGACCGTTTCGGGCGGGAAGCACGCGCGGGCAAGGGAGGGGGGTTGTTGGAAATGCCCTAAGAGAAGAAATACAAATCTAGGATTTTCCAGGTGATACATAATATGATGATGATAGTTATTAGTATTCTGTTTAGGTGATGGCAAAGAAATGTGATGATGATGATTTCTATTTTTATTTTGCGGGAAGTGATGATGATGATTTAGAAATATTATTGACAGTAGCGAAGCGACAGCCGTTTTGAGACCGGCCGATTCAACGTAAGTCTTATCTACACACTAGAGTGGAACAAGATTGTCACCGGTTTTGTCAATGAAAATTACCAACGCAAGCTAATTGGCCAACCAATAAATCTCGGTTTGGTTAGAAACCCTGAAAAGTGTTGCTCCTGCATCGTGTCCTGGCTACGACTGCCTGCATTTACAATGTAACAGAAATTCAGAATTTCCTCGATTTGTGTATTCACGACGAGCGGACGAGGGACAGACTGACGATTTCTGTTTCGATTACATTGCGTGGTGCAGTGGGTAGCTACCAGTTCCTGCCTCCTGTTGGCTTGGTACGCAGTGGCGTAAGACATGCCATGTCTTCCATTATTTAAAGGGCATCTTCGATAATCTAACACAGATCATCAAAACGCCCGTAAATGTTTGGAATAGACCCAACAAGGATTATCAAATTGGGTCGGATCGGTCCGGACTTCCAAAATCCCACAGACTGACCTCAAATCGGAGGAGATATGAAAGAGTCCGGCGTAAAATTATCTTCGGCCGTCATGCTCTAGGTCCCTCCGCGCATTCGAACCGAACGTCATTGGCCGTCTGCCTACCTGCATTCACGTTGGTGCGCCGGGCGAGCCTATTCTGACTGCCCGCATTCAACCTTTGCCTCTTCGCCTGCCTCGTCTATATAAAGCTGGCCGGCCACCCCCAAAATCGCATTTCTGAGCCTATCCTCCCATCGTCTCCCACCATCTGAGCCTCCTAGTCTGCCATCTGTTGTCCGTTGTCCAAGCCCTAGTTCATGTCTCGCGTACGTCACCATGGTGCGCAAGTTGGCCACGTGGTACAAGCATCTCACACTGGAGCAGCGGAGGTTAGCGCCGCGAACGCCCGACGCCATGCCCACATCGAGGCAAGCCAACCTCTTGTCGTTGCCACTGGGCAACTCTCTCGCTCACGATAAGAGTAGGAACGAAGAACAGCTCACGAGCACAGAGACACAGGGAGTTTTTGCGCCGCCAACTAACTTACGGCTTTTTCTGTTTTTCTCTCTTCTTATTCCTTGCGTAACAATCGTGCCCGCACAGCTCGCTCCCGTCGCTACAAACGTGCCATCCCATGTCTGACGGATCGAGGCCGCGCACGTCGCTACCGGCCCGTCGTGCTCACCGCACGACCAGGCCTTATACATCTACGCAAAGGAAAAAAGTACGTCTAACTTGTGACACCATGCAAGGCTGTCACGTACATGGAATCTTTTCCTAATAATAATAAAGCACGGATTGACTCCGTGGGTTCACGGTCGCGGCGCTTTTGCTAAAACCCCCTGTGTTTTTTAGGAATTTAACCCGCCGTCCCTATTTTATCTGAAAAAACGTTTCGCTTTTCTAAAAAAAAATCCACCCGGTACGCACACAAACTCCTCGCTCGTCCGGTTTGCAAGCACGCACGCACGCGAAAACCCCCTCGCTGGCCCAGTTGTTTTAAAAGGAAACCACCTGAATCGATCTTGTCCTGTTGTCCGGAGCCGCGACCCCAAGCTCGATCCCGGAGCGCGTCTCCCCCTTCCTCCTTCGCTTCGCTCCCTACCTCTTTCCTCCCGATACTAGGGTTCCGGCCCAACCCCTCACGCTGCCGACGTCCCGCCTCCCGTCCGCCGTAATTCGACAGCCTGAGCAGCGCCCACGAACACCCAGATGCAGAGCCACACGAGCCCAGCAGTAGTACAGTTGAACCCGAGAGGACGTGGGAGGCAGGTCGCCGGTCGAGGCCGAGGGCCGCCTGCTCCTCGCACGAGGACACATCTGAGGCGTGCGGTCAGGCTGGCTGGCGTATGTTGCCGTGCCGATGTGGGCGCACTTGCCCGCGCGCGTTGCCAAACTAATGCAGCGGCGAGGGATATGGCGGCGCCTGAGCGGGGATGAGCAGGGGAAAACAGATGCAGCGGCGAGGGATATGGCAGCGCCTGAGCGGGGATGGGCAGGGGAGACATGGGGCTAAAAGCTCTCTGCGTCGGGGAGAGGTCTAGGATGAGAGGAATTGGAATTGGAAGTGGGCTTACTGTCGTTGACAAACTCATCGTGTCGGCAGACTCGCCGAGATTGAGCTCGTGGTCGTTTGTCGGCAGGCTCCCCGAGATTGAGCTCGTGGTCATTTGTCTTTCCCTCGCCATTGTGTGGACCTCCTGGCATAGCTTGCTGCAGTAGGTGCCTCAATCGTCATGGCCACTATGATGTTGTCTTTGCCGGGGACTTCAAGGCGGCAGGTTGAATGAGTTAAGCGAGAAGCACATGGGCGGTGAGCGAGACAAGCGAGAAGTACAGGGCGGGCGACAGTGATCACACGTGGTGGCCAGTAAGCAGAACTAGCATAGCTCAGTTTTGCAAATAATGTACGACTTGCCGAGCGAGCGGGAAGTCGTATAGATTTCATTCACCAGTAAATTTCTCAGTCTTTTCTTCTTTCTTGTCCTTTCAGAGAGGGTGTTTGGCCCCAATTGCTCTACAAGGCAGTTATATGACGAAGCTAAAGAAGTTGATGTATCAGTAAGTATGTACAGGAGAAGAAGTTGATGTATCAGTAAGTATGTACAGGAGAAATTAAGCAGCTCCGTTGCATCACTAATTTGATCTTTGAATGAACTAATGTGTGGACCAACTAACATTTGCACATGAATTTGTTCTTGTTGACAGCAAGTATATTCGCGTATGGGAAAACAAGCAGCGAAAAGACTGCACGATGGCTTAAGTTACAACATCTTCTGGCTAGCTTGTCAAACTGGCTAGCTTCTCATAAGATTCAGGTTTGATACTGTAGGTGACTGCTCCGTCTGAAACCAGGGATGCATGTAGTATCGCCATATATGCCCCCCCCCCCCCCCCCCCCCCCCCCCCAATGTTCTGTAACTCTGTAACTGCATTTTCTCCTCTCTGATTAATCAATGAAATGCGGCCCTAGGGCCATATTTTTGTCAAAAAAGATTCAGGTTTGAAATGCAACAAAGTACTAGAACTTTGTCCAGTAATGGAAAGTATAATTACTTTTTTGGCCATGATGTGCAAATGATAGTTTTCATGATATGTCTATGAGCACAGGGAAGATGTGAGGCTTTTGGAAAATCAAAAAGTTGTAAAATTAATTTGTGTGGAGATATTACTCTTTAGAAAGATGATAAAAACAGTGTGGTGCATATTTGCTGCTAGCGACGCAATGCTGGGTAGAGCCCACATTGTGCCGCTAGGGTCAGTTGAACCCAAATGACATTGGGAATATTAAAGTAAATAACTGTTTACCAACTAATAGTTCTGTTCAACTCATGGTGTGATCAAGGTGACCTGGCAGGTAATTTTGACTGTCTTTCGTAATGAAGTCGTGGCAATCGGCGAAGGTCAAAAATGGCAGTGGAGGTGTGATTTAGACTGTAGAGCTCGGTCAGCCGTCTAGCCCAAATAAGATAGTTCGATGCCCTCAGGTATGTGGTTTTGTTTATCTGCTCCAAAGCACTTCATGCTGCTGTTCTTTTTTGTGCAGCTTCATGTCGTTCTCTTGCAATATTGAAAATGAGAATTTCACATGACATACGAAATATGTGGTGCGGGCCTGTTAAATTTTTCGCTTAACCTTTTCTAGCAGCATTGCACGGAAACAATTACTCACCAAGCCTTAATCACTCAATGGGTTTGTTATGTTTAGTTTCTCTATTGTTGCTTCCAGTTTTTTCCCTTCAAGTTGTAGTAGTATATGTCAAGATTTTTTGACCTATTTTTGTTACTCACTAAAATTAGCTTCATTGCTCTTTGTACATATAATTCTCACTAAATTTGAATGCGCATCAATTTTTTCTCCCGTTGCAACGCACGGGCATTTTTGCTAGTAAACAGAAAAGAAACTAAAACTATTCCTGGACTTGCACGACTCAAGTAAATCCTAACAAATCACCCCCTTACTTGCGTCGTCCGAGCTGCACCTCTTCGATGCCGATCCTTCTCTTCAGCTCCATGAATTGAACTCTGCCCAGGGACTTGGTGAGCACATCAGCGAGCTGATCTTCAGTGCCCACATGCTCAATGTCGATCTTTCCAGTTTCAACACAGTCTCGGATGAAATGGTACCTCAGATCAATATGCTTGCTACGATCGTGGTGCACTGGATTCTTTCTCAAAGCGATCGCCGACTTGTTGTCTACTAGCAGCCTGACGCTTCTCGGCTCAGTACTCTGAATGTCTCCAAGCAACCTGCTCAACTACACTGCCTGCATAGCAACTGCGGCCGTCGCCACGTACTCTGCTTCACAGGAGGACATGGCGATGATCTTCTACTTCTGAGATGCCCAGGTGATCAGGTTTCCGCCAAGAAAGAATACTGACCCACTGGTGCTCTTGCGATCATCCAGATCACCCCCATGATCGCTGTCACTGTACCCCACGAGCTGTGGTTCATCCCGTCCACCTCGCTGGTACCTGCAGCCGTGCTGAATTGTGCCACTGATGTACCGCAGCAGATGCTTCACAACGGCCATGTGCTGCGCCGTCGGCGCCTCCATTTAGCGGCTGACGATCCCAACCGCGTACGCGATGTCAACTCGCGTGCTCGCCAGGTAGAGCAAGCTGCCCACCACACTCCGGTAGTAGGTCGCGTCCACAGTCGCGCTCCCGTCATTCTTCGACAGCCGCAACCGATTTTCCATCGGCGTTGAGCACGGCTTGCAGCCTGTCATCCCCGTCTGCTCGAGGATCTTGCGGGCGTAGCTGCTCTGGCACAAGGTGATGCCGTCCCCCTTCTGTTCAACCTCGATCCCGAGGTAATAGCTCAGGGGGCCGAGGTCACTCATGCTGAATTTGCGCTGCATCTCCGCCTTGAACTCCGCGATCTCGCCGGCGTCAGCGCCCGTGATGATCAGATCATCGACGTACACCCCCACAAGCAGGTGGGTGTTGCCGCTGCCGCGCTTGTACACAGCATGCTCAAGCGGGCTCCGCTCGAAGCCGAGAGCCGCGAGCGCACTGTCCAGCTTGATGTTCCAGACCCGTGGCGCCTGCCGCAGCCCGTACAACGCCTTGTGCAGCCTCAGAACATCTTGTGCGTTGTTGGGGTCGATGAAGCCCTCCGGTTGTCGCACGTACACCTCCTCGGACAGTTCTCCATTGAGGAAAGCGGACTTCACGTCCATGTGATGAACGTGCCAGCCGCGGTGCGCGGCAAGCGCGACGAGTACACGCACGGTCTCCATCCGTGCCACCGGAGCGAACACTTCTTCAAAGTCGATGCCCTCTCTCTGCGCATATCCTTTAGCAACCAAACGAGCTTTGTGCTTGATCACGTTACCTTGGGGGTCCTTCTTAATTTTGAACACCCATTTCAGGCCAATGGCCCGATGCCCGGCAGGGAGCTCGGTCAGCTCCCAGGTGTCGTTGTCGCGGATGGCGTGCATCTCCTCCTCCATCACTTTTCTCCAGCACCCCTCAGCGAGTGCGTCGTAGACGTTGCCGGGCTCCTCAGCCGCCAGTAGGCACAGCCCACTGTACTCGAGCTCGACCGGCTCTGTGTGGTCGACCACCTCCTCCATCATGCGATAGCGAAGTTCCACCCCTTCCGTGTCATGTGACTCTCCAGTCGGGGGTGTTACAAACTGCACCGGCAATGGCTCCGGCATGCGTGGCTTGCTGGAAGTTGAGGGCGCGCACGGCGTCGCCGGGGGCGTGTCCAGAACGCGGTCACTGTCGCCGCCGTGCTCGGTGTTGTCGATGGAGTACTCGATGGTGAAGGTAGTAGGCGCGCCCGCGGGCACCGCTGGGTCAGGCGCCGCTTCCCAATTCCAGGGACGATCCTCATCAAAGACCACGTCACGGGTGACATGCAGCTTGCGCGCCGCCGGGTCGTAGACGCGGTAGGCCTTGCAGCCGTCCTCATATCCCACGAACACCATGGGTGTCGCACGATCTGACAACTTGGTGACGCCCGGTCCCACCTTCTTCACGTAGGCAGTGCACCCAAAGGTGCGCAGGTAGGCGACGTTCGTGCACCGTCCATGCCACGCCTCGTAGGGAGTGACTCCATCCAGCGCACGAGTCGGCGCCCTGTTCAGGATATGCACAGCAGTTTTGACGGCCTCACCCCAGAACTCACCAGGTACTTTCATGCTCTTCAAGAGGCTGCGGGGAGTACGGCGCCGTCGTGTACCTCTTGACTCCGTTCTCGTCGCAGTACGACTTGAACGCGATGGAGTTGAACTCCCCGCCCCGATCCGTCCTGAACGCCAGGAGCTTCACACCTCGCTCGCTCTCGGCGAGTGCCTTGACCTTGCGAAAGAACTTGAATGCCTCGTCCTTTGATCGCAGCATCTCGACCCACATGTAGCGGCTGTAGTCGTCGACGATGAGGAGGAAGTAGCGGTTGCCGCTAGGGGTCGCCGGTGTCACGGGTCCGCACAAGTCGCCGTGGACGAGCTCCAGTCCACGCTCCGCACGGTACGACGACGCGCGCGGGAACGGCGTGCGGTGCATCTTGGCGAGCGTGCACCCGTCGCAGAGCTGGTCCACCCGCGCGATCGGTGGCACCCCGGCGACCATGCCCTTGCTTGAGAGGTCGTGGAGCGCCCTGAAGTGCAGATGCCCATACCGAGCGTGCCAACGCCACGCCGTGTCGTCAGCCTTGGCGAGGAGGCACACCGGTCTCGTGATGTCGAGCTGCAGCATGTACAGGCGGCTCCTGGAGCGCCTCACGCGCACAAGCAGCAGCTTCTCCTGGTCGAAGATGCACATCTCGCCGTCCTCAACCACCGTCTTGCAGCCAGCCTCATCGAGATGGCCAATGCACACAATACTGCTCCACAGCCGGGGTATAAAGTACACCCCGGTCAGTGCACGGTGTGTCCAGTTCCTGCAGTTAAACAGCACCGTGTCGCACCCACGGATATCAACAGATGAGCCATCACCAAACCTGACAGTGCCGGTCACCGTCTCGTCGAGCGTGGAGAAGACCGCGCGATCGCCGGTCATATGGTTGCGCGCGCCTGAGTCCAGATACCAGGCTTCGCGTGCTGTCTCCACTGGGATTACATTCTTCTCGTTGAGGAAGACGTGCTCGTGCGCCGGCTTGTCGTCGATCTGGGCGAGCCCACTGCTCACCGCCATGAGGAGCGTCGGCTGATCTTCTTGCGCCTGATTGAGGTTGGCCTCCTCCTTGCGCTCCTGCTTCGGCTTGTGGCAATCCCGAGCCATATGGCCCTGGATCCCACAGTTGTGGCAGTTACCTTTGATGCGGTAGCCGCCGCTCGACGACCCCTGGCCGCCGCCCGACGCGTCGTCTCTGGACGCGTCGTCCTTGCCCTTTCCGTCGCGTTGTCCTCTGCCGCGGCCACCACCGCGTCCACCACGCCCGGCCGGCTTCCCGCGAGATGAGCCCTCGCCCTGTTCGTGCTGCTTGTAGCGCGCCAGCCACTGCTCCTCAGTGAGCATCAGGCTTCCACCGTCGTGCACCGAGCCGCCGTGGTCATATCTCTCCTCAGCCGCTTTGAGGCGGCCTGTCAGATCCTCAATGCTCAACGTATCGAGGTCAACGAGAGTCTCAATGGACAAGGCTATCTGCGAGTACCGTGGAGGCACCACGCGCAAAAACTTTCTTACCGCCTTCTCCTCAGCTCCGCGGCACCGATACGGATACGGGTATCAGTATCAGGCCAATACCGATACGTAAATTCGCCATTTTGAAAAGTGCCAATACTGATACGTTGTACTATTTTTTTTTTTAAAAAAGGTATAGAAATTAGGAATATCAGATTACCTTCATGGTTTGCTGTCCTGAACATGCATCTACAAGTTTCTCCAATTGACAATGTTGATGCCCTTGCCCTGTTCCAACTCCAAGTTCAAACACCAAAAGAAATGAATTAGCCTATTGTAATATGAATATGGAGCAGCAAATCATCAGTCAACTGTACTCTGTACATCACCTTAGAAAGTTTGAAGTATTGATCTGGGCACTAAGTTCCAAGTTGCATGTTTCCATTTCCATCTAGCAAGTAGCAACAGCCAACCAAAATAAATCAAACAAGTGTAAAACAGCCAACAAAAACAGTGCAACACAACCAAACATTTAAAGTTCAATATTACATAACATAGGTGGCAGTTTAGTATTATCAAGCAACATACATAGGTGTTCGAATAAGAACATATTACAGCACCAGATTACAAATAAACAACTAAATAAGCTAGGCCTCGTCCCCGTCCTCCTCATCTAGATTCATTGCTTCATCATCCAAGTTGACAACAGTAGCATCCACATCCCCAAAAGAAATGCCTTGCAACTCTGGTTCATCAAGAGACAAGTTAGCAACTTCAAGAACACCAACACCAGTTAGAGTTTCATGAGAATCCCCTCCCACATCCCACATAAGTGATCCCCCCTTCTTGTATGATTCTGATCTTCTTGAGAGAAGCCTAAGGTTTGAATGGCAATAAACCAAGTCTTTGGCTTGTTGAGGAGTCAATTGACTTCTGGCCACACTATGGATGAAGCCATATGTACTCCAATTTCTCTCACAACAAGAAGATGAAGCTGGTTGGCTAACTAATTTGATAGCCAAGCTCTGCAATAAAGGAATGGACACTCCATGATTTGTCCACCAAGACATTGCAGAACCAACCCATCTATCATTGATTGAATCATGATCATTGAATTCTTCCGAACAAGTAGAAAATCTTGAGAATTCTTCCCTTGATCTTGACAACTCTTCTGCAATTGGGAAAAACTTCTTCATGCATTTGTTCCTCATGGCTGTAACCTCAAGGTCCTTGTGTGGGGGTACACGACCCTCACCTGCTGCAAGCCACTTGGCACTATAATATCTACAAAGACAAAGTGAGCATTAGCAAAAGTAGAACTTGAATAAATGAAACAATGAATAGATTGAGCAATAATGAATAAATACATGAGATTACAACCTTGGGTTGAGTGAATGGGCCATACAATGGAGTGGATTATTTCCTTTTGTCCACCGAGCAATCAATACCTTGTGAACCTGCTTGAATAAAGGGGACTCCTCATGATCATTTAAGTTCCTTTCTTCCCTTTCATATATTGATTTCCTCACTTTCTCAATCATGGAATCCCACATCTCATAAACAAGATGAAGACATGGGTTGTCTGTATCTGCCACACGAATCATCTCATGTACTGGTTCGGTAATCTTGAGAATATATTCCACCTTGCTCCACCACACATCAGAGAGTATCTTCTCTTTGACAACACTTGCAGCTTCAGTATCATCTTTGTAAATATCCCACTGAGGACTAATTACCATGGATTGGAGAGCATTCTTAATCAAAACAAATCGCCGCAACATAATCACAACCGAGGCAAACCTTGTTTCAGTAATAGCAAGCAACTTCAAGGGGCTGAATTCATTGAACATGGAGAGCCGCATGCCATGGTTCATAATAAAATTCTTGATCATTGAAGCTTCATTTTTCACGATGGCAATGAACTCAAATTGAATGTAGGCTTCTATTTCTTCAATTGTCCGCTGCTTGGTCTCACAAATATTTTTCAGCGCAAGATTGAGGGTATGGACAACACAAGGTGTCCAATAAATGTTGTCATATTCTGCCTGCACAAGTAGGCCGGCACCTCTGCAATTTGGAGCATTGTCCGTGATGACTTGGACCACATTGTGGCGACCTACTTCTTCAATCACAGCCTTCAACTTCTCAAAAATGTACTCCTTTGTCTTCAAATCACCTTCACAATTTTCAGCCTTCAAGAACACCGGTGCTTTCTCAGAAATGGCAACAAAGTTGATGAGTGGGCGCCTAGACGGATCTGACCAACCATCCGCACAAATTGTTACTCCCCTCTCAATCCATGTGCTTTTCACATGCTCCAATAGCTTGTCAATGTGCATCTTTTCATTCTTGAGAAGTGTAGTCCTAAGCCTATTGTATCCAGGAGGCTTATAACCAGGAATGTTGTGGGTTGCAGCAAAGTTATATGAGTCTTGATAATGTGGATTTCTTGCAAAGTTGAAAGCTAACCCTGCAAAATAACAAAAGCACTAATCAACATTCAGCAAGGTGATCTGAAATATAGATGCACGAAATGAAATACATGGTTGTACATTTGTTGGATACTTGCATAGTTGCATACCTCCAGAATAAAAAGCTCTAGCAATTTTTTCATCCAATTGCTTGCGTAAATCATTTAGCCAAGCTTTCTCCAATGCAGAAGTTGGTCCATCTCCTCTCCTCTTTTTAGTGCTTGCACTTGATGAAGCAACACTTCCTGAACCACTAGGCAAAGACACGTTTTTTGGCTTTTTTTGTGCTAATATAGCTGCAGCCATTGCAACCTCACTTCTAAGTGCATTCAAAATGTCAACTGTGACCTTTCTACATGCATGGATTCCATTGTTCCCTGTCTTTTTTAGCAAATGAGCAGAAACCCTAGAGTAGCTACTCAAAGCTTCATGACCGCAGTAGTTACATTTCCATTTAGTGTTGCCTCCTCCAGGTGATTTCTCTATGATTGTAACATGGCTCCACAATGGTGCCCTTAGATTTGTAGGTACAGCAGGAGATTCAGCAGGAGGAGCCATCTGGAGGAGATGAGAATATGAGATCTTCAGAGATCAGAGGTGAAAGAAGAGGGGATGAACTTGGCTGAGCAGGAGAAAAGGAGAAGAGAAGTGTACTGTGTACATACCTGGCTGCTGCGTGAGAGGGTACGTTGCTGAGGAGGAGGAGCAGCTCGTCGCCGGCTAGCTGCCGCCGCCGCTGGCCCTAGGTGAGCAGCCGCCAGCCGCTAGGTATAGCCGCCGCCTGCTGTTAGCTCGGGATGGAGGGAATAAACTGGGAGGGGGGGATGGGGGGCATCGGGGTGTAACTAGGGTTGCTGGCTGCCTCTTAACTAGGCTGAATGGGCCTCTTAAATGGGCTCACTACTGGAATCAGGATCTTTGCCGTCTGCCATGGCTGACGGCAAAGGCATGCATGGCGGATGGCAAAGGTCTTTGCCGTCAGCCAGCAGACGGCACCACATCCGGCTGAACAAGCTACAGACGGCACCACATCCGGCTGAACAAGCTACGGTAAAGGGCACTTTGCCGTCTGCTGGCAGACGGCAAAGATGCAAAGGTCTTTGCCGTCTGCCAGCAGACGGCAAAGGGCATGAACGGCACACGTGGCAGCTTAGGTCCGTTAAGGGGTTAACGGCGTGCTTTGCCGTCTGCTAGCAGACGGCAAAGTGGCGAAATAGGCCAGCCCAGGTTCCCCCCAGGTAGCTGCCACGTGGCTCGCTATGCCGTTTGCTGGCAGACGGCAAAGATGCAAAGTTCTTTGCCGTCTGCTAGCAGACGGCAAAGCAACCACATAGGCCAGCCCAGTGCCCCCCAGGTTGCACAGGTAGCTGCCACGTGGCAGCTTTGCCGTCTGCCGGCAGATGGCAAAGAACTTTGCCGTCTGCCAGCGGACGGCAAAGTGCCTGTACTGCCCCTGTTTTTTCTGTTTTTTCTTAAATTCAATCAATTTCACAGATATATATATATATACATTTGAAAATACTTTCAACAAGCATACATATCCCTGCCATATGGATATGATCATCCAACACATATACATACCAACTCAAAAGTCCATATCCAACATATATATATAGCCAACATATATCCAACAACAAGCATACAATGGTTTCATCCATACATACATATATAGGTAGCAAGTTTCACATTGTTCATCCTACAAAATCAAAACAAAAAGGAAGGACAAGGAGAATAGTAGACTCCATCAACGCAAGCTTCCGTGATCTAAAGCAAATCTGCAAATTGGGAAAGAAGAAAGTTAGAAGAAGAACAAGAAGAAGAAGAAGAAGAAGAAGAAGAAGAAGAAGTAGAAGTAGAAGAAGAAGAATTTTTCTTCTCTTTCTTTTTCTCCTCTTCTTTATCTTCTTCTTCTAACGAAGGTAACTTAGGTAATTATGCCATTTTTTAGCTAAGCTAGGTAAAAATGCTAAGTGTAGGTCATTATAGAGCTAAGCTAGGTAAATAGGTCATTTTGGAGGTTAGTAAGGTTATTATGTCATTTTCGAGGAAAATAAGCTAAGTCAATGTCATTTTGGAGGTAACCAAGATTATTATGCCATTTTTGACCTAAGTATGCTAAGTATGTCATAAATGAACTAAAGAAGCTAAGTATAGGTCATTTTTGAGCTAACCTAGGTAGTTATGCCATTTTTTAGCTAACTAAGTATATTTATTCATTTTGGAGGACAAAATGGTAAGTGTAGGTCATTTTTTAGCTATCCTAGTTAAAATCGGTCATTTTGGAGCTAGGTAAGGTTATTTTGTCATTTTGGAGGAAAATAAACTAATGATATGACAGTTTGGAGCTAAACCAAGGTTATTATGCCATTTTTTTACCTAAGTAAGCTAATTATGTCATAAATGAACTAGCTAAGCTAAGTATAGATCATTATTGAGCTATCCTAGGTAGTTATGCCATTTTTTAGCTAACTAAGCATATTAAGTCATTTTGGAGGAAAAATGCTAAGTATAGGTCATTTTATAGCTATCCTAGGTAAAATATGTCATTTTGGAGCTAAGTAAGGTTATTATGTCATTTTCGAGGAAAATAAGCTAAGTATAGGTCATTTTGGAGCTAAATAGGTCATTTCTTAAGCTAAGTATGCATTTGTTAAGCAAAACACTTGGGAAAACTTACCATCATCACGGAGGTGAAGGACCGGTCGGGTTTGCCGCCAGTGTGAGACGAAGAAGGACCGGTCGGGGTTGCGGCAGACGCAAAAGGATCGGTCGATGCTTGTCGGGAGGCATGCTGCACCAAAGATCATTTGCAATGTCTCGTTAGCATGATGCAACTCAAATGTGAATACTAGTAACTAATGACCATTCAAATGAAACTCACCGTGGGCGCTATACCAATCTGGGGCATCAGCGAAGGGGTCTGACCGTTGTTCTGGCACACGGTCTGCACATTTTGTTTTCACGAGTCAGTCATATTAGTTAGTGATGAAACGAACATTGCGTGCATGATTTGGCTAATATGCAGGAGAAACTTACCACGAGGAGCTCGTATAGGGCCCGGTGAGACGCGTTGTTCTGGTTCCTCTCCTCCTCCCACATCCTAGCCGTCCTCTCCTCCATGTCCCTCTCCCTCTCCGCCGCCTGCCTGTTTGCCTCCGCCAGAAGCTCCTGGGCCCTAGCCTCGATGGCGAGCTCCATTGGCCGTGGACGAGGCCTTATCTCAGGATCGGAGCTCGTCTGGCGCTTCTTGATCTCCGGGAGAGTTCTAGGACAACGTATCAGTCCATCCCCAATGGCTATCGAGCCATGGGGCCTCCCGCCACCAGATATCATCACGAGCTCTGGATCAAAAGGACTCTGGCTCGGGTTGAAGTCCTCCCCTTTCCTCGTCTTCCCCTCATCTCTGTACCTCACGAGCTTGTTGTGGGAGGAGATGTTGCTGAAGCTCTCTGGATGATCGAGGTCATCCTCAGAGAATGCCTTGGCCTTCTTGTACGGGGCAGTATGGGCCATGGCATAGAGGTCGAACAGCGGTGGCACCTCCTTCTTGTTGTGTCGCGCCTAAAAGAGAGGAACAAAATATTAGTTAAGGGCTCAAGCTAGCATGAGGAATGAAATTGCATGAATCATGAAGCAAACCACATACCCAGTGATCCCCGAACTCAAACAGGTTGGAGCTCCCTTGATGGTGTGGCACACCTTTCATTTGGGCACGCTTATCCTTGGCCTTGTTGTGGACGGCTAGCCATTGGGGAGAGCACCACTCATCCACCAACGCCTCCCAACAGTCCATCCTATCCGCACACCATCTCGGGGGCACCTAAGTTAGACAAGAGAAATTTCAGCGCTACGCCTACGAATCAAATCAAGGAAACTAAGTACAAGGCCTTAAGAATAGGTAATTTCCTTCATGTACTTCTCCTTACTCAGAAACTTGGCGCGGCACTTCTTCTTGGCCCTCTTAATGTTAGTCGAGGCGTAGTAGTCTCGAACAGCCTGCACCCGAGTCTCGTGCCGTAAGTTCTGAAATAGGCGCTTGCACTCGGCTACGAGAACAATAGCCGCGTCCGCCTCGTGTTCCTCAAGACACCTGTAGAAGGTCTACAATCAAACAAGACAACACTGATTAGTACAATCACTAGGTGCTGTTGATTTTTAATTCTGTAAAGGAGAAATTACCCAAAACCGCCGGATCACAATGTCGGCCACCGTCTCGCACAAGACACCGTCGACCCTCTCCTCCGACGGGGCCGGGGCAGCCACGTACAGCTCCCAGCTCAGTGCTAGCTGTCGAACCTCACCCTCACCGGGCAACGTGACCCACCCCGGGAAATGGTGCCGGCAAAGCACACCAAGGACCTGGTTGCGCCTGCGGACACCAGGGGCGTGTTTCCAACCCCTGCAGTATGACAAGGCCAACACATTAGATATTAATTTGAAGAAACATGAAGGCAAAAGGTTAAAAAAGAGTAAATGCACTTACTTCTCCCCATTAGGCACAATCAACCACCTCTGATCGCGGGTCGCCGGCACAGGCGGGAGCTTTGTACCACCACGCTGGTAGACCTTCTTGCCCTCCTCAACCAGCTCGCCCTCGCTATAGCTATCCTCAGAAAAGCTGTCCTCGCCACCATCATCATGGCCACTAGCCTCCGGAGTCACGTGGGACGAAGACTCTGGGACCGGAGTCTCCTGGGACGAAGGCTCGGCGACCCGAGGCTCGTCGGCCCGAGGCTCGTGGACCGGGGTCCGAGACGGGTCCATGTCAGACGGGTCCAGCTGAGACGGAGCACTCCAGTGGTCGGGAGAATCAGCTGGGGGTGGCGGCGAGGAAGGCGCAGCAGCCTTCCTACCTCTCCCGCCGCCACGTCCACCTCTAGCACCCCTCTTCGTCTTCCCCCGACCTCTCCCGGCCGAAGAAGAAGCGCCCGCCGGTGTCTGCATACTGTGTACCAGCGCTCTGCGGAGGTGCTCGGGTGGAATAATAGCACCCCTCCCAGCACGCGCCGAGGAAGGAGGCTCGGAGCGCTCTCGACCCGCGCCCACCATCTGTCAACACCTGCAATGACAAAGAGTAAACGAAATTAGTACAACATAAAAAAATTGAATACCTAATAACATGAACTAATTAATAATATATATGTACATAATAATAATTGAATACCTGACATTAGTAATATTAATCTTCATCGTCTATATATGCTCCGGGATCAATAAATGCATAATCATCATCGTCTATATATGCGCCGTGTCGGGGTGTCGTGTCGGGGGTCGGGGTGTCGGTGGTGTCGTGTCGGGGTCGACCCTCGACTCCTTTTCCCCTCGATCCTCGACCCCTCGACCACTCGGCGACCCTCTTTTCCCTCGGCGACCCTCTTTTTCTACTTTTCCTACTTCTTTTTTTCATCTTCTACTTCTACTTCTTTTTTTTTCATCTTCTTCTTCTTTCTTCTTCTTCTTCTTCTTCTTCTTCTACTACTACTTATTGTTCTTTTTTTTCATCTTCTTCTTCTTCCTCTTCTTCTTCTTCTTCCTCTTCTTCTTTTACTTTTTTTTCCATCTTTCTTGTTTATTCTTAAAAAACAGAAAAAAACCTAAACTAAACTAAACTAAATCTAACCTAAACTAAACTAAACTAAACTAAACTAAACTAAACTAAACTAACCTAAACTAAACTAAACTAAACTAACCTAAACTAAATCTAAAAAAACAGAAAAACTCACCACGGGGAGGGGGCGCGGGTTGAGGAGGCAGGCCACGGGGAGGGGGTGCGGGTTGAGGAGGCCGAGGGGAAGGGCGGCCGGCGACGGTGCGGCTCCGGGGCGGGGCGGGGCGGCGCGGCGCGGCTCCGGCGATGGGGCGGGGCAGGGCGGCCGCCGCGGCCTGCGTCCGCTGGGTGGGGCGGCCGGGCGGGGCGGGCGGGCGGCCGGCGACGGGGCGGGCTCCGGGGGGCGGGGCTGGCCGGCGGCGCCTCGGGCTCCGGGGGGTGGCGCGGGGCGGCGGCGGCTCGGGCACGGGGGCGGCGCGGGTGAGGTGAGGGGAGAGAGAGAGGGGTGGGGCGCGGGGCGGGCTCCGGGGGGCGGGGCTGGCCGACGGCGCCTCGGGCTCCGGGGGGTAGCGCGGGGCGGTGGCGGCTCGGGCACGGGGGCGGCGCGGGTGAGGTGAGGGGAGAGAGAGAGGGGTGGGGCGTGGGGCGCTGACTGTTTTAGATAGGTCAAATCTCTTTGCCGTCTGCTAGCAGACGGCAAAGAGCCTAGCTAGTGGGGTGGGGCCGGGGGGGGGGGGGGGGGGAACGGACGTTAGTTGGCCACTTTCTTTGCCGTCTGCTAGCTGACGGCATAGAAGCTTTGCCGTCAGCTAGCAGACGGCAAAGAAAGTGGCCGTTAGGTGGTTCTCGTTAGTGGGCCACCCTTCCTCTTTGCGGTCTGCTAGCTGACGGCAAAGCTTCTATGCCGTCAGCTAGCAGACGGCAAAGAGATGGCTGACGGCAAACATGATCTTTGCCGTCAGCTCTTTGTTTGCCGTCAGTTTTCTGTAAGCTGATGGCAAAGGCCTTCTTTGCCGTCAGCTAGCTGACGGCAAAGAGCTGGCTAACGGCAAAGATCCTGATTCCAGTAGTGGCTGGGCCGTATCCGAAACGTACTAAGAAAGTATCCTTCAAGTATCAGAATTATTTTAAATCATTTATTCACCGATACTCCATGGATACGTATCGGGGGAGTATCGGTATCGGATACGGAATCCGATACGGATTCGCTGTTCGCCTGAAGTATCCGTGCTTTGGAGCTCCTCAGTAACCTTGTCATCGAGGATGTTCAGGTTGGTGACCATGGACCCGAGCCGCATCGCGAAGTCGTCCACGGTCTCACCATCACGGAATTCGATGGTCTCAAACTCCCGCGCGAGCGACTGGGCCTTCGCCGCACGCACACGGTCATCGCCGATGCGCATAGTGGCGATGGCGTCCCATGCCGTCTTAGCCGTCGACTTGACGGCGAGCGTGCCCAGCATCTCTGGTGGCACAGCTCCAAGGATGGCCTCCAGCGCCATCCGGTCCTTGTGGTACTCGACGTCGCCGTGCTTGACGGCGTCCCAGTAGCCGCGTGCCTCTAGCTTCACCTTCATCAGGAGCGACCAGTCGTTGTAGTTCGTCTTCGTGAGCATCGGCCAGCTTGCCGATCCAGACTCCCGGATCACCTTCTGCACCGCCGGCACCGCGACCTCGCGCCCGCGCGCCGTGCGGCTCCGCCCGCGCCTCCTTGGGGGCGAGCGCGACGGGGACCGTGAACGCGGCGGCGTCTTCGACCTGGAGCCGCCCGCGCTGGTCCCGTCAGCCGGTGCCTTGCTGCCGGCCATGTCCGCAGGATGTCGACGGGGCTCTGATGCCACTTGTCGTTGCCACTGGGCAACTCTCGCTCACGATCAGAGTAGGAACGAAGAACAGCTCACGAGCACAGAGACATAGGGAGTTTTTGCGCCGCCAACTGACTTACGGCTTTTCTGTTTTTCTCTCTTCTTATTCCTTGCGTAACAATCGTGCCCGCACAGCTCGCTCCCGTCGCTACAAACGTGCCATCCCACGTCTGACGGATCGAGGCCGCGCACGTCGCTACCGGCCCGTCGTGCTCACCGCACGACCAGGCCTTATACATCTACGCAAAGGAAAAAAGTACGTCTAACTTGTGACACCATGCAAGGCTGTCACGTACATGGAATAAACAGAAAAGAAACTAAAACTATTCCTGGACTTGCACGACTCAAGTAAATCCTAACACCTCTGAGCTCTCCGGAGCCAAGCTCAGAGGAGGACGAGGAGATGGAGGATGAGAAGGAGGAGGCGATCCCATGGCCATGGTCAAGGTCGCGGTGGAGGAGGCAATGGTTGTCGACGCCGCACCGCCTGAGGCCTCCAGGTTCACACTACTGCATGCGGAACAATCGTACAACCTCGCCCTCTCGGAGGAGCATCGCGCGGCTCTCGCTCAACTGGAGGTCGAGCACCTAGAAGCCGCATCCATGGTGGAGCTCTTCACCGTCGACCCGAACATTGTCACGAGAACTAAGCGGTGCTCGCGTCCGTGAAGAGCCACTGCACGATCAACTGCGAGGTTCGGATCAAAGACACGCACCGTGCCTAGTTCGCCGAGGAGCTCAAGGCCTCGGACGACGAGGCGCTAGAGCAGCACGATGTTGATGCCAAAGAGGCAGACGTCGCCAGTTCCGGATCATTCGCGCTGACAACCATCAACGATGAGGCCGGACCGTCCGACACAACAGTCGTCGAACTCACCTCCGATGGAGAGGAGCAGACTAATAAAATATCAATGAAAAATTGGTATCGGCGTGTCTTTTGGGGATCATGGTTGGATGGCCACCACCCTTTCGGCTGTCCGCGGACATTTGTTGCTGTCCATTTGATGACTAGCATTGAAGATGCCCTAATTGTAGAATAGCTGCTTGCTAGTTACTAAATTAAACTTAAACTTTGTAAATTGTGACCAAGTATACAAAAGAATTCTCTATAAACTTGGCCAAAGTTTACAAAGTTTGACTTGACAAAATTTATATGCAGTTTTCTAGGGAAAATTTAAATGCACTTAAAGTGAGGAGGAGGTAATATTAAAAAAGTTCTTTAGAAATTAAACACGTTCTATTCGTTCAGCCCAAATTGAACGTACAACTCACTTTAGTGGGACAATCTAAAGTTTCAAAATGTCAAGAAGAAAATGCAAAGACATAGTGCACATTGCAATGTGAGAATTGAAATAACCCATGTACTTCGTTTAATCTGCAACTACCCCATAGTTAAACAATCTGTTTGGGAATTGGCTCACGGGTGGGAAGCTATATAAGGTGGGAAGCTATATAAGTTCTTTATTTTCATGGGCAGTAGAGTGGCATGTTTGTCTGTTTGAGTATCAAAATGACCTTTTTTCCCTCATTGGGAAGAGATTCCCTCATTATTTGCATGTTTAACTTATTGCCCGTCAATATTTTACAGCCATAATCAATGGACAAGCAGCGGAAGGTAGCAGATGACATATCCGGTGCTTCCATTCTATCTAACACTAAAAACATTGCTGCGAAGATGGTCCAATCCACCAGGGTTCAAATCCTAAACTTGGCATTGGTGCTCACATTTTTCTGAATTTATTTCAGGTCTTTCAGCAATGTGCGTTCAGTGGGAAAAGACGTTCTCGTTGACAATGAAGGCGTCCGTGGCGACTTCGTCAATCTCTGTTTGTATGAGCGTATGCGTATCTACTATGTTAAAAAACACTAAAACAATGCCTAAAATTTATATAAAAAAATGATAATTGACAACCTTGATAAAAGATGCATCTACAGCACTATAAAATTTTAAGACAAAATTTGATTTACGGTGTGAGAAAGAAAAAGGACAAATCTAATTATAAATAGTACCATTCAAAAATGTGTGAATATAAGACCGGTTTGCTTTTCTTTTCTTGAGTTGTGGATTGAGTTTCTAATGAAACTTTAGGGCATGATAATGGCATGTTATATCAATGTATTCATATAACTTTTTGCCATGTACTTTTTGTGTAAGCAGCAGCATATTGGAAGGAAGAAGCACTCGCTACTCTGTTGGCAGTAGTGGATGTCCATTGAATGGAGTCAAGAATTTATACTCCACTACGATAGTGGGTGTCAAGTGAATGGATTCTGAATTTATGCCCCGTGATAGTAGTGGGTATCCAGTGAATGGAGTTGGGAATTTTTTCCCATGGCATAACAAAATTCGTAGTGCTTGAGAGTTTCTTGGAGTGTTCTGTAAATCATTGTGATTGTTCGTGTCGCTTGACATAAACATGTATTCATTAATTATGTTGTTTGCTCGTGTGGTGCGTTGGTGGCCTCATTTGTTCTTAGCTTTCGTTTGTGTAATTGGAACTTCAAGAAATTAGGATGTAGCCCCAGTTTATAGACAAGGAGCATCCACAAAGTCCAAACATACAACATCGGTAACAATAACATGTTCTACGCACATAAAGTCTGCAAGGTCACAACACAACAAAACCCGACGGAAATAAAAGAAAAGGAGACAAAAGTCACTAACTAGTTGGCATAAGAGGATGAGCCACTCCCTAAAGCTTGCCGACGAAAGAGTCGACGGAGCCTCAATCCTTGGATCTAGCTAGCAACCGCCACTGCTGCAATAAGGCAATGAATTTAAAGACCGTGTCTATAGCATGTTGCATATATTCACCTGCAATCCCAAGTTTGTTGCTCCCTCTATCCATTTCATATGGGACCTAAAGCGTATTTTGGGATCTACTTTGATCACTTGTTAGACCAATAATATATGATGTGTACTTTACCATCGAATTCTTATGCGAAAGGGGTTTCAATCTTATATTTTTATAACATACATCTTATAAATTATTGATCTTATTATCAATGGTCAAAGTATATCTCAAAATACATATTAGACCCTATATATGTCAATATGTGGATGCAGGAGTATTAGACCCTATATATATGGATGGAGGGAGTATGGATGTTACACAAGGTTCATGTGAGTGCGGCGAACAAAAACCATAGGAGGCACCACCTCCTACCAAAAAGCGTCGCAAGCATCACAATAAAGTTGCTCAAGGCTGCGGGGCAAGAGCTGCAATACATGGCCTCCCAGATGTAGAAACACAAGAATTCGGCCACCACCATGAGAAGATGTGTGCATCGTTCTCATCAACTCCACAGTGGGTCACATACCATCGTCCGAGCCGTTTCGCTTCCTAACTTCCGTGACTGAGGCAAGGCACCTTGAAGGACCTGCCAAAGGAAGATTTTAATCTAAGGGCATGAAAATACGGCGGAGGCCTTGGATAGCCGACCAACCTTTGGTACATTGAACGGAAGGAAAATTGGCCCGACGGGGTAGCAACAAAGAGACAATATTTGAGCTGCTTGGGGCGATGGAGTCTGAAACTAATGCCAACGGGGTCTGCCAACCGGTCGTCTCTTTCGTCTCAAATGACCTACGAAATGAGATATTCCCATGGTCATTTCTCAAGGCTTCTACGGTGGTCACTTACGGGGCAGGAACCTTAGTCTTTTGGGTTGCGCATGTGCTCCCATTGACCATGTGATGCTTTTGCTTCTCGTTAGCCCCCCTGCCAGAAGAAGCGCGAGATCTCTTTGTTATATGAGAATAGTCTTAGCACCCGTACACGAAATTTTGCCTCTCCAAGGCTCCATAATAGACCTTTACTGCTTGCTAGTTAATTAAGATCATTGATAAGGATCCTCGCGTCGCTCACGAGGAACCGTAGGTGGGTAATGGGGAAGGACTATAGCTTGTGGTTCAGATTATTGGTAATTCGCTCCTACTCCTCAAGTAGATATTCCATCACCACAACCTTACTCTTTGTGAAGTTGATCTTTAGCCTTGACATAGACTCGAAGCAAAGGATGAGGAATTCATGGTTGATGATGTCTAGCTCCAATCCCTCGACCATTACCATGGTGTCGGTGTAAAAACCGGCAGACCTCGGGGTAGGGGGTCCCGAGCTATGGATCTTGGACAGATGATAACAGGAACATGGAGACGATGTTTACCCAGGTTCGGGCCCTCTTGATGGAGGTAAAACCCTACGTCCTGCTCTTGTTTATATTGATGGAGAAGTATCAAGTACAGAGTTGATCTACCTCGAGATCGAATGATCTAGTCCTAAGGCTAGGTGAATGAGATTGTGTTGAGGTCCCCTCTAAGGGCTAAACCCTTCGGCTTATATACACGCCGGATTGGGTATCTAGGCTTACAAGGCCGGTATCTAGACGAGGAGGCGGCAGGAGAAGTCTTGGAGTATACGTCAAGTCTTCGGCAGATGTAATCTTGTTCTGTCTTCTCTCATGCATCTCTCGGAGTCCATCTTGATAAGAATGAGGGCCCACTGGCCCAGCCCGAGGAACATGGGCCGACTAGGTTGGTACCCCCTAGTCCAGGACACCGTCAGTAGCCCCCGAACTGGTCTTCTATGCCGAGGACGATCTGTACAACGGAGGTAACTTTGGATCCGAAGTCCTTGGCTTGACAGACGAGTTCCCCTTGGCGATTCCAGATCTCTTCAACCGCCCTTCCAAGGAGTGGTGTCTTGTAACGAAATTCAGCCAAGTTCTATCCCCATCCGGGGTCGTAAGCTTACTTAACCTTGAAGGCTAGCCACCTAGGTGTGAACAGTACCCCATAGCCTGACAACTTTATTGAAGCGGCGCTACCCACGATGGGTCAGACAGTTATTGCCTATCTCAAATCGCGGTTCGAGGCCGCCTTTCTATTGGCACGTCCCGTCGAGGTGGGGATCGTGCCCGTATTCTCAGGGATATCATCAAGATTTTGTTTCCCCCCATGCGTATAATGTCATCTTTGGTGGGGGAGAGTGGCGTTTTTATTGGCGTGGCAAGGGGGACTCCTGGCCTTTCAGTAGCCTATAAGAGTAAAAAGCTAATAGAGCCAGTAGCCACGCTCCCATTTTCCCTGCCTTCTGCCTCCTCGAGCTCCAGCGCCCAGATCCAATCTCGCCTCTTCCCACGTTTGCGCATCCGAGCTTTTCCACCCAGCCATGGCCGACACCCTCAAAGGGCACTGGGGGGGCTCCATCGTGACGGAGGGCATGCTTCAAGAGCTGCGGAGTGCGGGGTATATCCCCGCCAATGTCGCCGCCCGTGCTCCAGACGCCGACCAGCAGGTGCCCGCTCCCAACCCAGGGGAGCGGGTAGTCTTCATCCCTCACCTCATCAGAGGCTTAGGGTTCCCGCCGAACCCATTCGTGCGCGGGGTGATGTGCTACTACGGCCTCAACTTCCACCACATGGCCCTGAACTCCATCCTCCACCTCGCCTCCTTCATCATGGTGTGCGAGGCCTTCCTCTGCATCGAGCCGCAATTCGGCCTTCCTCTGCATCGAGCCACACTTCGGCCTATGGCTGAAGATCTTCGGCGTTAAGCCGAAGTCCAGCGGCTCCGATCTGGCGGAGTGTGGAGGCGCCATGGTCAGCAAGAACTAGGGCGCCAACTAGTTCCACGGCACCTTCATCGAGACCGTCAAGGAGTGGTAGCGCGAGTGGTTCTACATCACTAAGCCACTTGCTGCTGGCCAGACCGAGGTCCCAGCCTTTTCGGCTGGGCCTCCAAGGAAGCTCAAATCCTGGAAGAAGAAGGGCGTCCTCTGGGGAAACCCAGAGAAGGTGGAGACACTGATCAAGAAGATCCAGTGGTGGTCCCTCAAGAAGAAACTCCAACTGCCTGACATGGTCAACGTCATGCTCCATCGCCGCATCCTCCCGCTCCAACTCCGGGCCACCCCGATGTGGGAGCACAAATCCGGGGATGCAGGACCCATCCTCAACTTCTTCCTCTCCTCCCTGGCCGGGATGTGGACGCGGCTCTTCAAGCTGCCCAAGGACAGGATCCCTGAGGAAGGGAAGGACCTCAGCTTCGAGGTCGGTTACACCGCCACACCGGTAAGTGTTCAGTATACACGTTCATTGTTGGAAATATGCCCCAGAGGCAATAATAAATTGGTTATTATCATATTTCCTTGTTCCTGATAAATGTTTATTATTCATGCTAGAATTGTATTGACCAGAAACTTAAATACATGTGTGAATATATAAACAACACCATGTCCCTAGTGAGCCTCTACAAGACTAGCTCGTTGATCAAAGATGGTTAAGGTTTCCTAACCATAGACATGAGTTGTCATTTGATAACGGGATCACATCATTAGGAGAATGATGTGATGGACAAGACCCAACTGTAAGCTTAGCATCAGATCATTTAGTTATTTGCTACAACTTTCTTCATGTCAAGTATCTATTCCTTAGACCATGAGATCATGTCACTCCTGGATACCAGAGGAATGCCTTGTGTGCTATCAAGCGTCACTTCGTAACTGGGTGATCATAAAGGTGCTCTACAGGTATCTCCGAAGGTGTCTGTTGGGTTGCATGGATCGAGACTGGGATTTTTCACTCCGTATGATGGAGAGATATCTCTGGGCCCTCTCGGTAATAGAACATCGTAAAGAGCTTGCAAGCAATGTGGCTAATGAGTTAGTCACGGGATCTTGTATTACGGAATGAGTAAAGAGACTTGCCGGTAACAAGATTGAACTAGGTATGGAGATAGCAACGATCGAATCTCGGGCAAGTAACATATCGCTGAACAAAGGGAATTGCATACGGGATTAACTGAATCCTCGACATCGTGGTTCAACCGATAAAGATCTTCGTTGTACATGTGGGAATCAATATGGGTATCCAGATCCCGCTATTGATTATTGATAGGAGAAGTGTCTCGGTCATGTCTACATGTTCCCGAACCCGTAGGGTTGCACGCTTAACGTTCGATAGCGCTAGGGTAGTATTGAGATATTAACAGCGGAAAGTCCGAAGGTTGTTCGGAGTCCCGGATGGGATCCGGGACATCATGAGGAGCTCCGGAATAGTCCGGAGTTAAAGATTTATATAAGGAAAGTTGTTTTCGGGGTTACGGGAAAAGTTTGTTTTTTTCGGTATTGTACTAGGAAGTCACCGGAAGGTTCCAGAGGTTTCCGGAGGGTTCCGAAAGTCCTTGGAGGGTTCCACCACGTCCCAAGCAATAGCATGGGCTGTAGGGGGGGGGGGGGGCTGGCCTTATTGGGCCAGGCGCACCAGCCCCTACTTGGCCCATGCGCCTTGGGGAAGGGAAACCCTAAGGGGGAGGGCCCTCCACTTGGCTTGGAGGGCACTCCTCCCCCCTTGGCCACCGCCCCTGCCTTGGGAGGGGGGCTAGGGCTGGCACACCCCTCCCTCATCCCTATAAATAGTGGGGAGGCACAGGGGGCAGCCAACCCCTTCCACGCTTGCCCCGTCTCCCTCCCATTACTCCTCCTCCACGTTCCGTCAGCGTTTGGCGAAGCCCTCCTGGAATTCCGCTGCCACCACCACCACCACGCTGTCGTGCTGGTTCTGATCTCATCTATCTCCTCCCCCTCTCTTGCTAGATCAAGAAGGAGAGGAGGCCGTCGAGCTAAACATGTGTTAATCTCGGAGGTGCCGTCCGTTCGGCACTAGATCGGATTGGATCGCGATTGGATCGTGAAGAGTATGACTACATCAACCGCGTTACGACGCTAACGCTTTCGGTCTACAAGGGTATGTAGGCACACTCCCTTCTCGTTGCTTTGCATCTCCTAGATTAGATCTTGGGTGTTTCGTAGGAATTTTTTTGATTTTCATGCAACGTTCCCCATCAGTGGCATCATGAGCTAGGTCTATGCGTAGATGTATTTGCACGAGTAGAACACAAAAGTTGTGGGCGTTGATGTTCAAATTGCTTACTTCCTTTGTCTTATTTGGATTCGGCGGTATTGTGTGATGAAGTGGCTCGGACCAACCTTACTTGTCCTCGCACAAGAGACCGGTTCCACTGACTGACATGCAACTTGTATTGCATAAAAGTGGCTTTGCGGGTGTCTGTCTCTCCCACTTTAGTTGAATCTGATTTGACAAGGGCGGTCCTTGTAGAAGGTTAAAAGGCAACTTGTATATCACCATTGTGGTTTTGCGTAGATAAGAACGGTTCTTATGGTTTGCCCTAACAGCCACGTAAAAATTGCAACAACAAAGTAGAGGACGTCTAACTTGTTTTTGCAGGGCATGTTGTGATGTGGTATGGCCAAAACGTGATGTGATATATGTTGATGTATGAGATGATCATGTTTTGTAATAGGTTCACGACCTGCATGTCGATGAGTACGGCAACCGGCAGGAGCCATAGGGTTGTCTTGAATTTATTGTATGACTTGTGTGTCAACTATTTACCGCCATGTAATTGCTTTACTTTATCGCTATGCGTTAGCAATAGTTGGCGTGACAACACGATGATGGAGATCATGGTGTCATGCCGGTGATGATGGAGATCATGCCGGTGCTTTGGAGATGGAGATCAAAGGCACAAAGATGATGATGGCAATATCATGTCACATATAGATTGCATGTGATGTTTATCTTTTTATGCATCTTATTTTGCTTAGGACGACGGTAGCATTATAAGATGATCCCTTCACTTAATTTCAAGATAAAAGTGTTCTCCCTAAAGTATGCACCGTTGCGAAATTTCATCGTTTCGAAGCACCTCGTGATGATCGGGTGTGATAGACTCTACGTTCGCATACAACGGCTGTAAGCCAGTTTTACACATGCAGAATACTTGGGTTAAACTTGACGAGCCGAGCATGTACAAACATGGCCTCGGAACACGGAGGACCGAAAGGTCGAACATGAGTCATATAGTAGATATGATCAACATGGAGATGTTCACCATTGATGACTGCCCCATCTCTCGTGATGATCGGACATGGGTCAGTTGATGTGCATCATGTAACACTTAGACAACTGATATGTCCAATTTGCATCATGATTTCCTACTATTATTTATTATGTTTTTGATCATTATTTCACTTTATGGTACAATTCTTATGCCTTTTCTCTCTTAATTTGCAAGATTTACATGAAGAGGGAGAATGTCGGTAGCTGGAATTCTGGACCTGAAATAGCCATATCAGAGATACCTATTCTACAGAGCTCCAATTGACCTGAAATTTCACGGAGATTTTTTATTGAATATATAAAAAATACTGGAGAAAGAAGATTACAGAGGGGACCCACCAGCTGCCCACAAGGCAGTAGGGCGCGCCCCCTGGGCGCGCCCTAGTGCCTTGTGGGGCCCACAGCTGGCGTCTGGCCCCCTCCTTCTGATATATGAAGCCATTTTCCCTAGAAAAAAATTAAGAGAAGGCTTTTGTGACGAAGCGCCGCCATCTCGAGGCGGAACCTGGGCAGGAGCTATTTTGCTCTCCATCGGAGCGATTCCGCCGGGGATACTTCCCTCCGGGAGAGGGAAATCGAAGCCATCGACATCACCAACGATCCTCTCATCGTGGGAAGACCAATCTTCATCAACATCTTCACCAGCACCATCTCATCTCAAACCCTAGTTCATCTCTTGTATTCAATCTTTGTCTCAAAACCTCAGATTGGTACCTGTGGGTTGCTAGTAGTGTTGATTACATCTTGTAGTTGATGCTAGTTGGTTTATTTGGTGGAAGATTATATGTTCAGATCCTTAATGCTATTCAATACCCCTCTGATCTTGAACATGAACATGATTTGTGAGTAGTTACTTTTGTTCTTGAGGACATGGGAGAAGTCTTGTCATAAGTAATCATGTGAATTTGGTATTTGTTCGTTATTTTGATGATATGTATGTTGTTGCTTCCTTTAGTGGTGTCGTGTGAACGTAGACTACATGACACTTCATCATCTTTGGGCCTAAGGGAAGGCATTGTGGAGTAGTAATTAGATGATGGGTTGCTAGAGTGACAGAAGCTTAAACCCTAGTTTATGCGCTATTCCGTAAGGGGCTGATTTGGATCCATATGTTTCATGCTATGGTTAGAGTTATCTTAATTCTTCTTTCGTAGTTGTGGATGCTTGCGAGAGGGGGTAATCATAAGTGGGAGGCTTGTTCAAGTAAGAACAGCACCCAAGCACCGGTCCACCCACATATCAAATTATCAAAGTAGCGAACGCGAATCAAACAAACATGATGAAAGTGACTAGATGAAATTCCCATGTGTCCTCGAGAACGCTTTGCTTATTATACGAGTTCGTTCCAGCTTGTCCTTTGCTACAAAAAGGATTGGGCCACCTTGTTACACTTTATTATACTTGTTACGAATTATCTTGCTACCGAAATTATCTGTTACCGCTACTTTCAGTACTTGCAGAGAATACCTTGCTGAAAACTGCTTGTCATTTCCTTCTGCTCCTCGTTGGGTTCGACACTCTTACTTATCAAAAGGACTACGATTGATCCCCTATACTTGTGGGTCATCAAGACTCTTTTCTGGCGCCGTTGTCGGGGAGGGAAGCGCCTTTGGTTAGTGGAATTTGGTAAGGAAACATTTATATTACGTGCTGAAATTTATTGTCACTTGTTACTATGGAAAGTAATCCTTTGAGGGGCTTGTTCGGGGTATCTTCACCTTGACCGGAAGAAATAAGAGTTGCTCCTCCACCTATTGAATGTACTGAAAATATTTATTATGAAATTCCTTCGGGTATGATAGAGAAATTGCTAGCTAATCCTTATGCAGGAGATGGAACGGTACATCCTGATATGCACTTGATCTATGTGGATGAAATTTGTGGATTGTTTAAGCTTGCAGGTTTATCCGGAGATGGAGTTAAGAAGAAAGCATTCCCTTTATCTTTGGAGGGAAAGGCATTGATATGGTATAGGCTATGTGATGATACTGATACATGGGACTGGAACCGGTTGAAGCTGGAATTCCACCAGAAATTTTATCCTATGCATTTGGTTCATCGTGATCGGAATTATATATATAATTTTTGGCCTCGTGAAGGAGAAAGTATCGCTCAAGCTTGGGGGAGGCTAAAGTATATGTTGCATACATGCCCCAATCATGAGCTCTCAAGAGAAATAATCCTTCAAAACTTTTATGCTCGGCTTTCTCATAATGATCAATCCATGCTCGATACTTCTTCTGTTGGTTCCTTTATGAAGAAAACTATTGAATCCAGATGGGACCTTCTTGAAAGAATTAAACGCAATTATGAGGATTGGGAAATCGACAAAGGTAATGAGTCAGGTATAAATCTTGAGTTTGATTGTGTTAAATCTTTTATGGAAACTGATGCTTTTCGTAAGTTTACTACTAAATATGGACTTGACTCTGAGATAGTAGCTACCTTTTGTGAATCTTTTGCTGCTCATGTTGATCTCCCTAAGGAGAAGTGGTTTAAATATCATACACCAATTGAATTGAATGAAGAACATGTTAGTATTAAAGAAGAAACAATTGTTTACCATGTTGATCCAGTTGTGCCTACTGCTTATATTGAGAAACCTCCTTTCCCTGTTAGGATTAAAGAACATGCTAAAGCTTCAACTGTAGTAAATAAGAGTAAAATTAGAGCACCTAGACCTTCTGAGCAAATTAAATTTGAACCTAGTGTTGCAATGGTTAAGGATCTTTTGGTTGATAACATTGATGGTCATGTCATATACTTCTGTGATGAAGCAACTAGAATTGCTAAACCAGACCCTAAAGATAAAAATAAACCTGTAGTTGGCATGCCTGTTATTTTTGTTAAAATTGGAGATCATTGCTATCATGGTTTATGTGATATTGGTGCTAGTGTGAGTGTTATTCCGTTTACTCTCTATCAAGAAGTCATGAATGATATTGCACCCGTTGAGATTGAAGATATTGATGTCACTATTAAGCTTGCAAATAGAGACACTATTTCACCGCTTGGGATTGTTAGAGATGTTGAAACCTTGTGTGGTAAGATCAAATACCCCACCGATTTTCTTGTTCTTGGATCGCCACAAGATGATTTTTGTCCCATTATATTTGGTAGACCCTTCTTGAATATTGTTAATGCTAAGATTGATTGCACTAAAGAAATTGTTAGTGTTAATTTTGGTGAGATGTCTCATGAGTTTAATTTCTCTAAGTTTCGTAGACAACCTCATGATAAAGAATTGCCTATTAAGGATGAAATTATTGGTCTAGCTTCTATTGATGTGCCTCCTACTGATCCGCTAGAACAATATTTGCTTGAGCATGAGAATGACATGCATATGAGTGAAAGAAATGAAATAGATGAATTATTCTTTAAACAAGCACCTATCCTTAAACATAATCTGCCTGTTGAAACCTTGGGAGGTCCACCTCCACCCAAGGGTGATCCTGTGTTTGAATTGAAGCAATTACCTCATACTCTTAAATATGCTTATCTTGATGGAAAGAAGATATATCCTGTTATTATTAGTGCTAACCTTTGGATATACTCTTGATGATCTTAAGGGCATTAGTCCCACTTTATGTCAGCATTAAATTCATATAGAGCCAGATGCTAAACCCGTTGTTGATCATCAACGAAGGTTGAACCCTAAAATGAAGGATGTGGTAAGAACTGAAATATTAAAGCTTCTGGAAGCAGGTATAATTTATCCCATAGCTGATAGTAGATGGGTAAGTCCTGTTCATTGTGTTCCTAAAAAGGGAGGTATTACCGTTGTTCCTAATGATAAAAATGAACTCATCCCACAAAGAATTGTAACTGGTTATAGGATGGTAATTGACTTCAGGTTAGAAAAGATCATTACCCCTTGCCTTTTATTGATCAAATGTTAGAAAGATTGTCTAAGCATACACACTTTTGTTTCCTAGATGGTTATTCTGGTTTCTCTCAAATACCTGTATCACCTGAAGATCAAGAGAAAACTACCTTTACTTGTCCTTTTGAAACTTATGCTTATCGTCGTATGCCTTTTGGTTTATGTAATGCACCGGCTACCTTTCAAAGATGTATGACTGCTATATTCTCTGACTTTTGTGAAAAGATTGTTGAGGTTTTCATGGATGATTTCTCCGTTTACAGAACTTCTTTTGATGATTGCTTAAGCAACCTTGATCGAGTTTTGCAGAGATGTGAAGAAACTAATCTTGTCTTGAATTGGGAAAAGTGCCACTTTATGGTTAATGAAGGAATAGTCCTTGGGCATAAAATTTCTGAAAAAGGTATTGAGGTTGATAAAGCTAAGGTTGATGCTATTGAGAAAATGCCATGTCCTAAAGATATCAAAGGTATAAGAAATTTCCTTGGTCATGCTGGTTTCTATAGAAGGTTTATAAAAGACTTCTCTAAAATTTCTAGACCTCTTACCAATCTCTTGCAAACGATGTTCCATTTGTTTTTGATGATGATTGTGTAGAAGCCTTTGAAATACTTAAGAAAGCCTTAATTTCTGCACCTATTGTCCAACCACCTGATTGGAACCTACCTTTTGAAATTATGTGTGATGCTAGTGATTATGCAGTTGGTGTTGTTCTAGGACAAAGAGTTGATAAGAAATTAAATGTTATCCATTATGCTAGTAAAACTCTAGACAACGCTCAAAGAAATTATGCTACTACTGAGAAAGAATTTTTAGCAGTTGTGTTTGCATGTGATAAATTTAGATCTTATATTGTTGATTCCAAGGTTACTGTTCACACTGATCATGCTGCTATTAAATACCTTATGGAAAATAAAGATGCTAAGCCTAGACTTATTAGATGGGTTCTTCTACTACAAGAATTTGATTTGCATATTGTTGATAGGAAGGGAGCTGAGAATCCCGTAGCAGATAATTTGTCTAGAATGGAAAATGTTCTTGATGACCCACTTCCTATTAATGATGATTTTCCTGATGAACAATTTGCTGTGGTAAATGCTTCTCGTAATACTCCTTGGTATGCAGACTATGCTAATTACATTGTTGCTAAATACATACCACCTAACTTTACATATCAATAAAAGAAAAAGTTTTTCTTTGATTTAAGACATTACTTTTGGGATGACCCACATCTATATAAAAAAGGAGTAGATGGTATTATTAGACGTTGTGTACCTGAGCATGAACAGGAACAAATCCTATGTAAGTGTCACTCCGAGGCCTATGGAGGACATCATGCGGGAGACCACACTGCACACAAGGTATTACAATCTGGTTTTATTGGCCTACTCTTTTCAAGGATGCACGTAAGTTTGTCCTTTCTTGTGATGAATGTCAAAGAATTGGTAATGTTGGTAGACGTCAGGAAATGCCTATGAATTATTCACTTGTTATTGAACCATTTCATGTTTGGGGTTTTGATTATATGGGACCTTTTCCTAAGTCCAATGGGTATACTCATATTTTAGTTGCTGTTGACTATGTTACTAAGTGGGTAGAAGCTATTCCAACTAGTAGTGCTGATCACAACACTTCTATTAAAATGCTTAAAGAAGTTATTTTCCCGAGGTTTGGAGTCCCTAGATATTTAATGGCTGATGGTGGTTCACATTTTATTCATGGTGCTTTCCGTAAGTTGCTTGCTAAATATGATGTTAACCATAGAATTGCATCCCCTTACCGTCCTCAGTCTAATGGTCAAGTTGAATTAACTAATAGGGAAATAAAATTGATTTTACAAAAGGCCGTTAATAGATCTAGAAAGAATTGGTCTAAGAAACTTGATGATGCATTATGGGCTTACAGAACTGCATATAAAAATCCTATGGGTATGTCTCCGTATAAAATGGTTTATGGAAAAGCATGTCATTTACCTCTTGAATTAGAACATAAAGCTTATTGGGCAATTAAAGAACTTAATTATGATTTTAAACTTGCCGGTGAGAAGAGGTTATTTGATATTAGCTCCTTAGATGAATGGAGAACCCAAGCCTATGATCATGCTAAGTTGTTTAAAGAAAAAGTTAAAAGGTGGCATGACAAAAGAATTCAAAAAGGGGAATTTAAAGTAGGTGATCATGTTCTATTATACAATTCTCGTTTGAGATTCTTTGCAGGAAAACTTCTCTCTAAATGGGAATGACCGTATATCATCGAAGAAGTTTATTGCTCCGGAGCCATCAAAATAAACAACTCCGAAGGCACTATTCCGAGAGTGGTGAATGGGCAAAGAATTAAGCACTATATTTCAGGTACTCCCATTAATGTTGAAACTAATATTATTGAAACAATTACACCGGAAGAGCACATCAAAGAGTCCTTCCGGAATGCTCCAGAACCCTGAAAAGAGGTAGGTATGTGATACGGTAGGTAAACTGACTCCAAAAATTCCATAAAAATTATTTCTGTCAGTTTTGGAATATTAGAAAAATTACTTAAATAAGAAATAGTCGAGGGGACCCACGTGCTGCCCACAAGGCAGTAGGGCGCGACCCCCCCGGGGGCGTGCCGTGGTGCCTTGTGGGCCCCTCGTGTGCCTTCCCGACTCCGTTTTCTTCCCGTATGCTTGTTTCGCAAGATAAAAATTCTTTATATATACTCCCATCTGTTTTGACCACCGCATCGCGAGTTTCTCCTCTGTTCTTGTTTCGGGCTATTTTTCTGACAGATCTAGGTCGCCATGACGTCTCCAAGCTCGTCCAAGGACAAGTTCTATGAGATGGTCATCAACCTGTACCTACCAGAGGTGATGAAGCACCCTCAAACCATTGAGATGCGTGAGGGGGTGCTCCACATCTGAGATGTTCAAGGACCTAAGAAGACCGGGAGCAAGAAGGCCAGGCTGGAAGCGGTGGAACAGGAGATCTTCAAGTGCCAGGGCATGGTGGAGCACGGACTTTGTGTTAACCACTCCATGATCACGAAATTCATCCGTGAGCACAAGGTGGACGGCAAGAATATTGGGGACGTCATCTTCAAGCTCAATGATCGGATTGATTATCTTCAGGCCCAAATATATGATCTGCAAAACCAAAATTTTGAGTATGAGGCCAAGTTCAAAGGTATGAGTTTAGCTACAAATTTCAGGACTCCGGAAACACGCTCGTCCTTTTATGATGGAGAGCCTATTCCTTGGAAGACGGAGGACAAGCCCACCACTTCATCACCACCATCACCGAAGAAGGAGACTTGAGTACATGGGTATGGGCACTCCCCTTGGCTTGTGCCAAGCTTGGGGGAGGCGCCCCGGTATCGTATCACCATCACTTTCTCATCATCATTATCTATCTTAGTTTGATCCTTAGTTATTTCGTGATTTAGAGGAATAAAGTTTTAGTATGATTTAGTTTCGAGTGCTTGCTGTGTGATCTATCTATCTATGTAATCGTGTGTGAAAGTTATATAATAAAGATTAGTTTGAGTTGAGTGTTTTGCTTTTGATGATTCAATCTTAGAAATATAGAATAAAAAGTAAGATCATATGCTAATCCCATGGGGAGTGATGACTTCACATAAAAGAAGTATAATTGATAAAACTTGTTGGAAGTTGACAAACATAGCATTGGTCATTGTAGCAATTCATGAAAAGGTAATAAAGGAAGAGAGGTCTCACATATAAATATACTATCTTGGACATATTTTATGATTGTGAGCCCCCATCAAATATTCTATGACAATTAGTTGACGTTGGACAAGGAAGACAACGTAATGGGTTATGTTTGCCTATATTCACATAGAAGTTATATTGTTTTGGATCCTCTAACATGTGGTGTTTGCCCCCTATCTTTGCTAGCCAAAAAAATCCTCACCAAGTAGAGATACTACTTGTGCATCCAAAAACCCTTAAACCCAGTTTCATGCCATGAGAGTCCATTATATCTACCTATGGATTGAATAAGATCCTTCAAGTAAGTTGTCATCGGTGCAAAGCAATAAAAATTGCTCCTAAATATGTATGAACTTTTATTGTAAGGGAAAATAAGCTTTGTACGATCTTGTGATGGTGGAGCAATAAAAGCGACAGACTGCATAATAAAGGTCGCTATCACAAGGGGCAATATAAAGTGACGTTCCTTTACATTAAGAGCTGGCACATCCAAGAGCATGACAACCTCTGCTTCCCTCTGCGAAGGGCCTATCTTTTACTTTATGTATTTACTTTCATGCAAGAGTCAATAGTATTCTTCTCTATTCCGTTTTTATTTTTCTCTTTTGGCAAACATCATGTGGTAGGGATTGATCCATGCATATATATCCAGTTGAATGTAGGTGATCATGAGTTATTATTGTTGACATTACCCTTGAGGTAAAAACGTTGGGAGGCAAAATTATAAGCCCCTATCTTTCTATGTGTCCGACTGAAACTTTTGCTCCATAAGTATGCCGTGAGTGTCAGCAATCATAGAAGACTAAATGATAGTTGAGTATGTGAACTTGTTAAACAAAGCTCTTACATAGACTCTTTCTGATAATATGATGAATTGCAATTGCTTCAGTGACTGAGATCATAGTTTGTTAGTTTTCAATTTGGTTTATGGTTCATACTTTAACTTGTGGATGAATTGTCGCTTTTTCATGAGAAGTTTTATGATGATATATTGCTGTTATAATGAATATCATGATGCTCCATCTCCGTATTTTATTTTTATCGGCGTCTCTCTCTAAACATGTGGTCATGATTATCGATTTCGACTTTTTGCTTGAGGGCAAGCGAGGTCTAAGCTTGGGGGAGTTGATACGTCCAATTTGCATCATGATTTCCTACTGTTATTTATTATGTTTTTGATCATTATTTCACTTTATGGTACAATTATTATGCCTTTTCTCTCTTAATTTGCAAGATTTACATGAAGAGGGAGAATGCCGGCAGCTGGAATTATGGACCTGAAATAGCCATATCAGAGATACCTATTCTACAGAGCTCCAATTGACCTGAAATTTCACGGAGATTTTTTATTGAATATATAAAACATACTGGAGAAAAGAGATTACAGAGGGGACCCACCAGCTGCCCACAAGGCAGTAGGGCGCGCCCCCCTGGGCGCGCCCTAGTGCCTTGTGGGGCCCACAGCTGGCGTCTGGCCCCCTCCTTCTGCTATATGAAGCCATTTGCCCTAGAAAAAATTAAGAGAAGGCTTTTGGGACGAAACGCCGCCGTCTCAAGGCAGAACCTGGGCAGGAGCTATTTTGCTCTCCGGCGGAGCGATTCCTCCGGGGATACTTCCCTCCAGGAGGGGGAAATCGAAGCCATCGACATCACCAACGATCCTCTCATCATGGGAGGACCAATCTTCATCAACATCTTCACCAGCACCATCTCATCTCAAGCCCTAGTTCATCTCTTGTATTCAATCTTTGTCTCAAAACCTCAGATTGGTACCTGTGGGTTGCTAGTAGTGTTGATTACATCTTGTAGTTGATGCTAGTTGGTTTATTTGGTGGAAGATTATATGTTCAGATCCTTAATGCTATTCAATACCCTTCTGATTTTGAACATGAACATGATTTGTGAGTAGTTACTTTTGTTCTTGAGGACATGGGAGAAGTCTTGTCATAAGTAATCATGTGAATTTGGTATTCGTTCGATATTTTGATGATATGTATGTTATTGCTTCCTTTAGTGGTGTCGTGTGAACGTCGACTACATGACACTTCACCATCTTTGGGCCTAAGAGAAGGCATTGTGGATTAGTAATTAGATGATGGGTTGCTAGAGTGACAGAAGCTTAAACCCTAGTTTATGCGCTATTCCGTAAGGGGCTGATTTGGATCCATATGTTTCATGCTATGGTTAGAGTTATCTTAATTCTTCTTTCGTAGTTGCGGATGCTTGCGAGAGGGGGTAATCATAAGTGGGAGGCTTGTTCAAGTAAGAACAGCACCCAAGCACCGGTCCACCCACATATCAAATTATCAAAGTAGCGAACGCGAATCAAACAAACATGATGAAAGTGACTAGATGAAATTCCCATGTGTCCTCGAGAACGCTTTGCTTATTATACGAGTTCGTTCCGGCTTTCCTTTGCTACAAAAAGGATTGGGCCACCTCGCTGCACTTTATTATACTTGTTACTTGTTACTTGTTACGAATTATCTTGCTACCGAAATTATTTGTTACCGCTACTTTCAGTACTTGCAGAGAATACCTTGCTGAATACCGCTTGTCATTTCCTTCTGCTCCTCGTTGGGTTCGACACTCTTACTTATCGAAAGGACTACGATTGATCCCCTATACTTGTGGGTCATCAACAACTTGAGGGGTGTTGATTTAAGTGGGTGTTCTTAAGTGATTTGATTAGAAGAACCAATTATCATGAACTTAGTCTAATTGTCTAATTAATGTTGTAGATCAATGGCTCGCATTGTAGCTCCCCTGAATTTTAATGCATTCCTAGAGAAAGAAAAGTTGAAACATGATGGTACCAACTATGTGGACTGGGTTCGTAATCTGAGGATTATGCTCACTGCTGCACAGAAAGTGTATGTCCTTGATGCACCGCTTGGTGATGCACCCTCTCAAGATGCGTCTGCAGATGTTATGAACGTCTGGCGGGCACGTTCTGATGACTACTCGATAGTCCAGTGCGCCATGCTTTACGGCTTAGAACCGGGGCTCCAGAGACGTTTTGAGCACAACGGTGCATATGAGATGTTCCAGGAGCTGAAATTGGTATTTCAGGCTCACGCCCGGGTCGAGAGGTATGACACCTCCGGCAAGTTCTTTAGCTGCAAGATGGAGGAGAACGGATCCATTACTGAGCACGTACTCAAGATGTCTGGGTGCTTCAATCGCTTGAATCAGTTGGGAGTTAATCTTTCGGATGAAGTAGCGATTGACAGAGTTCTCCAGTCACTGCCACCGAGCTACAAAAGCTTTGTGATGAACTATAATATGCAAGGGATGGATAAGACGATCCCTGAGCTCTTCGCGATGCTTAAGGCCGTGGAGGTAGAAATCAAGAAAGAACATCAAGTGTTGATGGTCAACAAGACCACCAGTTTCAAAAAAAAAGGCAAGGGAAAGAAAGGGAACTTCAAGAAGAACGGCAAGCCAGTTGCCGCTCCCGTGAAGAAGCCCAAGGTTGGACCCAAACATGAGACTGAGTGCTTCTATTGCAAAGGGAATGGTCACTGGAAGCGGAACTGCCCCAAGTACTTGGCAGATAAGAAGGCTGGCAACGTCAATAAAGGTATATTTGATATACATGTTATTAATGTGTACCTTACTAGTGCTCATAGTAGCGCCTGGGTATTTGATACTGGTTCGGTTGCTAATATTTGTAACTCGAAACAGGAGCTGCGGAATAAACAGAGACTAGCTAAGGACGAGGTGACGATGCGCGTCGGAAATGGTTCCAAGGTTGATCTGATCGCCGTCGGCACGCTCCCTCTATGTTTACCTTCGGGATTAGTTTTGAACCTGAATAATTGTTATTTGGTGCCTGCGTTAAGCATGAACATTATATCTGGATCTTGTTTATTGCGAGACGGTTATTCATTTAAGTCAGAGAATAATGGTTATTCTATTTATATGGATAATATCTTTTATGGTCATGCACCCTTGGTGAATGGTTTATTTCTGTTGCATCTCGATCGTAGTGATACACATATTCATAATATCGATGCCAAAAGATGCAAAGTTAATGATGATAGTACCACATACTTGTGGCACTGCCGCTTAGGTCATGTTGGTGTTAAGCGCATGAAGAAACTCCATGCTGATGGACTTTTGGAATCTCTTGATTATTAATCATTTGAGACATGTGAACCATGCCTCATGGGCAAGATGATTAAAACCCCGTTTTCCGTAACAATGGAGCGGGCAAGTGACTTGTTGGAAATAATACATACCGATGTATGCGATCCGATGAGTGTTGAAGCACGCGGTGGATATCGTTATTTTCTTACCTCCACAGATGATTTGAGTAGATATGGGTATATTTACTTGATGAAACACAAGTCTGAAACATTTGAAAAGTTCAAGGAGTTTTAGAGTGAAGTAGAGAATCATCGTAATAAGAAAATTAAATTTCTACGATCCGATCGTGGAGGTGAATATTTGAGTTACGAGTTTGGTATGCATTTAAGACAATGTGGAATTGTTTCACAGCTCACGCCACCTGGAACACCACAGCGTAATGGTGTGTCCGAACGTCGTAATCGTACTCTATTGGATATGGTGCGTTCTATGATGTCTCTTACCGATTTGCCACTATCGTTTTGGGGTTATGCATTAGAGACAGCCGCATTCACTTTAAATAGGGCACCATCTAAATCCGTTGAGACGACACCGTATGAATTATGGTTTGGCAAGAAACCTAAGCTGTCCTTTCTTAAAGTTTGGGGATGAGACACTTATGTCAAGAGGCTTCAGCCTGATAAGCTCGAACCCAAAGCGGAGAAGTGCGTCTTCATAGGATACCCTAAAGAAACCATTGGGTATACCTTCTACCACAGATCCGAGGGCAAAATCTTTGTTGCCAAGAATGGGTCCTTTCTAGAGAAGGAGTTTCTCTCGAAAGAAGTGAGTGGGAGGTAAGTAGAACTTGATGAGGTAATTGTTCCTTCTCTCGAATTGGAAAGTAGCACATCACAGAAAGAAGTTCCCGTGATGCCTACACCATCCAGAGAGGAAGCTAATGATGATGATCATGAAACTTCGGATCAAGTTACTACTGAACTTCGTAGGTCGACCAGGGTACGTTCCGCACCAGAGTGGTACGGTAATCCTGTCCTGGAAGTCATGTTGTTAGACAACGGCGAACCTACGAACTATGAAGAAGCAATGATGAGCCCGGATTCCGACAAATGGCTTGAGGCCATGAAATCCGAGATAGGATCCATGTATGAGAACAAAGTACGAACTTTGGTGGACTTGCCCGATGACCGGCAGGCCATTGAGAATAAAATGGATCTTTAAGAAGAAGACAGACGCTGATGGTAATGTCACCATCTATAAAGCTTGACTTGTCGCAAAGGGTTTCCGACAAATTCAAGGGGTTGACTACGATGAGACCTTCTCATCCGTAGCGATGCTTAAGTCTGTTAGAATTATGTTAGCAATTGCCACATTTTATGATTATGAGATCTGGCAGATGGACGTCAAAACAACGTTCCTGAACGGGTTTCTTAAGGAAGACTTGTATATGATGCAACCGGAAGGTTTTGTCGATCCTAAGGATGCTAACAAAGTATGCAAGCTCCAGCAATTCATCTATGGACTGGTGCAAGCATCTCGGAGTTGGAATATACGCTTTGATGAGGTGATCAAAGCTTTTGATTTTATACAAACTTATGGAGAAGCTTGTATTTACAAGAAAGTGAGTGGGAGATCTGTAGCATTTCTAATATTATATGTGGATGACATATTGTTGATTGGAAATGATATAGAATTTCTGGAAAGCATAAAGGGTTATTTGAACAAGAGTTTTTCAATGAAAGACCTGGGTGAAGCTGCTTACATATTGGGCATCAAGATCTATAGAGATAGATCAAGACGTTTGATAGGACTTTCACAAAGCACATACCTTGACAAGATTTTGAAGAAGTTCAAAATGGACCAGTCAAAGAAAGGGTTCTTGCCTGTGTTGCAAGGTGTGAAGTTGAGTAAGACTCAAAGCCCGACCACCGTAGAAGAAAGAGAAAGGATGAAAGTCATCCCCTATGCCTCTGCCATAGGCTCTATAATGTATGCCATGCTGTGTACCAGACCTGATGTGTGCCTTGCCAAAAGTCTGGCAGGGAGGTACCAAAGTAATCCAGGAGTAGATCACTAGACAGCGCTCAAGAATATCCTTAAGTACCTGAAGAGGACTAAGGACATGTTTCTCGTTTATGGAGGTGAAGATAAGCTCATCGTAAAGGGTTACGTCGATGATAGCTTTGACACTGATTCGGATGACTAAAGTTCTCAATCCGGATACGTATTGAATAGTGGAGCAGTTAGCTGGAGTAGCTCCAACAGCGTATTGTATACATAAAGATTTGGAAAAGTACATATGGATCTGAATGTGGCAGACCCATTGACTAAACCTCTTCCGCGAGCAAAACATGATCAGCACCAGGACTCCATGGGTGTTGGATTCATTACAATGTAAACTAGATTATTGACTCTAGTGCAAGTGGGAGACTGTTGGAAATATGCCCTAGAGGCAATAATAAATTGGTTATTATCATATTTCCTTGTTCATGATAAATGTTTATTATTCATGCTAGAATTGTATTGACCGGAAACTTAAATACATGTGTGAATATATAAACAACACCATGTCCCTAGTGAGCCTCTACAAGACTAGCTCGTTGATCAAAGATGGTTAAGGTTTCCTAACCATAGACATGAGTTGTCATTTGATAACGGGATCACATCATTAGGAGAATGATGTGATGGACAAGACCCAACCGTAAGCTTAGCATCAGATCGTTTAGTTATTTGCTACAGCTTTCTTCATGTCAAGTATCTGTTCCTTAGACCATGAGATCATGTCACTCCCGGATACCAGAGGAATTCCTTGTGTGCTATCAAGCGTCACTTCGTAACTGGGTGATCATAAAGGTGCTCTACAGGTATCTCCGAAGGTGTCTGTTGGGTTGCGTGGATCGAGACTGGGATTTGTCACTCCGTATGACGGAGAGATATCTCTGGGCTCTCTCGGTAATACAACATCGTAGAGAGCTTGCAAGCAATGTGGCTAATGAGTTAGTCACGGAATCTTGTATTACGGAACGAGTAAAGAGACTTGCCGGTAACAAGATTGAACTAGGTATGTAGATACCGACGATCGAATCTCGGGCTAGTAACATATCGCCGAACAAAGAGAATTGCATACGGGATTAACTGAATCCTCGACATTGTGGTTCAACCGATAAAGATCTTTGTTGGACATGTGGGAATCAATATGGGTATCCAGATCCCGGTATTGATTATTGACCGGAGAAGTGTCTCGGTCATGTCTACATGTTCCCGAACCCGTAGGGTCGCACGCTTAACGTTCGATAGCGCTAGGGTAGTATTGAGATATTAATAGTGGAAAGTCTGAAGGTTGTTCAGAGTCCCGGATGGGATCCGGGACATCACGAGGATCTCCAGAATAGTCCGGAGGTAAAGATTTATATAAGGAAAGTTGTTTTCGGGGTTACGGGAAAACTTCGGTTTTCTCGGTATTGTACTAGGAAGTCACCGGAAGGTTCCAGAGGGTTCCGGAAGTCCCCGAAGGGTTCCACCATGTCCCAAGCAGTAGCATGGGCTGTAGGGGGGCGCCCTGGCCTTCTTGGGCTAGGCGCACCAGCCCCTACTTGGCCCATGCGCCTAGGGGAAGGGAAACCCTAAGGGGGAGGGCCCTCCACTTGGCTTGGAGGGCACTCCTCCCCCCTTGGCCACCACCCCCCTACCTTGGGATGGGGGCTCGGGCTAGCACGCCCCTCCCTCACCCCTATATATAGTGGGGAGGTGCAGGGGGCAGCCAACCCCTTCCACGCTTGTCCCATCTCCCTCCCGTTACTCCTCCACGTTCCGTCAGCGCTTGGCGAAGCCCTGCCGGAATTCCGCTGCCACCACCACCACCATGCCGTCGTGCTGGTTCCGATCTCATCTACCTCCTCCCCCTCTCTTGCTGGATCAAGAAGGAGAAGACGCCATCGAGCTGAATGTGTGCTAATCTCGGAGGTGCCGTCCGTTCGGCACTTGATCGGATTGGATTGCGATTGGATCATGAAGAGTACGACTACATCAGCCGCGTTACGACGCTAATGCTTTCGGTCTCCAAGGGTATGTAGACACACTCCCCTCTCGTTGCTTTGCATCTCCTAGATTAGATCTTGGGTGTTTCGTAGGAATTTTTTTGATTTTCATGCAATGTTCCCCATCATTCATATTCTTCTCCTGCTAAGTGGGACAGGCTTTGATGAATCGACTCATTCCATGTTTGCAGAAATGGGTGAACAAGGTGCAGCAGATGTTGTGCCCGACACCACTTCTGGAAGGGGAGAGGTCCCCTCTGCTTACTGCACTCCTCACCGAGGAGCCGCACGTGGTGATCCCCAGGGCGCCAATGCCCCAGAAGGGCTGGACGGGTCTTCGGAGGCGGGAGACCTCGGTCACCCGGTCCGAGGAGACCCACGCTTCCTCAACCCATGGAAGCGATGGGGGAGGACGAGGAGAACCTTCCCCCAAAGGGGAAGAGGGCGGCGTCAGAAGACGCCGAGGCTGGAGCCCGCCCTACAGGCCAAAAGAGGTTGAAAGAAACCTCGGCTAGGGCGGACGACAAGCCCCAGTCGTCGGAGAAGAATGTGCTCTTCGATGAGTCTGAAGACGATCCCCTCGCATTGGGGAGGAAGAAGCCAGCGCCTCGAAGGTATGCCGCTGTCCTTTGTATTTATCTTTACATTAAGTTTTTTTGGCAGGACTAATGCCACGTGAATATTTTTCCACAGCCCGTCTAGGGCACGCCTTAGCGACTCCTCCAGCGGGTTGCCGCCCACCAGCGGGACGCCGGACCATGCTGCCCCAGCTCCAGAAGGGCAGGGAGAAGTGACGTCGACTCCGGCCCCTCAGGTTGACGCAGTGGGGGTAGAAGAGGCGGTCGTCGTGGCCGAGGTTGACACCTCGGTCCCACAAGACCAAGGGGACAAGGTCCCCGAGGTCGTCCAGGAAGGGCTAGGCCAATCAGTGACCTAGCTGGAGTCCACTCCGGCTCCACCGCCGCAGCCAGAGACCCACGAACCCAGCACCCAGGTGTTGGGACCCGAGGACTTTCCACCCTCACCTCCCGCTCCAGGGCGGGTTAGCGCAGGATGGACCGAAGAGATGGAGGCAGCCTTGACGGGCTCCTCCCTCAAGGAAGAGCACCGCGCCTTGATTGGCATGGCGCTACAGGGATTCCGGTCCGCAGAGGCCGGAATGCATGAGGTCTTCAAGGGCCTCATCACGAGCTTCGAGGTAATCCTTTGTCTTTTGAGAAAAGGGGCCTTCTCAGCTTAGATTTATCAATCTTTGTAACTGTCCGAAGGCATATGTTACCCATCGTTTAGACGGCCTACCCAGTGAGTAGCCCCCGAGCCCAGGGCCAGTTTGAAAAATCCGGTGCTGGGGTCAAAATATAAGAGCAGAGGAAAGAGTAGCCCCCAAGATTGATAAAACATGATGTGTGCCGAAGTGTCAATAAATTGATCATGGGGCTCATTAGAAATTGTTTATGCATGTTTCAACCTCAGCTCCGGGCTCCGCCTCCGAGGAGATTGTGGAGATGAGCCGGAAGCTCGAGAGGTCCGAAAAGGACCTCGACCGGATGAACAAGCAGGTCGAGCAGTCTCAAGGTAAGTGACCGATGCGTCGTGTTTTTGTTTTGAAGTTATTTTTGAACAAGGATAACTTGTTGTTTGAAAAACTGATGCCGAACTAGTTTGGTGACAGCGGTTTTGGCCGAGCTTGAGAGGCTCAAGAACGAGCTCTTGACGGCTCGGCAAGAGGTCGAGCAGCAGAAAACTGCTGCGGCCAAAGCAGAAAAGGACCTAGCCGCCGAAAATGTGGCTAGGGGGAAAGACCAGGCGCGGGTCCTTGAGGTCGAGGAGACTCTCAAGGGTTTGTATCTCGAACGCGATTCCCTTGAGAGAAAAGGATAAAGACACGGGCGAGGAGCTGCAAAAGCTACGTCTGTCCCATGTTGAGCTCCAGACCCGGGGTCGGGCCGATCACCAGGTGATTCAACAAGTGGAGCGGGTAGCCACGGGTAAGCCATATTTACTTCAATGTGTATTTGGCAGCAAAGGGTTCGTCGAGCTCACCCAGCTGTGGCAATCCGCAGAGGTCTTCGCCGATCTCCCGAAGAGTGCGGCGGACGTCGGCCTTCATTTCGGCCAACTGGAGGGCCATGAGGCGGAGAAGGCGTTCTGGAAGCAATTCCAGGAATCGTCGCAGCCGCAGTTGCTCAATCATTGGATGAAGCAGCTGGCGGAGCTTCCTCGGATGGCGAGGCCGGCGCTCCAAGACCTCTGCGTCAATCTGTGACCCACGGAGGTGTTGCCAACCAGCTTCTTCGGGCTCCTGGTGTGACTGCAAGAAGCCGTCCTGCAAGTCCAACGCTGGAAGCGGTCCGCGTGTCTAGAAGGAGCGCGGTGGGTGTATGCCTGCGTGAAGACGCACTTCCGGAAGGTGGAGGCGGAGGTTGTTGCTGTAGGCCCCCCAGAAGGGAAGACGCGCACCGCGGAGCAGTTTTTTGCCGAAGTGGAGGAGGGTGCCCGTCTTACCGATGCCATGTTTCCTAAGGACAAGTTGTATTTCTAGGTGGCACTTTGGAATGCCGAAGTGCGTGTTATGTACAAAAATTATCAGTTGTTTTAATGAGTACGGCTTAAGTTCCTCTCGTGTGTTTATGTTTTGTTTTTAATATTCCCCCTGTTTGACCGTGTTAAATTGAAAGTGGCCAGTCGTTGGCTTCGACCCCTTTGTACAATATACGAAGGGTGCCCCTTTTAGGCATTCATGACCCTTAGCCCACGTCTCGGTTCCCGGGGGAGGTCTGCGCACATAGGGACTAGGCAATCGGATTATGGTGGCTTTATAACTTTCACTTAGTCGTAGGAGTTTGATGGTGGGGACCGATGACGAGCCCCCGGTGAGTAAAGTGGTCGGCTTAGTCAGCCGAGGTCTATACCCATGCCCACTTCGGCCAATTCGAGGAAGAAGCCCTTCATTTGACACGGGTGATCTCTAATGACACGTCGCTTGACGCGGTCTTCGGATGGCCGATCAGTTTTCGCTTACCTAGATAGTCAGTCTTCGGCTTTCTCCACTGAGGCGCTCTGCCAGTTAAACTAGCGGCACTATCGCAGTGGTTCTCCCATTACACCCCTAGCCGAATTTGTCGGGAACGTAAGGGGTACACATAGGATCCGGGCAACCCAACTATTGACCAAAATCTAGGTTCGAAACTGATGCATATAGTGTAACATCCGAGACGCCGAATACTTCGGACTTGTGTTCCGGGGTGTAAAATCGAGGCCCTTTAGCAATTGTACCTTAGCGGTGTTCTCATAGTTCGTGGGCAGTGCTTGAAAGAAAATTCATTTAAAGACCTTTATGGGTGCGATTTCTTTATTTCAAGTAGCCAAGCTTTACATGCCGAACTTTTGATGAAAGTAACTAAGCAAGATACAATGCGGGTAAAGATAATGAGGGAGAAACTTAAAAGAAAACAGGATGGATCTTGTAATCGGGTTTATGAGCCCAGGCCGCTTCCTGCCGCATGTCTGCGTCTCCGTGCTGTTGACCATCTCATCCTCGTTGATAGCGGGGGTTGATATTGGTAGTTTAAAGCTTTGGCCGAGTATGCGCTTGATGCGTTCGCTGGTCGATCCCTTCGAAGAGGTCTGCCGCTTTTTTAGTTGTGTGGTTAAAGCCACATGGGCATGCTAGTGTTGGCTAGCTCTTTGACAGAATCCTGCCGACATGTGAGCCTGAGGTTTCATTGCTGCTCGGTCTAGCCGACCCGACGTTTCCATTGTCTTGGCTCCTCGGCGACCCAGGGAATTTTTAGTGCAAAGTTGTGCACCCTGGGGACGTAGTGCCCCCTCCAAGGGAAGCACGCGAGGAGCCCGTACCCCTATTTAGGGAGGGGAGGTACATGTCTGAGGTCCACTGGCGTAGCCCGCGTACACTTCGAAGAGCGGGGAATGCGTTTACCGCCGCAGGCTGCCTCCTCGGATGCCTGCACCTCAGCTGCGAAAGCCGCGGTCTGCTCCTCCGTGCGGAGAGAGCGTTCGGTGTTACCATTGACTATAATAACTCCGTTGTGTCCCGGCATTTTGATCTTGAGATAAGCGTAATGCGGGACTGCGTTGAAGCGGGCGAATGCGGTGCGCCCTAGGAGCGCATGGTATCCGCTGCGAAAAGGTACGATGTCGAAGATTAACTCCTCGCTCTTGAAGTTCTCGGGTGATCCGAATAGTACTTCCAGGGACACGGTTTCGGTGCAATGAGCCTCAACCCCTGGTATTACACCTTTAAAGGTGGTGCTGCTTGGCTTGATCCGAGATGAGTCGATCCCCATTTTCCTTATCGTGTCCTCGTAGATCAAGTTGAGGCTACTCCCTCCGTCCATCAGGACGCGTGTGAGATGAAAGCCGTCGATGATCGGGTCCAGGACGAGTGCGGCCGATCCGCCATGCCTGATGCTTGTCGGACGGTCATGTTTATCAAATGTGATCGGGTAAGCCGACCACGGGTTGTACTTCGGGGCCACAGGCTCTAACGCGTAGATGTCCCGAAGTACGCGTTTCCTCTCCCTTTTGGGGATGTGGGTAACGTAAATCATGTTTACCTCCGTTACCTCATTAGGAAACTTCTTCCGGCCTCCATTGTTTGGCCGCCGAGGTTCATCCTCGTCTTCGCTGTGATTTTGGGTTTTATGTTGACCCTCTGTCGCTATCTTGCCAGCCTGCTTAAAGACCCAGCAATTCCTGTTGGTGTGGGTTGCTGGTTTCTCTTGAGTGGCATGAATTTGGCGCGATCGATCCACGATCTTATTGAGCTGGCTTGTGTAGGGTAACGCGGCAGAAAACAAAAAATTTCCGACCTACGTACCAGCCCAGGATCACTATGGAGACTGCATACAAGGTTTGATCTTTTCGTTACCGACTCGTAGCGCAGCGGAAGTAGAGTCGATGACGATCGGCGGTGCAGATCCCCGCAGCTAGGATTTACAACCTCCCAACCGCGAGGATGTACTCCCACATCTGCCCCTCGGACAGCCCTCCGGGAGGCGGTCGGACAGTCCATCGGACGGTGTCGCGGACAGCCCTTCGGGAGGACCTTCAAAACTCGGACGGTCACTCGGACAGCCCTTCAGGAGGACCCTCAAAACTCGGACAGTCACTCGGACAGCCCTTCGGGAGGCACTCTCGAGCTAAGACTGAAACTACGATCTCTCTACAGAGTTGCACACATACGGTGTCATCTATCCGGCAGGGCTTCGCCGTCCAGAACTAGTTCCCACCGGAACCTAGAGAGAAGCCAGACAAGTCAAATGGCATGTGTATGAGAGCAAGCATGATCTGATTTTGGAGATCCCTCTCCACCTCTATTTATAGGAGGAGCAAGGGTTAGAGGAAAGAGGTGAAAAAGACCAAAAGGACCTTCCTAGGATCTTTCCACCACATGCCACATAAGGGTGTGTAGAACATATCCACCATGAGGTGGAAGGACACCTCAAGGAGGGCCCCCCATGCCATGGCCGAAATTGTGCAGCCCCTTTGGGGGGCTCCACCTCCCTTTCACACACCAAAAGTGGTTTTCTTCTAGAAGAAAAACCCCATTTGCAAATGAGCCCAAAAAGTGCTTTTCACTATTCACAAAGACATTTTTCTGCGTCCGTTAAAACCCAAATTATTTCTGTGTGCCTAGAATAATTCTAGCACCCACCAAAACAATTTTGAACGCATTCCGAAACAATTTTGGAACAATGTTTCTTCAGCGAAAAGCAACCAAAGCGGTTCCGGCTGCTCCGGAACATTTCCGGTTTTTGTCCCTGAAAATTCCTAGAAGTTTCCAGAACACTTCTGCCATCCTTCAAGAGTTTCCAGGCGTGTGCCAGAACCAATTTGACTTAATGGAATACCCTAAAATAACTTTTCAGTTTCACCGGAACTATTCCGGTGTTCTCTCCGGAACGTTTCCGTTTCGTCCGAAACTTTTTCGGTGATTTTCTCTCAGACTCCCCGTCTAGTATTCAGCAGATAGATGACCCTTAAGCGTGTGACCCTATAGGTTCGGTGAAGTATAGACATGACCGGAACTCTTTCCGATCAATGATCAACATCGGAGCCGTGGACACCCATATTGACCCCTATACCCACACGAATGAATATTCGAGTGAACCTCCAGTTGCCGTGTGCTATTCCTGTTGCTTCGTGATATGTTACAAATACCCGAGGTGAGAAACATCAGCATCCCCGTGGATCAACACTTGTCCACAATGCCAGTTACCTCGTTACCGGTTTTGTTCTCTTTTCTCGTATCCGTGTTCCGGCATCCCAGTGATCAAATCACATTGTGTCTGGCCAGACGATGATGGATACCGTAACACCGAGAGGGCCCAGAGATATCTCTCCATCGTCGGAGGAGCAAATCCCAATCTTGAGCTATCAAGTTACTTGACATACTTTTCCATGAACCCGTAAGCCGCCGTAATAGCCACCCATTTACGGATGACGTTTAACAAACCCCAAAGTTCATGAAGCAAGCATGAAGAAACTCGACACTCTCATGGTCTAAGGAATTATGCAAACATTAACTATCTCTATGTTATTAACCATTAACTTATGACGAATGAATCTCATAGCATAACATCAATCGGGTCGATTCAACACAAGTGTTCTACTAACATTGTGCCCTCAAAATTGCCAGCATAGACATGCCCATGATCAGAAAAATGGGATCATCATGCAATACTTGAGCCAGTCTTAGAGGCAAGACTAGGAATACATTTTACCGTTTATTATTCCACACGTGCATACGAGTCTTCCTTCGAGCCTCGTGGTTATTGTAGACTCGAGAACCATAGCAGTTATAGCATGGAACATAAACATAATCATGAACATGGAGATAAATAATAACATTTGTTATTGCCTCTAGGGCATATCTCCTACAGCTTGGTCCATCCTTGTTCCCTTTGAAGGGCTTTCTTTTCTGTCCGGATCGAGGTCCGGTGAAGCCCGCATTGACTGTTGTGTCTTCTTTGTCGCTTCCGCCGTTTCTAGGCCTTGATACGTCTCCAACGTATCTATAATTTTTTATTGTTCCATGCTATTATAGTAACAATCTTGGATGTTTTTATATACATTTACAGCAATTATATATCATTTTTTGGGACTAACCTATTAACTTAGTGCCCAGTGCGAGTTGCTGTTTTTTGCCTGTTTTTGGTTTTCCAGAATATCAGTACCAAACGAAGTCCAAATGCCACGAAACTTTTTGGAGATTTTTTTCTGGACATAACAAACACTAGAAGCTTCAGGAGGGGACGAGAAGATGAAGCAATGGCCCACGAGGCACCACGGCGCTCCCCAGGGGTGGCGCCCTGGTACCTCGTGGGGCCCACACAGCTCCGTTTGACCTAATTCCACCTCTATAAATTCTCTAAAATCGGGAAACGAACAGAGGAGTCCACGAAATATTTTTCTGCCGCCGCAAGTTCCTGTTCTCGAGAGATCCCTTCTAGAGGCCTTTTCCGGTACTCCGCCGGAGGGGGAATCGATCACGGAGGGGCTCTACATCATCCTTGCTGCCCTTCTGATGATGCGTGAGTAGTTTACCACAGACCTTCGGGTCCATAGTTAGTAGCTAGATGGCTTCTTCTCTCTTTTTGATCTTCAATACAATGTTCTCCTCGATGTTCTTGGAGTTCTATCCAATGTAATCACTTTTTGCTGTGTGTTTGTTGGGATCCGATGAATTGTGAGTTTATGATCAGATTATTCATGAATATTATTTGAGTCTTCTCTGAACTCTTTTATGCATGATTATTATAGCTTCGTATTTCTCTCCGGTCTATTGATTTGGTTTGGCCAACTAGATTGATTTTTCTTGCAATGGGAGAGGTGCTTTGTAATGGGTTCGATCTTGCGGTGCTCAATCCCAGTGACAGAAAGGGACATGACACATATGTATCATTGCTATTAAGGGTAAAAAGATGGGGTTTATTCATGCGTGAGTTTACTTTGTCTACATCATGTCATCTAGCTTAAGGCGTTACTCCGTTCTTTATGGACTTAATACACTAGATGCATGCTGGATAGCGGTCGATGTGTGGAGTAATAGTAGTAGATGCAGGCAAGAGTCGGTCTACTTGTCTCAGACATGATGCCTATATACATGATCATTGCCTTGGATATCGTCATGATTATTTGCTTTTCGATCAATTGCCCAACAGTAATTTGTTCACCCACCGTATGCTATTTTCATGAGAGAAGCCTCTAGTGAAAACGATGACCCCCGGGTCTATCCAAATCATATATTAAAAATCATAAAAATACCTTGCTGCACGTTTACTTTATTTGTTTTATTTTGTATTTTTGTTCAATCTATTTATCTATCACCATACAATTTAATCTTGCAATTAACCGCCAAGGGATTGACAACCCCATTGCTACTTGTGAGCTACGTTGGTAATTCCCTGAAGAGGAAGGGAGATGCAGTACAGTAGAGATAAGTATTTCCCTCAGTTATGAAACCAAGGTTATCAATCCAGTAGGAGAACCACGCAACACCTCGTTAACAGTACCTGCACACAAAACAACAAATCCTTGCACCCAACGCAAACAAGGGGTTGTCAATCCCTTGGCGGTTAATTGCAAGATTAAATTGTATGGTGATAGATAGATAGATTGAACTAAAATATAAAATAAAATAAATAAAGTAAAAGTGCAACAAGGTATTTTTAGGATTTTTAATATATGATAGAAGTCGACCCTGGGGCCACAGTTTTCACTAGAGGCTTCTCTCATGAAAATAGCATACAGTGGGTGAACAAATAACTGTTGGGCAATTGATAGAAAAGCAAATAATCATGACGATATCCAAGGCAATGATCATGTATATAGGCATCACGTCCGAGACAAGTAGACCGACTCCTGCCTGCATCTACTACTATTACTCCACACATCGACCGCTATCCAGCGTGCATCTAGTGTATTAAGTCCATAAAGAACGGAGTAACGCCTAAAGCAAGATAACATGATGCAGACAAAGTAAACTCACGCATGAATAAACCCCATCTTTTTACCCTTAATAGCAATGATACATACATGTCATGTCCCTTTCTGTCACTGGGATTGAGCACCGCAAGATCGAACCCATTACAAAGCACCTCTCCCATTGCAAGATAAATCAATCTAGTTGGCCAAACCAAATCAATAGATCGGAGAGAAATACGAAGCTATAATAATCATGCATAAAAGAGTTCAGAGAAAACTCAAATAATATTCATGGATAATCTGATCATAAACTCACAATTCATCAAATCCCAACAAACACACCGCAAAAAGTGATTACATCGGATAGAACTCCAAGAACATCGAGGAGAACATTGTATTGAAGATCAAAAAGAGAGAAGAAGCCATCTAGCTACTAACTATGGACCCGAAGGTCTGTGGTAAACTACTCATGCATCATCGGAAGGGCAGCAAGTTTGATGTAGAGCCCCTCCGTGATCGATTCCCCCTCCGGTGGAGTACCGGAAAAGGCCTCCAGATGGGATCTCTTGAGAACAGAAGCTTGCGGCGGCGGAAAATGTATTTCGTGGACTCCTCTGTTGGTTTCCCGATTTTAGAGAATTTATAGTGGAGGAATTAGGTCAAACGGAGTTGTGTGGGCCCCACGAGCCACCAGGGCACGCCCCCCCTGGGGCGCGCCGTGGTGCCTCGTGGGCCACTGCTTCATCTTCTCGTCTCCTCCTGAAGCTTCTAGTGTTTGTTATGTCCAGAAAAAAAATCTCTAAAAAGTTTCATGGCATTTGGACTTCGTTTGGTACTGATATTCTGGAAAACCAAAAACAGGCAAAAAAAACAGCAACTGGCACTGGGCACTAAGTTAATAGGTTAGTCCCAAAAAATGATATATAATTGCTATAAATGTATATAAAAACATCCAAGGTTGATACTATAATAGCATGGAACAATCAAAAATTATAGATACATTGGAGACGTATCAGCATCCCCAAGCTTAATTCCTGCTCGTCCTCGAGTAGGTAAATGATAAAAACAGAATTTTTGATGTGGAATGCTACCTATCATATTCATCATATACTCTTTTCTTTGTAGCTTGGATATTTGGACTTGAATGATTCAAAGCAATAGTCTATAGTTTGACATGAAGATATAAATACTCAAGCATACTAACAAGGAACCATGTCTTTCAAAATATCAACGCTAAGGAAAGTTATCCCTAGCCCATTATGCTCAATCATTGATCCATTCATGAAACACACTCAATATTAGCTACACACAATGCACAAGTATGACAATAGTGCTCTCTAGTTGGTGCTTTGTAAGAGAAGAAGGAGACTCAAAATAAAAATAAAAATTACATAAAAGTAAATAGATAGGCCCTTCGCAGAGGGAAGCAGAGATTTGCAAATGTGCAGAGCTCAAAGCTTAAATTAGAGAGATAAAATATTTTGAGAGGCAAGCTTTTCCTGTCAACGAAAAAGACCGATAATTCCCAATATCTTCCATGCTAGACACATCATAGGCGGTTCCCAAACAGAAAATAAATTTTATTTCCTTTCCACCATTCTTTCACAATCCATGGCTAGCCGTATCCACGGGTGCCCTCCATACCAACACTTTCCAAGGAATTTGGTTGTTATTAATTTTTGATTCATAGTGGGACTGGGCATCCCTATTACCAGCCACTCTCTCGTGCAATGACAAGTGAATAAACACTCATCGTGAGAATAACACACCTAGCATGGAAAATATTGGCCACCCCCTGCCGCTTCATGAGCGCTACGGGCACACAAAACGGAAAATTATTTTGAATTTTTTTAGAGTTGGCACATGCAAATTTACAGGGAACGGCATTGAAATACCGCATATAGGTAGATATGATGGACTCATTTGGCACAACTTGGGTTTAAGGAGTTTGGATGCACAAGTAGTATTCCCGCTTAGTACAAATGAAGGCTAGCAAATAGATTGAGAAGCAACCAACCAAACAGCGAAAACGGTCATAAACATGCATTGAACATAACTAACACTGAATAATGCACCATAAGTAGGATATAATTTGTTTGCATAACTATTGACTTAATGTGCATGCATATGGAATCACAAACCTTAACACTAATATTCTTACTAAATCACAATTACTCACTAACATGACTCACATATTATCATCTCCATATCGCAAAACTATTGCAAGGAATCACACTTATCATATCCAATGATCTATATGAAAGTTTTTATTATATCCCTCTTGAATATTCATCACTTTGGGACCAAATTCATATCTTGTGCAAATTACCATTACTATTATCAACTCTCAAAAAGATATAAGTGAAGCATGAGAGTGCAAATATTTCTTCAAAAATTTAGTATTATCAACTCTCAAAATAATATAAGTGAAGCATGAGAGTTTAAATATTTCTTCAAAATATAGCCACCGCCGTGCTCAAAAAGATTTAAGTGAAGCACTAGAGCAACTGCTTAGCTCAAAAAATTTAAGTGAAGCACATAGAGTATTCTAACAAATTATGATAAACGTGTGGCTCTCTCAAATTGGTGTGTCCAGCAAAGATGATTGTGACAAACTAAAAAGCAAACAAAGCAAAGACTCATATAATACACGACGCTCCAAACAAAACACATATTATGTGACGAATAAAAATATAGCTCCAAGTAAAATTACCGATGGTTGGTAGAAGAAAGAGGGATGCCTTCCGGGGCATCCCCAAACTTAGACGCTTGAGTCTTCCTTGAATATTACCTTGGGGTGCCTTGGGCATCCCCAAGCTTAGGCTCTTGCCACTCCTTATTCCTTCATCCATCGTGATCTCACCCAAAACTTGAAAACTTCAATCACACAAAACTCAACAAAACCTTCGTGAGATCCGTTAGTATAACAAAATAAATCACTACTTTAAGTACTGTTGCAAACCCATTAATATTTTATTTTTGCATTATACCTACTGTATTCTAACTTCTCCATGGCTTATACCCCCCGATACAATCCATAGTTTCATCAAAACAAGCAAGCAATGCATCAAAAACAGAATCTGTCCAAAACAGAACAGTCTATAGAGATCTATTTAAAATCCATACTTGTGTAACTCCAAAAATTCTAAAAAAACTAGGACAACGTGGGAAATTCATATACCAATACTTTGTAGAAATTTCAGATTTTTCTGACGCTCCAGTACAGAACTAAAATTCTAGCACTGGATGCAAAACTTTCTGTTTTCCAAACAGCATCGATTATACTATCTCCCAAATCATCCCAAAGGCATTACTTGGCACAAACACTAATTAAAACATTAAAACTCAATCATAACAGTAGCATAATTGTGATTTAAACACACAAGAATAGAAACAAAAAGTAAAAATTTATTTTATTCATTGGGTTGCCTCCCAACAAGCGCTATTGTTTTATGCCCCTAGCTAGGCATAATGCATAGTTTCAAGTATTGTCATCTTTGGTTTCCAACTCCTCAATCACACATCCATTTTTTCTAATAGATTTAACATAGGTGTTTCTCATCATCACACTTCTAGGCACAAAATCAAGAATTTTACTTTTGTGAATAGGTTCCTTAATTATGTCGATGAAATTGGGGTGCACGCTAATCATTTTAAGATCCTCATTTCCCTTACTAGAAGTAGCACCATTGGTTTTAGGAACATACATGAACTTGAAATTTTTATTGGGAGGATTTCTATCAATATTCTTAACGGAGGAAAAAGCCGAGCCCAAATTATTAATATTTTTTTCTATCTTATCGATTCTAGCGGGGCTTTGTTCTATTCTTTCATTAACTATCGGTTCTTTTTCCTTTAAGGTTTTCAATGCGATTCCTACCTTAGAACCAAATTGAGTGATATGATTATGAATTTTTTTATCTAAATTCTCAAGATGTTCAATAGTAGGCATTTTACTTTCAATAGCTTCTAACCTTTGCATAACATGTTCCAAAGTCAAAGTTGTTTCATTAACAGTGATAGGTGGTGATCCCACTAAATTTCCCATAGCATTGAAAGCATCCATAGAGGGACACATCAAGAAATTTCCTCCGATAATAGTATCAAGTACAAATCTATACCAAGTAGTAATGCCCACATAAAAATTGCGAAGAAGGATGGTGGTGGATTGCTTACGAGTTGATCTATTATGAACATCACAGATCCTATACCAAGCATCTTTTAAATTCTCTCCTCCCCTTTGTTTAAAATTAAGTACTTCATTTTCAGGGGTAATAGTAACGAGCGAAGAACTAGCCATAATGATAAGACGAGCAAACAAGAAAAAGGCAAACCGAAAATATTTTTGTATTTTTGTAAAAACTTTTTAGAAGTGGGGGAGATGAAAACAAGAGGCAAAGGCAAATAAAATAAATGCAAGGAGATGAAAGTTTTATGCGTAGGTACTTCATAGATGTTGATGATGTCTCCCCGGCAACGGCGCCAGAAATTCTTCCTGCTACTTGTGAGTTGCATTGGTAATTCCCTGAAGAGGAAGGGAGATGCAGTACAGTAGAGATAAGTATTTCCCTCAGTTATGAAACCAAGGTTATCAATCCAGTAGGAGAATCACGCAACACCTCGTTAACAGTACCTGCACACAAAACAACAAATCCTTGCACCCAACGCAAACAAGGGGTTGTCAATCCCTTGGCGGTTAATTGCAAGATTAAATTGTATGGTGATAGATAGATAGATTGAACTAAAATATAAAATAAAATAAATAAAGTAAAAGTGCAGCAAGGTATTTTTACGATTTTTAATATATGATAGAAGTAGACCCGGGGGCCATAGTTTTCACTAGAGGCTTCTCTCATGAAAATAGCATACGGTAGGTGAACAAATTACTGTTGGACAATTGATAGAAAAGCAAATAATCATGACGATATCCAAGGCAATGATCATGTATATAGGCATCACGTCCGAGACAAGTAGACCGACTCCTGCCTGCATCTACTACTATTACTCCACACATCGACCGCTATCCAGCATGCATCGAGTGTATTAAGTCCATAAAGAACAGAGTAATGCCTTAAGCAAGATGACATGATGTAGACAAAGTAAACTCACGCATGAATAAACCCCATCTTTTTACCCTTAATAGCAACGATACGTATGTGTCATGTCCCTTTCTGTCACTGGGATTGAGCACCGCAAGATCGAACCCATTACAAAGCACCTCTCCCATTGCAAGATAAATCAATCTAGTTGGCCAAACCAAATCAATAGATCGGAGAGAAATACGAAGCAATAATAATCATGCATAAAAGAGTTCAGAGAAAACTCAAATAATATTCATAGATAATCTGATCATAAACTCACAATTCATCGGATCCCAACAAACACACCGCAAAAAGTGATTACATCGGATAGAACTCCAAGAACATCGAGGAGAACATTGTATTGAAGATCAAAAGGAGAGAAGAAGCCATCTAGCTACTAACTATGGACCCGAAGGTCTGTGGTAAACTACTCACGCATCATCGGAAGGGCAGCAAGGTTGATGTAGAGCCCCTCCGTGATCGATTGCCCCTCCGGCGGAGTGCCGGAAAAGGCCTCCAGATGGGATCTCTCGAGAACAGAAGCTTGCGGCGGCGGAAAAAGTATTTCGTGAGCTCCTCTGTTGGTTTCCCGATTTTAGAGAATTTATAGTGGAGGAATTAGGTCAAACGGAGCTGTGTGGGCCCCATGAGCCACCAGGGCGCGCCCCCCTGGGGCGCACCGTGGTGCCTCATGGGCCACTGCTTCATCTTCTCGTCTCCTCCCGAAGCTTCTAGTGTTTGTTATGTCCAGAAAAAAATCTCCAAAAAGTTTCGTGGCATTTGGACTTCGTTTGGTACTAATATTCTGGAAAACCAAAAACAAGCAAAAAAACAGCAACTGGCACTGGGCACTAAGTTAATGGGTTAGTCCCAAAAAATGATATATAATTGCTGTAAATGTATATAAAAACATCCAAGGTTGATACTATAATAGCATGGAACAATAAAAAATTATAGATACGTTGGAGACGTATCACCCTTGTTTGTGTTGGGTGCAAGGATTCGTTGTTTTGTGTGCAGGTACTGCTAATGAGTTGTTGCATGATTCTCCTACTGGATTGATAACCTTGGTTTCATAACTGAGGGAAATACTTATCTCTACTGTACTGCATCATCCCCTCCTCTTCGGGGAAATCCCAACGCAGCTCACAAGTAGCAGGAAGAATTTTTGGTGCCGTTGCCGGGGAGACATCATCAACATATATCAAGTACCTACGCATAAAACTTTCATCTCCTTGCATTTATTTTATTTTCCTTTGCCTCTCGTTTTCATCTCCCCCACTTCTAAAAAGTTTTTACAAAAATATAAAAATATTTTCCTTTTGCCTTTTTCTTGTTTGCTTGCTTGTTATCTTGTTTGCGTAGCCACGATGTCTCAAGAAAATACAAAATTATGTGATTTTTCTAATACTAATAATAATGATTTTATTAGTACTCTGATTGCTCGTCCCACCGCTAGTGCGGAGACTTGTGATATTAATGCCGCTTTGCTAAATCTTGTCATGAAAGAACAATTTTCTGGTAGTCCTAATGAAGATGCTGCATCCCATCTTAACACTTTCGTAGAATTGTGTGATATGCAAAAGAAAAAAGATGTGGATAATGATATTGTGAAATTAAAATTATTCCCGTTCTCATTGCGGGATCTAGCAAAATTTTGGTTTTCATCTTTACCACGAAATAGTATCGATTCTTGGGATAGGTGTAAAGATGCTTTTATTACCAAGTATTTTCCTCCGGCGAAAATTATTTCCCTTAGAAACCATATTATGAATTTCAAGCAACTTGATCATGAACATGTTGCTCAATCTTGGGAAAGGATGAAATTAATGATAAGAAATTTCCCTACTCATGGTTTAAATTTGTGGATGATCATACAAAAAATTTATGCGGGATTAAATTTTGTTTCTAGAAATCTTTTAGATTCCGCCGCGGGTGGTACTTTTATGGAGATTACATTGGGGGAAGCTACTAAATTGCTTGATAATATTATGGCAAATTATTCACAATGGCAAACTGAAAGAGTTCCTACTAGTAAAAAAGTGAATTCTGTTGAAGAAATTAGTACTTTGAGTGATAAAGTTGATGCGCTTATGAAATTGGTTGCTAGCAAAAATACTCCTATTGATCCTAATGATGTGCCTTTATCCACCTTGATTGAGAAAAATAATGATCCCGTAGATGTGAATTTTGTCTCGCGAAACAATTTTAATAATAATGCTTATAGAGGTAATTTTAATCCTAGGCCGTTTCCTGGAAATTCCTCTAATAGTTATGGAAATTCCTATGGTAATTCTTATAATAATAATAATAATAGGATGCCCTCTGATCTTGAAAGTAATATTAAAGAATTTATTAATGCTCAAAAGGTTTTCAACACTACGATAGAAGAAAATTTAAGTAAACTTGATGATATGTCTACGAGCATTGATAGAATTATTCATGATGTGAAAAATCTCAAGACTAAAATTTTGCCACCCAAAATTGATATTAATGAATCAATTAAAGCTTTATATGTCTCCATGGATGAGAGTAAGAAAAGAACCACCATGCTAAAAGCTAAACGGGAATTTTTAGAAAAAGCGATTCCTCTCGGTTTCTATCGTAGTAATGATGAGGATATTAAAATGATTGGTGTTTCATCTATTGATTCCTTGTTTGGCAATATAAAACTTGATTAAAAGGGGACTTAAAAAAAGTCAACTTTAGCTAGTAGGCGTCCCCATAATTCGGAGGGTGAAAATCTTGATGAAAAAATTGATAAAAGTGGGTCTGGAGAGTTAAAAACTTTAACTAGCGATGTGCCCACTCTCTTGGATTACAAAGACTTTAATTATGATAGTTGTTCTTTGATTGAGTGCATTTATTTGTTACAATCCATGCTAAATTCACCCAACGCTTATGAACAAAACAATGCTTTTACTAAACACATTGTAGAAGCAATGATGAAAGCGTTAGAAGAAAAAGCTAGAACTAGAAATTTCAATCCCTAGAAAATTATATGATGAGTGGGAACCCACCATTAAAGTTAAAATTAAAAATTATGAGTGCAATGCTTTATGTGATTTGGGTGCTAGCGTTTCCACAATTCCAAAATCTCTATGTGATGTGCTAGGTTTTACCAATATAGATGAATGTTCTCTTAATTTGCACTTGGCGGATTCTACTATTAAAAAGCCATTGGGTAGAATTAATGATGTGCTTATTCTTGCAAATAGAAATTATGTGCCCATTGATTTTATTGTACTTGACATTGAATGCAATCCGCCTTGCCCCATAATACTTGGTAGGTCTTTTCTTCGAACTATTGGTGCTATTATTGATATGAAAGAAGTTATATAAGATTTCAATTTCCACTAAAGAAAGGGATGGAACACTTCCCTAGGAAAATAATTAAAGCACCATACAAATCAATTATGAGGGCCACTTATGGAATCAACTTGAAAGATGACAATACTTGAAACTATGCATTATGCCTAGCTAGGGGCATAAAACAATAGCGCTTGTTGGGACGCAACCCAATGAATAAAATAATTTTTTACTTTTTGTTTCTGTTCTTGTGTGTTTTCACAATTATGCTACTGTTATGATTGTGTTTTTATGTTTTAATTAGTGTTTGTGCCAAGTAATGCCTTTGGGATGATTTGGAAGATAGTATAATTGATGCTGTTTGGAAAACAGAAAGTTTTGTGCCCAGTGCTGGAATATAATTTCTGTACTGGAGCGTCAAAAAAATCTAAAATTTTTACACAGTATTGTTATATGAATTTCCCACGTTGTCCTAATTTTTCAGAATTTTTGGAGTTACATAAGTATAGATTTTAAATAGATCTTTACAGACTGTTCTGTTTTAGACAGATTATGTTTTTGTTGCATAGTTTGCTTATTTTGATGAATCTATAGATCGTATCGGGGGGTATGAGTCATGGAGAAGTTGGAGTACAGTAGAATTATGCCAATATTAAATATGAATCAATTTAATACAGTACTTAGAGTTAAAGATTTATTTGTTATACTAACGGATCTCACGAAGGTTTTGTTGAGTTTTGTGTGATTGAAGTTTTCAAGTTTTGGGTGAGATCACGATAGATGAAGGAATAAGGAGTGACAAGAGCCTAAGCTTGGGGATGCCCAAGGCACCCCAAGGTAATATTCAAGGAAGACTCAAGCATCTAAGCTTGGGGATGCCCCGGAAGACATCCCCTCTTTCTTCTACCAACTATCGGTAATTTTACTTGGAGCTATATTTTTATTCATCACATGATATGTGTTTTACTTGGAGCGTCTTGTATTATATGAGTCTTTGATTTGTTTGCTTTTTAGTTTGTCACAATCATCTTTGTTGGATACACCAATTTGAGAGAGCCACACGTTTATCGTGATTTGTTAGAATACTCTATGTGCTTCACTTAATTTTTTTGAGCTAGGCAGTTGCTCTAGTGCTTCACTTAAATCTTTTTGAGCACGGCGGTGGCTATATTTTGAAGAAGTATTTAACCTCTCATGCTTCACTTATATTATTTTGAGAGTCGATAAGATAAAATTTTGAATAAATATTTGAACTCTCGTGCTTCACTTATATTATTTTGAGAGTTGATAAGACTAAAATTTTGAAGAAATATTTGCACTCTCATGCTTCACTTATATCTTTTTGAGAGTTGATAATAGTAATGGTAATTTGCACAAGATATGAATTTGATCCCAAAGTGATGAATATTCAAGAGGGATATAATAAAAACTCTCATGAAAGATCATTGGATATGATAAGTTTGATTCCTTGCAATAGTTTTGCGATATGGAGATGATAATATGTGAGTCATGTTAGTGAGTAATTATGATTTAGTAAGAATATTAGTGTTAAGGTTTGTGATTCCCTATGCATGCACATAAAGTCAATAGTTATGCAACGAAATTATATCCTACTTATGGTGCATTATTCGGTGTTAGTTATGTTCAATGCATGTTTATGACCGTTTTCGCTTTTTGGTTGGTTGCTTCTCAATCTATTTGCTAGCCTTCATTTGTACTAAGCGGGAATACTGCTTGTGCATCCAAACTCCTTAAACCCAAGTTGTGCCAAATGAGTCCACCATACTACCTATATGCGGTATTTCCATGCCATTCCAAGTAAATTTGCATGTGCCAACTCTAAAATTTTCAAAATAATTTTCCGTTTTGTGTGCCTGTACCGCTCATGAAGCGGCAAGGGGTGGCCAATATTTTCCATAGGTGTTTTATTCTCACGATGAGTGTTTATTCACTTGTCATTGCATGAGAGAGTGGCTGGTAATAGGGATGCCCAGTCCCACAATGAATCAAAAATAATAATAACAAAATTCCTTGGAAAGTGTTGCTATGGAAGGCACCCGTGGATACGGCTAGCCATGGATTGTGAAAGAATGGTGGAAAGGAAATAAACTTTATTTTCTGTTTGGGAACCGCCTATGATGTGTCTAGCATGGAAAATATTGGGAATTCTCGGTCGTTTTTGTTGACAGGAAAAGCATGCCTCTCAAAAATAATTTTATCTCTCTAATTTAAGCTTTGAGCTCTGCCACATTTGCAAATCTCTGCTTCCCTCTGCGAAGGGCCTATCTATTTACTTTTATGCAATTTTTATTTTTATTTTGAGTCTCCATCTTCTCTTACAAAGCACCAACTAGAGAGCACTATTGTCATACTTGTGCATTGTGTGTAGCTAATATTGAGTGTGTTTCATGAATGGATCAATGATTGAGCATAATGGGCTAGCGATAACTTTCTTTAGCGTTGATATTTTGAAAGACATGGTTGCTTGTTAGTATGCTTGAGTATTTATGTCTTCATGTCAAACTATAGACTATTGCTTTGAATCATTCAAGTCCAATTGTCCATGCTATAAAGAAAAGAATATATGATGAATATGATAGGTAGCATTCCACATCAAAAATTATGTTTTTATCATTTACCTACTCGAGGACGAGCAGGAATTAAGCTTGGGGATGCTGATACGTCTCCAACGTATCTATAATTTTTTATTGTTCCATGCTATTATAGTATCAATCTTGGATGTTTTTATATACATTTACAGCAATTATATATCATTTTTTGGGACTAACCTATTAAATTAGTTCCCAGTGCCATTTGCTGTTTTTTGCCTGTTTTTGGTTTTCCAGAATATCAGTACCAAACGAAGTCCAAATCCCACGAAATTTTTTGGAGATTTTTTTTGGACATAACAAACACTAGAAGCTTCGGGAGGGGATGAGAAGATGAAGCAGTGGCCCACGAGGCACCACGGCGCGCCCCAGGGGAGGTGCGCCCTGGTACCTCGTGGGGCCCACACAGCTCCGTTTGACCTAATTCCACCTCTATAAATTCTCTAAAATCGGGAAACCAACAGAGGAGTTCACGAAATACTTTTTCCGCCGCCGCAAGTTCCTGTTCTCGAGAGATCCCATCCGGAGGCCTTTTCCGGTACTCCGACGGAGGGGGAATCGATCACGGAGGGGCTCTACATCATCCTTGCTGCCCTTCCGATGATGCGTAAGTAGTTTACCACAGACCTTCGGGTCCATAGTTAGTAGCTAGATGGCTTCTTCTCTCTTTTTGATCTTCAATACAATGTTCTCCTCGATGTTCTTGGAGTTCTATCCGATGTAATCACTTTTCGCGGTGTGTTTGTTGTGATCCGATGAATTGTGAGTTTATGATCAGATTATCCGTGAATATTATTGAGTCTTCTCTGAACTCTTTTATGCATGATTATTATAGCTTCGTATTTCTCTCCGATCTATTGATTTGATTTGGCCAACTAGATTGATTTATCTTGCAATGGGATAGGTGCTTTGTAATGGGTTCGATCTTGCGGTGCTCAATCCCAGTGACAGAAAGGGACATGACACGTATGTATCATTGCTATTAAAGGTATAAATATGGGGTTTATTCATGCATGAGTTTACTTTGTCTACATCATGTCATCTTGCTTAAGGCGTTACTCTGTTCTTTATGAACTTAATACGCTAGATGCATGCTGGATAGCGGTCGATGTGTGGAGTAATAGTAGTAGATGCAGGCAGGAGTCGGTCTACTTGTCTCGGACGTGATGCATGTATACATGATCATTGCCTTGGATATCGTCATGATTATTTGCTTTTCTATCAATTGCCCAAAAGTAATTTGTTCACCCACCGTATGCCATTTTCATGAGAGAAGCCTCTAGTGAAAACTATGGCCCCCGGGTCTATCCAAATCATATATTAAAAATCATAAAAATACCTTGCTACACTTATACTTTATTTATTTTATTTTGTATTTTTTCGATCTATTTATCTATCACCATACAATTTAATCTTGCAATTAACCGCCAAGGGATTGACAACCCCTTGTTTGCGTTGGGTGCAAGGATTTGTTGTTTTGTGTGCAGGTATTGCAAATGAGTTGTTGCGTGATTCTCCTACTGGATTGATAACCTTAGTTTCATAACTGAGGGAAATACTTATCTCTACTGTACTGCATCATCCCCTCCTCTTCGGGGAAATCCCAACGCAGCTCACAAGTAGCATGTCTGCGCTTATTTTTGTTGAGCTTAGGCTTGTCGTTGGCGTCGCGAGTCTCCGATGTCCCCGCCTCACCATCGTGAGTGCTGCGGGCCAGCCAACTATCCTCTCCCGCGCAAAATCGGGTCATGAGCGAGGTGAGGGCTGCCATGGTCCTCGGTTTATCCTGGCCGAGCTGGCGGGCAAGCCACTCATCTCGGATGTTGTTTTTGAATGCGGCGATGGCCTCAGTGTCCGAGCAGTCTATGATCTGGTTCTTTTTAGTAAGAAACCGATTCCAGAATTTCCGAGCTGATTCGCCGGGCTGCAATACGTCTCCAACGTATCTATAATTTTTGATTGTTCCATGCTGTTATATTATCAATCTTGGATGTTTTTATATACATTTACAGCAATAATATATCATTTTTGGAGACTAACCTATTAACCTAGTGCCCAGTGCCAGTTGCTGTTTTCTGCCCTGTTTTTGTTTTACAGAAAATCAATACCAAACGAAGTCCAAATGCCACGAAACTTTTTGGAGATTTTTTTCTGGACAAGATAAACACTAGAAGCCCCAGGGGGTGCCCACAAGGCACCAGGGCGCGCCTGGGGGGGCAGGCACGCCCTGGTACCTCGTGGGGCCCACAGAGCTCCGTTTGACGTAATTCCTCCACTATATATTCCCAAAAAATCAGAAACCCTCAAGGGAGTCCACGAAATACTTTTTCCGCCGCCACAAGTTTTTGTTCTCGAGAGATCCCATCTGGAGGCCTTCTCCGGTACTCCACCGGAGGGGGAATCGATCACGGAGGGGCTCTACATCAACCTTGCTGCCCTTCCGATGATGCGTGAGTAGTTTACTACAGACCTTCGGGTCCATAGTTAGTAGCTAGATGGCTTCTTCTCTCTTTTTGATCTTCAATACAATGTTCTCCTCGATGTTCTTGGAGTTCTATCCGATGTAATCACTTTTTGCGGTGTGTTTGTTGGGATCCGATGAATTGTGAGTTTATGATCAGATTATCCATGAATATTATTTGAGTTTTCTCTGATCTCTTTTATGCATGATTATTATAGCTTCATATTTCTTCTCCGATCTATTGATTTGGTTTGGCCAACTAGATTGATTTATCTTGTCATGGGAAGAGGTGCTTTGTAATGGGTTCGATCTTGCGGTGCTCAATCCCAGTGACAGAAAGGGACATGACACGTATGTATCATTGCTATTAAGGGTAAAAAGATGGGGTTTATTCATACATGAGTTTATCTTGTCTACATCATGTCATCGTTCTTAAGGCGTTACTCCGTTCTTTATGGACTTAATACACTAGATGCATGCTGGATAGCGGTCGATGTGTGGAGTAATAGTAGTAGATGTAGGCAGGAGTCGGTCTACTTGTCTCGGACGTGATGCCTATATACATGATCATTGCCTTGGATATTGTCATGATTATTTGCTTTTCTATCAATTGCCCAATAGTAATTTGTCTACCCACCGTATGCTATTTTCTCGAGAGAAGCCTTTAGTGAAAACTATGGCCCCCGGGTCTATCTAAATCATATTACTAAAACCCTAAAAATATTGCTGCCATTTTATTTTATTTATTTTATTTTGTATTTTTGTTTGAATCTATCTATCTATCACATACAATTTAATCTTGCAATTGACCGCCGAGGGATTGACAACCCCTCGTTTGCGTTGGGTGCAAGGATTTGTTGTTTGTGTGCAGGTACTGCTAACGAGGTGTTGCGTGATTCTCCTACTGGTTCGATAACCTTGGTTTCATAACTGAGGGAAATACTTATCTCTACTGTGATGCATCATCCCTTCCTCTTCGGGGATAATACCAACGCAAGCTACAAGTAGCAGGCTGCTGAGTGACACGGCTGAGGTCATCGGCGTCTGGAGGTCGGACGTAGGTTCCTTGAAAGTTTGCCCTGAAGGCATCTTCAAGAGCCTCCCAACTTCCAATGAAGTGGGGCAGTAGGCTATTCTGCCAGTGCCTTGCCGTTCCTTTTAGTTTGAGCGGCAAGTACTTGATGGCATGGAGGTCATCTCCATCGGCCATGTGTATATGGAGAAGAAAGTCTTCAATCCATACAGCTGGGTCCGTGGTGCCATCGTAAGATTCTATGTTGATGGGTTTAAACCCATCAGGGAACTGGTGTTCCATCACCCTATCTGTAAAACAGATCGGGTGGGCTGGTCCTCGGAACCAAGCGGTGTCGTATCGGGCGTCGGGAGAGAATCGGGTATGAGTTTGATCTCGGGTGTGGCCGTTCCTGTCCAACCAGGCGTCGTAGCCGTCATGCCCGCCCGGAGTGCGTCCTCTTGATCCATAAATGGACCGGGGTGGCGCCCGGTTTGCCTCTATCCGACGTCGAATGTCTTGAGGTTCAAGATAATCCACAGGGTCCTTGCCATGACGGCGTGGGGCTGGTTGGGTGTGGAAATCCTCCTGCGCGGGCCTGTCGCGCCCTCGAGGGGGGCGGTCAGGTTCCTCGGCGGTTAGTTCATCATCAAATTCAGGCAGTAAACGCCTGCATGGATAAGATTTAGGCGCATTGCGGCGCCGTTCTTCGAGGTCTTGCTCGGCCGAAAGTATTTCGACCCACTTGTCGTTTAGAGCATCCTCGTTAGCCTGCAGCAGCTGCTACTTGCGCTTCATGCTTCGGGCGGTAGCAACTAGGCATCGTCGAAAGTGTTCCTGCTCAGCAGGGTCTTCGGGGACTATGAAGTCCTCGGTGCCGAGGCTTACGTCCTCCTCGGATTCCGGCATGTAATTGTCATCGGCCCCTTCAAAGAGGTCGTCGAGATCCGAGTCCCTAGGGATGCCTTCGGGGTCGACGGAGCGTTCTTGGGAGGCTTGAAGGTTCTCCCCTTGGTCTTCTGCGTCATTGGCCGCCATATCGGCGGTAGGGTTATTCCCGCTGGGCTCCCCGTTAGTGCCCCTTCTGCGTCTTCGCCTATGCCTTGGAGGGGAGTTGGGAGTGGTGACCATGTACTCATCGTACGAAGATGTTGCTTTCCACCTGCCGGTATTAGTGGGTGGCAAGGTGTTGTGTGTGGGGCTGCTGACATCTTCATCCATGTTAGTTGCCTCGTCATAGTCTAGCACATCGGTTAAATCGTCGACAGTGGCGACTAGATGGGTGGTGGGTGGGATGTAAATTTCCCGATCGTCGGCCTTAAGTCCGATCTTATCATAAACCGAGGAGTTCGAGATTGACAAACTTTGGATCCGGTCAAGCATCTCATTAAGGTGAGATAGCTCCTCAGGGTTCATGGTCTGGCCATAAGCCGGATCGACTCGCAGTGGCACGCCTGATGCGTCTTCTGCCGTACAAGGAAGCGGGGTGGATTCGAGATCCGCCGCCGGGACCGATTCTAAGCCTGATTTGGTGTCCCAGGCCAAACTCTGATCCACGTCGGAGTCAGGTACTGCGACAGGGCTATCCGAGGAGGGGGAGGGAAGTTCCTCAGTAGCCCCCGGTGGTGTCGGGAGGCACGATTCGCGTTCCGATGTCGAACCTCTGGTGTTTGCCAGACCCGGAATCCGGCCGGGGGTCCAGCCTGATAAGACGAGCTCGCCGCGGGAGTCCGCGGTGTACTCTAGTCCTCCGAAGGTAACAATCTGATCGGGAGTGTAATTCTCAACGGTGGCCAGGTGGCCTGTCGAGTCGGCGCAAAAGATCACGCTGCCGAATACAAAAAGCTGGCCGGAGACATAGGTGTCCCCACAGCCATTGCCGCAGTTGATCTGCAGATGAGTGATACGTCTCCAACGTATCTATAATTTTTTATTGTTCCATGCTGTTATATTATCAATCTTGGATGTTTTTATATACATTTACAGCAATTATATATCATTTTTTGGGACTAACCTATTAACTTAGTGCCCAGTGCCAATTGATGTTTTCTGCCTCTTTTTGGTTTTACAGAATATCAATACCAAACGAAGTCCAAATGCCACGAAACTTTTTGGAGATTTTTTTCTGGACATAACCAACACTAGAAGCTTTGGGAGAAGGTCAGAAACCCCAGGAGGTGGCCACGAGCCACCAGGGCGCGCCTGGGGGGGGCAGGCATGCCCTGGTGCCTCATGGGCCCACCTCTACCTCTTTTGACCTAATTCCACCACTATAAATTCCCAAAAATCAGGAACCAACAGGGCAGTCCATGAAATACTTTTTCCGCCGCCGCAAGTTTCTGTTCTCGAGAGATCCCATCTGGGGGCCTTTTCCGGCACTCCGCCGGAGGGGGAATCGATCACGGAGGGGCTCTACATCAACCTTGCTGCCCTTCCGATGATGCGTTAATAGTTTACCACAAACCTTCGAGTCCATAGTTAGTAGCTAGATGGCTTCTTCTCTCTTTTTGATCTTCAATACAATGTTCTCCTCGATGTTCTTGGAGTTCTATCCGATGTAATCACTTTTTGCAGTGTGTTTGTTGGGATCCGATGAATTGTGAGTTTATGATCAGATTATCCATGAATATTATTTGAGTCTTCTTTGATCTCTTTTATGCATGATTATTATAGCTTCATATTTCTTCTCCGATCTATTGATTTGGTTTGGCCAACTAGATTGATTTATCTTGACATGGGAAGAGGTGCTTTGTAATGGGTTCGATCTTGCGGTGCTCAATCCGAGTGACAGAAAGGGACATGACACGTATGTATCATTGCTATTAAGGGTAAAAAGATGGGGTTTATTCATGCGTGAGTTTACTTTGTCTACATCATGTCATCTTGCTTAAGGCGTTACTCCGTTCTTTATGGACTTAATACACTAGATGCATGCTGGATAGCGGTCGATGTGTGGAGTAATAGTAGTAGATGCAGGCAGGAGTCGGTCTACTTGTCTCGAACATGATGCCTATATACATGATCGTTGCCTTGGATATCGTCATGATTATTTGCTTTTCTATCAATTGCCCAACAGTAATTTATCTACCCACCGTATGCTATTTTCTTGAGAGAAGCCTCTAGTGAAAACTATGGCCCCCGGGTCTATCTAAATTATATTAAAAACCCTAAAAATACTTTCCTGCACTTTTTCTTTATTTATTTCATTTTGTATTTTTGTTTCAATTTATCTATCTATCACATACAATTTAATCTTGCAACTTACCGTCGAGGGATTGGCAAGCCCTCGTTTGCGTTGGGTGCAAGGATTTGTTGTTTGTGTGCAGGTACTGCTAACGAGGTGTTGCGTGATTCTCCTACTGGATTGATAACCTTGGTTTCATAACTGAGGGAAATACTTACCTCTACTGTGCTGCATCATCCCTACCTCTACGAGGAAAATACCAACGCAAGCTACAAGTAGCAGGAAGAATTTCTGGTGCCGTTGCCGGGGAGACATCATCAACATCTATCAAGTACCTTTGCATAAACTCTCATCTCCTTGCATTTATTTTATTTGCCTCTCGTTTTCATCTCCCCCACTTCTAAAAAGTTTTTACAAAAATACAAAAATATTTTCCGTTTGCCTTTTTCTTGTTTGCTTGTTCGCTTGCTTGAAGATTGTTATCATGAGTAATTTTGGCATGGCGGAAACTGATGATGGTAAAACTCCTAAAATAGGAAGTTCTACCAATCTTGATGCTAAAACTTTTGTGTTGGGACATGGTAATGTTATAGTAAAAAGTGTCATCCAAGAATTCTTTAATTGCATTGGGACCTTGGCTTTTGATGATGCTCCTATACTTAAAGAAACTAAGAATTATGCCGATGCTATTTCCACACTTATTCTTAAACTTGAAAGAAGATTTATTCGCACCCATCCTACTTTGCAACGATTTTTTTATGAGTTACCGGTTATAAAAGATCCTAGAGCTAAGAAAATAGCCACTCTTGTCCTCATGAATGAATTTGATCACATAGTGCGAGAAGCTAGGGAGATCTCTGATTTTTATGGTATGAACCATGAAAAACCGGTAATAGATGAGATCCTTTGTAATAATGACTACTTGTTGAGATATTTGTTCCGCAATGACCACATCTTTGATGAAAATATTAAAAAGGAAGTCCCTCCTTTGAATATAATCCAACAAGTTTTCAATAATGTTAATAGGCAATACTCTTGGATTATAGCCGGTAATCAAGAGGGATTTACGGATGGACAACTTGCTAATGCTAAAATTTCTATGGATGATGTGTTTCGTATTACCTTTGAAAAACCCTCTGATGAACTTACATCTTTGGATAAGAAGAAGAAAGATGACAACACTTGAAACTATGCATTATGTCTAGCTAGGGGCATAAAACAATAGCGCTTGTTGGGAGGCAACCCAATGAATAAAATAAATTTTTACCTTTTGTTTATGTTATTGTGTGTTTTCATAATTATGCTACTGTTAAGATTGAGTTTTTGTGTTTTTAATTAGTGTTTGTGCCAAGTAAAGCCTTTGGGATGATTTGGAAGATAGTATAATTGATGCTGTTTGGAAAACAGAAAGTTTTGCGTCTAGTGCTGGAATTTTGGTTCTGTACTGGAGCGTCATAAAAATCTGAAATTTTTACACAGTATTGGTATATGAATTTTCCACGTTGTCCTAATTTTTCAGAATTTTTGGAGTTACAGAAGTATGGCTTTTAAATGGATTGCTACAGACTGTTCTGTTTTTGATGCACTACTTGCTTGTTTTGATGAAACTATGGATTGTATCGGGGGGTATAAGCCATGGAGAAGTTAGAATACAGTAGGTATAATGCAAAAATAAAATATGAATGGGTTTGTAACAGTACTTAAAGTAGTGATTTATTTTGTTATACTAACGGATCTCACGAAGGTTTTATTGAGTTTTCTGTGATTGAAGTTTTCAAGTTTTGGGTGAGATCACGATGGATGAAGGAATAAGGAGTGGCAAGAGCCTAAGCTTGGGGATGCCCGAGGCACCCCAAGGTAATATTCAAGGAAGACTCAAGCGTCTAAGCTTGGGGATGCCCCGGAAGGCATCCCCTATTTCTTCTACCAACCATCGGTAATTTTACTTGGAGCTATATTTTTATTCGTCACATGATATGTGTTTTACTTGGAGCGTCTTGTATTATATGAGTCTTTGCTTTGTTTGCTTTTTAGTTTGTCACAATCATCCTTGCTGAACACACCTATTTTGAGAGAGCCACACGTTATCATGATTTGTTAGAATACTCTATGTGTTTCCCTTAAAAATTTTGAGCTAGGCAGTTGCTCTAGTGCTTCACTTAAATCTTTTTGAGCACGGTGGTGGCTATATTTTGAAGAAATAACCTCTCATGCTACACTTATATTATTTTGAGAGTTGACAAGATTAAAATTTTGAAGAAATAAACTCTCATGCTTCACTTATATTATTTTGAGAGTTGTTAAGATTGAAATTTTGAAGAAATATTTGCACTCTCATGCTTCACTTAAATCTTTTTGAGAGTTGATGATAGTAATGGTAATTTGCACAAGATATGAATTTGGTCCCAAAGTGATGAATATTCAAGAGGGATATAATAAAAACTTTCATATAGATCATTGGATATGATAAGTGTGATTCCTTGCAATAGTTTTGCGATATGGAGATGATGATATGTGAGTCATGTTAGTGAGTAATTGTGATTTAGTAAGAATATTAGTGTTAAGGTTTGTGATTCCCTATGCATGCACATCAAGTCAATAGTTATGCAACGAACTTATATCCTACTTATGGTGCATTATTCGGTGTTAGTTATGTTCAATGCATGTTTATGACCGTTTTCGCTTTTTGGTTGGTTGCTTCTCAATCTATTTGCTAGCCTTCATTTGTACTAAGCGGGAATACTGCTTGTGCATCCAAACTCCTTAAACCCAAGTTGTGCCAAATGAGTCCACCATACTACCTATATGCGGTATTTCCATGCCATTCCAAGTAAATTTGCATGTGCCAACTCTAAAATTTTCAAAATAATTTTCCGTTTTGTGTGCCCATACCGCTCATGAAGCGGCAAGGAGTGGCCAATATTTTCCATAGGTGTTTTATTCTCACGATGAGTGTTTATTCACTTGTCATTGCACGAGAGAGTGGCTGGTAATAGGGATGCCCAGTCCCACAATGAATCAAAAATTAATAACAACAAAATTCCTTGGAAAGTGTTGGTATGGAGGGCACCCGTGGATACGGCTAGCCATGGATTGTGAAAGAATGGTGGAAAGGAAATAAACTTTACTTTCTGTTTGGGAACCGCCTATGATGTGTCTAGCATGGAAGATATTGGGAATTCTCGGTCGTTTTCGTTGACAGGAAAAGCATGCCTCTCAAAAAAAAATATCTCTCTAATTTAAGCCTTGAGCTCTGGCACATTAGCAAATCTCTGTTTCCCTCTGCGAAGGGCCTATCTATTTACTTTTATGCAATTTTTATTTTTATTTGAGTCTCCATCTTCTCTTATAAAGCACCAACTAGAGAGCACTATTGTCATACTTGTGCATTGGATGTAACTAATATGGAGTGTGTTTCATGAATGGATCAATGATTGAACATAATGGGCTAGGGATAACTTTCTTTAGCATTGATATTTTGAAAAGCATGGTTGCTTGTTAGTATGCTTGAGTATTTATATCTTCATGTCAAATTATAGACTATTGCTTTGAATCATTCAAGTCCAAATGTCCATGCTATAAAAGAAAAAGAATATGATGAATATGATAGGCAGCATTCCACATCAAAAATTCTGTTTTTATCATTTACCTACTCGAGGACGAGCAGGAATTAAGCTTGGGGATGCTGATACGTCTCCAACGTATCTATAATTTTTGATTGTTCCATGCTGTTATATTATCAATCTTGGATGTTTTTATATACATTTACAGTAATTATATATCATTTTTTGGGACTAACCTATTAACTTAGTGCCCAGTGCCAGTTGCTGTTTTCTGCCTGTTTTTGGTTTTACAGAATATCAATACCAAACGAAGTCCAAATGCCACGAAACTTTTTGGAGATTTTTTTCTGGACATAACCCAACACTAGAAGCTTCGGGAGAAGGCTAGAAGCCCAAGGAGGTGGCCACGAGCCACCAGGGCGCGCCTGGGGGGGCAGGCACGCCCTGGTGCCTCGAGGGCCCACCTCTGCCTCTTTTGACCTAATTCCACCACTATAAATTCCCAAAAATTGGGAAACCAACAGAGGAGTCCACGAAATACTTTTTCCGCCGCCGCAAGTTTCTGTTCTCGAGAGATCCCATCTGGGGGCCTTTTCCGGCACTCCGCCGGAGGGGGAATCGATCACGGAGGGGCTCTACATCAACCTTGATGCCCTTCCGATGATGCGTGAGTAGTTTACCACAGACCTTCGGGTCCATAGTTAGTAGCTAGATGGCTTCTTCTCTCTTTTTGATCTTCAATACAATGTTCTCCTCGATGTTCTTGGAGTTCTACCGATGTAATCACTTTTTGCGGTGTGTTTGTTGGGATCCGATGAATTGTGAGTTTATAATCAGATTATCCATGAATATTATTTGAGTCTTCTCTGATCACTTTTATGCATGATTATTATAGCTTCGTATTTCTTCTCCGATCTATTGATTTGGTTTGGCCAACTAGATTGATTTATCTTGACATGGGAAGAGGTGCTTTGTAATGGGTTCGATCTTGCGGTGCTCAATCCCAATGACAGAAAGGGACATGACACGTATGTATCGTTGCAATTAAGTGTAAAAAGATGAGGTTTATTCATGCGTGAGTTTACTTTGTCTACATACATCATGTCATCTTGCTTAAGGCGTTACTCCGTTCTTTATGGACTTAATGCACTAGATGCATGCTGGATAGTGGTCGATGTGTGGAGTAATAGTAGTAGATGCAGGCAGGAGTCGGTCTACTTGTCTCGGACGTGATGCCTATATACATGATCATTGCCTTGGATATCGTCACGATTATTTGCTTTTCTATCAATTGCCCAACAGTAATTTGTCTATCCACCGTATGCTATTTTCTTGAGAGAAGCCTCTAGTGAAAACTATGGCCCCCGGGTCTATCTAAATTATATTAAAAACCCTAAAAATACTTTGCTGCACTTTTTCTTTATTTTTTTTATTTTGTATTTTTGTTTCAATCTATCTATCTATCACGTACAATTTAATCTTGCAACTTACCGCCGAGGGATTGACAACCCCTCGTTTGCGTTGGGTGCAAGGATTTGTTGTTTGTGTGCAGGTACTGCTAACAAGGTGTTGCGTGATTCTCCTACTGGATTGATAACCTTGGTTTCATAACTGAGGGAAATACTTACCTCTACTGTGCTGCATCTTCCCTTCCTCTTCGGGGAGAATACCAACGCAAGCTACAAGTAGCAATGAGCCATCAATCCCTCGTGATCACACAGCGGAACTCTCAATGAAAGCACCAGTGTCGGTGTAAAAACCGGCAGACCTCGGGGTAGGGGGTCCCGAGTTGTGGATCTCGGACAGATGATAACAGGAATAGGGAGACGATGTTTACCCAGGTTCGGGCCCTCTTGATGGAGGTAAAACCCTACGTCCTGCTCTTGTTTATATTGATGGAGAAGTATCAAGTACAGTGTTGATCTACCTCGAGATCGTATGATCTAGTCCTAAGGCTAGGTGAATGAGATTGTGTTGAGGTCCCCTCTAAGGGCTAAACCCTTCGGCTTATATACACGCCGGATTGGGTATCTAGGGTTACAAGGCCGGTATCTAAACGAGGAGGCGGCAGGAGAAGTCTTGGAGTATACGTCAAGTCTTCGGCAGATGTAATCTTGTTCTTTTTTCTCTCATGCATCTCTCGGAGTCCATCTTGATAAGAATGAGGGCCCACTGGCCCAGCCCGAGGAACATGGGCCGACTAGGTTGGTACCCCCTAGTTCAGGACACCGTCACATGGTATCATCCGCATACTAGAGGTGTGTATCACAGCATTGATCAAATGACCCAGTAGACCTCGATGTGGCTTGCCTCTCTTGCATCTACCGCATGGTTAAACAACAGGATCGAGGCCAGGGTATCTACCATGAGGTTGAACACGAGGGCCACACGACCGCTCATGAGGATTTGAAATAGTGGCATTTTTTGAAAAGGGAGGATGACCCCGGCCTCCGCATCTGGGCGATGCATGCAGCCATTTTATTAATTATTCACAAAGACCTTACAAAGTAATACATCAGTAAGTCTGAAGTCACCATCTTGGCAACAACTGTCGCTACTTCTGTCCACTTGATGAAGGGGCATGCCTCCCCATCCTCTATAACACTAAGCTCCCTAATTTTAAAGAGTCCACATTCAATTGAGGTCTCCAATGAGAATTGGGTCACCCGATTTTAACCAGATCAACAATTTATCAAAGCTCTCTCCTTTAATTCTTTTATACTATACATTATGCTTTCAAATTTTAAGGCCTCACAATTAATTGAGGTATTCAATTTAGAATTGGGTCATCCGATTTTGACCGGGTCAACAATTTCTCAAGCTCACCCATTCAATTCTTTTAGTTCACTATGTTCCCTAATTTTGAAGCTCTTTTATTCAATTGAGGTTTTTAATTTTGGATTTGGTTTATGATTTTGACCGGGTCAACGATTTTCCAAATCAATCAGCAGCAATCGGCCTATAAAAACATCAATCATGCGCACCCTCCCACCACCCAGAAAAAAGAATCTCTTTCATTCAATTCTTTTAATTCATCATGTTCCCTAATTTTGAAACTCTTTCATTCAATTGAGGTATTTAATTTTGGATTTGGTTTACGATTTTGACCGGGTCAACGATTTTCCAAATCAATCAACAGCAATTGGCCTATAAAAACATCAATCCTGCGCACCCTCCCACCACCTAGAAAAAAGAAGCGCCACCATGTGATATTGTAGCATCAATATAGTACATGCAACCACGGTCACAAAAAATTTCCCACATAAATATATGTTGGTTAGCGGATAACACAGAATCACACCATGAAAGACCCACCTAATCACCGCATTATAAATAAAAATAAAACACACTCTATCATCTACTCCACCCGCCAAACTAAATATTCCATCAGTTCCAAAATAACGGGTATTAGTTTTTGGGAAGTCAAATTTCTTTAACTTTGATCAAGTTCACAGCAAACATCCACAGTATTAAACAAAATAAGTATGGAAATTCATTTCATAATGAATGTAAAAATACCGATTTGATATTACGGATTTTGATATATTTCTCTACAAATTTGATCAAATTTAAAAGGTTTGACTTTTGAAAAAAGTAATACACCTTATATTTTGAAACGGAATGATTTTTTTAAAGAAACCCAAAAACACCAATGGCGCAGCAAAGCGCGCTCAACCCTTCTAATTAATGTTGATAGTCGTACTTCCGCTAGAGACCAATTGCATGATCCAACTGATCCATCTATAGTCCAAGCCTCTCCACACCAAAACTCAACGAAGGAAATGCCATTCTAATTGGTCATATGTCACCCGGAAGTCGAGCATCAAAAAAACGTCCGGCTGACTTTTGGCCTTAACTTCATGGAGAACGAGAATCCCCTCCCTAATATTACGACCATTACCATTAGTGAACGCAGATTGATTAAGATGGATTCATCAATCCACAATTCAGAAAACGCCTAACCGCGTTATTCTTTTTTTCTTTAGCTTTTTTTTTTTTTGCATCGGATTACTGGATAATTTTGTTCCGTTATCATCATGATAGTGTGGAACCCGGTCCTTTCGCGGTCGTATGAAAAAAATGTTGTTGCTCGTGTAAGTCGACAATGCATCGGAAAAAATAATGTTTTACTTTTACTTCAAAATATATGAATGCAACGTATAAACTTCATTTCATTTGACGATCCACCAATACCTCATCAAAAGTACACAACCCGAAAACACAAAAGTACGCACACAGCCGTATGAAGAAGAACAAATCCAGCGGGCAGAATGAACAAGCATCAGAATTCAGAAACCAATGTACGTAGGCATACGCAAGACTATGCAGCGGCGGCAGTGGTGGTTGGGATCACGACTGACCCCAGTGGCGGTGCCTCCTCCGGCGGCGGCGCAACGTAGCTGGCGAGATCCCTTGGCTTCACGTTCACGCGGAGCCCGTTCTTCATGAACAGAGTGAGCGACATCTTCTGCTCCACCTGGTGCCCCGGCACGAGCTCCACCGAGTGGCGCAGCAGCACCGCCGACGCTATGGACTTCATCTGCAGGTAGGCGAGGTCCTTGCCGAGGCACGTCCTCGGCCCGCCGTTGAACGCCACGAAGCGGTACGCGTCCTTGACGGGCTCGAAGCGGCTGCCGTCCGCCGACAGCCACCGCTCCGGCCGGAACTCCACGCAGTCCTTCCCCCATATGCTCTCCATCCTCCCGACAGAGTAGATGGAGTAGGTGATCGCCGAGCCGGCCAGCACCACGGTGCCGTCGGGGAGCACGTCGTCTGCCACCACGTACTTGGAGTCCTGCGGCACCGACGGGTACAGACGCAGCGTCTCCGACAATGCCGCCTTCAGGTACACGAGGCGGTCCAGCTCGTCGAAGTCCAGCGGCTCCTCGGCCCACCTCCCCGTGTCGTCGCCGCGCGTCTCCCTGAGCACGGACGCGATCTCTAGGAGCACCTTGCGCTCCACGTCCGGCCTCTGCATGATCGTCCAGAAGAACCAGCTGAGCGCGACGGACGACGTGTCGCGGCCCGCGAGCAGGAAGTTGAGCGCGATCCACTGGAGCACGTCCTCGGGGAACGCGTTGCCGTTGCTGTCGCGCTTCTTCATGAACCGGGACAGCAGGTCGTCCGACGGCGTCGCCTTGCGCGCCGCGATGGTCTCTGTCATGAACTGGTCCACCACCGCCAGGCTCTTGCGGAGGCTCTGCTCGCTGCCGATGCCCAGCGCCTTCTTGATCCGCCACAGGAAGCTGGGGAACAGAAACCTCTGCATGGTCGCCAAGGTGGCCTCGTCGAAGGCGTTGGCGAAGGGGTTCTCCGACAAATCCGGCGACAACGTCTCGGGATCCTTGCCGAAGGTGAGCCCGCAGATGTTATCGAAGGTGAGACGCAGGAGGAGGTCCTGGAGGTCCACGCTGGCGGCGGCGTCGCAGTGATCGGCGAGGATACGCCACAGGCGGTCCTTGATGGAGCGGTTGGCCCAGCGCGCCATGGCCTGGCGCAGCGTCCGGGTGGTGAACTCGAGCGCCGCCGTCTTGCGCTGGAGCAGCCACGTCTCGCCGTCGGAGTTGAAGATGCCCTGGCCGAGGAGGTCGTGGAACGCCGCCTGCCACATGGGGCCCTTGGGGTAGTTGTCGAAGCGCGCGCGCAGGATGTGCTCCAGGTTCCGCGGGTTGCACGTCACCGTCACCAGCCCCTGCCGCCGCGCCAGGAACGGCAGCGGCAGGATGCACGTCTGGTACGTCGCCGCCTCGCCCGTGGCGCGCAGGTTGTCGGCGATCCAGTCGTGGACCCGCTTCCGGTTCATCACGACGCTGGGGAGGCTGCCCACGAGCGGCCACATCGGGGGGCCCGACAGCCGACTCGACAGCGCCCAGAACCACACCATGTACGCCGAGGCCAACGCCACGACCGTCACGGCGACGGCGCCGGGGTGCAGCTGCAAGTGCAGCACGCCGGCATCCATTGCCGTGGCCATGCGCGCTACGTAAAAAACTTGTGACAGCTGATATAATTAACCAAGAGGTGGATATAGGCCTCGTGATTAACAAATGGCGCGGTGCGTGGTGAGTTGGGAAATGTGTTTGGCGCCCTCGTGTATATATATGCCCTGCACATTAGCCGTGTGGAAACGTTTCACCTGGCCATAGTCTTGCAAGGTTTTGAATTCATGATTGGGCAAAAAACTAATGTGTTGCTCTCGTCCATACTTCTTGCCTTGATGGCCGTTCTTCTCAACAAGAAAATTTCTGGTGATGTCGCTCACTCAAATCCAGTGCGCGTGCGTGTAGAGTTAGTGAGTAAAATAATCGTGGTTGGTGGCTTCGGGTAAAGAGTGCAGCAGAAAGGGTTGAGGTGTCGGAGGGTGTTGTGCTGCAGAAAATTCGGGGTGTTTGTTCGTTTGCCATCGACTGCTCTCGTTTTCCTCTCTTGTTTGCGCAGACTAGAGAAAGGTAGCCCACAGTTTAACCAAATCTTTCCGTACGTGCTTGAGTTACTAGAAGGCGGAAGCTGAGGAGGCAATGCAACGTGCTTGCAAGCGATAGCAGTAGGTGGGAAACATCTCCCCTTCCAACCATCATACAACCAACTGAACCAGAAAGAAACATATATCAGACACTGTAGATTGGTATACAGGACAACTGGACAAGTGTATGCTTGTCCGCCCTCGGCCCTCTCTACCTATGTTCGCTCATTGATCCATCTACACTACAGATGACGTATCTGGTGCACCACCGGACGCCGGTTACACATTCAAAAATGTTCAAAAAATCCAAGAAAAAATTAGTACATTGAAAAACATTAATATATTTTGTCACAAAAATTTAAATTTAAATTCAAACATTCCTTGAGATGCAAAAATGACATCAATGTGATAATGGGCCAAATCTAAAGCCCAACTTGTGTTATGTACTATTCAGTGTCGAAATTGTCATTTTTGTATCTCGAGCTATGTTTCGAATTTTGTTTTGAATTTTTTTCACAACATATATTAATGTTATGTGAATGTGTTCATATTTTTTTGAACATTTGAAAATGTGCTAAGGTAGTCCAGTGCATCGGTAGCACAGGAAGCTCCGGTGCACCAGATACGTTCTCCTACACTACAGGGTAATGGGCACTTTGCCACACTGTTCCTTGGTCTTGAGTTAAATCTCTTTTTCTTACACATCCAGTTACGGTTAGAGGTGAGCATTTTTACACCGAAAACCAAAGAACCAAACCGAATTGAGTTGATCGATATTCTTGGTTTATTCCATTTATGATGTTTGGTTCGGTGTTTCCATCACTAGTTGTTTGGTGTTTGGATGTATCGTCAATTTTCATCTTACATAAACCGAACTGATTATCACACCATATACACCAAAATGGGCATTCCTTTTCTCTAATTTTCCTACTTTGCTGGCACATACATGCATGGTCCAAGGCCCATGTACGATGCACGCCTCCACACGACCCAATTCACTCGTGTCGGAATCACTCTCGCTGCATTGGTTTTCATCCCCCAAAAGACTTCAATCTCCGAACCTAGTCGCCTCCCAACCTTGGGGTTAAATCTACTACCACAACGTCTGGCTACAACAGCTCTCCGACAGGTGCTCTTGTTGGCTTGGATCTCGAGCGCCCAATCATTCCATTCTAGCTCTCCACCAGCTCTAACACGATGTTGGTCTTCCACCGTGAATCCAACGCCCGAGGAGCCCCGAGGGGAAGACAGAGAAAACGACGACCCGGCCACTCGCGGTCGAACCAACAAGCCGCCACTGGCCACTGCCCCCTCACAAACACACGAAGCAGAAAGCAGTTAGCCCCCTCCCCAGCAGCAAAATAGCCCACATACGTAAGAGGTCCTATTTAGCATGAAACTCGTCGAAGGGTAACCAAATGCGCTCGCCCCAGCACACTCTTTTCGACTAGCTTGCTAGTCAGTCAAGTTGGGCCTCCACTCACCCAGAGAAATGAATGAAGAAAACAGAGAGGAAGGAGAACTCGTAAATATAGAAAGAATATATAAAATGTTCCAACTAATAAAAATGTTGGAAAATTGTTTGTGAATTTATAAAATGTTTACAAATTTGGAATAAAAAAATCACATATTTAGAAATGTTCATGAATTTTTAAAAACATTAGCAACTTTTAAAAAGTTCATGGATTTGTAAAAAAAATCTGGAATTAAAATGTACATGACCTTTAAAATATTCACAAATTAAAAGAAATCATATATTTCAAAATAAGTTCCCTGAATTTAAAAAATGTTCATGAATTTATAAAATATTCAAAAAATGATTTCAAGAAATGTTCACAATTTTTAAAAATGTTCTTTGGTTTCAAAAGGTTCCCCAATTTTTTTAGAAAATATTCATGAATTAAAAAATACACATTTTAAAAAAAATGAAAACTCGTAAAATTGGCAAAAACAACGGTCCAAGAAGGTTTTATAACCTTCCCAAAACCGGTGGGAAATAGCCAGGTTCACCTTAGGAGCGCGAACCAGGTTTTATAACCTTCCCAAAACCGGTGGGAAATAGCCAGGTTCACCTTAGGAGTGCGAGGTTCGCGTGCGATAGGCCCAGCGGTAGCCCACAACCAATCCAGTTCCCGAAATATGAGGCCATGAACGAAAGATAACCTCGATGCACTAGGAGCCTCCAGTCCGAGAGAGCTTGTAATCTAGAGGGATTTCTACTGAGTTTACTACCAGAAAACGTTGTACTGCTCCTTGTTTTCATAACTTGGTCTATTTAGATGGAAAATGATAGGGATGGACCTCAACGAAATAAAAAACAAGGGACTCATACTCCATTAACATGAACACATATCATCTTTCTTGTGACCCAAAGAACCAAATCTAAGGACATATCATCTTCCACACGCCTCCCGAGGATACGAAGAAGCATCATCCGACGAGGGTGAGGTGGGAGGACTTTATTCCACACCGACGGCAACACCATTGTCTCGTCACCTCCTAACCAAGACCTGCCTAATGTCCCAAGAAAGGGAAACTATGGCTCCCATCGGTAGATCGGGGCCATCCTACACACCCTCACCTGTGGAGCCCACGAAGGAGGAGGAGGCCGACGATCTACCGATGGGGGAGGATGGCGGCGGGGGAAAAACATTAGACCGTTAGTGGGGCTGGGGTTGCGTCCCATACTACTAATGTGTTGAATCTAACTCCTAATGAAATAGATCAGAAGGCCAATGTGGCTCAACGTAGGGCGAAAACCTGGAACCGATTGAAATAAACTTTGGGGTTTGGATGGTGAGTAGTGTGAGAGCTTGATTAGAGATAGAGTGGTCCTAACCGCCGTGGCTCATAGATTTGTTTTTCGTAATACCTTTTTGACCGAAAACCATAGGACAATCTTTCTACGGTAATTTATTTCAAATAAAGTATAAAGTTACAAAAATACAAAACCAAAAGTATTATGAAATCACACAATGCCATATCTAGGTATCATGATGGAAAGCTAGTCTATCTTAGAGATGTTGTTGGACCCAAACTTGAAGAGCTTCTGTGAGATTGCCTTTGATACGATAGCCCGTGATCTTGAGATCCTGTTTCAGAAGAACTTTTCCAGGAGATGACGCTTGGGATGATATTCTTGAAAATTTTGTTGTTGCGCTGCATCCAAATGTTCCAGCATCCCATAATGAAAATATCTAGATAAAATGCACTAGGCAAAGAGGAGGAAAATGGAATGATGTCGTGCAAAACTGAGGTGCTATGCCTTCTGTTGGGGTGGATAGAATCCCAATACTGTAAAGCAAAGGGACACTCCCAAAAGAGATGCATAGATGTTTCAGTGGTATCATCATTGCAAAGGGGAAGTGGAACGATTTCCTCTGCAACAGGCCTCTAGTGTTCACTCTATCATCGAGCAAAAGCCATTTATATTGGCCCCTCATATATGATTTATTCTCCTTTTGCGCTTCTGTGATGATACTCAAGCTATGTACTATTTATTGAGGGTAACGAAAAGAAATACTAGAGATACTGATGGGACCTCCTCATTTCACATGGAGATTCTTGCGATTAGACTATTTTTTTTGCAAAAGTTACATTAACTAATTGTTTTCCTAGTCGATATTTTTCACCTGAGATTCGGCGCAGATTAGCTGTTTTTGTTTAATTTTCGTTGAAATGACATGTATGTACACCGTTTACTTGCTAATTAACTGATTTTGACTTAAGTAAGTGGAAATAGATATTACGAATCATTTATGGCATATTTTAACCAGAACATCATAACGGTGGACCTAAATAACTAGCAATTCCAATATATTTGAACATATTAGACATAATTTTACCAAAGAATGAAAAAATATATACTAAGACAATATTCTCCTCCCCATACAAGATTAACCATAATGCTATCAGTATCCATGTCTACTCCTTGCCTTGTTGGTCGTTCTTCTCAAAATCTTCTCTCGTGAATCATATTTTCAATTTTCAACATTTAACTATGTCGCTTGAAATCAATATTAGAGTACATGCAACAAAAACCTTGATCTCTTACTCTCTGTTAAACTCTCAATCACAACAAAGTGTCACCAAGTTCCGTAATTACAAATTTTATAAGAATATCACCAACTGAATTATCAATCAGAGTAGATTATCACAGTCTTTTAGAGTTAACCTGTAGGGGAACGCAGTAGAAAACAAAAAAATTCCGACCTACGCACCAGCCCAGGACCACTATGGAGACTGCATACAAGGTTTGATCTTTTCGTTACCGACTCGTAGCGCAGCGGAAGTAGAGTCGATGACGATCGGCGGTACAGATCCCCGCAGCTAGGATTTACAACCTCCCAACCGCGAGGATGTACTCCCTCGTCAGCTCACCGAACGGATCTCCGGGCAGCCCTTCGGGAGGCCTCGGGACAGTCCCTCGGATAGTCCCACCGGACGGATCCTCGGACAGCCCTTCGGGAGGCCTCTGGACAGTCCCTCGGATAGTCCCACCGGACGGATCCTCGGACAGCCCTCCGGGAGGCCTCTGGACAGTCCCTCGGATAGTCCCACCGGACGGATCCTCGGACAGCCCTCCGGGGACAGTCCCTCGGATAGTCCCACCGGACGGATCCTCGGACAGCCCTTCGGGAGGCCTCTGGACAGTCCCTCTGATAGTCCCACCGGACGGATCCTCGGACAGCCCTTCGGGAGGCCTCTCGGACAGCCCTCCGGGCGGGTACTCGAACAGCCCCACGGGCAAAGGATCGAAACTACGACCTCTCTACGGGGTTGCATGATGGAAATATGCCCTAGAGGCAATAATAAAGTTGTTATTATTTTATATTTCCTTGTTCATGATAAAGGTTTATTATTCATGCTAGAATTGTATTTACTGGAAACTTAAATACACGTGTGAATACATAAACAAATACCGTGTCCCTAGTGAGCCTCTACTAGACTACCTCGTTGATCAAAGATGGTTAAGGTTTCCTAACCATAGACATGAGTTGTCATTTGATAACGGGATCACATCATTAGGAGAATGATGTGATGGACAAGACCCATCCGTTAGCTTAGCATATGATCATTCTGTTTATTGCTACTGCTTTCTTGAATGTCAAATACATGTTCCTCAGACCATGAGATCATGCAACTCCCGGATATCGGAGGAATACCTTGTGTCCTATCAAACGTCACAACGTAACTGGGTGATCATAAAGATGCTCTACAGGTATCTCTGAAGGTGTCCGTTGAGTTGGCATGGATCGAGACTGGGATTTGTCACTCCATGTTTCGGAGAGGTATCTCTGGGCCCTCTCGGTAATGCACATCATAAGAACCTTGCAAGCAAAGTGACTAAGGAGTTAGTTACGGGATGATGTATTACGGAACGAGTAAAGAGACTTGCCGGTAACGAGATTGAACTAGGTATGGAGATACCGACGATCGAATCTCGGGCAAGTAACATACCAATGGACAAAGGGAATTACGTATGTGGTCATTGCGGTTCGACCGATAAGATCTTCGTGGAATATGTAGGAACCAATATGAGCATCCAGGTTCCTCTATTGGTTATTGACCGGAGAGGTGTCTCAGTCATGTCTACATCATTCCCGAACCCGTAGGGTCCGCACGCTTAACGTTCGTTGACGATATAGTGTTATATGAGTTTTGTGAATTGGTAACCGGATATTGTTCGGAGTCCCGGATGAGATCCCGGACGTCACGAGGAGTCTCGGAATGGTTGATAGGTAAAGATTTATATATGGGAAGTCATATTTTGGGTTTCGGAAAAGGGTGCAGTTTTTTCGGTATTGTACCAGGAAGCTTCCAGAAGGTTCCGGAGGATTCCGGAGGGGTCCGGAAGTCCACAAGTGGGTCCACCATGTCCCAAAGGGCTGGCATGGGCTAAGGGGAGGCGCCCTGGCCTTATTGGGCCAGGCGCACCAAGTCCTCAAAAGCCCACGCAGCTAGGGAAGGAAAAAAGGGAGAGTCCTAGTAGGAATAGGATTGGACTTTGGAGTCCAAATCCACGTGTGTACTATTCATGGTTACTGTTCATGTGGCACTATTCCTTCTACTCCGAGCCCCTACACATATATAAATAGAGGAGAGGGGGCGCCCCAAAGGAACACAACATTGTCTTAGCCGTGTGCGGCGCCCCCCTCCACAGTTCCGTACCTCGGTCATATTTTCGCAGTGCTTGGGCGAAGCCCTGCGGAGATAGCATCACCATCACCGTCACCACGCCGTCGTGCTGCCGGAACTCATCCACTACCTCGCCGTCTTGCTGGATCAAGAAGTCGAGGACGTCACCGAGCTGAACGTGTGCTGAACGCAGAGGTGCCGTACGTTCGGTGCTCGGTCGGTTGGATCGTGAAGTTGTTCGACGACATCAACCGCGTTGTTCTAACGCTTCCGCTTACGGTCTACGAGGGTACGTAGACACACTCCCCCTCTCGTAGCTATGCATCTCCATGGATAGATCTTGCGTGTGCGTAGAAATTTTTTTGTTTTCCATGCAACGTTCCCCAACAGTGGTATCAGAGCCAGGTCTATGCGTAGATGATATGCACGAGTAGAACACAAAGAGTTGTGGGTGGTGATTGTCATACTGCTTACCACCAACGTCTTATTTTGATTTGGCGGTATTGTAAGATGAAGCGGCCCGGACCAACCTTACATGTCCACGTACATGAGACCGGTTCCACCGACAGATATGCAACTTGTTTTGCATAAAGGTGGCTGGCAGGTGTCTGTTTCTCCTACTTTAGTTGAATTGAATTTGACTGCGGCCGGTCCTTGTTGAAGGTTAAAACAGCAAACTTGATAAATCACCATTGTGGTTTTGTGCCGTAGGTAAGAACGGTTCTTGCTAGAAGCCCGTAGCAGCCACGTAAAACTTGCAACAACAAAGTAGAGGACGTCTAACTTGTTTTTGCAGGGTATGATGTGATGTGATATGGTCAAGACATGATGTGATATACGTTATTGTATGAGATGATCATGTTTTGTAATTTATCGGCAACCGGCAGGAGCCTTATGGTTGTCTCTTTATTGTATGAAATGCAAGCGCCATGTAATTGCTTTACTTTATCGCTATGCGTTAGCAATAGTTGTAGAAGCAATAGTTGGCGAGACGACCATGACACAACGATGGAGATCAAGGTGTCGAGCCGGTGACGATGGAGATCATGATGATGCTTTGGAGATGGAGATCAAAAGCACAAGATGATGGCCATATCATGTCACATATTTTGATTGCATGTGATGTTTATCCTTTATGCATCTTATTTTGCTTAGAACGACGGTAGCATTATAAGATGACCCCTTCACTAAATTTCAAGATAAAAGTGTTCTCCCCGAGTATGCACCGTTGCTAAAGTTCGTCATTTTGAAGCATCTCGTGATGATCGGGTGTGATAGATTCTACGTTCACATACAACGGGTGTAAGCCAGTTTTACACAAGCAGAATACTTGGGTTAAACTTGACGAGCCTAGCATGTACAGACATGGTCTCGGAACACTGGAGACCGAAAGGTCAAACATGAGTCATATAGTAGATATGATCAACATGGAGATGTTCACCATTGATGACTATCCCATCTCACGTGATGATCGGACATGGGCTAGTTGATTTGGATCATGTAACACTTAGTTAACTTGAGGGATGTTAATTTGAGTGGGAGTTCATTAGTAATTTGATTAATTGAACTTAATTTATCATGAACTTAGTCTTGATAGTTTCTTTGCATATCTATGTTGTAGATAAATGGCCCGTGCTACTGTTCCGTTGAATTTTAATGCGTTCCTAGAGAAAGCTAAGTTGAAAGATGATGGTAGCAACTACATGGACTGGGTCCGTAACTTGAGGATTATCCTCATTACTGCACAGAAGAATTATGTCCTTGATGCACCGCTAGGTGATGGACCTGCTGCAGGAGCTGCTGCAGACGTTGTGAACGCCTGGCAGGCTCGATCTGATGACTACTCGATAGTTCAGTGTGCCATGCTCTACGGCTTAGAACCGGGACTGCAAAAGCGTTTTGAACGCCACGGAGCATATGAGATGTTCCAAGAGCTGAAATTGATATTTCAAGTTAATGCCCGGGTTGAGAGATATGAAGTCTCCAACAAGTTCTTTAGCTGTAAGATGGAGGAGAACAGTTCTGTCAGTGAACACATACTCAGAATGTCTGGGTACCACAACCACTTGACTCAGGTGGGAATTGATCTTCCGGTTGAGAGTGTTATTGACAGAGTTCTTCAGTCACTGCCACCAAGCTATAAAGGCTTCGTGATGAACTATAATATGCAAGGGATGGAGAAGACAATTCCCGAGCTCTTCGCGATGCTGAAATCAGCGGAGGTAGAAATCAAGAAGGAGCATCAAGTGTTGATGGTTAACAAAACCACTAGTTTCAAGAAAAAGGGCAAGGGAAAGAAGGGAAACTTCAAGAAGAACGGCAAGCAAGTTGCCGCTCCCACGAAGAAACCCAAAGCTGGACCCAGGCCTGAAACAGAGTGCTTCTACTGCAAAGGGACTGGTCACTGGAAGCGGAACTGCCCCAAGTATTTGGCGGATAAGAAGGATGGCAAAGTGAGCAAAGGTATATTTGATATACATGTTATTGATGTGTTCCTCACTAATGCTCGCAGTAGCGCCTGGGTATTTGATACTGATTCGGTTGCTCATATTTGTAACTCGAAACAGGAGCTACGGAATAAGCGAAGATTGGCTAAGGACGAGGTGACGATGCGCGTCGGGAATGGTTCCAAGGTTGATGTGATCGCCGTCGGCACGCTACCTCTACATCTACCTTCGGGATTAGTTTTAGACCTCAATAATTGTTATTTGGTGCCAGCGTTGAGCATGAACATTATATCTGGATCTTGTTTATTGCGAGACGGTTATTCATTTAAGTCAGAGAATAATGGTTGTTCTATTTATATGAGTAACATCTTTTATGGTCACGCACCTTTTGTGAATGGTCTATTCTTGTTGAATCTCGATCGTAGTGATACACATATTCATAATATTGATGCCAAAAGATGCAAAGTTGATAATGATAGTGCAACATACTTGTGGCACTGCCGTTTAGGTCATATTGGTGTAAAGCGCATGAAGAAACTCCATGCGGATGGACTTTTGGAATCTCTTGATTATGAATCATTTGATACTTGCGAACCATGCCTCATGGGCAAGATGACTAAAACTCCGTTCTTCGGAACAATGGAGCGAGCTACTGATTTGTTGGACATAATACATACCGATGTATGCGGTCCGATGAATGTTGAAGCACGCGGCGGGTATCGTTATTTTCTAACCTTCACAGATGATTTGAGTAGATATGGGTATATCTACTTGATGAAACACAAGTCTGAAACATTTGAAATGTTCAAAGAATTTCAGAGTGAAGTAGAGAATCATCGTAACAAGAAAATAAAGTTTCTACGATCTGATCGCGGAGGCGAATATTTGAGTTACGAGTTTGGCCTTCATTTAAGAAAATGTGGAATTGTTTCACAACTCACGCCACCTGGAACACCACACCGTAATGGTGTGTCCGAACGTCGTAACCGTACTTTATTGGATATGGTGCGTTCTATGATATCTCTTACCGATTTGCCACTATCGTTTTGGGGTTATGCATTAGAGACAGCTGCATTCACGTTAAATAGGGCACCGTCTAAATCCGTTGAGACGACACCATATGAACTATGGTTTGGCAAGAAACCTAAGCTGTCGTTTCTTAAAGTTTGGGGATGCGATGCTTATGTGAAAAAGCTTCAACCTGATAAGCTCGAACCCAAAGCGGAGAAGTGCGTCTTCATAGGATACCCTAAAGAAACAATTGGGTACACCTTCTACCACAGATCCGAAGGCAAGGTCTTTGTTGCCAAGAATGGGTCCTTTCTAGAGAAGGAGTTTCTCTCGAAAGAAGTGAGTGGGAGGAAAGTAGAACTTGATGAGGTAATTGTACCTTCTCTCGAATTGGAAAGTAGCTCATCAGAGAAAACCGTTCCCGTGATGCCTACACCAATAAGAGAGGAAGATAATGATAAAGATCATGAAACTTTAGATCAAGTTACTACTGAACTTCGTAGGTCGACCAGAGTACGTTCCGCACCAGAGTGGTATGGTAATCCTGTTCTGGAAGTTATGTTGTTAGACAACAACGAACCTACGAACTATGAAGAAGCTATGATAAGCCCGGATTCCGACAAATGGCTTGAGGCCATGAAATCTGAGATAGGATCCATGTATGAGAACAAAGTGTGGACTTTGGTGGACTTGCCCGATGATCGGCAAGCCATTGAGAATAAATGGATTTTTAAGAGGAAGACAGATGCTGATGGTAATATCACTGTCTACAAAGCTCGACTTGTCGCGAAAGGTTTTCGACAAGCTCAAGGGGTTGACTACGATGAGACTTTCTCACCCATAGCGATGCTTAAGTCTGTCTGAATCATGTTAGCAATTGCCGCATTTTATGATTATGAAATCTGGCAAATGGATGTCAAAACTGCATTCCTTAATGGTTTTCTCAAAGAAGAGTTGTATATGATGCAACCAGAAGGTTTTGTCGATCCTAAGGGTGCTAACAAAGTGTGCAAGCTCCAGCGATCCATCTATGGACTGGTGCAAGCATCTCGGAGTTGGAATATACGCTTTGATGAGGTGATCAAAGCATATGGTTTTGTACAGACTTACGGTGAAGCCTGTATTTACAAGAAAGTGAGTGGGAGCTCTGTAGCATTTCTAATATTATATGTGGATGACATATTGTTGATTGGAAATGATATAGAATTTCTGGATGGCATAAAGGGATACTTGAATAAGAATTTTTCAATGAAAGACCTCGGTGAAGCTGCTTATATATTGGGCATCAAGATCTATAGGGATAGATCAAGACGCTTGATCGGACTTTCACAAAGCACATACCTTGACAAAGTTTTGAATAAGTTCAAAATGGATCAGTCAAAGAAAGGGTTCTTGCATGTCTTGCAAGGTGTGAAGTTGAGTCAGACTCAATGCCCGACCACGGCAGAAGATATAGAGAAAATGAAAGTCATTCCCTATGCCTCAGCCATAGGTTCTATTATGTATGCCATGCTGTGTACCAGACCTGATGTGTGCCTTGCCATAAGTTTGGCAGGGAGGTACTAGAGTAATCCAGGAGTGGATCACTGGACAGCGGTCAAGAATATCCTGAAGTACCTGAAAAGGACCAAGGACATGTTTCTCGTTTATGGAGGTGACGGAGAGCTCGTTGTAAAGGGTTACGTCGATGCAAGCTTCGACACTGATTCGGTTGACTCTAAGTCACAAACCGGATACGTATTTATATTAAATGGTGAAGCTGTCAGTTGGTGCAGTTCCAAGCAGAGCGTCGTGGCGGGATCTACGTGTGAAGCGGAATACATAGCTGCTTCGAAAGCAGCACATGAAGGAGTCTGGATGAAGGAGTTCATATCCGATCTAGGTGTAATACCTAGTGCATCGGGTCCAATGACAATCTTTTGTGACAACACTGGAGCAATTGCCATAGCCAAGGAGCCCAGGTTTCACAAGAAGACCAAACACATCAAGAGACGCTTCAACTCCATTCGTGAATATGTCAAGGATGGAGACATAGAAATTTGCAAAGTACACACGGATCTGAATGTGGCAGACCCGTTGACTAAGCCTCTTCCATGAGCAAAACATGATCAGCACCAAGACTCCATGGGTGTTAGATTCATTACTATGTAATCTAGATTACTGACTCTAGTGCAAGTGGGAGACTGATGGAAATATGCCCTAGAGGCAATAATAAAGTTGTTATTATTTTATATTTCCTTGTTCTTGATAAAGGTTTATTATTCATGCTAGAATTGTATTGACTGGAAACTTAAATACATGTGTGAATACATAAACAAATACCGTGTCCCTAGTGAGCCTCTACTAGACTAGCTCGTTGATCATAGATGGTTAAGGTTTCCTAACCATAGACATGAGTTGTCATTTGATAACGGGATCACATCATTAGGAGAATGATGTGATGGACAAGACCCATCCGTTAGCTTAGCATATGATCGTTCTGTTTATTGCTACTGCTTTCTTGAATGTCAAATACATGTTCCTCAAACCATGAGATCATGCAACTCCCGGATATCGGAGGAATACCTTGTGTCCTATCAAACGTCACAACGTAACTGGGTGATCATAAAGATGCTCTACAGGTATCTCCAAAGGTGTCCGTTGAGTTGGCATGGATCGAGACTGGGATTTGTCACTCTGTGTTTCGGAGAGGTATCTCTGGGCCCTCTCGGTAATGCACATCATAAGAAGCTTGCAAGCAAAGTGACTAAGGAGTTAGTTACAGGATGATGTATTACGGAACGAGTAAAGATACTTGCCGGTAACGAGATTGAACTAGGTATGGAGATACCGACGATCGAATCTTGGGCAAGTAACATACCGATGGACAAAGGGAATTACGTATGTTGTCATTGCGGTTCGACCGATAAGATCTTCGTGGAATATGTAGGAACCAATATGAGCATCCAGGTTCCGCTATTGGTTATTGACCGGAGAGGCGTCTCAGTCATGTCTACATCATTCCCGAACCCGTAGGGTCCGCACGCTTAACGTTCGTTGACGATATAGTGTTATATGAGTTATGTGAATTGGTAACCGAATATTGTTCGGAGTCCCGGATGAGATCCCGGACGTCACGAGGAGTCTCGGAATGGTCGAGAGGTAAAGATTTATATATGGGAAGTCATATTTTGGGTTCCAGAAAAGGGTGTAGTTTTTTCGGTATTGTACCGAGAAGCTTCAAGAAGGTTCCGGAGGATTCCGGAGGGGTCCGGAAGTCCACAAGTGGGTCCACCATGTCCCAAAGGGCTGGCATGGGCTAAGGGGAGGCGCCCTGGCCTTATTGGGCCAGGCGCACCAAGTCCTCAAAAGCCCACGCAGCTAGGGAAGGAAAAAAGGGAGAGTCCTAGTAGGAATAGGATTGGAATTTGGAGTCCAAATCCACGTGTGTACTATTCACGGTTACTGTTCATGTGGCACTATTCCTTCTACTCCGAGCCCCTACACATATATAAATAGAGGAGAGGGGGCGCCCCAAAGGAACACAACATTGTCTTAGCCGTGTGCGGCTCCCCCCTCCACAGTTCCGTACCTCGGTCATATTTTCGCAGTGCTTGGGCGAAGCCCTGCGGAGATAGCATCACCATCACCGTCACCACGCCGTCGTGCTGCCGGAACTCATCCACTACCTCGCCGTCTTGCTGGATCAAGAAGTCGAGGACGTCACCGAGCTGAACGTGTGCTGAACGCAGAGGTGCCGTACGTTCGGTGCTCGGTCGGTTGGATCGTGAAGTTGTTCAACGACATCAACCGCGTTGTTCTAACGCTTCCGCTTACGGTCTACGAGGGTACGTAGACACACTCCCCCTCTCGTAGCTATGCATCTCCATGGATAGATCTTGCGTGTGCGTAGAAAATTTTTTGTTTTCCATGCAACGTTCCCCAACATTGCACACATACGGTGTCAGCTATCCGGCAGGGCTTCGCCATCCAGAACTAGTTCCTGCCGGAACCCAGACAGCCTTTCAGCTCTACGAAACTATTTCGCGGGGAGGGAGAGAGAAGGCCAGATCATGCATGGCTTGTGTATGTTGAGAAAGAGTGTGTCTTTAGGCAGCCCCCTCCACCCCTATTTATAGGCCAAGCCCAAGGGTGGCTTCTCCAAGAAGCCAAGGGGAAAAATACCAAAAGGCCCTCAAGGTGGCTTCTCCAAGAAGCCACCCAAAAAGCACTTTCATTATTCACAGAAACATTTTTCCGCGACCGTTAAATCCAAAAATATTTCTGTGGGTCTTAGAATAATTCCAGCACCCACTAAAATGATTTTGGACGCGTTCCGAAACAATTCCGGATTAGTGATTTTCATCTGCAAAAAGCAACCAAACCGGTTCCGGCAGCTCCGGAACATTTCCTGGTTTTTTCTCCGAAAAATCCCAGAAGTTCCCAGACCAATTCTGGCACCCTCCAAGAATTTCCAGACGTGTGCCGAAACCAATTTGACTCAATGGTATACCCTGAAACAACTTTTCAGTTTTACCGAAACTATTCCGGTGCTCTCTCTCCGGAACTTTTCCGCTGTCTCCGAAACTTTTCCGGTGACTTTCTCTCAGACTCCCTGTCTAGTATTCAGCAGATAGATGACCCTTAAGCGTGTGACCCTATAGGTTCGGTGAAGTATAGACATGACCGGAACACTTTCCGATCAATGATCAACATCGGAGCCGTGGACACCCATATTGACCCCTATACCCACACGAATGAATATTTGAGTGAACCTCCAGTTGCCGTGTGCTATTCCTGTTGCTTCGCGATATGTTACAAATACCCGAGGTGAGAATCATCGGCATCCCCGTGGATCAACACTTGTCCACAATGCCAGTTACCTCGTTACCGGTTTTGTTCTCTTTTCTCGTTTTCGTGTTCCGGCATCCCTGTGATCAAATCACAATGTGTCTGGCCAGACGATGGTGGATACCGTAACACCGAGAGGGCCCAGAGATATCTCTCCATCGTCGGAGGAGCAAATCCTAATCTTGAGCTATCAACTTACTTGACATACTTTTCCATGAACCCGTAAGCCGCCGTAATAGCCACCCATTTACGGATGACGTTTAACAAACCCCAAAATTCATGAAGCAAGCATGAAGAAACTCGATACTCTCATGGTCTAAGGAATTATGCAAACATTAACTTTCTCTGTGTTATTAACCAATAACTTGTGACGAATGAATCTCATAGCATAACATCAATTCGAGTCGATTCAACACAAGTGTTCTCCTAACATTGTGCCCTCGAAGTTGCCAGCATAGTCATGCCCATGATCAGGAAAACAGAACCATCATGCAACACTTGAGCTAGTCTTAGAGGCCAGATTAGGAATACATTTTACCGTTTATTATTCCACACGTGCATATGAGTCTTCCTCCGAGCCTCGTGGTTATTGCAGACTCGAGAACCATAGCAGTTATAGCATGGAATATAAACTTAACTACAAACATGGAGATAAATAATAACATTTATTATTGCCTCTAGGGCATATCTCCTACATAACCATCTTAATCAGAAAACACATATATCGTAACAAAATTGAAGGAATTGATTCGGGGAGGGAGAAGGAAAGATCGAGCTTAGGGCATTGGGGTTGCAGGGGCTGGATCTCGTAGGTAGGAGAAGTAGGAGGTGGGGGGACCAGTGCTCATTGTCGTCGGGGCAATGAAGAGCGAAGCACTAGGTGAGGGGGACTAGAGCAAGCAGCTGGGGGAGGCTAGAGCTAGCGACCAGTGAGGGGAGGAGGTTGATGGTGGCCAAAAGGGAGATAATGAGGTGGAGCAGGGGGAATGGAAGACTACAGAGAACGATGGGGTCATTGTGAGGCTTGGGGACTTAGTGAAACGACATGTAGATTCCTAACCGAGTTTAGGTATTGATGACAGATAATTAATGAAACTAATGAGGTCGACAAGTGTATGAATAGGTTTTAGACCCAGGTGTGAAGTTGTTGAGCATTGGTGTCCCACCAAAAAAGTGAAGAAAAAAACTCAAGCATGCTTTAAGAGAGGTTATTTTATACTCCCTCCGTTTCAGAATATAAGATGCATCAATTTTTGTGCGAGTCAAACATTTGTATGTTTGATCAAGATTATAGAATAAAATATCAACATCTGAAATACCTAATATATAAAATATCATAATACTTTTCATGATGGACCAAATGATGCAAATTTGATATTGTAGATATTGGTTTTTTCCCCTAAAAACTTGATCAAACATGCGAAGTTTTGACTTTTCAAAAAACTAATGCACCTTATATTAGGAAATGGAGGGAGTAGTCTTTAATTTGGTTTTATTAAGTTTAGAATTCCGTCACTATTAAGAGGGGGCGTGGTTGACGAAGTGCTGGCTACACCATATAGTCTTCCCATGCACCAAAGAAACAATAGGCTGAAAAGCCAGAAAAAACCATGTGTCCTCCCCGTCCAGTCGTTTTCTGTTGATGATACTTTCATGACGTATTTTTGCTAGATTTTTCTTTGGTTCAGGAAATGTCCTTTTCTTCATATTCTTCTCCTACTTCCACCCCCACCAGGGTTTTCCGGTCCTCTTCTGATGCAAGTCTATTAAAGCAAAGGACCAGAGATAAATATAGCAAAGATGTTTGACTATGCATAATAAATGAGTAAATCATCTTATGAAATAGTGATGGAAAATGCATGTATCATCCTTGCCATAGGGTCAAGGTTGTCGGTGACCTACCAACACATCACACCTGCGACCTATTGTTGTAGACAAGTTGCCGCATTGGGCGGTTGCCCTTTCCAACACAGATCATGAGCCCATCAGCGCCCCTACCCAAAGAGGTCGTCACTGGTGCCATCTTCTCTTCATTGTCGGTGTGGAGAAGGGCAGGAGCCCCGATCTAGAAGCTGCGAAGCCAGATTTGGAAGAAAAAAAATCTCTTTGTTTTTCATAGTGTGGCTTATAACTTTCTAGAAATTATGATTCTAATTTCCATGGAAGTCCAAATCTGGAAAATTAGGATCCGTTGAAACTTTTATGTTCATTTTTTGTAAGTTTACGTGGATTTTTTTTGGAAGGTCACCAACCGAGGAACGTAGTTGTTTGTTGCTGGAATTCAGATTTATTGCAAGTTTTGTCGAAATTTCTGAAAGTTTGTTTGGATTTTTTAAAGGTTGTTTAGAGTTTATTTGTTTTGAATTTTTTTCTAGAAACCATGGAAATTTCTGAAAGTTTATTTGGAATATTTTTAATACTTGTTTAGATTATTCTGAGAAATTTCTAAAATTCTAATTGATTTACTTGAAAGCATGCAAAGAGAAAGTATGACATCACTACAATAGCTATCCGAGAGTGGCCACTAAGGCTATTCCTGGGCGGGTGACCGCCATATACCATTACTCAACATAGTGTATTTTACATAGTTTTCAAAAACATGATATTGCGATTTTTTTTGAGAAATACCTATAATTTTATTCATACTTATAACAATTACAGGTACACTGATTTGTAACTAAAATCTAAGCAAATACAAAGTAACTCCTATGACAAAGAATTACAATGAAATCTCTTGAAAACACTTCTTCGCGGTATCAATCTCTGTTGAAGAAATACTCCAAAGACTTCGGTAAAGAGGCTGTAATTGGATTGGAACAACAGTGTTGTCACTCTTTCACCCGCACGAACATTACCAATAATGGTTTTTGAAAGCGCCTTGAGTCGCCCATCCAAAAAGATGAGGAGCCTTGATCGATGAACGTACTTGGACCGGGGATGATCCCCTAGAAATGCAGGCCATCGGAATTAAAGCGAACACGCAGAAAGAATAGGTTTTTTTTTTTTTGAGATCCCGCAGAAAGAATAGGTGGGCCCCAATGGATCGCTCCAGAGGGTTTGGTGGCTCAGCTCGTGGGCCGCATTTGGTTGTGCTCTACCCCTTCGAAACTCGCACAAAGCCCGTTTCACGGCCCGACGGCATCATCTGCTCTCTGTAGTCCCACTCCCGACTTCGGATTCTCGGAGCGATCTCAAAAAAAAAAAAAAAAAAAAAAAACTCCCGACTTCGGATTCTCGGACTGTAGTAGACCACTCTGCACCATACAGGCAGGGAAGGCCATGCCGTGCTGTTCCTTTTTTCTTTTTCTTTGAGGAATTGCGCTATGTTGTTTTGTATTGGTGCTGCCCATCGAAGTGTTCAGTGTCCATTCTCGGAATTATCCGTGCACAAGTGCTGCCAGCCATCGGAAGCGGACACCGGATCATAGACTACTACGTAGCTCGTCGGGAGGGGCGACGTGAATCGACCGCTTTCCGTTTGGCCACCCTGCATTGGGAATTTGCCGCCGCGTGAGGCCAGACGGAGCCGTCCAAGCAGAGCCGCGCCAAGGCGCCTCCTGAGGTCAAACTCAAAGGTCGTCGTGCCCAGCTCCCATAGGCCTCCAGATTTGGTTAATTCTGGTCACTCAATTTGGTGCGTTAGATAGATAAGGTGGCGTTTGATTCGACCGTGGTTTGGCAAGCAAGCGCGCGTGCAGCGGGCGTGGGGGCGCCGCATCGAGATCGGGGTACGATCGGTGGATGTTGGGGAAGACAAGGGAGAACGGACACGGAGATGCAAGGCGAGGCCGGACAGCGAGAAGGCCTCACGCTGAGGACCAACTCCCAGGTTGTTGTGCGCGCGGGCATAAAAGAATCGGCGGTGATCAGATTGAGGAGCTCGAATCTGTTTTGGACGAACGAGTCAGGACAATCTATGTCTTACTGACTTGTTCCATGCATGACCATCTACAAATGAACTTAGGAAAATGCATTCTTTTGTCAGATATTATACGTGTAGTTCAGAATGCCCCTATAGGTACTCCTGCGCGCGACATCTATATCTACCTGTGCATTATTAGTAGTACTACACTTGCTATGATCAGTAGCAGTATTTTGTGGAAGTAAAAAGTGTCGTGTCATGTCCCGCGTGGGGTGGATCTATCATGTTTCAGGGTACGTAACCACACCGGCCAGCCATGATGGTTATTAACCTCACTCGATTAATCTCCACAAATACCAATTAGCTTGGCCTTTCTATGATGTTTTGTCGGGGCAAAGCAACAAAACAGTATTATCGCAGCAAAGAAAGTCACGAAACAGTAATCCTAAAATCGTAGGATACTGAGTCACGTACCGACCAAATACAGCATGACAGCAAATGAATCATCCAGACCAACGATAATTAGCCCCAAACCATGCAACTTTACCCTCCTCGAGCCAGCCCATCCATGCACACTTTGAAGTGAACACATACTCCACGCACACCTGGGCATGATGAGATGGATCTCCGCATGCATGCATGCACCCTCGTCAATCACTTTTGCCACGAAAAGACGCATGCACGTAGACGGACGCGATCGAGAGGAGGAGGCCAATCATGTCCGCTTCCCTTCGTCCGTCCAATCCAATCGAGTCGTCACGCGAGAAAGGGTTACGAGACTACTCCCTTAAACTAATCCCGGCTGAGTAGCTACTGCTATCTGTGGCATAGCGGTGGACCACGGCTGGTCAGTCGATCTCCCAAAGCTATAGCCGAAGGGCCGAAAGATCGGAGGCGAGGCGAGGGTCGAGACCGGCTGGATCGATCGCCTCGGGAATTGGCTCCCACGCAGCACAGCACGGGTTTCCCGTGCACGGCGCGCTCGGGAACGCCCAAAGGCCGGAAAGCCGGCAGTGCCGGCCGCGGCCGGGCGCCACGACCGACGCCAGCTGCGACCGCAATCTGCATGCATGCAACGGCAACGGGCTCCCGATCGATCATCGATCTCTCGCTCACACACACCAATCCGGTGCGCCGGTGCGAGCCATTATTCAAGCGGCAAAGCAAAGGGAACGAGCTGGCCTTGCCGCCGCTTTCCGGAGCGGCCGCTCGCGGTCTCGTTCCGGTTGCCCGGCCCTGCCGCGGCCGGGCAGTGTGGCCGGATCATTGGTATCTGCTGGAGGACGCCCCAAAAGTGTGACACCTTCCTCAACTTTCCATGAGCTCTTCAGAAAAGTTCTGGCTTCCGCGGACTTAACGGGAGTACTACTACGTACTGGCTGCTTAGCTTATAAATGGAAAATGTAAAAAGCTTAATTAGTTTGGCTGATGAGAGTGCGCGCATGCAAAGCAGACAGGAATTCAGCCGAATCGAGTGCCATGCACGTACGGTGCTTGCGTTTTGCATCAACTCGTATGCACATGTCTTCACGCATGATTGGGCGTGTCTAGCTAGTTGGTGCGGTTTGTGATTGACAACTTGGACACACAAGTCGATCTGTCCTCACGGGAGAAAAAAACACTAAGAATGGAACTGAAGTAGCGCGCCAATTCATGCTGCAAGTGGAGGTGGGATTAAGTGGGACTAACTAATCCATCCCACTTAAATTACATTAATGGGCTTCCATTGGAATGAGAAAATAATAGTCGGGCTAGCCCATTTATCCCGTTGGGAGCCCACCTTGCCCGCTAAGCTAGAGAACCCCGGTGCCGCAGCGTGCTCCCGCCGCCGCGCCCTGCTTCTCCTCCTCAAGGAGTAGTATGCAGCTTCTTGGCCATGGTCTCAACCGGAAAACCACTAGAAAAAACGGGATCGATCGGATCCGGAACGAAGTACGAGATCTTCTTCCGTAATACTGGAACGGACTCCTCAAATCGCTCTGTTTCAAGAGGACGTGTCCCACGATGATGGCGGCGTCGGGAGGCTCGTCCCGAGGGCGCACATGGCCGGACCTCCAGCCGGAGATGGTGGGCGTCGTGCTCTCGCGTCCGCCTCGCCGCCGTCTGCTGCCCATGGCGCTCCAACGCGCGGCTGCTGCGTCTACTTCCCCTGCTACTCCCGTGAATCACCCTCTGCCTCATCGCTGCTCAGTTCACACAGCTCAACATCTACGAAGTGGGCGGAGCGAAGGATCAAACGTTGTTGCTCTTCTTTGCTGCTCGGTACTGCTCCTTAGTTAACTGCTCTACTTTGTTAAGTGGGATCCCACTTATTCCCATTTAATCCATATTAGTTTTGGTGGGATGCCCACTTTTTCAACACCAAATTGTATTGTGACAAGGTGGATTGTGGTGGGACTCCCACCTACAGTCCCACCTGCAGTCTGAGCGCCAATGCTGTTCGCCAGTACAGGACGAACCAAACGAGTGGGAGCTTTACTGTTTGACTAGTAGAGCAGAGAAGCCCGGCCTACGCAGCATGTTACCGCCCTGACATCTCTTTTAAATTTCATGCCTGATCACGTTCACGCATTGAAATTGGCAAGCATGTACAACTGACAGGTTTGACTGCAAACACACACATATAGCTAATCTCCACGCCCGCAGCTACCAATAATTAACTAACGTGCGTGTGGTATAATAATGGAGTAAACAGTTTAAAAAAGAACTAAAATTGGGAAATCTGGCATCGATCTGTCTTGGTGGTAGGTGTACTTAATTTGCTATGACAACAAAAATGCAAATCTGTTTTGTTGCCGTTTAACTTGTTCAGGAGTGAGCTAGTCAAGAAACCTACGCCTTATGTATTGAATTCACAGGCCGGCACTTCGATTGGGTTACACTAGCTAGATCAATGAACGGACTCCAAAACTAGATTGTCCATGCACCACGGGCCTGGTCCTCACCACGTACGATTCCCGTCGACGAGTCACGAGTCACGACCCATGCAAGGAGCCAGAGATCTCCATGGAATAATGAACCCCAAATCAGCTGCATTATTGTAATCTTCAACTCGGCAAACAGGTGCTCGTCTAAGACATGATGCTACGCGACACGATGGCGCTTAGATCTGCATGCATGGGCGACCAGGGCCTCATTGTTAATTGGGGCCTTAAGGATTTCGGGCACGGCGCACGACACGAGCTACTACCAGTAGCGTTTTGCAAGCAGTGGCAGCTTTTGCGCATGTCTCCCTCCATCCCCTTGCTCGAGGAAAACAAAAGGAAAGAAACTGCGCACTGAGAGAGTGAGACGTTCGGATCCGCTACTGCCACTGCCACGACCACCGCCTCGGCCCTGCCCGGCGCTGCCCAATTATATAAGTGCCCCCTCAGCGCATCTATTGATTTCAGCATCGCTTCTGACCAGAAGAAGATCCCGGAAGAAACAAGATCGGTAGTACCAGAGACTAGCTAGCTAGCACAACAAAGTGGAAGTCAGTAGAGAGCTGCTCGATCGATCGTGTATGCACCGAGGTGATCGAGCGAAGTGCCTAGCTCAATCTAGCATAGTGTCAATGGAGGCGCTGAGCGGGCGGGTGGGAGTGAAGTGCGGGCGGTGGAACCCGACGGCGGAGCAGGTGAAGGTGCTGACGGAGCTGTTCCGGGCGGGGCTGAGGACGCCGAGCACGGAGCAGATCCAGCGGATCTCCACCCACCTCAGCGCCTTCGGCAAGGTGGAGAGCAAGAACGTCTTCTACTGGTTCCAGAACCACAAGGCCCGGGAGCGCCACCACCACAAGAAGCGCCGCCGCGTCGCCTCCTGCTCCCCCGACAACAGCAGCAACGAGGAAGAGACCAGCCGTGCCGCCAACCGCAACGCCGAGCCCGCGGACCTCCTGCTCCAGCCTCCCAAGAGCAAGCGGGAGGCCAGAAGCTACAACCACCACCCCCGGATCATGACATGTAAGCTTTCACGTCCTTGTTCATACAAAATCATACATAGAGCTTGATTTGTTCCTAATGGAGCAGTGTCCTTAGATCATCGGGCCGGTGCTGATCCATTTCGTGCGTGCATGCAGGCTATGTGAGGGAGGTGGCGGAGCAGGAGGAGGCGACGACGTGGGAGCGGGCGACGAGGGAGGTGGAGACGCTGGAGCTGTTCCCGCTCAAAGCAGCCTACGACCTGGAGCTGGAGGCGGACAGGTTCAGCCGGTACGTGAGGGGCGGCGAGCAGCAGTGCAGGGAGATCTCCTTCTTCGACGTGGCCACCGGACGGGATCCGCCGCTGGAGCTCAGGCTCTGCAGCTTCGATCGGTATCTAGTCTAGATCAACGACGCACGCACGCATGCATGCATGTAGCTGCTTGTATCACCTGTCTACCTGATCAAGTGACCATGGATGTCACACACGCACGCATCATTGCCTAGTTCTCGATTCTAGATATCCACATCAAAAGCTGTAGGAGAAGGGATACGGCATGTGTTGTAGTTAGACGAGAGAGGCACGACCGTAGCGTACGTAGTTGCAGGCAGAATCTGAGAGGATCAGAAAAGAGCTCGCAGAGATTTCCACACCCCCTTTCCCTTGGTATTTTCATCATGAGATGTACCGTTTCTTTTGTTCTTCCTGCCTTCCGGCCTGTTGCATTGCAATGGTCTACTTCGTACTATAATTAACCTGGCTGAAAACTGATGCTATATGACATAGTATAATTACTACTCCCTCCGTCCTAAAATAAGTGTCATGGTTTTAGTTTAAATAAGTTCAAATTTGAACTAAAACCACGACACTTATTTTGGGACGGGGAGTACATTACACGTATGAAATCTGCAGTCAAAGTCTTGCCCTAGGAGACCGTCGAAATCTACAGTCAAAATCTATACATGTCAATGTTTTTTTAACTTAGTTGCAACTGTAAAAACTCAAGGCGTTAGGTGAGAAGATGCATGCAGTATGAACAGATGATTTGACACAGTACATGGAATTCGAAATGTCGTCCTTCCTATATATATAAGCCCCACCTAGTGTGTACTACCCGTTAGACTGTCGTGCCGGGGGTACGTACGTCTTGTCCCTGGCCTTTTCAAGAAAAGGATTCTGACTTGCTCAGTGCATGTGGTAGTCAACTGTGTATGCTTCGCTCTAGGAAACTGCTGGGCGATGAGCCTTCCCGCTTTGGAGGCTTGCCGTTGGTGTTGGACCCAGAGTTTCAAAGTTTGCAGCTAACTTTCCGGCCATCGGGTACATCTTGTTTGTTGACTTTCACACGCTGAGTAGTGTGGATCGAGAATCGGCCCACTGGACGCACATCGTGTGACAAAGATTCAGTTTGCCTGCCTGCAGAATCACTGCATACATTCTGCAGAATGTCAGGTTTAGTTGGTGTTCAAGGCACAAGCTAGCAGAAATGTGGTTTAGCTCTCCGTTCCCACAGTATATCAGCAAATGAGCAAAGATCCGTAGAGTTCCACAAATGAAAAATGAGGAATGCTGTTAGTCTTCATGTTACAGAAAAAAATTTAGAAGTACAGAAATAAATCTCTATATTATATTACTTAAAAAAACGTAAGTTCCCATTTGACATCTCCTTCGTCCAACCTTATTATATACGCCCCCTCTTTCCTTCTCTTTGATTTTTTTCCTCTCGTCTCCTATTTTTCTCCCATCAATTTTCCCTAAAATGGAATCAACTGTCCCACATGTTATTAATTACCAAAATAAAAAATATTTTTTTTGGTAAGTCAATAAATTATTACCAAATAAGTGCTTAACAATAAGATGGCAGATAAATCATGGTGATTGCATACAACAACTTGCTAAGATTTTACGGCATCAATGTAATAATAAACGTACAGTCACGGGTTATATCTACTAGAATATTTATACCCGCGTTGCAACGCACGAGCAATTATCTAGTTTAATGAAAAATATTGTATGAATGAAGTGTAGAAAAGCGCTACACCTCAGGAAAAGCAAACATGAGCTAGAGAAGCTCACGAACCCCTTACTTCGCTACTGAATAATTTTGGTGGAGCATACATTGACAGAGGCATTAGGGTGAGTGTCCATGCACCTTGGCTTAACCATCTATTATTTGCTGACGATAGCTTGATTTTTCTCGGTGCAAAAACCCAAAGTGTAGACAGACACAATGAAATTATTCGGATTTATGCTGATTGTTCTAGGAAGCAGTTAACCGAGGGAAGAGTTCTATACTATATTTCAGTGCCAACACGTCACAACCCCGACGCAGACTCTAAAACAGTCTCTCGGTATTACCGTTGAAGCGTTTCAGAATGCTATTTGGGGCTACCGACTGCTATTGACAGAATTACAAGTGGTACTTTTGACCATATTGTGGATAGATGTCGCGGCAAAATGCAATGATGGTTAGAAAGGAACTTGGCTTGCGGCGGGAGGGAGGTTCTTCTTACAAAGAAGGTGTGCAAGAGTGTTACGTCATGCATGCCAAATATTTGTGGGGAAGCTTTATTGGTAAGCGTACCCTCCATTGGCTTTCGTGTGACAAGCTTGCGACACTAAAAGTTAAGGGCGGAATGGGTTTTTGAGATCAGCACTTCTTCAATCTTGATGCTTGGAAAACATGGTTGGCGCTTTCTCACCAAGCCAGAGCCACTGTGTGCGAGGGTGTTGAAAGAAAAATATTACCCTCACACAGACTTCCTCCATGCAACAGCTCCATCTCGATTCTCGGCGACCTGGAAGGCCATTGTTGCTGGGTGGGAGGCTCTGGATGTGGGCCTCATCCGCCGGGTAGGTGATGGTGATGGGTCTACCATATGTACATGGACGGATAGCTAGATTCCAAATACTTCTTCCCTGAAGCCGATGGGGCGAACTGGCACGACTCCATTGGACAAAGTTTCGGACCTTATTGACAGCTCCACAGGAAACTGGAATATGGATGTTGTACGTGCCAATTACTTGCAACCGGATGTGGAGGCAATCTTCAACATACCTCTAAATCCTATCGGTGGTGAAGATTCTTTGGCTTGGGCTTTGGAGAAGTCGGGCGTCTACTCTATAAAATCCGTGTATCGCTCTCTGGTGACACGTAACGAGCTTCATTCTCTACAGAAGGGATGATTACAGAAACTTCATCATCAAATAAACAGTTGTGGACTGCTTTGTGGAAACTTAACGTGATTCCAAAGGTTCGAGTCTTTTGGTGGGTACTTCGAGGTATTCTCCCTGATTCGGTCAACTTGCAATATAGACACATCAAGATTCAAGCAACTTGGTTTGTGTGACAATGGACGAGGACATGCTACATCCGTTAGTCAGTTGTACTCATGCAAAGAAAATTAGGATTACAACTAGGGATCGGTTTCAGCTTCATCTCCCTCGGTTGCATCCAAACACATGGGCTCCTGACATCTTGCTAGATCATACGTTCATTGAAGATGAGAGATGCAAGATCATCACTATTATGCACACTATATGGTCGTCGGGCAACCGCTGGACACACGAATGAGAGCGATATGACCCAGCGCAGGCTATCAGACGAGTTAATGAGACTCTGGCAATTTTGGAACTACCATCTTCTCGTAAAAAGTTGGTAGCCAACCATAACTAGAGACCGCCCGAACGAGAGTGGGTTACTATCAACACTGATGGGGCGTTGAATGTTGATGACATGAAGGGAAGGGCGGGAGTAGGGGCTCGATCACACCTAGCATTCCTTGGAGCTTGGAACAAACCATTACAAGGTGTGTCAGACCCGTTCACAACTAAATTATTAGCTCTTCGTGAAGGCATGATCTTCACTCAACTTCGTGGTTATTCACATGTGATAATGGAGGTTGACTGCTTGGAGTTAGTCAATCCATGAAAGTCATGCAACAATTCACGGTCGATTACAGTGCCTATCTTGAAGGAATTAGAGGAGATCGGAGCGAGTTTTGCTTCTCCCTCGGTTACTCATGTCGGTAGGGATGCTAATGTCCCAACCCATCAGTGTGCTCGTTTTGCTTGTACACATGATGGTACTGAGAGCTGGCTTGATGTAAGCCCTGAGTTTCTTATTTCTTTCCTACGGGCTGATTGTAACCATATGTTAGTTCGTTAATAAAGCTCCCAATTTGATGCAAAAAAAAGCTCACGAACCCCTTAAAATGGCCACAACAGTAGGCCACTCGACAAGCAGAGGAGGGAGCCTCCTTGGGATCAAAAGGGATATTATATAGCCCAACATCCACATGCATCGCCGCCACATCTAAGCTCCTATCAGCGGCCCATTACGAAATAAGGCATCCCACCAAAGGCAAACTAAAAGGGCATTTCCTATATGACGTTCCATCCACGAGACCTCCTGTTCCACAGGAGCTATTTCTCGCCCATTGCAAGATGTAAGTAGGTTTCACCTTTGGCACGACGCTATTGGAACGACACAGTACTGTATCAACCATGCTTTTCTATGGTTTTGTTTATCGGCTTTTCGTTGTTTTTGGATTGGTTTTCTTTGGGTTATCTTCGGTTGTTATCTAGTTTTCTTCATTTTTCCTTATTATTTTACATTTTTCCTTTTCGGTTTCCTTTTGTTTTCCTATTTCCTTTTCCTTTCTTGATTTTCTTTCTTCGATTTTCACCAGTTTTCTTCAGTATTTTATTTTATTTTCCCTTTCAATGTTTTATTTTTTTTCAAAACATGTCTAATTTAATCATACACATGATACATTTTTCGTATACATCAAGGATCTTTTTACATGTTTAAAAAGAAATATTCAAATACATGATTAACATTTTCTCAAATATATGTTTTGTTGCCTGCATTTTTCTTACACATTGCACATTTTTGGTATACATCTAAAAGATTTTTATACACATTTAAATTTTTCTAAATACATGATTGACATTGTTTAATACATATTTTTGAACCATTTTATAATACATGCTAAACATTTTTCAAATACACATTGAAATATTATTGATATGAACATGTTTTTAAGCTATGCAAATTTTTTTATGTTGTATAAATATTTTAAAATGTCACAATCACATTTTTAAGACGTATGAGCATTTTTAAAATTTAACATACTTTTTTTTGAATGGCAGAAAGCATTTCAAATTACACAAACATTTTTTCTTACATTGTATAACATTCTCAAAGTATCACACACATTTTTTAAACACGTATATAATTTTTAATTGTCACATACAATTTTTTAATGGTACAAATACTTTCTACAAGTTGAGCGAACATTTCTTTACACTGCATGAAAAAAATTAATGTGCAACGAACACTTTTAAAAAACATAATATATGTATTTAGTATTTTATAAAATATAAAGAAAAGTAAAAAATAAAAAGTACATGTGCATGGTGTCTGCTTAACAAAGCCACATGACTACTGGGCCGGCCCACTAATAGCTCCTTGTAGGCAAGCGGAGCTAATGTCTCACATAAAGCGAGACATTTTCAGCCCCGTATGTTTTGTGCTTAGCGCGTGGAACGTTGGGCAAATCCTAAACGGCGCCTTAAGCGCTGGTTTCTTCTATTTCCGCACCCCTCCTACGCACTGGGCCGGCCCATCTTCCTTTTTTCTGTTTTAGAACGCAAAAAACTGTTCACGTGGCGTGATTCGAATCGGCGAATCCTGGTTCTACATATGCTCCAGTAACCACCCAGCCAAGTCACCTATTGTGTTTACTTACAGCTTTCTACTTCGTTTCTTTTTTCTTTTTTCTTGTAACGGTTTCATTCGGTTTCTTTTTTTTCTTTTTTCTTGGAATGGTTTTGTTTGTTTTTTCCTTTTTCCTTTTTCACATTTTTCTTTTTCTTTCTTTTTTCATTTCTATTTTTTGTTTTATTTTCTCTTCAATAAATACATGAACTTTTTTGAATATGTGAACTTTTTCTCAAAATTAATGATTTTTTTCAAATCCATAAACTTTATTTAAATCAATGAATTTTTCTACGAATTTGTGAACTTTTTTTCAAAATCGATGAACTTTTGTTCAAATTTGTGAACTGTTTTTCTAGTTCAATGAGCTTTCTTAAAACTCAATGAACCTTTTCTAAAATTGGCAAAAAAAATCAAGATTGATGAACTTTTTTTAAAATTTGATGAAAAATGTTGATGAAGTTTTCCAAATTGTGAACTTTTTAAAAAAATTGATGATTTTTTTTCAAAATCGAAGAATTCTTCTGAAAAATTCATGAACGTGTTTTCAAAAAATCAATGAACAATTTGAGTCCACAAATTTTTTTCAAAATTTTAATCTTTTTTCAAAATCATGAAACTTGTTCGGAATTTGTGAAAAATAAATCCAGGTCCACGATTTTTAGAAGTCAACTGGTCAATGATTAATGGGTCAGCAGTTGACCAGTGCAAACAAAAACTCCTGCGTGACCCACGGCAGCGGCTGCATGACGTAGCGAACGACTGCATGACCGAGCGAGCGACCAACAACGCTTGTTGGGCCGGCTCACGGTCACGGCTACGTGAGCGCCAGGTTCTAGAACTGGCGCTCAGCGCCGTATAGGAGCTCGCGGAACGTTGAGACCGCCGCGATCGAGGCCCCCTATGTCTCGCTTATAGGGAGACATAGGGATGCCTCGCTCATGGCGAGAGCAACATGGGCCGATCCAGGCGCGCTGGAGGCTTTGTTTTTTTAATCCTTTTTCACGTTTTTTCTTTTCATTTTTTGCTTTAGTTTTCTTTGTTTATACTTGCAAATATTCAAACAAATATATTACAAAAACACTTTACATGAAGCATTGAAAAACATATTTACCAAGCATTTGAAAAATTGTTAAACAAGTATTTGAAAATTGTTAAATGTGAATAGAATTTTTTTTACCATTATTAATAAAATTAATATTTTATTTGAAAAATATTAATCAGGCATTAGAAAAAATATTAAACAAGTATATGAAAAAAGTTAATCAAGCATTAGAAAAATGTTTAATATATAGAAAAAATGTTGACCCTGTAATAAAAAAATGTTAATCTTATATTTAAAAAATGTTAATCAAGCATTTGAAAAAAAATGTGCATATAAAAAATTGTTGACAATGTATTAAAAAAGGTTAATCTTGTATTTAAAAATGTTAAGCAAACATTTTAAGAAATATTAATTATTTATATCAAAATGTTAATCTTGTATTTGAATAATGTTAAACATGTCTTAGAAAAATGTATTAGATATATACCAAAAAGGTACAATATGTATGGGAAAAAGTAGAAATAAAAATATAAGATCTCAAAAAATGTTAATCAAATTAAAAAATGTTAACAATGTATATGAAAAATATTTCAGATGTCTACTAAAAATATTTCAGATGTCTACTAAAAATGTTGTTTGTGTTGAACCAAAAAGAAACCGACAAAACAAATAAAATTGAAGAAAACACAATAAAAACCAAAAATAAAACAAAACAAAGAAAATGCAAAACCCAAAGAAACCAAATCAAAATAATGAAAACAAAGAAACCCCGAGAAAGAAACAAAGAAAACAAAGCAATCCGATGAAAACCAAGAAAAATAGAAAAACCAAAAAGAGAAAGAAAGAAAAGCAACAAAACAATACGAACCAAGAAATAAACAAATAAAAATGTAGAAAAACGAAAAACCAATGAAAACCGAGAACGAAACAAAGAAAAACGATTAAAAAGGCAAAGAAAACAGTAAAATAAAAAAATGTGAGGAACAACGAGAAAAAATGGACAAGAAAAAAAAAACGTGGGATGCGAGCGAACCAGAGAACTCATTCGATCGAACCAAACCCAGCGTAAGAAATAAAACAGACGAAAACGGGCCGGCCAGAGCTATAGTGCGTGGCGAAAGATTCAGGCGAGAAAGAAGAAACCTCGCACTACGCAAGCGTAGGCCCAGCGACTGAGACCGCCCTAATGCGCGTTATTGCCTAGGCCCAATAGCGTCGCTCGCCTCCATCCACTGTCCCCTCTGTCTCGCCTTCGGAAATCCCTATTCGACGCATTTTGCGTCCAACTGTCGCTGTTTCGCACAGAGGAGATCTAGCGATCGTTCCAGCTGGGCTGGCCCGTTTAAGTGTTTCAACGTCCCCTGTTTTAGGACCTTCTAGAGGTTGCCAGCCGGTTTTTTCTAATTTTGGGAAACTTCTAGAAGGTTCCAGAACCGGTTTTTCTTTTGTATTTTTTTTTGTTTTCCTTTTTTTTGCCTGTTTTTTTTTCTGTCTCTCCTTTTTCAATTTTCTGTTTATTTATCTTTGGTTTCTATTTTTCATTTCAATTTTTCATTTTCAATTTTAATTTTCTTTCTTCACATTTTTTTTAAAAAAATTAGAAATCGTTGTGTTTTATTGTTTTGTTCGTAAATCTGAAAAATGTCCAGGATTTTTAAAAATGTTGAGAATTTCAAAAAATGTTTCCATTATAAACAATTGTTCACGAATTTTTAAAAAAGTTCATGTTTCAACAATTGTTCGCAAAATGTCCATTTTTCAGGAGTTCAAAAAATGTTCACGTTTCAAAAATTGTTCGCAATTTTCAAAAAAAGATCTTTTTTCAAATTTTCTTCGGTATGTTTTTCTTTAAAATGTTCATAACTTTTTAAAAAATTGTTCAGAATTTCCAAAAATGTTCCTGCTTTCAAATATAGTTCACAAATTTTAAAAAAATGTTCATGTTTCCATTTTTGCAAGACTTTCAAAAATTGTTTGCAAATTTTTAAAAAATGTTCGTGTTTCAAAAAAAAAATTGTTTTCCAAAAATTGTTCGGAAGGTTATCTAAAAATTATTCGGAACTTCAAAAAATGTTCCCATTTTCAAAAATTGTTTACAAATAAAAATGTTCATGTTTCGATTTTTTTAGGAGTTTAAAAAATGTTCCCTTTTTAAAAATTGTTCACAAATTTCAAAAATGTTCTTTTTTTAAAATTTTCTTCGGTAGCTTCCAAAAATGTTCGCTTTTCCAAATTTCGTTTTGTAATTACAAAATATGTTCCCGTTTCAAAAAAAGTGTTCACGATTTTTGGAAAATGTTTTGCAACATTTAATGATTTGTGCTGCCTTAGAAAAAATTGCGTTCGTTATTTCCAAAAAAAATTGAATCTGCGATGTGTTTCGGTTCTTAAGAGTTTGTGTTGTTTTATAATCAGTAAATCTCGCTGGGTCAGCTGGTTGAATCGCCATCTCTATCTGGACTATATCCTGGGTTTGATACCCCGCGAGGGCACTCTTTTTGGAGCCAACGATCGCATCCTGTCACTTAAACGGCCCAGAAAGCCCGACAACTGGACGCTCTATGCGAAGCCCCAGCAACTTGATGCAAAGAGCGTCATATAGGACTTCCCATCGCCTTCAGCGAGAGGGGAGGAACCCCTTGCTGAAGGGGGGGCCTAGATGGGCCAACCCACCAGCACAGGAGGCCACAGCTTCCTTTTTCCGTTTTCTTACGTTTTCTATTTCATTTTTTGTTTTTGTTTTACTTTTGTTTATACTTTAAAATATTCTAAATGTATATATTATATAAAAACAATATATTGGAACAATTGAAAAATGTTGACAATTATTTGAAATATGTTAAACAAGTATTTGAAAACTGTTGAATAGGTATTTGAAAAATGTTGAAGAAGTATTTTAAAAAATGTTGATCATTTATATAAAAATGTTAATCAAGCATTTGAAAAACAAATGTTGAACAAGTATTTAAAAAATGTTGAACAAGTATTTTAAAAATATTGAACAAGTATTTGAATAATGTTGAACAAGTATTTGAAAATGTTTAATAAATATTAAAAATGTTGAACAAGTATTTTAAAATGTTGAACAGGTATTTGAAAATGTTGAACAAGTATTAAAAAATGTTAAACGAGTATTTGAAAAATGTTGAACATGTATTTAAAAAATGTTGAATAAGCAAAACAAAATAAAACGAGTAAAACAATTAAAACCGAAGAAACAAATAAAAAAGACAATGAAAAAACAAACAATGGAGAAGAAAAAAGAAAAAGAACCAAAAAGCGAAAAAGGAAAACAAAAAACCGAATAACATAGAAGAAAATGGAGAAAGAAAAGAAAAATAGGGTGCGCCCAGCTACTTTATGCCTCAAGTATGGCGCGCCCAGTTACTGTAACACAGGCTCAAGTGTAGCCTAGTGGTTACCAGCGCCGCGCAACGTCCTGGAGACCAGGGATCGAATCCCAGGTTCCCCTATTTTCTTCTTCGTTCTTCTAACACTGTCCGCCTTGAAAGCGCCGTGAAAGGGAGCTGGCGCCCACAGCAGTCCCTTGTGGGCTGGCCCACGAATGCGATGCGCACACGAATTCTATTTTATAGATAGCGCGGAAATACAACAAAAAATATGGTCTCTTCCAGGAATCGAACTCGCACCCTTGCACTAGTGAAAATGTTTAAATAACCACCGGAGCTACTTAGCGCTAGTGACTAAATTCATCGCGTACATCTTAAGACAAACTGTAGCCGCGGTATTTATTGCCATATTGTATGGTTTACTTTATAGCCTAGATTTTCGAATTACTTGAGTACATATTGGAAATACGTGATTTTTTTGAAAAAAGTGAACAACATTTGTAAGTTCTCAGATTTTAAAAAAAGTTCATGGACATGCAAAAAAGTTCGTCTATTAAAAAATCACGAAATTGAAAGAAGTTCATATATTAGAAAATTTCATCAATTTTAAAAACAAATTTTTTGATTTAAAAAAAGTTCATCAATTTTTTTGAAAATGTTCATTGATTTTGAAAAAAGTTCATAGATTTGATAAAAGTTCATCGAATTTGAAGAAAAGGTCATCAATAACAAAAAAAAGTTCATCGATAATGAAAAAAAGTTCACAAGTTTGAAGTTCATCAATAATGAAAAAAAGTTCACAAGTTTGATAAAAAAGTTCATCAATAATGAAAAAAAGTTCATCGATTTTGAAAAAAGTTCACCAATTTTGGAAAAAAATCATGAATTTGAAAAGTAGTTCATCGATTTTGAAAAAAAATCCATCGACATTGAAAAAAGTTCATTGATTTAGAAAAAAGTTCATCAAATTTGGAAAAATGTTCATCAATTTTATAAAAAAGTTCAGCGATTTCGAAAAAATGTTCATCGATTTTGAAAAAAAAATCATGAATTTGAATAAAAAGTTCACGCATTTAGCAAAAAGAAAATTAATGAGAAAAAAACTGAACGAAACAGTTCCCAGAAAAAAGAAAAAGAATAAAGTTCCGCGAACTATAGAGGATAAATGGGAAAAACGATGTGAGTCTGCATAGTCAATCGAGATGGCCTAGTGGTTAGTGTAGGGTAACGCAGCAGAAAACAAAAAATTTCCGACCTACGTACCAGCCCAGGATCACTATGGAGACTGCATACAAGGTTTGATCTTTTTCGTTACCGACTCGTAGCGCAGCGGAAGTAGAGTCGATGACGATCGGCGGTGCAGATCCCCGCAGCTAGGATTTTACAACCTCCCAACCGCGAGGATGTACTCCCTCGTCAGCTCACCGGACGGATCTCCGGGCAGCCCTTCGAGAGGCCTCGGGACAGTCCCTCGGATAGTTCCACCGGACGGATCCTCGGACAGCCCTCCGGGAGGCCTCTGGACAGTCTTTCGGATAGTGCCACCGGGCGGATCCTCGGATAGCCCTCCGGGAGGCCTCTGGACAGTCTTTCGGATAGTCCCACCGGACGGATCCTCGGACAGCCCTCCGGGAGGCCTCACGGACAGCCCTTCGGGAGGACCCCGGAAACTCGGACAGAAACTCGGACAGCCCTTCGGGAGGACCCTCGAACAGCCCCTCGGGCAAAAAGATCGAACCTACGACCTCTCTACGGGGTTGCACACATACGGTGTCATCTATCCGGCAGGGCTTCGCCGTCCAGAACTAGTTCCCACCGGAACCCAGACAGCCTTTCGGCTCTATGAAACTATTTCGCTGGGAGGGAGAGAGAAGCCAGAAATGTCATGGCACTTGTATGTGAGAAGGAGTGAGCTTTGGGCTGCCCCCTCCACCTCTATTTATAGGAGAAGGAGGGGTGGAGGGGCTGAAATTTCAGCCACATCCATCCATGTCATCTCCAAGATATTTTGGAGCAAAAGCCCAAAAAGGTGGCTTTCCAAAGAGTAATCCAAAAAGCACTTTCACTATTCACGACGACATATTTCAGCGTCCGTTCGAACTGAAAATATTCATGTGGGCTTAGGACATTTCCAGTACCCACTAAAATAATTTTCAACGCGATCCGAAACAATTCCGGTTTAGTGATTTTCATCTGCGAAAAGCATCTGAAGCGGTTCCGGCAGCTCCGGAACATTTCCGGTTTTCATCCCGGAAAATTCCAGAAAGTTTCCAGAACGATTCTGGCACCCTCCAAGAATTATCAGGCATGTGCCGAAACCATTTTGACTTTATGGTGTACTCCGAAACAACTTTTCGGTTTCATCGGAACTATTCCGATATCCTCTCCGGAACGTTTCCGTTTCGTCCGAAACTTTTTCGGTGATTTTCTCTCAGACTCCCCGTCTAGTATTCAGCAGATAGATGACCCTTAAGCGTGTGACCCTATAGGTTCGGTGAAGTATAGACATGACCCGGAACCCCTTCCGATCAATGATCAACATCGGAGCCGTGGACACCCATATTGACCCCTATACCCACACGAATGAATATTCGAGTGAACCTCCAGTTGTCGTGTGCTATTCCTGTTGCTTCGTGATATATTACAAATACCCGAGGTGAGACATGTTGGCATCCCCGCGGATCAACAACTTGTCCACTATGCCAGTTACCTCGTTACCGGTATTGTTCTCTTTTCTCGTTCCCGTGTTCCGGCATCCCCGTGATCAAATCACAAAGTGTCTGGCCAAACGATGATGGATACCGTAACACCGAAAGGGCCCAGAGATATCTCTCCATCGTCGGAGGAGCAAATCCCAATCTTGAGCTATCAAGTTACTTGACATACTTTTCCATGAACCCGTAAGCCGCCGTAATAGCCACCCATTTACGGATGACGTTTAACAAACCCCAAAGTTCATGAAGCAAGCATGAAGTAACTCGATACTCTCATGGTCTAAGGAATTATGCAAACGTTAACCATCTCTGTGTTATTAACCATTAACTTATGACGAATGAATCTCATAGCATAACATCAATTCGGGTCGATTCAACACAAATGTTATTCTAACATTGTGCCCTCAAAATTGCCGGCATAGCCATGCCCATGATCAGGAAAACAGGATCATCATGCAATACTTGAGCCAGTCTTAGAGGCCAGACTAGGAATACATTTTACCGTTTATTATTCCACACGTGCATATGAGTCTTCCTCCGAGCCTCGTGGTTATTGTAGACTCGAGAACCATAGCAGTTATAGCATGGAACATAAACCTAATTATGAACAGGGAGATAATCAATAACATATATTATTGCCTCTAGGGCATATCTCCTACAGACTCCCACTTGAACTAGAGCCAATAATCTAGTCAATGCTAATGCACTTTACACCTATGGCATACTGGTGTAAAATATGCTTCGCTTGTGGTATAGCCTGATGTCCAACGGATCTGACAACTTCAGCTCCGTGTGTAACTTTGCATATCCTCGCGTTTTCACGCTTTCACAAAATTCATATTTTGTGTGGACTTGGCTTTGCATATGTGTGAATCATTGGTCGAAACCTGATTCCTCAGACTGAGCTATGGAGCAACTATCTGCAATAGTGTCCCATAGACCAAAGCCATCTTGGAAGCATACTAAGTTCATGAATGAACTATATGATTCAACAACTTCTTTGTCGCTTCTTAAGCGTCAACATACTCAGCCTTTGTTATAGAATTCGCCACAGTATCTTGTTTGGAACAATTTCCAACTACCGTGCCACCATATTGTGTATTACACAAAACCCTTAACTTAAATCGAAAATTGCATGGAGCATTGATGAAGACTGTATCGATGTAATTACTTACAACGAGCACTTCATAATCTCTGCTTGCGAGAAAACATGTCATCACTACTACTCTAGTACTCAATGACATCTTTCACTGTTGTCCTATGATCAATACTTTGATCACTATGGTATCTATACTCGCAACAACTTTGGAGTATTGGACATATCTGGTTGATTTACATACCATGGAATACATGCTTAATCCAAACACAAGAGTGTGTGGAATCTCCATCATGTATTTTGCTCATCAGTGTTTTGAGACACCGAGTCTTGCAAAACTCTTTCCATGTGACTTCGGCAAGAATCACTCCTTGGCGTTTTTAAATGCTAAAAAGTTTTAGCATCTTGTCAATATGTATTCATAGCTTAGCCCTATTAGGTAAATCTATCTCCATAGATCACCATGCCTAATATTGAGGCTATTTAGCCTAAGCACTTCATCGAAAAACTATTTTCAAATGAAGTACTAATTCGTGTCAAGAAATTTATTTCCAATTAACAATGTGTCAAGTACACAAGGTTTTTAGAAATATTATCATGCTCCCACTTACTTTCTTGAATCACAAGCATCTTCGATACCCATTTGATGAAGTCAAACCCTTTTGACCATTCCATCAAAAACGAAGATTCCAACTCCACTTTGCTCTCTTCTGTCCATTGCTGGAACTCTGAAGTTTGCATACTTACTAGCATCCTCTGGATCGACAAATTACTTTGGACTGTATCACATACAAGTCCTAGGTTTCATTTCCATCAGATGGAAATCCTTTTGTCATCCATGTTTCATATCTCATGATTGAAATATGTATTAATTGCTAGTTCAACCCGAACCGACTTTAAGCATCGCTACAGTGAGACAATCTCATCGTAGTCAACTCCTAGAACTTGTTATTGCAACAAGTCGAGCTTTATGGATAAAACATTTTATCCGTATCAGTTTTTAGTTCCATAAATATTCGTTAGACTCTAAGTCTTCCGAAAGGTGTATCAAGATTTTAATCTTGAATCACTTATATGGAAACTATCTCGGATTGTATTGGCATTTAGCCAATTCTGGAGTCAGGGCCCATCAACGCTTCCTTGTGTATTGTAGGTATACTGTTGTCTAACAACAATATCTCGTTTGCGCACCTGATAGGTTTGCACGAGCTTTGCCTACGTGGTTCAGCTGCAAGTTCGACCGAAGTCCATACATTTTATTGTAGAGACTTCCGTATCAGTCGCAGTAGGAAACTCCGGAATCACTTCCAAGGTTCCTTTTCTTTGATCTGATGACGAAGATACTGTTTATCTCGTCGAGTTGCACAGTCCTCCCACTCACCTTTTGTAAGAACTATTCTCTTTAAAAGCATACCGTTTTGCGGCAAAATTCTTTGCCTCGGTATAGTGGTGGGGGAATACCCAATGACTTGGGATAACCTTACAAAGTAGCACTTGTCTGATTTGGAATAGGTTTGTAACCTTTTACACAAGCCCCATATTCCAAATGTTAAGAAAAGATATAACATGGTTGGGCGTACCATACCATGGCGTCATTTCAACAGACCCGATGGAGCTCTTTTCAGTGTAAAAGCCGCAGTCTCTAAAGCATTACTCTTTAAAAGGGATAATGGCAAATCTATTTATGTCATCTTTGATCTTACCATGTCATAAATGGTTCGATTACATCTTCACGGACTTTCCATTTGCAGTGGTGTTCCGGGAGGTGCAAGTTATGAAACCCCTTTCACAACTCATCAGACATTCGCTAAACTTGTAACTCAAATATTCCTTTCTGCAATCGAATTGTAGAAACATAATTTTCTTGTTACAATATTTTCTTCTTCATTTTGAAAACCTTTCGAATGATTTCAAAAGATCCAGACTTACATCTCATCAAGTAAATATCCATATATCTACTTGAGTCATTTCTGAAGATAGATAAATCCACTACTTGCAATAACATTTATTGGACTACACACATCATAATGTATGACCACCAACATGTTCTATGCTCGTTCCTTATGGCCTGTGAACGGTATTTCAGTCACTTCACTTTTCAGAGGAAAGTTGCAAGTGTCAGATGATTCAAAATCAAACGACTTCAAAATCCATCATAATGGAATTTTCCATGCGGGTTTCTCCAATGTGACCAAATGCAGTGCCACACTTGTGTGGTATTCTTTTAGTCTTGCGACATTTAGCGTCAGTGTTATGGATGTATCATATTTCCATCAATATTCATAACATACATCCCATCTAGGATGGAAGCATGTCCCTTCATGTTATTCATAATACTGAACAACAATTATTGTTTTTATGAACAACTCTTTTGCAACAAACATTGTGCAATGGGCTAGAGTGTATGAAACTCTAAAATGAATTATGAAAGTAAACACAGAGGTTATGTATTATTATCAATATTCATAACATACATCTCATTCATAATGAAAGTATGGCCCTCATGTTATTCATAACACCGAACATCAAAAGTTCTCTTATGAACAACCTTCTTGCAAGATACTTTATGCAAAGGGCTAGAGTGTGAAACTCTAAAATGAATTATGAAAATAAATACATAGGGAATACACCGATGGAAGGCATAGTAACATTTACTATGTTCCCTGCGTGTATCTAAACCTCATCCCTGGCTAGTCTTTCAGGCCATAGTAGTTCTTACATCGAGTTGCAACAGAATGCAATCGAGCGGGTATCTTTGTGATTAACTCACAATACCCAAGAATTAGTGATTAACATGTTTAACCATAATTCCCAAGAACTATATCTTTGACCAGCCTTCTATACATCAAAAACTTGTATGACATTCATACATGAGCTGGATATTCCAGTCTTCTTTCCTTTTGCCTTTATACTTCTAACAGTTTAACTTTTAGTATTTCTCCTACTCTCAGAAGAAGCATCCAACTTAAGAGTGGCGTTAGCCCCAGACTTCCTAGGCGTGAAAGTCTTACTAACACCCTTCGGACACTTCCTTTCTCTTTAAGTTGTTGTTTTATTCACCTTTCATCATATGACAGGCGTTCTCCTGGATCCCTCTCTTATCAGTCTAATGCATAGTAAACTCCTTTACTAACAGTTTGCAAACAAACATTGCTTTGGATATCTCATATCTTTTTGGCCTTTGTCTGTCTCTGAAAATGATTTTCAGATTCCATGAATATCACATAACTATCCAAACTTTCGAAGTTCGGGTCTCATGGAAGCAAACATATTGCACTTTGACTGAAAAGGAATTCTATCTTTTGGATTGAAGGACGAGAGTCACATGATCCATAGCATTAGCGGGAGAATACCGAAAGTATGCGATAGGAAAAAATCCTTCTCGGCACTCTAGAGGACAATCCTCACATTACGTTACCAACCGTAAAGTTTTAACCAGATATTTAACAGCTATTCAATTTTAATAGGGAAGGTGGAAACGCGAGCCATTATTCTACAACTATGATGCAAACCATACTTAGATAGTGTTCAAAATTAATTGCACCGAGAATTAAACAAGGTAATTCTACAGTGCGCTCCCACTCAAATCAATATCTCTCATAATTGATTGTGAGCGATTCAAGATCCAAATTACAATTCAACGCCAAGGATGTATCCATCTCAAGTGACGAGAATTGCAATCGGTAGGCCAACTTGCCAATCACATCTCTATGTGACTCTTGTTCATCTTTCGATGGGCGTGTTCCGAGCTCAAGACTTTCAAGCTAGAACGTCAAGACAACCAAGTGATCTCGCTGCGAGGTCTCAACTCACCCGCCTCACACATCCCTAATCGTTCGTACCCATGTATCCATGTGATACCCCGAAAAGTTAGGTGCCGTGACGGTGCTACACTTGGGAGAACACTAACTACTTGATATTTTTGTGAGAGATCACCCTAATAAAAGCGACTACCGCGCAATCAAAAGGGTGCATCATAAGGGATAAACATCTCAGGCAATTCATAATAGCATGATATGGTATAGCCCTTTCTAACGGAGAAGTCTTTCATTTCTTCGTCTTCGGCATTCGCGTTGGTGTTCACCTTCGCGAAGATTGCCACAACCTTGTTGATGCACCAGATAATATTGCTATCTCTATAGCTAATAAAATAAGTGCATTACATAAGGTTGACACGCAGGTCATTAAAGTGCAATCATATGGCTCCAGCCATCATGCCAAATCATGACACGCAGGTCATGTTAATTTTACATCATATAGTCATCTCATACATAATCAAATTAATATGAGCACTGCTATACCACATCATATGCACATGCAAACCATCCTGCAAAACCAAGTTAGACGCCTCTAATCGGTTCATGCAAAAACTTGTTTTACGTGGCTTCTAAGGTTTTGAAACAAACCGAAGCTACCAACGTCCATCTTCAAGCATGATAATCCAAGTCGCTAGATTAACATTGCGGGGTGTATGAAACACGAGATAATAAAATCTCGAGCCCCATACTAAACTTCGTCATACGCGTGACCCCCGTGCAGATCATATCTGCATTGCCCTTTCGTCTGCGAAACATCCATCTTTCTCAACTATGGTGGAACCCAAAGAACTGTTAGCACTTCGTTGATCTGTCAATCAGCATACTCAGGAGCAGCATGAAAGGATCGCGGATTGCCAGAACTTTGTGAGATTCCACCATGCCGTCAAGATCAGGACTACGCAAATTCCAGGGAAGCAACAAGAACATCGGGTAACAGATTTCATCTGCTACCCACACAAATAATTTTCAGCAATAAATCTCATCTACTACCTAATTATATTGTGCAACACCCATACATCTCTATGTATTCTAGATCGCAACCTGCATCTACGCATAGCACGGCTCTTGATGCCACTGTAGGGTAACGCAGCAGAAAACAAAAAATTTCCGACCTACGTACCAGCCCAGGATCACTATGGAGACTGCATACAAGGTTTGATCTTTTTCGTTACCGACTCGTAGCGCAGCGGAAGTAGAGTCGATGACGATCGGCGGTGCAGATCCCCGCAGCTAGGATTTTACAACCTCCCAACCGCGAGGATGTAGTCCCTCTTCAGCTCACCGGACGGATCTCCGGGCAGCCCTTCGAGAGGCCTCGGGACAGTCCCTCGGATAGTCCCACCGGACGGATCCTCGGACAGCCCTCCGGAAGGCCTCTGGACAGTCTTTCGGATAGTCCCACCGGACGGATCCTCGGACAGCCCTCCAGGAGGCCTCTGGACAGTCTTTCGGATAGTCCCACCGGACAGATCCTCGGACAGCCCTCCGGGAGGCCTCACGGACAGCCCTTCGGGAGGACCCCGGAAACTCGGACAGCCCTTCGGGAGGACCCTCGAACAGCCCCTCGGGCAAAAAGATCGAACCTACGACCTCTCTACGGGGTTGCACACATACGGTGTCACCTATCCGGCAGGGCTTCGCCGTCCAGAACTAGTTCCCACCGGAACCCAGACAGCCTTTCGGCTCTACGAAACTATTTCGCTGGGAGGGAGAGAGAAGCCAGAAATGTCATGGCACTTGTATGTGAGAAGGAGTGAGCTTTGGGCTGCCCCCTCCACCTCTATTTATAGGAGAAGGAGGGGTGGAGGGGCTGAAATTTCAGCCACATCCATCCATGTCATCTCCAAGATATTTTGGAGCAAAAGCCCAAAAAGGTGGCTTTCCAAAAAGTAATCCAAAAAGCACTTTCACTATTCACGACGACATATTTCAGCGTCCGTTCGAACTGAAAATATTCATGTGGGCTTAGAACATTTCCAGTACCCACTAAAATAATTTTCAACGCGATCCGAAACAATTCCGGTTTAGTGATTTTCATCTGCGAAAAGCATGTGAAGCGGTTCCGGCAGCTCCGGAACATTTCCGGTTTTCATCCCGGAAAATTCCAGAAAGTTTCCAGAACGATTCTGGCACCCTCCAAGAATTATCAGGCATGTGCCGAAACCATTTTGACTTTATGGTGTACTCCGAAACAACTTTTCGGTTTCACCGGAACTATTCCGATATCCTCTCCGGAACGTTTCCGTTTTGTCCGAAACTTTTTCGGTGATTTTCTCTCAGACTCCCCGTCTAGTATTCAGCAGATAGATGACCCTTAAGCGTGTGACCCTATAGGTTCGGTGAAGTATAGACATGACCCGGAACCCCTTCCGATCAATGATCAACATCGGAGCCGTGGACACCCATATTGACCCCTATACCCACACGAATGAATATTCGAGTGAACCTCCAGTTGTCGTGTGCTATTCCTGTTGCTTCGTGATATATTACAAATACCCGAGGTGAGACATGTTGGCATCCCCGCGGATCAACAACTTGTCCACTATGCCAGTTACCTCGTTACCGGTATTGTTCTCTTTTCTCGTTCCCGTGTTCCGGCATCCCCGTGATCAAATCACAAAGTGTCTGGCCAAACGATGATGGATACCGTAACACCGAAAGGGCCCAGAGATATCTCTCCATCGTCGGAGGAGCAAATCCCAATCTTGAGCTATCAAGTTACTTGACATACTTTTCCATGAACCCGTAAGCCGCCGTAATAGCCACCCATTTACGGATGACGTTTAACAAACCCCAAAGTTCATGAAGCAAGCATGAAGTAACTCGATACTCTCATGGTCTAAGGAATTATGCAAACGTTAACCATCTCTGTGTTATTAACCATTAACTTATGACGAATGAATCTCATAGCATAACATCAATTCGGGTCGATTCAACACAAATGTTATTCTAACATTGTGCCCTCAAAATTGCCGGCATAGCCATGCCCATGATCAGGAAAACAGGATCATCATGCAATACTTGAGCCAGTCTTAGAGGCCAGACTAGGAATACATTTTACCGTTTATTATTCCACACGTGCATATGAGTCTTCCTCCGAGCCTCGTGGTTATTGTAGACTCGAGAACCATAGCAGTTATAGCATGGAACATAAACCTAATTATGAACAGGGAGATAATCAATAACATATATTATTGCCTCTAGGGCATATCTCCTACAGTTAGTACGCTTTGCTCCGACTAAAGAGGTCTCTAGTTCTAACCCCGGTGGTTGCATCTTTTTTTTGAATATTTTAACAGGAAAGAAAGAAATAGTTAAACGGGCCGGCCCAGCTCGCAGGAGGGGTGTGTGCTTCAGGCATCCATTTGTAAAATGGCCTGTAACGAGTGCCTGAAGCGCCAAATAGGAGATGCCCTGGCTTATTGTGAGGAGAGCTCCCCCCCCCCCCCCCCCCCCGCGCTTTAAGCGCCAGGAAGTGTAGCTGGCGCTCACGGGCCCTCCTTATGGACAGGCCCACCGAGGAGTGACCGCTCGCCTGGTTCCCCTGGTCGCTCGATCGAGTCTGACCGGTCACGGTTGACCGGTTGACTGGTCAACCGTTTGACATTTGGGACAAAACCGAAAAAAATTTAAAGAAAGCACAAAAGCAAAAATAATCGTGAATTTAAAAAATGTTCAAGGATGTTGAAAAAAAGTTCACAAACATCAAAAAAAAGTTCATCAATTTTGAAAAACAATCATCAATTTTGGGAAAAAGTTCATCAAATTGTTTAAAAAAATCACAAATTCAAAAAAGTAAAGCAATTTGAAAAAAGTTCATTAAAATTTTAAGAAGTTCACAAATTTGGAAAAAAAAAGTTCATCAATTTTTAGAAAGGTAATCAAATTTATAAAAGAAAAAACTATAATTGTAATTTTTATAAAGGTAATCAAATTTTTAAAAGTTCATCAATTTTTAGAAAGGTAATCAAGTTTGTAAATGAACAAAAAAGAAAAACGATAAAGGAACAAGAAAACAAAAAAAAGGAAAAAATAGAAAAAGAATAAAACCGGTTTGGGACACCAGGAAAGATGAAAAAAAATGTAATTGTTCACTAGTGATGAGCGGAACTAGTTGGTTACTGTAGTTTATATCGAACTAGTAGGTCGAGGGTTCGATTCACGTTTGGCGCACCTTTTTGCGAGTTTAGGACAGGGGAAAAAAGTAACTGGGGGAGGGGTGCGCCGGTCTTGAAAATAACACATTGCACCAAATAGGATTGGCTATTGCGAGACATAGGGCAGCCTCGCCTGGCCGAGGGCGAGACTTGGCTGCCCCAACACGCGGAGGCCACAAGCTCGGTTTTTTTTTTTCCACTTTTTTTCGTTTTTTCTTTCTTTTCTTACTTTAATATACTTCCAAATATTTTAAATATATATATTACAAAAACTTTACATAAAACATTTATAAAAAATTAATCAAGCATTTGAAAAATGTTAAGTGTGTATATAAAAAATGTTTCTCATTTATACATAAAATATACAATGCGTATGATAAAATTTGATCATGTATTTTAAAAATGTTAATCAGCATTTGAAAAATATTAATCAATTACTTTTTTTGACATGATATTGATCAATTACTTGAAAAATGTTAATCAAGCATAAATTGTTAAATATGAATAGAAAAAATGTTTCTCATATATACAAAAATATATACAATATGTATGAAAAATGTTGATCATCTATTTAAAAAATGTTAAACATGTATAAAAAATGTTCCTGGTGTATAAGAAAAATATACAATGTATATTGAATTAAAGTAGACATAAAAAAATATTTCAAAAAAAGTTAATCCTGTATTTTAAAAATATTAAACATGTATATAAAAATATTTCCTGATGCATACGAAAATGTACATTGTGTGTGAAAAATTGTTTATTTCAATTAAAATAATGTTGGACCATGTATTCAAGAAAGTGTTTAAAACTTGTATTCAATAAAAAGTGTACATCATGTATCACGTGAACAATAAAAAATGTACATTGTGTGCTAAAAAAAAGTAGACATGTGTTGAACAAAAAAGGAACCAATGAAAAGCGAAAAAGAAACAAAGAAAAACAAAGAAAACTGTTTAAAGTCAAAAAATAAACAAAGAAAACCAAAGTAAGAAAAAGAAAACTGAAGAAAACCAATGAAGAAGAATGAAAACAGTGAAAACTGAGAAAAAAAAGAAAAAAAAACCCAAAGAAAACAAAGGAAAAAGAAATGCAAAGATAAAAACCAGTGAAAACCGTGAAGAAACAAAGAAAACCGAAAAGAAGAAATGGAAAGAAAACAAAAAATGAAAAAAAAAAACCCTGAAAAAAGCGGAAGAAAATCGGACTGGACCATCAGCCCGAGCGAGCGGGCGACCGAGCAGGACAGGGAGGAGAAGAACTAGGCTGGCCCACGACGCGAAGTTTCCTTCAGATGAGCGTATGATACAACTCGCTATAAGAGAGATATAGTCGACGTGGCAACTCGCGTTTAAAGAGACATATCCCCTCCCGCTAAGAGGGCTGGTGGGGAACCCACAAGGCACAAACATTTTTTTGTATGAATGTAAGTACATAAATAGGCTCACTCAGAAGCACCGTCAAACAAATAAGCTGAGGATTTCTCGGATTGATCAGCAAAGGCGGATTATATTATTGGAATTGTTTATGTGTTTTTTCAGATTTTATTTTGAATTGTTTTCAAAAACATGTTTTTTTGAAACTTTGAATACTTTAATTCTTCTCAAAGAACTAAGCTCCGCTCAAGCCGAGTCGTCCCACTCGTTATGTTTCTTATTAAATGATTGAAAACGTTTGAAATCAGTCGGATGATTCTTGTCTTTCGTAAGCCGCGTCCGGCGCCGTGTGCGATCGTGTGGCGATCAGCCGCTAGCTAGTGAGTACACTGGTCATTCTGAATACTATATCTATTCAGCTGCTAGCTATCGTGATTCGTGACGCCTGAAGGCCGAAGCTGAGTGGTCCGTTACTGTTTAACCATTACTGTACTTCTTTTTTACTTCACACGTAATGCTTAGTCACATACTACAAATATTCTCAGGAGGAAGCACATAACAAGCATTAAACGAGGATTCCAGCATATTCTTGATGTTGATTAGCGTCCTTGACGCCGTCGTAGCATCACCGTCGTTGTCGAAGCAGCCGCCGCGGCCGTCGAAGCACGCCGTGGCAACATCATCGAAGCGGCCGCATTGCCGTCGTAGCATCACCATGGTTGTCGAAGCACCCGCCGCGGCCGTCGAAGCACGCCATGGCAACATCATCGAAGCGACCGGGTTACCGTCGTTGTCGAAGCACCCACCGCGGCCGTCGAAGCACGCCATGGCAACATTATCGAAGCAGCCGGGTTGCCGCCGTAGCATCGCCGTGGTTGTCGAAGCACCCGCCGCGGCCATCGAAACACGCCGTCGCAATATCATCGAAGCAGCCAGGTTGCCGTCCTAGCATCGCCATGGTTGTCGAAGCACTCGTTGCGGCCATCGAAGCACGCCGTCGCAACATCATCGAAGCAGTTGGGTTGCCGTCGTAGCATCGCGGCGGCTGTTGAAGCACTCGCGGCGGCTGTCGAAGCAGTTGGGTTGCCGTCGTAGCATCGCGGCGGCTGTCGAAGCACGCCGTGGCAACATCATCGAAGCGGCCGCATTGCCGTCGTAGCATCACCATGGTTGTCGAAGCACCCGCCGCGGCCGTCGAAGCACGCCATGGCAACATCATCGAAGCGACCGGGTTACCGTCGTTGTCGAAGCACCCACCGCGGCCGTCGAAGCACGCCATGGCAACATTATCGAAGCAGCCGGGTTGCCGCCGTAGCATCGCCGTGGTTGTCGAAGCACCCGCCGCGGCCATCGAAACACGCCGTCGCAATATCATCGAAGCAGCCAGGTTGCCGTCCTAGCATCGCCATGGTTGTCGAAGCACTCGTTGCGGCCATCGAAGCACGCCGTCGCAACATCATCGAAGCAGTTGGGTTGCCGTCGTAGCATCGCGGCGGCTGTTGAAGCACTCGCCGTGGCGAAGTACACCGTTGCAACATCATTCAAACAGACAACTTGTCATCGTAGCATCGCTGCAACCACTAAAGGACAACGCGGTCTTCAAAGCATGCCGTCGCAACATCATTGAAGTAGATGGGTTGCCGTCGCAGCATCGCCGCGGACGCCGAAGCATGTCGTCGCGCTATTGTTGAAACAGCCGGGCTTTCGTCGCATCACGCCTCATAGCATCGCCGCCGCTGTCGAAGCAGTTGGGCTGCTATCGCAGAGACCGCCGTCCAGTGACGCAGCACTACTAGCGCCCTCACACTACGCCCGCAACAGTCGGACCACCTCCGCACGACATCGTCGTCTCGGCTTGCAGCGCGTCTACCCTCGTACGGAGCAGCCACTCCGCCGCTAGTCTTTGAAGCAGCTCGTGTCACTGCGTGATCATGGATGACTTGCTTTGTTTAGGCAATGGATGACTCGCTACGTGAGCATAGATGACTTTGCTACTTCCCTGAACTAGAAGCACCACGTTGAGTCAAGCTAAGTTCCGTAGAGTCGCTGCGCGTGGTACTAGTTAAACCAGTCGCGTGGGGATGAAGCGTGTGAAAGCAGCGTCCGTAGCCAGCACCCACGAAAAAAAGAAGAAGGATTGAACGGGCTGACGCGGGGATCAGCCGGATGATGCGTAGCGTCGGCCTGAATGATTGATCCATCACAAGAAACCTAACTATTTGAGCTATACTCAGTTCACCCCTTGAGCTATACCAGAATTGCGGAATCCATCGTGTTGCCGTTGAGGAAGAAAGTGGTCTTCTCGAGCGATTGAACGACGAAGATAAACAGTGCACATGAGCTCGGGCTCATAATAACACTTTCGTCTTCTCGATTCAAATTTGCAGTTATGTTTTGGTTCCTCTGTGATTTTGCATTATTCTCAAGAAAAGTGAAGGCAATGTCTTGCAACAAAAGTGAACCAAACTTGACTCCGAGTATGAGTGATCTTGATTGGTGCAATTGCTGCATTTCTGGAACTAGTTGGTTTGTTTCATGCAGTTTCTTCTTTCGATTGACATGAACATTGACCCTGTAAATGTAATGGCATGTCTGTTAAGTTACTGGATTTGGCCGGAGAAGTTTTTAATTTGTTGTGTGCGAGGAATCAGTTGCCCATCGAATTCCCTCTCATCTTGCACTGTCTTGTTTTTCTCTGACCTGCTTTCCAGGGTGTGGACACGTCTCTAATGAATAATGATTGGCCATTTTTTTGCCATGAAGCATTTAGCATGCGCTCTGCTACAGCTTGTTAGCTTGAGCATGCTTTCTCTTACCCACTTCTTTTCTCAAATTTGTAGAACACGAAATGTACAGATCATGGCGTACCGATTAGAGGTAGCCTCTGTATCTTTCTTGTTCGTCCGACTCTGATGTTGATATGTACGATCGACAACAGGTAGGAGTGGTATGTGCCTAAGTTATTATGTTTTTTTTTTTGCCTCAGCTATATCGCGGCAGATCCAGCTAGTGTAAGAGCAACTCTAGCAGATGCATCATATGTGGTCGATCATCATAATAATCGTCAATATAACATCTTTGGCTAAAAGAACCCACTTTAGCATATACACCATATGGATCGCTATCAGCAAAATAATTGGAGGGCGCTCCAAATTCGTTCTCTGAGCCTGCATATTTGGAGGTTGGGCAGATTGGGCAAGACTAATATGGAGCTCGCTCTAAACCCAACCGTCCGTGCTGAAAGGGAAATTTCATCCCCTTCTTCTTTTCTCTTCTCATCTCTTTCGCGCACGTACCAATGCCGCAACCGTGTTTCACACCGAGAAAGGTGCACCTTAATGGTTATCTGTCATCTGCCGCCTGCCCAACTTCCCATTCATGGTTGGATACGTCCGTTCCTGCCACCACTTCTTGACGCCTGTTGCTCGTGGCTGTAAAAGGTTGGCGCCTCCCCCTTCCTTCACTTATCTACTCCCCTCTCCGGCAACTCCCTATCCACTTCTCCACTCCCCTCAATCGCACATCGCCCAAGGCAGGACCCCATGGCCGCCGACATCAAGCAAGCACCCCACCCATCAAGCAATTGGTGTAGGAGATATGCTCTAGAGGCAATAATAAATGTTATTATTTATCTCCATGTTCATAATTATGTTTATATTCCGTGTTATAACTGCTATGGTTCTCGAGTCTGCAATAACCACGAGGCTCGGAGGAAAACTCATATGCAAGTGTGGAATAATAAACGGTAAAATGTATTACTAGTCTGGCCTCTAAGACTAGCTCAAGTGTTGCATGATGGTTCTGTTTTCCTGATCATGGGCATGACTATGCCGGCAATTTTGAGGACACGATGTTAGAAGAACACTTGTGTTGAATCCACCCGATTGATGTTATGCTATGAGATACATTCGTCACAAGTCAATGATTAATAACACAGAGAAGTTAACGTTTGCATAATTCCTTAGACCATGAGAGTATCAAGTTTCTTCATGCTTGCTTCATGAACTTTGGGGTTTGTTAAACGTCATCCGTAAATGGGTGGCTATTACGGCGGCTTACGGGTTCATGGAAAAGTATGACAAGGGACTTGATAGCTCAAGATAGGGATTTGCTCCTCCGACGATGGAAATATATTCTTTGGGCCCTCTCGGTGTCACGGTATCCATCATCGTCTGGCCAGACACATTGTGATTTGATCACAGAGATGCCGGAACACGGGAACGAGAAAAGAGAACAAAACCAGTAACGAGGTAACTGGCATAGTGGACAAGTTGTTGATCCACGGGGATGCCGATAAATCTCACCTCGGGTTTTTTTAACATATCGCGAAGCAACAGGAATAGCACACGGCAACTGAAGGTTCACTCGAATATTTATTCGTGTGGGTATAGGGGTCAATATGGGTGTCCACGGCTCCGATGTTGATCATTGATCGGAAAGTGTTCCGGTCATGTCTATACTTCACCGAACCTATAGGGTCACACGCTTAAGGGTCATCTATCTGCTGAATACTAGAAAGGGAGTCTGAGAGAAAGTCACCGGAAAAGTTTCGGAGACAACGGAAGAGTTCCAGAGAGAGAACACCGGAATAGTTTCGGTAAAACCGAAAAGTTGTTTCGGAGTATACCATTAAGTCAAAATGGTTTCGGCACACGCCTGGAAATTCTTGGAGGGTGCTAGAATTGGTCTCGGAACTTCTGGGATTTTTTCGGGGAAAAAAACTGAAAATGTTCCGGAGCTGCCGGAACCGCTTTGGTTGCTTTTCGCTGATGAAAATCATTGATCTGAAAATGTTTCGGAACGCGTCCAGAATTATTTTAGTGGGTGCTGGAAATGTTCTAAGACCTATAGAAATATTTTCGGATTTAACGGGCGCGGAAAAATGTTTTCATGAATAGTGAAAAGCACTTTTTGGTGGCTTCTTGGAGAAGCCACCTTGAGGGCCTTTTGGTATTTTCCCCTATTGGCTTCTTGGAGAAGCCACCTTGAGGGCATTTTGGTATTTCCAAGTGACCTCTACCCCTTGGGCTTGGCCTATAAATAGAGGTGAAGAGGTGCTCTCCATTCACATACTCTTTCTCTCATACATTATGCCATGCAATGATCTGGCTTCTTCTCTCCCTCACACGAAAAGAGTTTCGTAGAGCCGAAAGGCTGTCTGGGTTTCGGTGGGAACTAGTTCTGAAAGGCGAAGCCCTGTCGGATAGATGACACCGTATGTGTGCAACCCCGTAGAGAGGTCGTAGGTTCAATCCTTTTGCCTGAGGGGCTGTTCGAGAGTGCCTCCCGAAGGGCTGTCCGAGTGACCGTCCGAGATTCTGTGAGTGCCTCCCGAAGGGACTGTCCGTGAAACCGTCCGGGGGACTGTCCGATCACCTCCCGAAGGGCTGTTCGAGGGACTGTCCGAGGGGCTGACGAGGGAGTACATCCTCGCGGTTGGGAGGTTGTAAATCCTAGCTGCAGGGATCTGCACCGACGATCAACATCGACTCTACTTCCGCTGCGCTACGAGTCGGTAACGATCAGATCAAACCTTGTATGCATCTCCATAGTGATGCTGGACGTGCTCGTTGTACCGAAATTTTTTGTTTTCTGTCGCGTTCCCCTACAGTGGCATCAAGAGTCGTGCTATGCGTAGATGCATGTTACGATCTAGAATACATAGAGATGTATGGGTGTTGCACAATATAATTTGTAGTAGATGAATTCTATTACTGAAAATTATTTGTGCGGGTAGCAGATGAAATATGTTACCCGATGTTCCTGTTGTTTCCCTTGAATTTGCGTAGTCCTGATCTTGACGGCATGGTGGAATCTGACAAAGTTCTGGCAATCCGCGATCCTTTCATGCTGCTCCTGAGTATGCTGATTGACAGATCAACGAAGTGCTTCAGTGTCTTTGGGCTCTACCATAGTTAAAGAAAGATGGATGTTTCGCAGACAAAAGGGCAATGCAGATATGATCTGCACGGGGGTCATGCGTATGACGAAGTTCAGTATGGGGCTCGAGATTTTATTATCTCGTGTTTCATACGCCCCGCAAAGTTAATGTAGCGACTTGAATAATCATGCTTGATGATAAACGTTGGTAGCTGCGATTTGGTTGAAACCTTAGAAGCCACGTAAAATAAAATTTTGCATAAACCGATTAGAGGCGTCTAACTTGGTTTTGCAGGATGTGCATGTGATGTGGTATAGCGGTTCTCATATTAATTTGATTATGTATGAGATGACTATATAATGTAAATTAACATGACCTGCGTGTCATGATTCCGCATGATGGCTGGAGCCATATGATTGTCACTTTAAATGACCTGCGTGTCAACCTTGTTGTAATGCATTATTTTATTAGCTATAGAGATAGCAATATCATCTGGTGCATCGACAAGATGGTGGCAATCTTCGCGAAGGTGAACACCGACGTGAATGCCGAAGACGAAGAAATTAAGGACTTCTCCGTCAGAAAGGGCTATACCATATCATGCTATTATGAATTGCCTGAGATGTTTATCCCTTATGATGCACCCTTTTGATTGCGCGGTAGTCGCTTTTTATTAGGGTGATCTCTCACAAAAATATCAAGTAGTTAGTGTTCTCCCAAGTGTAGCACCGTCACGGCACCTATCTTTTCGGGGTGCGCCATGGTTGCATGGGTACGAACGATTAGAGAAGTGTGAGGCGGGTGAGGTCAGACCTCGCAGCAAGATCACTTGGTTGTCTTGACGTTCATGGCAGGATCGTCCTGAGCTCGGAACACACGCATCGAAAGATGAACAAGAGTCACATAGAGATGTGATCGGCAAGTTGGCCTACCGATTAAAATTCCCGTCATGAGATGATGATTCATGGCGATGAATTGAAGTCTGGATCTTGTATCACTCAAAATCAATTATGAGAGATATTGATTTGAGTGGGAGCGCACTTTAGAATTAATTCTTTTAATTCTTAGTGCAATTAATTATGGACACTGTCTAAGTGTTATATGCATAATAGTTATAGAAGAATGGCTCGCGTTTCCACCTTCCCTGTTAAAATTGAATAAGCTGTTATATATCTGGTTAAATCTTTACGGTTGGTAACGTAATGTGAGGATTGTCCTCAAGAGTGCCGAGAAGGACTTTGTCCTATCGCATGCTTTCGGTATTCTCCCGCTAAAGCTATGGATGATGTGACTCTCGTCCTTCGATCCAAAAGCTAGAATTCCATTACGGTCAAGTGCAATATGTTTGCTTCCATGAGACCCGAACTTCAAAAGTTTGGGATAGCTATGTGATATTCATGAAACTGAAAATTAGTTTCAAATACAAACAAAGGCTAAAAGATATGAAATATACAAAGCAATGTTTGTTTTGCAAATTATTGGTAAAGTGTTTACTATGCATTTGACTAATACAAGAGGGATCCAGAAGAACGCATGTCATGTAATGAAGGTGAATAAAACAACAACAAAAAGAGAAAGGAAATGTCCAAAGGGTGTTAGTGTGACTTACACGCCTAGGAAGTCCGGGGCTAACGCCACTCTTAAGTTGGGTGCTTCTTCTGAGAGTAGAAGAAATATTGAAAGTTAAACTGTTAGAAGTATAAAGGCAAAAAGAGAGAAGACTGGAATATCCAGCTCATGTATGAATGTCATACGAGCTATTGATGTATAGAAGGCTGGTCAAAGAAATAGTTCTTGAGAATTATGATTAAACATGTTAATCACTAATTCTTGGGTATTGTGAGTTGATCACAGAGATACCCGCTCGATTGCATTCTGTTGTGACTCGATGCAAGAACTACTATGGCCTAAAAGACTTGCCGGGAATGAGGTTTAGATACGCGCTGGGAACATAGTAAATGTTACTATACCTTCCATCGGTGTATTACCTATGTATTTATTTTCATAATTCATTTTTGGAGTTTCATACACTCTAGCCCATTGCATAAGGTATCTTGCAAGAAGGTTGTTCATAAGAGAACTTTTGATGTTCGGTGTTATGAATAACATAAGGGCCATACTTTCATTATGAATGAGAGTATGTTATGAATATTGATAATAATACATTACCTCTGTATTTAATTTCATATTTCATTTTAGAGTTTTATACACTCTAGCCCATTTGCATAATGTTTAGTGCAAGAGTGTTGTTCATAAAAGAACAATTGTTATTCACTATTATGAATAACATAAGGGCCATACTTCCATCATGGATGGGATGTATGTTATGAATATTGATGATAATATGATACATCCATAACACTGACGCTAAATGTCGCAAGACTAAAAGAATACCACATATGTGTGGCACTGTATTTGGTCACATTGGAGAAACCCGCATGGAAAATTCCATCATGATGGTTTTTGAAGTCATTTGATTATGAATCATCTAACACTTGCAAATTTCGTCCGAAAAGTGAAGTGACTGAAATACCGTTCACAGGCCATGAGGAACGAGCAACAAACTTATTGGTGATCATACATTATGATGTGTGTAGTCCAATAAATGTTGTTGCTAGTAGTGGATTTATCTATCTTCTGAAATGACTCAAGTAGATATATGGATATTTACTTGATGAGACGTAAGTCTGGATCTTTTGAAATCTTTCAAAAGGTTTTCAAAAATGAAGTAGAAATTATTGTAACAAGAAAAATTATGTTTCTGCAAACTAGATTGCAGAAAGGAATATTTGAGTTACAAGTTTAGCTAATGTCTGATGAGTTGTGAAAAGAGTTTCATAACTTACACCTCCCGGAAGACCACTGTGAGTGGAATATCCGTGAAGATGTAATCAAACCATTTATGACATGGTAAGATCAAAGATGACATAAATCAATTTGCCATTATCCTTTTTAAAGTAATGCTTTAGAGACTGCGGCTTTTACACTGAATATAGCGCCATCAGATCTGTTGAAATGACGCCATGGTATGGTATGCCCAACCATGTTTTGTCTTTTCTTAACATTTGGAATATGGGGCTTGTGTAAAATATTTACATACCTATTCCAAATCAGACAAGTGCTACTTTGTAGGTTTTCCCAAGTAATTGAGAATTCCTCCACCACTATACCGAGGCAAAAGTTTTGCCACAAAGAACGGTATGATTTTGTAGAAAATGGTTCTTACAAAAGGGTGAGTGGGAGGACAGTGCAACTCGACGAGATAATAGTATCTTCGTTATCATGACAAGGGATAGAAACCTCAGAAGCAATTCCAGAGTTTCCTCCTGCGACTGATACGGAAGCCTCTACAATAAAATGTATGGACTTCGGTCGAACTTGCAGCTGAACCATGTAGGCAAAACTCGTGCAAACCTCTCAGGTGCGCAAACGAGATATTGTTGTTAGACAACAGTATATCTACTATACACAAGGAAGCGTTGATGGGCCCTGACTCCGAAATTGGCTAAATGTCAATATAATCCGAGATAGTTTCCATATGAATGATTCAAGATTATATCTTGATAACCCCTTCGGAAGACTTGGAGTCTAACGAATATTAATGGAACTATAAACTGATACGGATAAAAATGTTTTATCCATAAAGCTCGACTTGTTGCAATAACAAATTCAAGGAATTGACTACTGATGACCCACAAGTATAGGGGATCAATCGTAGTCCTTTCGATAAGTAAGAGTGTCAAACCCAATGAGGAGCAGAAGGAAATGACAAGCGGATTTCAGCAAGGTGTTTTCTGCAATCACTGAAATTATCGGTAACAAGTAGTTTGATAGCAAGATAATTTGTAACAAGTGACAAGTAGCAATAGTAACAAAGAGTGCAGCAAGGTGGCCCAATCCTTTTTGTAGCAAAGGACAAGCCGGAAAGAACTCGTATAATAAGCAAAGCGTTCTCGAGGACACACGGGAATTTCATCTAGACACTTTCATCATGTTTGTTTGATTCGCGTTCGCTACTTTGATAATTTGATATGTGGGTGGACCGGTGCTTTGGTGCTGTTCTTACTTGAACAAGCCTCCCACTTATGATTACCCCCTCTCGCAAGCATCCGCAACTACGAAAGAAGAATTAAGATAACTCTAACCATAGTATGAAACATATGGATCCAAATCAGCCCCTTACGGAATAGCACATAAACTAGGGTTTAAGCTTATGTCACTCTAGCAACCCATCATCTAATTACTACTCCACAATGCATTCCCTTAGGCCCAAAGATGGTGAAGTGCCATGTAGTCGACGTTCACATGACACCACTAAGAGAATCAACAACATACATATCATCAAAATATCGAACGAATACCAAATTCACATGATTACTTATGACAAGACTTCTCCCATGTCCTCAAGAACAAAAGTAACTACTCACAAATCATATTCATGTTCAAGATCAGAGGGGTATTGAATAGCATTAAGGATCTGAACATATAATCTTCCACCAAATAAACCAACTAGCATCAACTACAAGATGTAATCAACACTACTAGCAACCCACAGGTACCAATCTGAGGTTTTGAGACAAAGATCGAATACAAAAGATGAACTAGGGTTTGAGATGAGATGGTGCTGTTGAAGATGTTGATGAAGATTGTCCCTCCCACGATGAGAGGATCGTTGGTGATGTCGATGGCTTTGATTTCCCCCTCTGGGAGGGAAGTATCCCCAGCGGAATCGCTCCGCCGGAGAGCAAAAGTGCTCCTGCCCAAGTTCCACCTCGAGACGGCGGCGCACCGTCCCAAAAGTCTTCCCCCTATTTTTTTCTAGGGCAAATGGGCTTATATACCAGAAAATGGGGGCCGGAGGCTGGCCAGGGGCCCCACAAGCCACCAGGGCGCGCCTGGGGGGGTGGCGCGCCCTGGTGCCTCGTGGGCACCTGGGTGGCCCCCTCTGGTACTTCTTTTCTCCAGTATTTTTTATTTATTCCAAAATAAATCTCCGTGAAATTTCGGCTCATTTGGAGATGTGCAGAATAGGTATCTCTGACATAGCTTTTTCAGGTCCAGAATTCCAGCTGCCGGCAATCTCCCTCTTTGTGTAGATCTTGCATATTAAGAGAGAAAAGGCATTAGAATTGCTCCACAAAGTATTATATTGATTAAAAACACTATAAATAACAGTAGGAAAACATGATGCAAAATGGACGTATCAACTCCCCCAAGCTTAGACCTCGCTTGTCCTCAAGCGAAAGCCGATATCGATAATCATGTCCACATGTTTAGAGAGAGAGGTGTCGATAAAAACAAAAATACGGACATAGTAGCATCATGATCATTATTATAACAGCAATATTCATCATCATCGAACTTCTCATGAGCAAGTAACAATTCATCACAACAACGAAGTATAAGACATAAACTTTCTTGAAAACTAACAAACTATGTTCTCAGTCAACAATGCAATTGCAATTCATCATATTTTCAGTAAGGGTCTCATGTAGGAGCTTTTTATCAAGTCCACATACTCAACCATCATTTAATCTTCTATGATTGCTAACACTCACAACATATATATGGAGCAAAAAGTTTCAGCCAGACACATAGAAAGATAGGGGCTTATAATTTCGCCTCCCAACTTATTCACCTCAAGGGTGATGTCAACAATAATAACCTATGATCACTCATATCCAACTGGATATATATGCCTAGATCTTCCCCACCACATGATGCTTGCAAAAGAGAAAAATAAAAAGGAATAGAGGAGAACACTATTGACTCTTGCATGAAAAGTAAATACATAAAAGTAAAATATAGGCCCTTCGCAGAGGGAAGCAGAGGTTGTCATGCGTTTTTTGTTTTTGGATGCATAAGCTCTTAATGCAAAGGAACGTCACTTTATATTGCCCCTTGTGATAGCAACCTTTATTATGCAGTCCGTCGCTTTTATTTCTTTACCATCACAAGATCGTACAAAGCTTATTTTCCCTTACAATAAAAGATCATACATATTTAGGAGCAATTTTTATTGCTTTATGCGCCGATGACAACTTACTTGAAGGATCTTATTCAATCCATAGGTAGGTATAGTGGACTCTCATGAAATGAAATTGGGTTCAAGGTTTTTGGATGCACAAGTAGTATCTCTACTTAGTGTGGATTTTTGGCTAGCAAAGATATTGGGCAAGCACCACATGTTGGAGGATCTATAACAATATAACTTCTATGTGAATATAAGCAAACATAATTCATTACGTTATCTTCCTTGTCCAATGTCAACAATTTGACATAAAATACTCAATGGGGGCTCACAATCATAAAAGATGTCCAAGATAGTGTATTTGCATGTGAAGCTTCTCTTCCCTTATTAATTTTTTCATGAATTGCATCATTGACCAATGCTATGTTTGTTAACTTTCAATAAATTTTACCACTTATACTTTTCTTTATGTAATGTCATTACTTTCCATAAGATTAGCATATGATCTTTTTCATTATTTTCATTGCTAGGATTGAAACATAAAAGTAAAGAAGCAAAAACTCAAACTACTCTTTATTATATAGCTCTCAACTCAATTACATAGATAGATAGATCACGAAACTAGCACTCGAAAGTAGATCATACTAAACTTTTATTCAACTAAATCACGAAATAACTAAGGATCGAACTAAAAATAGGTAAAGATAATAAAAGTGATGGTGATACGATACCGGGGCACCTCCCCCAAGCTTGGCACAAGCCAAGGGGAGTGCCCATACCCATGTACTCAAGTTTCTTTCTTCGGTGATGATGGTGGTGATGAAGTGGTGGGCTTGTCCTTCAGCTTTAGCAGAAACTCCAATTTACGGTTGATGCTCCGAAGGGCGATGTTTTGCTCTTCCAACAAAATAACCTCGCGAGTGAGAGATGTATTCTGAGCACAAACTATTTCAAAGACTCTTAGGGCTTCAATTATAGATGGGGAGAGATGATCATATAATGGTTGAAGGATATCTCCCTTCTCCGCGGTCTCCTCCATGGGAACGGCTTGCCCTCCTTCTGGAGCCTGGGCTCCCGCAACTTCCTCAACCTTGTCCTCCTTGCCACTGTCTTCCTCTCCCGACGACAACTCATAGTAAACCTCGCTGTAGGGGCGTTTACCCGGCGATGGTTGCACAATACGGTGCTTGGCACGGAACTTTTGGGGAGCCATGGAGATCTAGATCTGTTAGAAAAATAGCACGAAACAAGAACAGAAGGTTTTTCTGCGATACAGTGGTCAAAACGTCCGGGAGTATATATAAAGAATTTTTATCTTGCAAAACAAGTATTCCAGAAGAAAACGAAGTCGGGAGTGCTCACGAGGGGCCCACGAGCCACCAGGGCGCGCCTGGGGGGGGCGCCCTGGTGCCTCGTGTGCACCTCGTGGGTCCCCTCGGCTATTTCTTATTTTTGTATTTTTTCTAATATTCCAAAACTGATAGAAAGTATTTTTATGTAATTTTTGGAGTCGGTTTACTTACCGTATCACGTACCTCTTCCTTTTTAGGGTTCTGGAGTGTTCTGGAAGGTCTCTCTTATGTATTCCTCCAGTGTCATGGTTTGAATAATGTTAGTTTCAACATTAATAGGTGTACCTGAGAGTGCTTAATTCTTTGCCCATTTACCACTCTCGGATTAGTGCCTTCGGCGTTATTGATCTTAATGGTTCCAGAGCGATAAACTTCCTCGATGATGTACGGTCCTTCCCATTTAGAGAGAAGTTTTCCTGCAAAAAATCTAAAACGAGAATTGTACAATAGAACATACTCACCCACTTTGAATTCCCGTTTTTGAATTCTTTTATCATGCCATCTTTTAACTTTTCCTTTAAACAATTTGGCGTTTTCATAAGCTTGGGTTCTCCATTCATCTAGCGAGCTAATATCAAATAACCTCTTTTCACCGGCAAGTTTAAAATCATAATTGAGTTCTTTAATTGCCCAATATGCTTTATGTTCTAACTCAAGAGCTAAATGACATGTTTTTCCATAAACCATTTTATAAGGAGACATACCCATAGGATTTTTATAAGCAGTTCTATAAGCCCATAATGCATCGTCAAGTTTCTTAGACCAATTCTTTCTAGATCTATTGACGGTCTTTTGCAAAATTAACTTTATTTCTCTATTGCTCAATTCAACTTGACCACTAGATTGAGGGTGATAGGGGGGGTGCAATTCTATGGTTGACATCATATTTAGCAAGCAATTTACGGAATGCACCATGGATAAAATGTGAACCACCATCAGTCATTAAATATCTAGGGACTCCAAATCTCGAGAAAATAACTTCTTTAAGCATTTTAATAAAAGTGTTATGATCAGCACTACTAGTTGGAATAGCTTCTACCCACTTAGTAACGTAATCAACATCAACTAAAATATGAGTATACCCATTGGATTTAGGAAAAGGTCTCATATAATCAAAACCCCAAACATCAAATGGTTCGATAGCAAGTGAATAATTCATAGGCATTTCCTGACGTCTACCAATATTACCAATTCTTTGACATTCATCACAAGAAAGGATAAACTTACGTGCATCCTTGAAAAGAGTAGGCCAATAAAAACCAGATTGTAATACCTTATGTGCAGTTCTGTCTCCCGCATGGTGTCCTCCGTAAGCCTCGGAATGGCACTTCCGTAGGATTTGTTCCTGTTCATGCTCAGGTATACAACGTCCAATAATACCATCTACTCCTTCTTTATAAAGATGTGGGTCATCCCAGAAGTAATGCCTTAAATCAAAGAAGAACTTTTTCTTTTGTTCGTATGTGAAGCTAGGTGGTATAAATTTAGCAACAATATAATTAGCATAGTCTGCATACCAAGGAGTACTACGAGAAGCATTTATGACAGCTAATTGTTCATCAGGGAAATCATCATTAATAGGAAGTGGGTCATCAAGAACGTTTTCCATTCTAGACAAATTATCTGCTACGGGATTTTCAGCTCCCTTTCTATCAGTAATATGCAGGTCAAATTCTTGTAGCAATAGAACCCACCTAATAAGTCTAGGTTTAGCATCTTTCTTTTTCATAAGGTATTTAATAGCAGCATGATCGGTGTGAACAATTACTTTAGAATCAACTATGTAAGATCTGAATTTATCACATGCGAACACAACTGCTAGAAATTCTTTCTCAGTAGTAGCATAATTTCTTTGAGCACTGTCTAGAGTTTTACTAGCATAATGGATAACATTTAATTTCTTATCAACTATTTGTCCTAGAACAGCACCAACAGTATAATCACTAGCATCACACATAATTTCAAAAGGCAAGTTCCAATCAGGTGGTTAAACAATAGGTGCAGAGGTTAAGGCTTTCTTAAGTGTTTCGAAGGCTTCTACACAATCGTCATCAAAAACAAATGGAACATCTTTTTGCAAGAGATTAGTAAGAGGCCTAGAAATTTTAGAGAAGTCTTTAATAAACCTCCTATAGAAACCAGCATGATCAAGGAAACTTCTTATACCTTTAATATCTTTGGGACATGGCATTTTCTCAATTGCATCAACTTTAGCCTTATCTACTTCAATACCTCGTTCAAAAAATTTATGTCCCAAGACAATACCTTCATTCACCATAAAGTGGCACTTCTCCCAATTCAAGACAAGATTAGTTTGTTCACATCTCTGCAAAACTCGATCAAGATTGCTTAAGCAATCATCAAAAGAAGTTCCGTAAACGGAAAAATCATCCATGAAAACCTCAACAATCTTTTCACAAAAGTCAGAGAATATAGCAGTCATACATCTTTGAAAGGTAGCAGGTGCATTGCATAAACCAAAAGGCATACATCTATAAGCATAAGTTCCAAAAGGACAAGTAAATGTGGTTTTCTCTTGATCAGCTTGTGATACAGGTATTTGAGAGAAACCAGAATATCCATCAAGAAAGCAAAAGTGTGTATGCTTGGACAATCTTTCTAACATTTGATCAATAAAAGGCAAGGGGTAATGATCTTTTCTAGTGGCTTTGTTTAATTTTCTAAAATCAATTACCATCCTATAACCAGTTACAATTCTTTGTGGAATAAGTTCATTTTTATCGTTAGGAACAACAGTAATGCCTCCTTTCTTAGGGACACAAGGAACGGGACTTACCCATCTACTATCAGCTATGGGATAGATTATACCTGCTTCCAGAAGCTTTAATATTTCAGTTCTTACCACCTCCTTCATCTTAGGATTTAATCGTCGTTGATGGTCGACAACTGGTTTAGCATCAGGCTCCATATTAATTTTGTGCTGACATAGAGTGGGACTAATGCCCTTAAGATCATCAAGAGTATATCCAAGGTGCTTCCTCAGAGTTTTTAGTAATCTCCTTTCTTCATGCTCAGAAAGGTTAGCACTAATAATAACAGGATATATCTTCTTTTCATCTAGATAAGCATATTTCAATGTATCAGGCAATTGTTTCAATTCAAATACAGGGTCACCCTTAGGTGGAGGAGGACCTCCAAGAGTTTCAACAGGCAAATTATGTTTAAGGATAGGTGGTTGATCAAAGACCATCTTATCTATTTCATTTCTTTCATTCATATGCATATCATTTTCATGGTCTAGCAAATATTGTTCTAACGGATCAGTAGGAGGTACGGCAATAGAAGCAAGACCAATAATTTCATCTTTACTGGACAATTCTTTATCATGAGGTTGTCTACGAAACTTGGAGAAATTAAACTCATGAGATATATCACCAAAGTTAACACTGACAGTTTCTTTAGCGCAATCGATCATAGCATTAACAGTGTTCAAGAAAGGTCTACCAAATATAATGGGACAAAAATCATCTTGTGGAGAACCGAGGACTAGAAAATCAGTAGGGTATTTTATTTTTCCACACAAGACTTCAACATCTCTAACGATCCCAAGCGGCGTAATAGTATCTCTATTCGCAAGCTTAATAGTAACATCAATGTCCTCTATTTCAATAGGTGCAATATCATTCATAATTTCTTGATATAAGGTAAACGGAATATCACTCACACTAGCACCCAAATAACATAAGCCATGATAACAATGATCTCCTATTTTAACAGAGACAACAGGCATGCCAACGATAGGTTTATTCTTATCTTCAGGATCAGGCTTAACAATTCTAGTAGCTTCCTCATAGAAGTAAATAACATGCCCATCTATATTATCAACCAAGAGATCTTTAACCATAGCAACATTAGGTTCAACTTTAATTTGTTCAGAGGGTCTAGGTGCTCTAATTTTACTTTTGTTAACCATAGTTGAAACTTTAGCATGTTCCTTAATCCTAACAGGAAAATGTGGTTTCTCAATATAAGCGATGGGCACAACTGGATCAACATGGTAAATGATAGTCTCTTCTTTAACTATAACAGGTTCATCAATCTTTTCTTTAACAGGGGGATGATATTTAAACCACTTCTCCTTAGGGAGATCAACATAAGTAGCAAATGATTCACAAAAGGAGGCTACTATCTCAGAGTTAAGTCCATATTTAGTGCTAAACTTATGGAAAGCATCGGTATCCATAAAAGATTTAACACAATCGAACTCAAGTATTATACCTGACTCATTACCTTTGTCGAGTTCCCAATCTTCAGAGTTGCGTTTAATTCTTTCCAGGGATCCCATCTGAATTCAATAGTTTTCTTCATAAAGGAGCCAGTCGAAAAAGAATCGAGCATGGTTTGATCATCATGAGAAAGCCGAGCATAAAATTTTTGTAAGATAATTTCTTTTGAGAGCTCATGATTGGGGCATGTGAACATCATGTACTTAAGCCTCCCCCAAGCTTGAGCGATGCTTTCTTTTTCATGAGGCCAAAAATTATATATATAATTCCGATCACGATGAACCAAATGTATAGGGTAAAATTTCTGGTGGAATTCCAGCTTCAACCGGTTCCAGTCCCATGTTTCAGTATCATCACATAGCCTATACCATGTCAATGCCTTTCCCTCCAAAGATAAAGGGAATACTTTCTTCTTAACTCCATCTCCGGATATACCTGCAAGCTTAAACAATTCACAAATTTCATCCACATAGATCAAGTGCATATCAGGATGTACCGTTCCATCTCCTGCATAAGGATTAGCTAGTAGTTTCTCTATCATACCCGAAGGAATTTCATAATAAATATTTTCAGTAGGTTCAATAGGTTGAGGAGCAACTCTTGTTGCTTCCGGTCGAGGTGAAGATACCCCGAACAAGCCCCTCAAAGGATTACTTTCCATAGTGACAAGTGACAGTAAATTACAGCACGTAATATAAATGTTTCCTTACCAAATTCCACTCACCAAAGGCGCTTCACTCCCTAGCAACGGCGCCAGAAAAGAGTCTTGATGACCCACAAGTATAGGGGATCAATCGTAGTCCTTTCGATAAGTAAGAGTGTCGAATCCAACGAGGAGCAGAAGGAAATGACAAGCGGTTTTCAGCAAGGTGTTTTCTGCAATCATTGAAATTATCGGTAACAAGTAGTTTGATAGCAAGATAATTTGTAACAAGTGACAAGTAGCAATAGTAACAAAGAGTGCAGCAAGGTGGCCCAATCCTTTTTGTAGCAAAGGACAAGCCGGAACGAACTCGTATAATAAGCAAAGCGTTCTCGAGGACACACGAGAATTTCATCTAGTCGCTTTCATCATGTTTGTTTGATTCGCGTTCGCTACTTTGATAATTTGATATGTGGGTGGACCGGTGCTTGGGTGCTGTTCTTACTTGAACTAGGTTGTCTTCTATCTTCGTGGTGGGGGTGTTATCGCTTGTGTTGGCACCTATGTAACATATTTGTGAGTCTCCTTTCTATCTTAATGCAAAAGGCATGCAATGCTCTTGCGTCTTCTTGAAAAAGATTTTGCTTCAGCCGAATAATCAACTGTATCATATTGATTTAGTTATTGCTTATTCCTGCCAGATTACACAGTTAAGGTTTTACATCTCCTCAATTCTAAAATACTAACTCACTATCTTTTTTTTTCGCCATGCACGTCAACAAGTCGTATATGTGGTTGTAAGTTACATTTAGGGCACTAAAATCTATCCGTGCAACCATGCCACCTCAACAATCATACATGTCAGGCATAAGTTAAATTATTTGCACTAAATTTTGTGTGTTGATGAATGGTTTATATGTTGGAGAGCAAATCTTTGTAGTTCATGCTTCACAACTTTGTTAAAAATGATCCCCCGCAAAAAAAAAAAAACTTTGTTAAAAATGACACTCCATTTTTTTTTGCGGGTAAAAATGACCCTCCGTTTTTTTTTCACATGCTTCATATGTTTTATTGTTTCTAAAATATAAATCGAGAAACCTTATGTTTGCTTTGCATTAGTTTATTTGTTTTTTAGTACATATTTATGAATCTGTTTTCACAGTGTTTCCGTGGCAACACGCCGGTATGATATTGTTGCTCTATCATGTGTCTTGCCGTGATTTTGTTTGCGCTATGGGTGGTACACTGGGAATCTTCCATTCATTCTTATGCACTTTCTTTTTGTATCTTGATAACTCTATTGGATCAAGGCGTTTCTGTAACAGAAATCGATGGGATGCCTGTTTTTTCAGAAAAGATCAAACAATTGGATCAATGCATCAAGTCATTGCGACATTCGAAATTAACAACACATGGTCTGAACTTGGAGAACATCAGAAATTAGCTCGTCGGTGGCTGGGCTCGCACAAATGTTGAATGTAACAGCGACAGATTCAAGAAAAGATGAGAAAGATGCATCCGGCCGTACGTATCATTTCCACAAGCTTAGATCAAATGCGCACACAGATGAAAGGCCAAGCCAAGAAGGGGGGAAATTACAGGGGGAAGACGCTAGCATCCGCGCAGAGGGTAGAAGCAGAATCACAAAACACTACCGGTACTTCCTGGACGAGGAGTTCATGAACCTGATGCACTCCTCCACGGCTTCGCTCTTGTGGGAGTCATCGGCGACGACCACCGGCCCGGACTGCCGCCTGCTACTGTTCCTCGCCGGCGTGCACTCCGGCGAGCGTGAAGCAGCACTGGAACCGGAAGAACCTTTCCTGCTCGGCGCCGACCAGAACGCCGTGACGACGCTCACCCTCGCGCGCCGGTAGAACCTCGCGGCCGTCCACCGCGCGGTCCTCAGCAGGCGGCAGGCGCCGCGCGCCTGCCTCGGCCGGACGTCCCGTTCCGTCCGGCCGCCGGACCTGCTGGCCTGCCGGGAGAACATAGGGTTGCCGCTGGTGGTGGTCTCCGGGCTGATCCTGGTGCACTCGCTGCCCTTCCTCATTGCCGATACCTAGCTTGCTAGCCCAAGATGGCGGGTCAGTGTCTGCGTATCACACCAGGGTGGCCTAGGCACGCCTCGTTTTATACTATGATGAGGCAAGGCAAGAGTATCTATGTAGCCTGCTCAAAGGAAAAGCAGGCTGGTACTGTACTGCAAGAGTATGTGACAAGAGCATGAAAGGCAAGGTTTGGTCTAATTGACCGCCAAAATGGTAGTCCTCCCGATCAGATCACGCAACCCGATGAAGAGGTGTACGCATCACCTCTTCCAGATCCTTCAATATGACCGCCAAGGCTTAGCTTGCAGCTTTCACGAAGAGGAAACACGACAAGAAGGGGGGTGTGGGGCGCACCGGCGCAGTATATTCTTGTTGCCTAGCAGTGGTGGTGGTGGCCGGAGAATATCTCCCGTGGAAGCGAGCGGCGCGAGCAGATCTCGCGAACCCAACCCAACCGAGGTGCCCTGAATGGGAGAGAAAAGGGAAAGGGGGGAAAAGGACGCGGTCGATGCAGCGAGGGAAGCGCTGGACCGGGCGGCTCTTTTGAGGCCGGCAGGCCGGACCCCCTCCCGTCCCGGCCAATGCCGCCGCGCACCAGCGCACACAAGGCGACGCCCCGCCGCTGGGCCGGGGGAACATGAAATTGACGGGGCGGGGCACGCGACGGTGCTCGCCGCGACGCGAGGGACAGGGTGGGGGCGCGCGCGCCGTTCGAGGCACGGTGACATGGGACGCGACGTGTGCGGCATGGCATGGACGACCGGACCGGTGGCCGCCGCGGGCGCCAATCATTGCGCAGTCGCGGGGGACGTTTTCTCTCGGGAAACGGGACGCTGCATGCACCGCTGCTGATCGATCGACGACGGGCGGGCAGGCAGGCAGGACCCCCTGCTCTGTGTGTCTGCTCCGGCAGACAGATCGCTGCGGGGCTGCAGTACGGCGGCGTGCCGGCAGGCAGCTCTGCCTCTGCATCTGCGATTCTTCATGCAGTCGTCTTTCGCGCGCGCGCTCGTTGCTTTCCCTGCTCGCTTCGGATGCTGATTGTTCCGGCCGAGCTGTCCTGATACAGGTTTCATGGTGTGACGGGTCATCTTGGAGACCGGGAGGTGCGGTTTTTCTTGTCGTTTTGAGAATCCATCCTGACGCTTTGACTGGACCCGCCACGTACCGTTCGATTCTTGAATTCAGGTTTGCATGATTGCTCGGGTGCAAAATGGAAAAGATTACTCATGTGTGGTACTAGTATAAGATTATTTTCCTACTCCATGTGTGGTACTAGTATTTCTTGGGAAGTGACACGACTGTTTTTTAGGGCAATCAACGGCTCTGCATGGTTCGTTGACGGGCAAACTTTACTAACGCTAACACGTCACTAATGCAGTTACGCTGAGTTTGCGTTTTCGGACGAACACGTTAATATATCTTCTCAAATCTGAGTACACGGCTCATCTAAAACGCATTACACGAAACTAAACTGATCCTCAAAACAAAAACAAAAATGGTTCTTCCCTGTGAAGTCCTGCTACTCCTTGACTGAATGTCCAAATCTGGAGGCACAAGACAGGGACCGTTCATTCATTTTCACTCATAACGTCCCCACAGAGAAAGTTTCACTCATAAGTTTTTTTACGCGACATATGGTCCAGCACTGGCGGAGGACTCAGTAGGGCAAGGTAGGGCGCCTGCCCTACCTTGATTGGCTGCAAAAAATTCTGTATGTATATGTTACGTATATGCATGGGTTCCTCGCCTGTGGATAATCTCGTTTAGAAAGGAAACAGAAAGACGCCTGATGCTCCTTTCATGTTGGGCCGTGACCTGTGAGTAGGCTAGTTATTTGGGTCGTACGCACGATGCTGCTAGCTATCTATGCACGACACACGCACAGTTCGCTGGCTCCTACCGACCCACTTCTGAAAATCCAACAGTTACCCTAGATTCAAAAAATTTCAGAATTACACCCCATTTTTTTCTTTCAAAAAAGAATCTCTTCCTCGTGTGAGGGCCGCTGCCCTCGGGCCAGAAGAAAATCCATTTGCGTTGCCAACGAGCGCCGCACACGACCATCACCGATGTGCCTGCGAAAATGCCGGCAAGCCAGCAGATTGCCGTTGCGTTCCTTGATCTCCTTGTGCCGGTCGTCGAGGGCCGTCGTCCCCGCTGCAATGACCAGCCGAGGCCACTGTCCCCATTGCCATGACTACCCGCGTAGATGTCGTCGACGATGTCGTGGCTCTCGTCGCCTCTGTGAACGCAGGCACCACCTGCATCGCCTCTGTCGCACATCAGGACGCCGACTCCTATGTACCGACGACATCGGAGCGGCCTCCCGAAGATCTGCCCTGTCCCCAGGTGCCTCTGGTACGGCGACAGCAGACGCCTCTGCAGTGCTCCATGGTCACATCGCCCGAGACCGGCCCATCCTTCACCTCCGCTTCTTTACCCGGTGTGCCAATCTTCATCGACTTTGGTGTCCTGGCATGCATCGAACCGATGTCCAACGACCCAGCTTTAGTTGATAAAATATTTTGAGTACTTCATAGTGATAGTAACTCCAATCCAAATACCCGTGAAAGTATTAGTGTGCGCGTTAATGTGTATGAACTACTTCGGTTTTGCATAGAATTTTTTTTATGCTTCAGAGTCCGCCCCACCTTAATTCTCTTTCGTCCTCCGCCACTGTGGTCCAGTATATAGAAGACCTAAAGCATGGCGTGGTGGGTAGGAAAACATTTCACTCCAGTACCAGTAGGTTGCCTTTCTTCTGGGAGGGTCTTCCATGATGCTGGACGCAGAGCTAAGGGAACTCGGCACGTTACAAAAGTTGCATTATTAGCGTCGCACTCCAGCAAAAAAGGAAAAACAACCCAGTTACCCAAAGGCGCACTTCAACCGAAAGTACTCATGTGATCCCGAGCTCCAGTGATCCCGGATGAACAGTAAAATCCGAAAAAATAGTAAATAAATTCAAAAAAATCTGAATTTTTTTGGCAAGAAACTTTGATGTTTTTTCTACATGCATGCAAAATTTCATGACGAAATTACATTTGTGGAGGTGTGGGTAAAAAAAAACAAAATTGATGTTCCAAAGTGCTTCCAAAAACACTTTTCTAGAACATCAGTTTTGTTTTTTTTTGCCCACACGTCCACAAATGTAATTTCGTCATGAAAAATTGCACGCATGCAGAAAAAAATCAACATTTCTTGACAAAAAAATTCAGATTTTTTTGAATTTTTTTACTATTTTTCTGAATTTTACTGTTCATCCGGGATCACTGGAGCTCGGGATCACATACTCCACGTCCCACTTCAACCAGGAACCTCGAAACGCAATCCATGGTGCTAGAAGCCTTGACCGGTTCCTCTCACCACCGTCGGGTCGAAAAGGGCGCGGTAGATTTTTCTTTCTCTTCCGGCCCTTCTTTCCTCTTTTCTTTTTCAGTTTTACTTGGACTGGACTACATACAAGGGGAGACACTATTTCGCGAGTAGGACGGTGAATGGCCACCAATCCCGCACAACCCTGGAAATCTTAAATTCGAAAAAAGTTCTTAATTTCAAAAAAGTTCATGAATTCAAAAAATGTTCATGAATTTGAAATATGTTCGGGATTTCACAAAGTGTTTGTGAATTTTTTTTAAATGTTCACACATGCAAAAATAATTTGCGATTTTTTTAAAAAATCCCAAATTTGAAAACATGATCATCTATTAAAAAAATGTTCATGAATAATACTTCACAAAATTCAAAAAATGTTCGTCAAATCAAAAAAATGTCCATGAATTTCAAAATTATTCCCAAATTTTTAAAAAATGTTCACCAGTTTTTAAAAATGTTATTGAGTTCAGAAAATGTCGCGAATTTTTACAAAATTTTTGCAAATTATAAAAAAATCATGACATAAAAAATGTTCATAATTTAAAAAAAAAACCATGAATTCAAAAAAAATTCACGATTTTCAAAAAACCGTTCACAAATTTGGAAGGTGTTCGCAATAGGAAAAAGGAAAGCAAAATTGAAATAAATACTCCCTTCATTCCACAATGTAGTGCGCCCACGCTTCCCGAGATCTAAGTTTGACCATAAATTTAACCAACGAGACCGACTGCGGCGGGAGCAAAAATTATATCACTGAATTCGCTATTTCGATACGAATTCAGTGCTATAAATTTTGCTCCTGCCGCAGTCGGTCTCGTTGGTTAAATTTATTGTCAAACTTAGATCTCGGGAAGCGCGGGCGCACTACATTGTGGAATGGAGGGAGTATAAGGAAAGAAAAGTGAAAAATTAAAACAAAAATAATAATAAGAAACCCAAATAAAAACAATAAAAAATGGTCTGGTAAGGTTATAAAACCTCCCCAATCCCGAAGTGGGAGCTGCGCTACTTGGGCCGGCCCAAATTCATGTAGCGACCAACCAGGGGTGCGTTTGGTCGACAACGGTCCACGGGACCTCCACATTTGGGCCCTTTTTTTAGAGAAAACTTGTAATATTTTTCATACTCATAACAATTAAAGGTAAACTGTTCGGATCTAAGATCAAGAAATACATAGTAACTTCTATGACTAAGAATTGCAATGAGATCTCTTAGAAACACCTTCTTTGTGGTATCAATCCTTGCTAGAGTAAATAATACAAAGACTTTGCTAAAGTGGTTGCACTGGACTGAAACAACGATGTTCTCACTTTGTCCCCGCAGGAACATTATCAATATAGATTTTTGAAAGCGCCTTGAGTCGCCCATCTATAAAGATGGGAAGCCTTGATCAATGAACGTATTTGGGCCGAGGATGATCCCCTAGAAGTGCTAGCCGTCGAATAACAATATCTTCTCCATGGTGTCGGTGAAAGATTTCACCCCACACAGAAACAAACCAACAAAAAAACTTGACACGCCAACATAAACTCATCAAATCCGAATAATTGGATCTGCGAGGACACAAAACTTCCAAACCTCATGGCACCGCCAAAAGTACGAGACTAATTTTATTCTCATAAAAAATGATGATCACTAGGCGTTGACGAAGACCATAGAACTTTTGAAGATTCGAGGTCCCACACCTCTCAACGCCAATATGGCAACCGTAGCCGAGGGGACCAAACATTCCATGGCGGCGACGGCTGCTGCAGCCTTCACGAAACCCTCGCGTCCTGAATTAGTCTCCACATATTTGTTTTACTTGCTTTCCCTAGTTAGCGCCTTATTCACTCGCTAGCCGAACAGGCGCTCACAACTCCGCTCGCGTAGGCCAGCCCACCAACACAAGTAGTTGGTTCACTCGGATCTTCGCTCACTCGGGTCCTCGCTCGATCAGTTGACGGTTCACGGGTTGACTGGTTGACCGTTGGCCAGTCAATGGGTTGACCGTTGTTTTTTTAGAAAACATTAAGAAATCGAATAAAGTTCATGACTTTGATAAAATAGTGCGTAAATTTTGGAAATAGTTCGTGGGTTTGAAAAAAAGTGTCTAAGGATTTCAAAAGGCTCATAAATATAAAAATTGTTCGTGAATTTGACAATTGTCCACAATTTTCGAAAAAGTTCATGTATTTTGTAAAGCGGTTCACGGATTTGAAAAAAGTTCATACATTTTGAAAAAAGTGTTCATGAATTTGAAAAAGTTCACAAAATTGAAAAACATCCACAATTTTAAAATGTTCATGAAATTGAAGAAAACAAATGTTCACGAATTTGGAAATATTACCTCCGTCCCAAATTAGTTGTCTTAGACTTGTCAAGATAGAGATGTATTTAACACTAAAACATGTCTACATACATTCGTATCTTGACAAATCGAAGACAACTAATTAGGGATGGAGGGAGTAGTTCACATACTGACAAAGGTTCACGCATTTATCGAAACTAGATTACAGTCCTGTAGGCATTTGGGGCTGCGAGAGCTATATCTCTCCTGACACGAGATCGTAGCTTCCCTCGCCCGTAGCGCCACGCATATGGTCCGGCCCATTAGGCGTCGCTCGATCGCACGCTTCCGTGTTCGTTTCGGTTGCTGTTGGTACAGTTTTAGTGTTTGTTTTCCTTTTTCTGTATTATAAGGTTGGAGTGGTCTATTTTTTTGTGTTTTTTTAATTTTTTTCTGGTTTTCATTGGTTTTCACTATATTTGACATTTCTGTATCGGTTTTCTACCTTTTCCTTGGTTATTTCGGTTTTCTAGTTTTCTTTTTTCTTCGATTTTCTTTTGTTTCTTTCCTGTTGTCTTCGGTTTTTTCTTTCCTTCTTTTTGCTGTGTTTTTCTTTACAGTTTCATCTATTTTCTTTGGTTTTCACTATATTACACGGTTCCCAATTGGTTTCTTTAGTTTTTCTTTTCCTTATTCATTTTTCTTTTCTTTATCTTTCTTTCTTCATTTTTTGTTTCTTTCTTTTATTTTCCTTTTTTCTTTTTTCCAACACTTGTCTAGTTTTTTTATATACTTTAGGAACATATTTTTATGCATGTTTAACATTTATCAAATAAATGATAAACATTTTTTAAAATACATGCCTTGATGTCTACCTTTTTCATATACATTGTACATTTTTTTATATAGTAGATATATTTTTTATAAACATTCAACTTTTTCAGATATATGATTAATATTTTTTCTCAAATAAATTTTTATGTCTAGATTTTATAATATATTTATTAGGCATCTTTAACAATTTTCAAATATATAATCAACATTTTGTAAAATATATCTTTTGATGTCTACTTTTTTCAAATAGATTGGGCGGCTGCGTGAAGCGGGGCATGTAAGGGAACGCAGCAGAAAACAAAAAATTTCGACCTACGCACCAGCCCAGAACCACTATGGACACTGTATACAAGGTTTGATCTTTTCGTTACCGACTCGTAGCGCAGCGGAAGTAGAGTCGATGACGATAGGCCGTGCAGATCCCCGCAGTTAGGATTTATAACCTCCCAACCTCCGGGAGGCAGTCAAACAGTCCCTCGGACGGTGTCGTGGACAGCCCTTCGGAAGGACCTTCCAAACTCGGACGGCCACTCGGGCAGCCCTTCGGGAGGACCCTCGAAACTCGGACGGTCACTCGGACAGCCCTTCGGAAGGCACTCTCGAACTAAGACCGAAACTATGATCTCTCTACAGAGTTGCACACATACGGTGTCATCTATCCGGCAGGGCTTCGCCGTCCAGAACTAGTTCCCACCGGAACCCAGACAGCCTTTCGGCTCTACAAAACTATTTTGCGGGGAGGAAGAGAGAAGCCAGACAAGTCTATGGCATGTGTATGAGAGCAAGGGATGAGTGTGGAGTGCAACCCTCCACCTCTATTTATAGGAAAGCCAAGGGGTAAAGTTGGCATTCAAAAATACCAAAAGTACCCCCACTTTATGTCTTACATAAAAAGAATAAAGCAAAAAGGGATGGCATGTGGAGCTCCAAGGAGCTCCACCTCCTTTGGCCTGCCACCCCTTGGGGGCCCCCCATGAGGGGCTTCCTTGGCCCCCAAGACCTTCTAGAAGCCTTTTGAGAAATATCCCAAAAGGTGGCTTTCCATAAAAATACCCATAAAGTGATTTTCACTATTCACGGAACCAATTTTCCGCGACCGTTAAATCCGAAAATATTTCTGTGGGTCTTAGAATAATTCCAGTACCCACACAAATGATTTTGGACGCGTTCCGAAACAATTTTGGATTAGTGATTTTCATCTGCGAAAAGCAACCAAATCAGTTCCGGCAGCTCCGGAACATTTCCGGTTTTTATCCCGGAAAATTCCCAGAAGTTTCCAGAACACTTCTGGCATCCTCCAAGAATTTCCAGGCGTGTGCTGAAACCAATTTGACTTAATGGTATCCCCTGAAACAACTTTTCAGTTTTACCGGAACTATTCCGGTGTCCTCTCCGGAACGTTTCCGTTGCGTCCGAAACTTTTCCGGTGATTTTCTCTCAGACTCCCTGTCTAGTATTCAGCGGATAGATGACCCTTAAGTGTGTGACCCTATAGGTTCGGTGAAGTATAGACATGACCCGGAACACTTTCCGATCAATGATCAGCATCGGAGCCGTGGACACCCATATTGACCCCTATACCCACACGAATGAATATTCGAGTGAACCTCCAGTTGCCGTGTGCTATTCCTGTTGCTTCGCGATATGTTACAAATACCCGAGGTGAGAATCATCGGCATCCCCGTGGATCAACACTTGTCCACAATGCCAGTTACCTCGTTACCGGTTTTGTTCTCTTTTCTCGTTTCCGTGTTCCGGCATCCCTGTGATCAAATCACATTGTGTCTGGCCACACGATGGTGGATATCGTAACACTGATAGAGCCCAGAGATATCTCTCCATCGTCGGAGGAGCAAATCCCAATCTTGAGCTATCAAGTCCCTTGACACACTTTTCCATGAACCCGTAAGCCGCCGTAATAGCCACCCATTTACGGATGACGTTTAACAAACCCCAAAGTTCATGAAGCAAGCATGAAGAAACTCGACACTCTCATGGTCTAAGGAATTATGCAAACATTAACTTTCTCTGTGTTATTAACCATTAACTTGTGACGAATGAATCTCATAGCATAACATCAATTCGGGTCGATTCAACACAAGTGTTCTCCTAACATTGTGCCCTCAAAGTTGCCGGTATAGTCATGCCCATGATCAGGAAAACAGAACCATCATGCTACACTTGAGCTAGTCTTAGAGGCCAGACTAGGAATACTTTTTACCGTTTATTATTCCACACGTGCATATGAGTCTTCCTCCGAGCCTCGTGGTTATTGTAGACTCGAGAACCATAGCAGTTATAGCATGGAACATAAACATAATTATGAACATGGAGATAAACAATAACATTTATTATTGCCTCTAGGGCATATCTCCTACAGACTCCCACTTGCACTAGAGTCAATAATCTAGTCAATGCTAATGCACTTTACACCTATGGCATACCGGTGCAAAAATGCTTCGCTTGTGGTATAGCCTGATGTCCAACGGATCTGACAACTTCAGTTCCGTGTGTATCTTTGCATCTCCTCGCGTTTTCACGCTTTCACAAAATTCATATTTTGTGTGGAATTGGCTTCGTATATATGTGAATCACAGCTCAAACCTTGATTCCTCAGACTGAGTTATGGAGCAACTATCTTCAATAGTGTTCCATTGACCAAAGCCATCTTGGAACCATACTAAGTTCATGAACGAACTGTACGATTCAACATCTTCTATGTCGCTTTGAAAGTGGCAACATACTTAGCCTTTGTTATAGAATTCGCCACAGTAACCTGTTTGGAACGATTTCCAAACACCGTGCCACCATATCGTGTATTACACAAAACCCTTAACTTAAATCGAAAATCGCATGGAGTATTGATGAAGACTGTATTGATGCAATTACTTACAATAAGCACTTCATAATCTCTGCTTGAGAGAAAACATGTCATCAGTGCTACTCCAGTACTCAATGACATTTTTCACTATTGTCCCATGATCAGTACTTTGGTCACTTTGGTATCTATACTCGCAACTCCTTGGGAGTACTGGACATATCTGGTTGTTTTACATACCATGGAATACATGATTAATCCAAACAGGAAAGTGTGTGGAATCTCCATCATGTATTTTGCTCATCAGTGTTTTGGGACACCGAGTCTTGCAAAACTCTTTCCATGTGACTTCGGCAAGAATCACTCCTTGGCGCTCTTATGTTAAACTGTTTTAGCATCTTGTCAATATGTATTTTTGGCTTTAGCCTATTAGGCAATTCTATCTCATAGATAAACATGCCTAATATCAAGGCTATTTAGCCCAAGCACTTCATCAAAAAACTATTTTCAATGAAGTCTTAATTCGTGTCAAGAAATTTATATTATTTCCAATCAACAATGTGTCAAGCACACAAAGTTTTTAGAAATATTATTATGCTCCCACTTACTTTCTTGTAACCACAAGCATCTTCGTTATCCATTGATGAAATCAAACTCTTTTGACTATTTCATCACAACGAAGATTCCAACTCCATTTTGCTCTCTTCTGTCCATTGCTGGAACTCTGAAGTTTGCATACTTACTAGCATCCTCTGGATTGACAAAATACCTTGGACTGTATCACATGTAAGTCCTAGGTTGTATTTCCATCACATGGAAATCCTTTTGGCATCCATGTATCATATCTCAAGATTGAAATATGTATTAATTGCTAGTTTAACCCGATCTGACTTTAAGCATCGCTACGGTGAGACAATCTCATCGTAGTCAACTCCTTGAATTTGTTATTGCAACAAGTCGAGCTTTATGGATAAAACATTTTATCCACATCAGTTTATAGTTCCATTAATGTTCGTTAGACTCTAAGTCTTTCGAAGGGTTTATCAAGATATAATCTTGAATCATTTATGGAAACTATCTCGGATTATATTGGCATTTAGCCAATTCCGGAGTCAGGGCCCATCAATGCTTCCTTGTGTATCGTACGTATACTTTTGTCTAACAACAATATCTTGCTTGCGCACCTGAGAGGGTTGCACGAGTTTTGCCTACGTGGTTCAGTTGCAAGTTCGACCGAAGTCCATACATCTCATGTAGAGGCTTCCGTATCAGTCGCAGTAGGAAACTCTGGAATTACTTCCAAGGTTTCTTTTCTTTGATCTGATGACGAAGATATTGTTATCTCGTCAAGTTGCACTGTTCTCCCACTCACCTTTTTGCAAGAACCATTCTCTTTAAAAGCATACCGTTCTAGGTGGCAAACCTTTTGCCTCGGTATAGTGGTGGAGGAATTCCCAATTACTTGGGATAACCTACAAAGTAGTACTTTTCTGATTTGGAATAGGTTTGTAAATATTTTACACAAGCCACATATTCCAAATGTTAAGAAAAGACAAAGCATGGTTGGGCGTACCATACCATGGCGTCATTTCAACAGACCTGATGGTGCTCTTTTTAGTGTAAAAGCCGCAGTCTCTAAAGCATTACTTTTAAAAGGGATAATGACAAATTGATTTATGTCATCTTTGATCTTACCATGTCACAAATGGTTTGAATACATCTTCACGGACGTACCACTCACAGTGGAGTTCCGTGAGGTGTAAGTTATGAAACTCTTTTCACAACTCATCAGACATTCGCTAAACTTGTAACTCAAAAATTCCTTTCGGCAATCTAGTTTGTAGAAACATATTTTTCTTGTTACAATAATTTCTACTTCATTTTTGAAAACCTTATGAATGATTTCAAAAGATCCAGACTTACGTCTCATCAAGTAAATATCCATATATCTACTTGAGTCATTTCTGAAGATAGACAAATCCACTGCTGGCAACAACATTTATTGGACTACATACATCAAAATGTATGATCACCAATAAGTTCGTTGCTCGTTCCTTATGGCCTGTGAACGGTATTTTAGTCACTTCACTTTTCAGAGGAAATTTGCAAGTGTCATATGATTCACAATCAAACGACTTCAAAATCCATCATTATGGAATTTCTCCATGCGGGTTTCTCCAATGTGATCAAATGCAGTGCCACACAAGTGTGGTATTCTCTTAGTCTTGCGACATTTAGCGTCAGTGTTATGGATGTATCATATTACCATCAATATTCATAACATACATCCCATCCACGATGGAAGTATGGCCCTTATGTTATTCATAACACTGAACAACAATTGTTCTTTTATGAACAACCCTTTTGCAACAAACATTATGCAATGGGCTAGAGTGTGTAAAAACTCTAAAATGAATTATGAAAGTAAATTCGGAGGTAATATATTATTATCAATATTCATAACATACATCCCATCCATGATGGAAGCATGGCCCTTATGTTATTCATAACACCGAACATCAAAAGTTCTCTTATGAGCAACCTTCTTGCAAGATACTTTATGCAATGGGCTAGAGTGTATAAAAACTCTAAAATGAATTATGAAAATAAATACATAGGTAATGTACCGAGTATAGCAACTTTTACTATGTTCCCAGCGCATATCTAAACCTCACTCCGGCAAGTCTTTTAGGCCGTAGTAGTCCTTGCATCGAGTCGCAGCAGAATGTAATCTAGGGGGTATATTTTGTGATCAACTCACAATACCCAAGAATTAGTGATTAACACGTTTAATCATAATTCCCAAGAACTATTTCTTTGACCAGCCTTCCATACATCTATAACTCGTATGACATTCATACATGAGCTGGATATTCCAGTCTTCACTCTTTTTGCCTTTATACTTCTAACATTTTAACTTTTAGTATTTCTCCTACTCTCAGAAGAAGCACCCAATTTTAAGAGTGGCGTTAGCCCTGGACTTCCTAGGTGTGTAAGTCACACTAACACCCTTTGGACATTTCCTTTCTCTTTAAGTTGTTTGTTTTATTCACCTTCATCACATGATAGGCGTTCTTCTGGATCCCTCTGTTATTAGTCAAACGCATAGTAAAGACTTTTACTAACAGTTTGCAAAACAAACATTGCTTTGGATATCCCATATATTTTAGCCTTTGTTTGTGTCTGAAAATGATTTTCAGTTCCATGAATATCTCATAGCTATCCCAAACTTTTGAAGTCCGGGTCTCATGGAAGCAAACATATTGCACTTGACCATAACGGAATTCTAGCTGTTGGATCGAAGGACGAGAGTCACATTATCCATAGCATTAGCGGGAGAATACCAAAAGCATGCGATAGGACAAAGTCCTTCTCGGCACTTTTGAGGACAATCCTCACATTACGTTACCAACCGTAAAGTTTTAACCAGATACTAAACAACTATTCAATTTTGATAGGGAAGGTGGAAACGCGAGCCTTTATTCTACAACTATTATGCAAATTTCACTTAGACAAAGTTCATAATTAATTGCACAGAGAATTAAACAAGTTAATTCTACAGTGCGCTCCCACTCAAATCAATATCTCTCATAATTGATTGTGAGTGATTCAAGACCCATATTACAATTCAACGCCAAGGATGTATCCATCTCAAGTGACGAGAATTGCAATCGGTAAGCTGGCTTGCCAATCACATCTCTATGTGACTCTTGTTCATCTTTCGATGCGCGTGTTCCGAGCTCATGACTTTCATGCCTGAACGTCAAGACAACCAAGTGATCTCGCTGCGAGGTCTCAACTCACCCGCCTCACACTTCTCTAATCGTTTGTACCCATGTATCCATGTGATACCCCAAAGAAATAGGTGCCGTGACGGTGCTACACTTGGGAGAACACTAACTACTTGATATTTTTGTGAGAGATCACCCTAATAAAAGCGACTACCGCGCAATCAAAAGGGGTGCATCATAAGGGATAAACATCTCAGGCAATTCATAATAGCATGATATGGTATAGCCCTTTCTGACGGAGAAGTCTTGTATTTCTTCGTCTTCGGCATTCGCGTCGGTGTTCACCTTCGCGAAGATTGCCACCACCTTGTCGATGCACCAGATGATATTGCTATCTCTATAGCTAATAAAATAATGCATTACAACAAGGTTGACACGCAGGTCATTTAAAGTGACAATCATATGGCTCCAGCCATCATGCCGAATCATGACTCCCAGATCATGTTAATTTTACATCATATAGTCATCTCATACATAATCAAATTAATATGAGAACTGCTATACCACATCACATGCACATCTTATGTCATCCTGCAAAACCAAGTTAGACGCCTCTAATCGGTTTATGCAAAATTTGTTTTACGTGGCTTCTAAGGTTTCGAAGCAAACCGAAGCTACCAACGTCCATCATCAAGTATGATTTATTCAAGTCGCTAGATTAACAATGCGGGGTGTATGAAACACGAGAAAATAAAATCTCGAGCCCCATACTGAACTTCGTCATACGCATGACCCCATGCAGATCATATCTGCATTGCCCTTTCGTCTGCAAAATTTCATCTTTCTTTTTAACTATGGTGGAATTCAATGAACTGTTAGCACTTCGTTGATCAATCAGGATCGCGGATTGCCAGAACTTTGAAACTCCACCATGCTGTTCAGCATCAGAAATATGCAAATTCCAGGGAAGCAACAAGAACATCGGGTAACAGATTTCATCGGCTACCCGCACAAATAATTATCAGCAGTAGAACTTATCTACTACAAATTATATTGTGCAACACCCATACATCTCTATGTATTCTAGATCGTAACCTGCATCTACGCATAGCACGGCTCTTGATGCCACTGTAGGGGAACGCAGCAGAAAACAAAAAAATTCGACCTACGCACCAGCCCAGGACCACTATGGAGACTGTATACAAGGTTTGATCTTTTCGTTACCGACTCGTAGCGCAGCGGAAGTAGAGTCGATGACGATAGGCGGTGCAGATCCCCGCAGCTAGGATTTACAACCTCCCAACCGCGAGGATGTAGTCCCTCGACTGCCCCTCGGATAGCCCTCCGGGAGGCAGTCAGACAGTCCCTCGGACGGTGTCGTGGACAGCCCTTTGGGAGGACCTTCGAAACTCGGACGGCCACTCAGGCAGCCCTTCGGGAGGACCCTCGAAACTCGGACGGTCACTCGGATAGCCCTTCGGGAAGCACTCTCGAACTAAGACCGAAACTACGATCTCTCTACAGAGTTGCACACATACGGTGTCATCTATCCGGCAGGGCTTCGCCGTCCAGAACTAGTTCCCACCGGAACCCAGACAGCCTTTCGGCTCTACAAAACTATTTTGCGGGGAGGGAGAGAGAAGCCAGACAAGTCTATGGCATGTGTATGAGAGCAAGGGATGAGTGTGGAGTGCACCCCTCCACCTCTATTTATAGGAAAGCCAAGGGGTAAAGTTGGCATTCAAAAATACCAAAAGTACCCCCACTTTATGTCTTACATAAAAAGAATAAAGCAAAAAGGGATGGCATGTGGAGCTCCAAGGAGCTCCACCTCCTTTGGCCGGCCACCCCTTGGGGCCCCCCCATGAGGGGCTTCCTTGGCCCCCAAGCCCTTCTAGAAGCCTTTTGGGAAATATCCCAAAAGGTGGTTTTCCATAAAAATATCCATAAAGTGATTTTCACTATTCACGGAACCAATTTTCCGCGACCGTTAAATCCAAAAATATTTCTGTGGGTCTTAGAATAATTCCAGTACCCACACAAATGATTTTGGATGCGTTCCGAAACAATTTCGGATTAGTGATTTTCATCTGCGAAAAGCAACCAAATCGGTTCCGGCAGCTCCGGAACATTTCCGGTTTTTATCCCGGAAAATTCTCAGAAGTTTCCAGAACACTTCTGGCATCCTCCAAGAATTTCCAGGCGTGTGCCGAAACCAATTTGACTTAATGGTATTCCCTGAAACAACTTTTCAGTTTTACCGGAACTATTCCGGTGTCCTCTCTGGAACGTTTCCGTTGCGTCCGAAACTTTTCCGGTGATTTTCTCTCAGACTCCCTGTCTAGTATTCAGCAGATAGATGACCCTTAAGCGTGTGACCCTATAGGTTCGGTGAAGTATAGACATGACCCGGAACACTTTCCGATCAATGATCAACATCGGAGCCGTGGACACCCATATTGACCCCGATACCCACACAAATGAATATTCGAGTGAACCTCCAGTTGCCGTGTGCTATTCCTGTTGCTTCGCGATATGTTACAAATACCCGAGGTGAGAATCATCGCATCCCCGTGGATCAACACTTGTCCACAATGCCAGTTACCTCGTTACCGGTTTTGTTCTCTTTTCTCGTTTCCGTGTTCCGGCATCCCTATGATCAAATCACATTGTGTCTGGCCAGACGATGGTGGATACCGTAACACCGAGAGGGCCCAGAGATATCTCTCCATCGTCGGAGGAGCAAATCCCAATCTTGAGCTATCAAGTCCCTTGACACACTTTTCCATGAACCCGTAAGCCGCCGTAATAGCCACCCATTTACGGATGACGTTTAACAAACCCCAAAGTTCATGAAGCAAGCATGAAGAAACTCGACACTCTCATGGTCTAAGGAATTATGCAAACATTAACTTTCTCTGTGTTATTAACCATTAACTTGTGACGAATGAATCTCATATCATAACATCAATTCGGGTCGATTCAACACAAGTGTTCTCCTAACATTGTGCCCTCAAAGTTGCCGGCATAGTCATGCCCATGATCAGGAAAATAGAACCATCATGCAACACTTGAGCTAGTCTTAGAGGCCAGACTAGGAATACTTTTTACCGTTTATTATTCCACACGTGCATATGAGTCTTCCTCCGAGCCTCGTGGTTATTTTAGACTCGAGAACCATAGCAGTTATAGCATGGAACATAAACATAATTATGAACATGGAGATAAACAATAACATTTATTATTTCCTCTAGGGCATATCTCCTACAGGGCATCCTTCTATGTCGCATTTAGCGAGACATAGGGGTCGCCATTTGGGGCCGCCTTGATCCAACAGAAATCTCGAAACTAGATTTTTAGCATCATGGGCCATATATGTTGATGATCTCTCGAGAATATCTATACGACCCCGGGCACCCTTTTTCTCGTACCTATCATTGACCCTTATTCGCGTGTTTGTTGTGCGAGTGAAGTCTGTTTTAAACCTTCAATTCATATAGCTCGTCGGAATTAAAACTTAACCTTCAAATCCTTGAAATTGATACCCTATACTCACTAATCCCGGTCTATCTCAACCCTACGCCGGTCTGGACTAATTTGTCACCCTAGGAAAATAACGATCCTGACCAGGATCACTCTCTGCTCTCATCGACTAATGGCAGCTACAGCACGGCGTACAAGGCGGTGTCTCTCCTATCCGCGTATTCACACGCAAGCATGCACTGCAGAGGCACCCACTGCCCATCCGGTTGATGCAAGTCGCCATGCAATGCAAGAGCCTGCTGTAGCATGTTGTTTCGTACTCGAGTAGAACGACTGAAGTGATCGATTCTGCTACTCAAGGCATGCACTTGCAACCACCAACCAATACGTAGCCGTGGTAATATCAAGAACAGGAACATCCTGCTCGCGGGTCTGGTGATGCGCGGCTCGAAAACTGCGGGTAGGTGTACTGAACACTTCGTCACCGGTGGCGAGCTCAGCGAGTACCGCTCACCCGAGGCTGTCATTCTCTGCATCCAAGCAGTGCGTGAGGAACATGATTCTTATGGGCGCACCAAGGTTGCGAGCTGGAGTACCTGTGCAAGGCTATGGGTCGTTGTCATGGCTGGCCGATGGATGAAGATAAATATGATAGGCGGGACATAGATGTCAGCGAGAATAGTCTCTGATCCCGGTTGGAATCGATTTTTCCCAGTGCGCCAAACAGGTTCAGGGTTGAGCTTGATCGGGATTGATGAGTATAGGGTACCAATTTCAAGAATTAGGAGGTCAGGGTTCAATTCCGATGAGGCCTATAAATTTAAGGTTTTTTCAGACTTCATCCTTCTTGTGCCCACGAGCACCCTACGGCTACTCCATCTGTCAACAGCTTAGCGCATATCAACGACATATGCGCGAAGTAAACAAATCCGCACCCCCATGTTCCCACCTTCCATTGATTTTCTTCTTTCAAATCGTCATATATCACATCCCATACAAAAAAAGAAGTTACACACACATTATGGAGTTGATCTTAATTATAAACAGTAAAACTGTTCACCAAGTCATATTAGCTCTAGATGTCCTATTTTTTATGTCTACGGGGTGCAACAATTATTTTCAAACAATATTGAACCTAATATAGTATTGGCTCGACAAAAATATTGTAGACAATAATCTTTGTGCTATGATCATGACGATAATTAGTCTATAGAATTTTTTTCATGGGCACATATGTTTGATAATAGGGGATACAAAAACGTTATACATAAATTATGGTTTTGACCACTAGAGTTAATAATAAAACTATCCATCAAGTTATATTAGCTCTGGATGTCCTTCTATTTAATGCCTACAGTTTGCAGCAATTATTTTAAACAAACTGGTGAAAACCATGCAAAAAAGATGTTTTGAAGTTTTAAAAAAAAATGAAAAAAATATGCGATGTTAAGAGGGCAATGTTCTATAGCCATGCAAAATTCCAAGTTTAAACACATTACAACATGTGAACTATGAAAATAACAAATGTACAACATTTTTTAAATACATGATTAACATTTTTTTCTAATAAATGTTTATGTCAACATTTTTGAAAACATAGATATTTTATGTCTAGTTTTTCATACACATTGTACATTTTTTGTATACATCAGGACCATTTTTTTATGTACACGTTTAACATTGTCCAAGTACATGATCAACGTTTTGTAAAACATATATTTTTTATGTCTACTTTTTTCCACACAGATTGTGCATTTTTTGTATACATCAGAAAAAAAATTCTATACATATTTAACATATTTTAAATGCATTATTAACATTTTTTTAAAATATTAAAACTTTATATTTTTGATTTTTTTCTATTCAATTAGTAAAATTTGTGTATATATCGATAAAAATCCTATACACATTGAACGTATTTAAAATGCATGATTAACATTTTTCAACTTTTGTATATAAAGCGATTTTTGTAATAGTTATATTTCAGAATATTTTGAAATGCAAGCAAAAGTAAAAATAAACGAATGCAAAAATGTGAAAAGAAATGGAAGAAGAAAAAAAAAATCCCGGAAGGACTGTGCCGCGCTGGGCCTGCTGCCTGAAGCGGGGCATTCTTCTATGTCAAGTTGAGCGAGATATAGGGGTGCCCATTTGGGGCCGCCTTGATCCAACAGAAATTTCGAAACTGGATTTGTAACTGATAGCCCATATATGTCGATGGGGTCTTGACATCGGTGCTCGCATTTTTTTGAATTTATTTCGGGCCTTCCGGCGATGAGCATTCAGTCGGAGAAGACGTTCCCGTTGCCTAAAAGGCGTCTATGACGACTTCGTCAATCTCAAGATGATGTGCCGCCTCAGTCTCTCAGAGATGCTCATAAGGGTAGAATGTGCGTGAGTGCGTACATTCATAGAGATGAGTATATGCGTTTTTTTTTAGTACCAGAGATGAATATGTGCATATGTACGAGCGTCTGCGCACTGTGTTAAAAAGACTTACGGCTCATATATATTGATGGGCTCTTGAGAACATCTACACGGGCCATATATGCCGACGGGCTATGGAGAATGTGTACACGAACCCGGGCTCGCTTTTTCTCGCACTAATCATCGTTGACCCTGTCCTTGTTTCTCGTGTTCGTTCTTGTGCCCACGAGCGCCTTACGGCCTACTCCATCTGTCAACAGCGCAAGTGCGCAACGCATTTCAACGACATACAGTGACCATAGTAAAATACTGCGCGAAGTAAACAAATCCGCACTCCCATTGTTTTTTTTTTTAAAGTTCGTCATATATCGCACCCGCTTCATAAAAAAGTTATACACAAATTATGGGGTTGACCTCAGTTGCAAACAGTAAAACTATCGACCAAGTTATATTAGCTCTAGATGTCCATTTTTTTTAATGTCCGTGGGTTACGATAATTATTTTCCAACAAATTGTCAAGCTAATATAGTATTCGCTCAACAAAATTATTGTAGACAATAATCTTTGTGCTATGATCATGACAATAATTAGTCCATTTTTTTTCATGGGCACATTGTTTGATAATGGGGAATACAAAAATAATTATACATAAATTATGGAGTTGACCTCATGAGTAAACAATAAAACTATTCACCAAGTTATATTAGCTCTAGATTGTGACGCCACCGGCCCGACTGTGCACTAATCATACATGCAAATACACACGATCAAGCCCAGGGACTCACGGGAAGATATCACAACACAACTCTAGACACAAAATAAAATAATACAAGCTTTATATTACAAGCCAGGGCCTCGAGGGCTCGAATACATAGCTTGATTACACAAGTGTTAGCGGAAGCAACAACAGTATCTGAGTACAGACACAAAGTTAAACAAATATGCCTTAAGAAGGCGAAAACAAACAACGGCTCTGATCGAAAGAGGCAAGGCCTCCTGTCTGGGAGCCTCCTAAACTACTCCTGGTCGCTGGTCTTCACATAGTAGTAGGCTCCACCGATAGGGTAGTAGTAGTCGTCGGCGGAATCAGCTGGCTCCGGGGCTCCGTCAACTGGTCGTAGCAATCGGGTATGGGGAAAAAGAAGTAGCAAAGAAACCGTGAGTACTCATCCAAAGTACTCGCAAAAATGACATCAGAACTATACTAATTATGCATTGGTATCAAAAGGAAGGGGCTGTATCTGTGGACTATACTACAGAAATGCCAGAATAGAGGGAAAGGTCTAGCCTAACGAAGACTAGCATCTTCAGCGTCTTGCAGCATTAGAAGAGTGCAGATTAGTAGTAAAACATAAAGTAACAAGCATGTAGTAGCAACGCCTAGAGATCCTTACTCGACTCCCTGCGAGAAAGCGATCCCGGAGCTTACAATTAATTAAAGTAACATGTATCCAGTTCAAGTTGTAGTAGATCGGGATACAACACTGAGCGTCCTGTTACCGTGGACACGGCTATTCGAATAGATAACTTCCCTGCAGGGGTGCACTACTGTTACCCAACACGCTCGATTAACTCTGGCCGGACACACTTTTCCGGGTCATGCCCGGCCTCGGCTGATCGACACACCGCAGCCCTACCTAGAGCTCAGCAGAGAGGTCCCCGCCGGTCTACATCCTAAGCACCCAGGGGTCTTGGGCCATCGCCCTTAGCACTCCGGGTCGTTGTGTGCAGGGTGGATACCAGGCACCACCTCTGGGGCGCCGATCCGACCCGGCCACAATGCTGAACTGGACGTCTGACAGAGCTTTCGGCTGATACATACGGCACCGAGGGCCCCATAAACCATTATCCCGCATGGTGGTAGTGCGTATAGGGCCAACGACCCACTCAGATCAATACCCAAATCCGTTAGCGAATTATTAGGAGCTCGCGGTGACGATCAGTACTCTTGTCGTCCCGTCTTGAGGAAGTGCAACAAGGGCCAGGCCCATCCCTCTCTAGGGCGGTCTCTGCCTGCCCGGCCGCGCCTCGTAATTATCTCGCGGGTACCATCCTGGTCAACCCGACTTCACACCTCTCGCGGGTACCCCTCGGGGTCGACCCGTCTTTACCCGGGGACTGAAGTAAAAGTAGGGTATCCGTGTGTTCATCACATCAAGGGAGAATCCGAGGAATCACCCTCGATGGATTCCTACTCGATGTAATCCGTCAAGGAGAACCAGGAGGAACCACCCTCGATGGTCCACACTTGAGGGGTTGCATGACAGAGTCATCATCGGGAAGGGGAGAGCGAGGAATCACCCTCTGCAATCACCACCGATGTGCTATGCTACAGAGATATCATCAGGAGTGCAGTACGAGGTATCACCCTCGGCACTTGATAGTAACCCTGCAGAGTCGTACAACTAAGGGGGTATGCGGTGATGTGATGGTATCTGCACCTTGATCGCAATGATCGAGGTACTGGTAATAAGGCGGAGCAACAGGGACAAGGGTGAGGGGTCACTGATGGATCACCAACCAACCTATACTAAGCAGTTTAGGATGACAGGTAAAGTAACAACATCAGGTTACAAAAGCAGGCTATGCATCAGAATAGGAGCAATCAATTACAGTTGCAAAATCTAATGCAAGCAGGGGGGAGAAGGAATAGGCGATATAGGAATGATCAAGGGGGTTTGCTTGCCTGGAAGCTCTACTGAAAGGGGCTGGTCATCAGGGGCGTAGTCGTACACAGCAGCAGCGTTGGTCTCGGGGTCTACCGGAGAGAAGAGGGGGAAGAAACAGTAAATATGAAGCAAACAATGCACACAGATGCTTGGCATGGCAGCACGCTATTCGAGGAGTGCCCTAATGCAGTACTACGCAAGTTAGTCGGAGCGGGAAACATCTGGAGGTGTTTTATACGCTCCGGGCATTTATCAGACAGATGAATTGGAGGGGAATGTTCCATGTTCATCATGTTAGAGAGGGCTGACAGGTATGTGGGTGGCATATTCGGATTCTTCATATTTTTCTGATCATTTTTCATATATAAATTATTTTCATCCGAGTTACGGTTTATTTTATATGATTTTTCAAAGTTTTACTGAATTTCTAGAATTATTTTAATTATTAAATTCGAATTATCAGAAACAGTGCTAGGTGACGTCATCATGACGTCAGCGGGTCAAACTCGGCTGACCAGAGTCAAACCTGACCAGTGGGCCCCACATGTCATACACAGTAGCTAATCTAGTGGTTAAATTAAACTAAACATGATTAATTAGTAGGTGGGCCCCATATGTCAGTGACAGATTAGTTAACAGATTAGTTTTAATTAGTAAATAGTTAATTAAATTGGTGGGGCCTACGTGTCATTGACTGGGTCAAACCCAGTCAGCAGTTTGACTGGTCAATGGGCCCAGGGGGACCCAGTGGTCAGTGACATAGCTAACTAACAGTGTTTAGTTAAATCTAATTACCTAATTAGTCAGTGCGGGACCCAATAGTCAATGTCTTAGGTTAGTTTTTAAGTTATTTTAATTAGTCTAATTGCTACAGTAACCGGACCCACTAGTCGGTGGCATTAGCGTCGGGGGTTAGTGCCTAATCACGCGGGGTCCACCTGGCGGGGCCCACCGGCGTTCGAACACGGCGGCGCATCGGCGACGAGCCAAAACCGCGGCGGCCGGCTCGGATTTACGGCATAGAGCGCCGTTGGATGCGTGGGTGGGCTCGTTGGAGAGCTGGTGCACGCGCGCATCCGAGGGGACGAACGGGAGGTCGCGGGGTGGCCGGAGTCGACCGGACGATGAAGCTAGGCGGCGGCGCGGCCACGGCCATGACGCGAACACGCACGCGAGCTCAAAATCGAGCTTGAGAATGAGGGAGAAGGAGCACGCGCTCACAACGAGGGGGAAGACGAGCTCGGGGAGGCCGGAGAGGCTCGGGGTGGAGCAGACCGACGGCGAGCCCGTGGCGGCATCCGGCGAGAGGAACGAAGATGGCGTCGGGTTGGGGGCGCTCTGGCTCGCGTGGCTTGATGGAGAGGAGGAGGAGGCCGCGGCGGTCCTTCCGGACAACTTGGAACGGCGAGTGGTGGCCGGTGGCCACGACAACGGCGAGCGGCGGCGATGGACACGTTCGGCCAAGAGGGGAGGAGAAGGGGGCGAGGTGAGGAGAGGTGATCTAAGGGGGCTAGGGTTTCGGGGAGAGGGAGAGAGCGGCAGGGGCTTGCCCTTATCCCCTCCCGCAGCACTGCAGCGCGAGGAGGCCGGGCGCGGTGGCCATGGCGCTCGGGCGGCCTTTGCCAGGGCGTGGCGGGAGGTAAGGGAAGGCCGGCCACAGTGGGCTGGGCCACACTGTAGCCACTAGAGGCCCAAGTGTACAGGTAAGTTTTACCTTTTTCTTTTTCTTTTTCTGATTTCTTTAGTCCTTTTCCGTTTTGCAAATTGTCAGGCCACAAAAAGACTTTTGTAAAATATGTAATTGTGCCACATAAATACTTTGCAATATTTAGCACTGCCATAAAAAGGTTTGGAGGCAAAATGATTTCAATTGAATTTTGCTTAATTAAAAATGACTTAAATGGGCTGTTTGGGTACTGTTTTTGGATGTTGGGGTTAAACTTGGAATTTAATAAATGTTGATTTTATTTTTATAATTGCTTTGGGAATATTTGCAACATTATGAACACTTTTACTCAATTAATTGAAGAAGTAATAATTTGAGTTGCATTTGAATTTGGAATTTGAATTTGGATTAATTTCTAAATGAAATTTATTTAGGATGATCATGATGACATGGCTAATTAATTAGCTTAATGACAGGTGACGGTGTCCTGGATTAGGGGGTGCCAACCTAGCCGGCCCGACACCTCGGATGGGCCGATATGCCCTCGTACGTGATCAAGATGGACTCCGGAAGTCGCACATGGGAGACGTGATCAAGACCGCCTCTACCGAAGACTTGACGTATGCTTCAAGATTATTCCAACCACCTTATTCCAAGATACCGACCTTGTAACCCTAGATACCCTCCCTGGCGTGTATATAAGCCATAGGGTTTAGCCCGTAGGGGGGAGGAGCGAAACATCGAACACCTAGCTATAGTAGTTAGACACTTATTACGATCTCGAGGTAGATCAACCCTGTACTCGATACACCTCCATTAATATAAACAGAAGCAGGACGTAGGGTTTTACCTCCATCAAGAGGGCCCGAACTTGGGTAAAACATTGTCTCCCTTTGTCTCTGTTACCATAGATCCGAGATCCACTGCTCGGGATCCCCTAACCCGAGGTCTGCCGGTTTTCACACCGACACTGGTGCTTTCATTGAGAGTTCCGCCGCGTGATCACCAGAAGGATTGATGGCTCATCTTCAGATCAACTGCATCAATGGCTGTGGGGACCTCTACGCCCCAGGACAACTTTTTGTCTTCGGCAGCATGGTATTTTGCGCCGACTCGACGGGTCATCTGACCTCTGTCGAGAACTACGCCCCTGGTCGGATCCCGACCTTTGGCGGCCTCGAGTACACTACGAACTCCCGTGGCGAGCTCGTCTAATCGGGATGGACTCCCGGCCGGATCGAAGGCTCGGCCGGTTCTGGAGGCTCGACTCCGGAACCGAACTCCGTCATGGTGCCTCTTGAGACTCCGGACGCCGCCGCTCTGGCCAGTTCCTCCCCAATTGTCGATCCGGAGATAGATCCGGCGCCCACTCCTGAAATTACACCAGCGCCAGAATCGATCCTGGCGCAAAAATCGGATCCATGCTCAGATTCCCCTCGAACCGGAAACACGTCCGGTCACACACCGGGGCTGCTTCAAATCAGCCCTGCATATGGCGCGTCCATGGATCCTGAAGAGCTATCTCAGCTCGACGAGATGCTCGACCGTATCCAGAGCATGTCCATCTCGAATGGCAAGACTTCGGTTTATGATCAAATCGGACTTAAAACCGACGACAGGGAAATTTATACACCACCCACCACCCACTTAGTCGCCACAGTCGATGATTTAACCGACGTGTTGGACTATGGCGAACCTTCCGACATGGAGGAAGATACTGATGGCCCCCTTGAGGACACCTTGGCCCCGGTTAACACGGGCAGGTGGACGACCACATCCACCTACGATGTCTACATGGTGGACACCCCCAAGTCCCCTCCAAGACGTCGACGCAGGCGCCGACGGGGAAATAATGAAGAACCCAGTGGCAACGATGCGACATCCACTAACAATGACGCGGAGGATGGTGATGCCAATAACCACGAGGAGGACATTCAAGCCTCCCCCGCAAGGGACGGCACACCAAATCGACCTCTTGTGGACTCTGATCCCGATGACCTCTTCGAAGGGGCCGACGACAATTATATGCCGGAGTCCGAGGAGGACGATAGCCTCGGTACCGAGGACTTCATCGTCCCCAAGGACCCCTTCGAACAAGAACGCTTCCGACGACGCCTCGTTGCGACGGCCCGGAGCTTAAAACGCAAGCAGCAGCAGCTGCAGGAAAATACTGATGCGCTAAATGACAAGTGGGTTGAAGTGCTCTCTGCCGAGCAGGATATGGAAAACCGACGCCATAGTGCGCCGAAGTCTTACCCACGCAGGCGCCTCCTACCAGAATTTGATGAAGAACTCGCTGACGACCTCGATCGGCCCCCTAGAGGCCGGGACGGGCCAAGACGAGAAGACCAGGGTGACAGGCCGCCCCCACGCCGTCATGGTAAAGACCCCGTGGACAACCTGGATCCTCATGACGCTAGACGTCGTATTGAAGAAAATAGGGCTCCCCCTCGGTCCATCTACGGATCGAGGGGACGCGCCCCCGCTGGGCCCAACGGCTACAACGCCTGGCTGGACAGGAATGACCGTGCCCGAAATCAAACTTACTCACGGCTCTCTCCCGAGACCCGACGAGATCCTCCTCGGTCCCGAGGTCCAGCTCACCCAATCTGCTTTACAGATGGGGTGATGGAGCATCAATTCCCGGAAGGGTTTAAACCCATCAACATAGAGTCATATGATGGCACCACGGACCCGGCAGTTTGGATCGAGGATTTCCTCCTGCATATACACATGGCCAATGGAGATGATCTCCATGCCATTAAATATCTGCCGCTCAAACTAAAGGGGCCAACAAGACACTGGCTTAACAGCCTACCTCCTCATTCTATTGGCAGCTGGGAGGCCCTAGAAGACGCCTTCCGGGCAAACTTCCAGGGCACATATGTCCGACCTCCGGACGCTGATGACCTCAGCCGTGTCACCCAGCAGCCAGGCAAATCAGCCCGCAAGTTCTGGAACAGGTTCCTCACTAAGAAAAACCAGATTATAGACTGTTCCGAAGCCGAAGCCATCGCCGCTTTCAAAAACAACATCCGAGATGAATGGTTGGCTCAACAGCTCGGACAGGATAAGCCGAGAACTATGGCAGCCCTGACTTCACTAATGACTCGCTTTTGTGCGGGAGAAGATAGCTGGCTCGCCCGAAGTACCCATAACGGCGAGGCAGGCACCTAGGAAATTCGCGACGCTAATGGAAAACCAAAGCGCAATAAAAATAAGCGCAGGTATAAAAACGGCGGAAGCGACACTGAAGACGCCGCGGTCAACGCAGGATTCACCGAACCTAAATCCGGGCAGAAAAGAAAACCCTATAAGGGGAATAAAGATGGACCTAGCCAGCTTGACAGACTCCTGGAACGCCCATGTGGGATTCACGGTACCCAGGAAAAACCAGCAACCCACACTAACAGGAATTGCTGGGTGTTCAAGCAAGCTGGAAAGATAGCGGCAGAGGGGCAAAATAAAACCCAACACCGCAGCGACGACGAGGATGAACCTCGGCAGCCCACTAATGGAGGGCAGAAGAAGTTTCCAAACGAGGTAACGGAGGTCAATATGATCTACATCACCCACATCCCCAGGAGGGAGCGGAAACGTGCACTTCGGGACGTATACGCGCTGGAGCCAGTCGCCCCGAAGTATAACCCGTGGTCGGCTTACCCGATCACTTTCGATAAGCATGATCATCTGACCAGCATCAGGCATGGCGGATCGGCAGCGCTCGTCTTGGACCCCATCGTTGATGGTTATCATCTAACACGCGTCCTAATGGATGGGGGAAGCAGCCTTAACCTCATTTACGAGGATACAGTTCTGAAGATGGGTATCGACTCATCTCGGATCAAGCCAAGCTCTACCACCTTTAAAGGTGTCATCCCAGGCGTCGAAGCCCGTTGTACGAGGACGATAACCCTAGAGGTAGTCTTCGGTTCGCCCGAGAACTTCAGAAGCGAGGAGTTAATCTTCGACATCGTACCCTTCCGGAGTGGGTACCACGCGCTCCTACGGCGCACAGCCTTCGCCCGCTTTAACGCAATCCCGCATTATGCCTATCTCAAGCTTAAAATGCCGGGACCCAAGGGCGTTATCACTGTCAATGGTAACACAGAACGCTCACTCCGGACAGAGGAACAGACCGCGGCTTTCGCAGCCGAGGTTCAAGCGTCCGAGGAGGAAGCCCGCATCAGTAAACGTGTTGCCCGCTCTTTGAAGCGCGTCAAGGCTGCACACGTCGACCTCGGCCAGTTACCCCCACACCCAAAATAGGGGTGCGGGCTCCTCGAGTGCCCTCTCTGTGGGCACTACGTCCCTAGGGTGCATAATTTCACACTCAAGATCCCCTGGGATGCCGAGGAGCCAAAACAATTCTGAAGCGTCATGCGCGGGTTCACCACGCAACGGCGAGGCCTAGAGCCCCAGCACAGGCACGCATCTGTAAAAGAAGTAGCCAAAATATGCATACGTCTAGGTGGCTTTAGCCACAGAATGACTTCGGCTACACCTCCATTCAAGGAGCTCGGTCAATCAAACACTTAGAGTGTATAAAGGGCCAGAAGGGCATCGACCTTCGCAAATTCTTCGTCTTCAATCAGGACGATCTGGTCAACAGCTCGGGAACGCAGACGTGCGGCAGGCTTCGGTCCGGATCCTTTAAAATCCGTTGGTAATTATCCGACCTATTTTCTCTCCTCCTTCTTTACCGTCTACATTGTATTCTTTGCATTACTCTCGTCCACAGGGCATGTACATGATTGATATTATGAAATAAAGAAACCGTGCCCTTTCAAGGTCCCTATTGCATTTCTTTATTAGTCTAGCTCTAGAACGATGACGTTCTCTAAAAAAGATGCAATTGTATCACAAAAGTCCGATGTGTTCGGCGTCTCGGATTTCGGCCTTATATGCATCAGTTTCGAACCTAGATTTTGGTCAATAGTTGGGTCGCCCGGCTCCTATGTGTACCCCTTACGTTTCCGATGAATTCGGCTAAGGGCGTAACGGGAGAACCACTGCGATTGCGCCGCCAGGTCAATTTGCGTGGCGTCTCAGTGGAGAAAGCCGAAAACTGACTATCTAGGTAAGCGTAAACTGGTCCGCCATCCGGAGACCGCGTCAAGCGATGTGATCCTAGAGATCACCCGTGTTAAACGAAGGGCTTTTATCTTTTAGCCGAAATGTGCTCTGGCTTCAACCTCGGCCAAATAGGCCGAACACTTCCCACACCGGGGGCTGGTCATCACCCCCACAGTCAAACTCCTATGGCTAAGTGAAAGACATCAAGCCACTATAGTCCGATTGCCTAGTTTCTCTAAGTCATCGACCGCCCATGGGTACCGAGACGTCGGCTAAGGGTCAAATATGGCTTATGGAACACCCTTTGTATGACCTACATGGGGGCTAAGGCCGACGACTGGCCACTCTCACTTTAAAACGTCATATCGGAGGAATAATCAAATTACTAAAATATGGAACTTCAAACCATTCTCATTTCAAACGATAAAGTTTTTACATCATACACCCCGGCATTCCGGAGTACCTAAAAATACATCGTGTCCTTCGGGCACATGGCCTCGGTGGTCCGAGCTCCCGCCTCCACCTCGGTGAAGAACTGCTCGGCGGTCCGCGGCTTCTCGGCAGGGGGGCCAGCAGCACAAGTCTCCGCATCAACTTTGCGGAAGTGCGTCTTCACACACGCGTATGCCCTTCGAGCCCCTTCGAAGCACGCCGACCTCTTCCAGCGATCAACGCAGGGCACGGCATCTCGAAGACGAGCCGACAGGCCGAAGAGACTCCTTGGCATGGCTTCGGCCGGCCACAGAGCAACGCAGAGATCCTGGAGTGCTGGCCTGGTCATGCGGAACAGCTCGACCAGCTGCTTCACTCGATGATTTAGCAGCTGCGCGGATGGGGACCTTGGGAATCGACCCCAGAAGGCTTTCTCCACCTCATGACCCGCCAGTTGGCCGAAATAGGCCACCGCATCCTCTGCACTCTACGGGAGATCCTCGAAGACCTCCGCGGAACGCCACAATTGGGTGAGCTCGACACACCCTTTGCTGCCAAACGCACACTGCAGCAAAAATATCTTACTCGAGGCGATTTGTTCCACTTGCTGGAGCACCTCGCGGTCCGCACGAGCCGCGGTGTTGAGTTCGGAGTGGGCACGCTGCAGCTTCTCGAGCTCCTCTTTCGCGCGCCGCTCCTCCTCCTGAAGCTTGTCGCGTGCTTCAAACACGCCCTTCAGGGTCTCCTCGACCTCCAGCACCCGCGCCTGGTGCTTCTCCCCGGCCGCCTTCTCGGCGGCCCGTGCCTTCTCGGCTGTGGCGGCAGCTGCTTTCTGCTGCCGCACTTCCTTCCGAGAACTTTTAAGCTCGGCCTTGAGCGTCTCCAACTCCGCTGTTAGCATTTCTATGTCTTAGTTGTTTCCTTTAAACATAGAACATGCATTGCAACTTTAACCTTGTTTACCTTGAGATCGCTCAAGTTTCCGGTTCATCTCTGCTATCTCTCTAGAGGCGGAGTCCGGCACTAAGGTCGACACCTGTCATAAAAACACACTCCTTGATTAAAGGACAAATGGTCTTGACCATCCACATGCTCCAGGACAACTACTTCGGGTAGCGTCCTGTGGGCTACTCAACAGGCTCCTAATTATTCACGCGACCCCGATGCCGGTTTCTTGCAACCGACTTCGGGCTCGGGGGCTACTCACTCATTACGCCGTTTAGCAGGCTACATTTTTATGTCCTCGGACACATTTCACAAAGACAAAGCAAACCGAAGGCGCAGAAGACGTACCTCGAAACCTGCTACAAGGTTTTTGAAGACCTCGTGCAGGCCGGCCTCTGCGGACTGGTAGCCTTCCAGCGCCGCGCCCATCAAGACGCGGTGCTCCTCCTTAAGGGAGCAGCCCTTTAGGGCCTCCTCCACCTCCTCGGCCCACCCCGCGCCGGTCCGTCCTCGGACAGCAGGCTGGGGTGGAGGGACAACCTCGGAAGGATCCACCCGAGGAGCCCCCGTCTGTGAAGGCGGTGCCGAGGCTGACTCCTGTTGAGCCTATATCTGGCCCAGCCCTTCTTCGATAACCTCGGGGTGTTTCGTCCCCTGGTCTTGCTGGGCCGAGGTTTCAACCTCGGCCAATACCACCGTATCGCCAGCCCCCGCCGTATTGGCCTCGGGGGCCAGGGTGGATGTTGCCTCCCCCAGACCGACTTGCATCGGGGGAGAAGCAGCGGACTCTGGAGTCCCGCTGGCGGACGGCAACCCATTCGAGGAACCGCTGGGGATTACCCTCGGCGGACTGTGTATGAAAAGTTGCCTCTGTGAAAACTTCTCTTGATGAAACAATGACTCAAGCAAGGAAGACAAGGATAAGGGCTTACCCTCGAGGCGCCGGCTTCTTCCTCCCCGTTATGACGGGGTCTTCCTCTGAGTCACCGAAGAGCTCGGCTCTCTCCGACGACTTGTGGGCGGCCTCGGATGAGGCTCGCCTCAGCCTCTTTTGGCCCTTGGGCGGCATGCCCACGTCGGCGTCTTCTGACACCGACCTCTTCCCCTTAGGGGGGGGGGATCTCCTCCTCGCCCTCCTCGGCGCCGCCGTCTTGAGCGGCGGAGGTGTGGGTCTCCTCTGATCGGGTGACCGAAGTCCCCCGGGTCCGAGCACTGAACTTCCCCGTTTGGGTCCTCGTCCCTTTGGAAGCCACCACATGTGGCTCCTCGGTCGGAAGCGCCGAGAGTAGGGGAGTTTGGGGTTGTTCCGGCAATGGGGCTGGGCATCGTACCCCCTTTACCCATGCCGACCACTTCTGCAGAATGTCAAAACACGACGGCTCAAATAAAGACTTTACTCCTCGAAGCAGTGAGCATAGAATGAAAGATTGATGGACGGAACCACTCACCGGGGGGGGGGGGGCTCATAGCCGTGTTCGAGGCCGCGGTCCTCTCCCTCCTTGGGAATCTTGTCCTTGGCCAGCTTCATGAGCTTTGTCCACATAGTGGCCAAGGTGGAGCGGAAGAATGTGTTGATGGTGTCCATGTCCTCGGGTTTCTGCGCCCACATCGGGGTGGCCCGAAGTTGGAGAGGAAGGATGCGGCGGGTGAGCATGACGTTGATGACATCGGCCAGCTGAGCCTTCCCCGTGGTGGTCCACCACACGATCCTCTCGACTAGGGTCTCTACCTCTTCAGGCTTTCCCCAGGCGACGCCCTTTTCCTTCCAAGACTTGAGTTTCTTGGGAGGCCCGGCCGAGAAGGCCGGGACCTCGGTTTGACCAGCGGCAAGGGGCTCGGTGATATAGAACCATTCCTTTTGCCACTCCTTCACCATTTCGATGAAGGTGCCCTTGAACCAGGTGGCCCCCTGGTTCTTGCTGATCATTGCCCCTCCACACTCCGCAAGTTCGGAGCCGCTTGACTTTGGTTTGATACCGAAGAGCTTCAGCCATAGGCCGAAGTGTGGCTCACAGCGGAGGAAGGCCTCGCAGACTGTTATGAAAGCAGCGAGGTGGAGAATGGAGTTGGGGGCTAGGTGATGAAAATCTAACCCATAGTAGAACATGATCCCGCCCACGAAAGGGTGCAGCGGGAACCCCAGGCCTCGGATGAGGTGGGGAACAAAGACCACCCGCTCCCCGGCGTTGGGAGCGGGTACCAGCTCGTCGGCCTCTAGAGCATGGGCGGCGACGGTACGGGCTAGGTACCCCCTGTTGCGCAGCTCGGCGATGGTCACCGCCGTCACGGTGGAGCCTCCCCAGTGCCCCTTAAGGGTATCGGCCATGGCTGATGGGGAAATCGGGCTCGCGTACGAGAAAGGCGTAAGGGCTGGATCTGGGCGCTGGAGCTAGACGAAGTGACAGCAAGAGAGGAATGGGAGCGTAGGCTATCGCACTGTTCTCCCCATTACTTTTATAAGCATGTGAAAGGCCAAAAGCCCCCTTTTGCTGCGCCGATAAATTCATGATTATTATCAAAGATGCTGTTGAAACACATGGGGAAACGAAATTTTGATGATATCCTTAAGAAAGCAGGCATGATCTTTGCCTTGACGGGACGTGCCAGTAAAGGAGCCGCCTCGAAGCACGATTTGAGGGGAGGCAGTAACTGCTCAACCTGTCGTGGGGCGGGTCTCTCCGATAAAGCTGTCAGGCCGGATTGGGCTGTTCATATCGGCACAGCAAGCCTTCGAGGCTAAGATACTTGCTCACCTCGGATAGGGTACAAGCTCGGTTGGACCACGGATGTCGATGCTCTGTTAACAGAATTCAAAATTTAAGGTGGAACTCGTCTGTCAAGCCGGAAACTCCGAATCCGAAGTGTTGGTTCAAAGTCGTCCTCGGCATAGAAGACCAGTTCGGGGGCTACTGACGGTGTCCTAGATTAGGGGGTGCCAACCTAGCCGTCCCGACACCTCGGATGGGCCGATATGCCCTCGTACGTGATCAAGATGAACTCCGAAAGTCGCACATGGGAGACGTGATCAAGACCGCCTCTACCGAAGAATTGACGTATGCTTCAAGATTATTCCCACTGCCTTATTCCAAGATACCGACCTTGTAACCCTAGATACCCTCCCTGGCGTGTATATAAACCATAGGGTTTAGCCCGTAGGGGGGAGGAGCGAAACATCGAACACCTAGCTATAGTAGTTAGACACTTATTACGATCTCGAGGTAGATCAACCCTGTACTCGATACACCTCCATTAATATAAACAGAAGCAGGACGTAGGGTTTTACCTCCATCAAGAGGGCCCGAACCTGGATAAAACATTGTCTCCCTTTGTCTCTGTTACCATCGATCTGAGATCCGCTGCTCGGGACCCCCTACCCCGAGGTCTGCCGGTTTTCACACCGACAACAGGGTTAAGATCTGAGGATGTTACAAATCTCCCCCACTACAAGAAATCTCGTCCCGAGATTTAAGAGGTGGAGTAAGGGGTATCTTCGAAATCGAGGTTGTACAAGAGAGTCAGGTTTCGATCCTGTGGAACTGTGGTGAGTGTGGGTTAAAAGTAGGAAGGGCGGTGACATCTTGCACGGCCATGATAGTAAGGCACGTCCGAGGATATTTTGTCAGCTATGTTGGCAACAACGTCGGTACCAAGGGCAAGGGACGAAGAGAACATTTTTCCCGCTCGTTAAAACGAGGCGGACCAATAGGCAAGGTTCTCGTCCATCGGTGGTTACCGGAATGTCATCAACAGTAGTAACAAGGTGTTACCGACAGAGTGGTACACCGAGGTGTTTGCATAAGTAGGGAATCACTACTGCTTAGATAAAAGCTAAATTACAAGAAAGGTTAAACATACCAATGGAAAGGAAAATGTGATGATCAAATTAAACTGATCGATGGAAAGGAACAATTGCGGACAATTCAGCTCTCCGGGTGGATGTGATCACGTGAACCTAGAGTTAGAGTTAGTAAAATTTTAACCCGAATAGAAGAGAGAGTAGAATCCCAGAGTAAGGAAGAGGAATAAAAGATCCTAATACCACCCATTGGCGACGTGGGCCCGTAAGCCACACAGCCATGTTAGTAAAACAGTTTTCAAAGTCTAGACTCAACTTCGGCCAAGGAGTTAGAAAGGGGGCTTCCTACAGGCAGTCAGCTCTGATACCAACTTGTGACGCCCACGGCCCGACCATGCACTAATCATACACGCAAATGCACACGATCAAGCCCAGGGACTCACGGGAAGATATCACAACACAACTCTAGACACAAAATAAAATAATACAAGCTTTATATTACAAGCCAGGGGCCTCGAGGGCTCGAATACATAGCTCGATTACACAAGCGTTAGCGGAAGCAACAACAGTATCTGAGTACAGACACAAAGTTAAACAAATATGCCTTAAGAAGGCGAAAATAAACAATGACTCTGATCGAAAGAGGTAAGGCCTCCTGCCTGGGAGCCTCCTAAACTACTCCTGGTCGCTGGTCTCCACGTAGTAGTAGGCTCCACCGGTAGGGTAGTAGTAGTCGTCGGCGGAATCAGCTGGCTCCGGGGCTCCGTCAACTGGTCGCAGCAATCGGGTATGGGGAAAAAGAAGTAGCAAAGCAACCGTGAGTACTCATCCAAAGTACTCGCAAGACTGACATCAGAACTATGCTAATTATGCATTAGTATCAAAAGGAAGGGGCTGTATCTGTGGACTATACTGCAGAAATGCCAAAATAGAGGGGAAGGTCTAGCCTAACGAAGACTAGCATCTTCAGCGTCTTGCAGCATTAGAAGAGTGCAGATTAGTAGTAAAACATAAAGTAACAAGCATGTAGTAGCAAAGCCTAGAGATCCTTACTCGACTCCCTGCGAGAAAGCGATCCCGGAGCTTACAATTAATTAAAGTAACATGTATCCAGTTCAAGTTGTAGTAGATCGGGATACAACACTGAGCGTCCTGTTACCGTGGACACGGCTATTCGAATAGATAACTTCCCTGCAGGGGTGCACTACTGTTACCCAACACGCTCGATTAACTCTGGCCGGACACACTTTTCCGGGTCATGCCCGGCCTTGGCTGATCGACACACCACAGCCCTACCTAGAGCTCAGCAGAGAGGTCCCCGCCGGTCTACATCCTAAGCACCCAGGGGTCTTGGGCCATCGCCCTTAGCACTCCGGGTCGTTGTGTGCAGGGTGGATACCAGGCACCACCTCTGGGGCGCCGATCCGACCCGGCCACAATGCTGAACTGGACGTCTGACAGAGCTTTCGGCTGATACATACGGCGCCGAGGGCCCCATAAACCATTATCCCGCATGGTGGTAGTGCGTATAGGGCCAACGACCCACTCAGATCAATACCCAAATCCGTTAGCAAATTATTAGGAGCTCGCGGTGACGATCGGTACTCCTGTCGTCCCGTCTCGAGGAAGTGCAACAAGGGCCAGGCCCATCCCTCTCTAGGGCGGTCTCTGCCTGCCCGGCCGCGCCTCGTAATTATCTCGCGGGTACCATCCTGGTCAACCCGACTTCACACCTCTCGTGGGTACCCCTCGGGGTCGACCCGTCTTTACCCGGGGACTGAAGTAAAAGTAGGGTATCCGTGTGTTCATCACATCAAGGGGGAATCCGAGGAATCACCCTCGATGGATTCCTACTCGATGTAATCCGTCAAGGAGAACCAGGAGGAACCACCCTCGATGGTCCACACTTGAGGGGTTGCATGACAGAGTCATCATCGGGAAGGGGAGAGCGAGGAATCACCCTCTGCAATCACCACCGATGTGCTATGCTACAGAGATATCATTAAGAGTGCAGTACGAGGTATCACCCTCGGCACTTGACAGTAACCCTGCAGAGTCGTACAACTAAGGGGGTGTGCGGTGATGTGATGGTATCTGCACCTTGATCGCAATGATCGAGGTACTGGTAACAAGGCAGAGCAACAGGGACAAGGGTGAGGGGTCACTGATGGATCACCAACCAACCTATACTAAGCAGTTTAGGATGACAGGTAAAGTAACAACATCAGGTTACAAAAGCAGGCTATGCATCAGAATAGGAGCAATCAATTACAGTAGCAAAATCTAATGCAAGCAGGGGGGAGAAGGAATAGGCGATATAGGAATGATCAAGGGGGTTTGCTTGCCTGGAAGCTCTGCTGAAAGGGGCTGGTCGTCAGGGGCGTAGTCGTACACGGCAGCAGCGTCGGTCTCGGGGTCGACCAGAGAGAAGAGGGGGAAGGAACAGTAAATATGAAGCAAACAATGCACACAGACGCTTGGCATGGCAGCACGCTATTCGAGGAGTGCCCTAATGCAGTACTACGCAAGTTAGTCGGAGCAGGAAACATCTGGAGGTGTTTTATCAACTCCGGGCATTTATCGGACAGATGAATCGGAGGGGAATGTTCCATGCTCAACATGTTAGAGAGGGCTGACAGGTATGTGGGTGGCATATTCGGATTCTTCATATTTTTCTGATCATTTTTCATATATAAATTATTTTCATCCGAGTTACAGTTTATTTTATATGATTTTTCAAAGTTTTACTGAATTTCTGGAATTATTTTAATTATTAAATTCGAATTATCCGAAACAGTGCTAGGTGACGTCAGCGGGTCAAACCCGGCTGGCCAGAGTCAAACCTGACCAGTGGGCCCCACATGTCATACACAGTAGCTAATCTAGTGGTTAAATTAAACTAAACATGATTAATTAGTAGGTGGGCCCCATATGTTAGTGACAGATTAGTTAACAAATTAGTTTTAATTAGTAAATAGTTAATTAAAATGGTGGGGCCTACGTGTCATTGACTGGGTCAAACCCAGTCAGCAGTTTGACTGGTCAATGGGCCTAGGGGGACCCAGTGGTCAATGACACAGCTAACTAACAGTGTTTAGTTAAATCTAATTACCTAATTAGTGAGTGCGGGACCCAGTAGTCAGTGTCTTAGGTTAGTTTTCAAGTTATTTTAATTAGTCTAATTGCTACAGTAACCAGACTCACTAGTCAGTGGCATTAGCGTCGGGGGTTAGTGCCTAATCACGCGGGGCCCACCTGGCGGGGCTCACCGGCGTTCGAACACGGCGGCGCGCCGACGATGAGCCAAAACCGCGGCGGCCGGCTCGGATTTACGGCATAGAGCGCCGTTCGATGCGTGGGTGGGCTCGTTGGAGAGCTGGTGCACGCGCGCATCCGAGGGGACGAACAGGAGGTCGCGGGGTGGCCGGAGTCGACCGGACGATGAAGCTAGGCGGCGGCGCGGCCACGGCCATGGAGCGAACACGCGCGCGAGCTCGAAATCGAGCTCGAGAATGAGGGAGAAGGAGCGCGCGCTCACAGCGAGGGGGAAGACGAGCTCGGGGAGGCCGGAGAGGTTCGGGGTGGAGCAGATCGACGGCGAGCCCGTGGCGGCATACGGCGAGAGGAACGAAGATGGCGTCGGGTTGGGGGCGCTCCGGCTCGCGTGGCTTGACGGAGAGGAAGAGGAGGCCGCGGCGGTCCTCCCGGACAACTTGGAACGGCGAGTGGTGGCCGGTGGCCACGGCAACGGCGAGCGGCGGCGATGGACTCGTTCGGCCGAGAAAGGAGAAGGGGGTGAGGTGAGGAGAGACGATCTGAGGGGGCTAGGGTTTCGGGGAGAGGGAGAGAGCGGCAGGGGCTTGCCCTTATCCCCTCCCGCAGCACTGCAACGCGACGAGGCCGGGCGCGTTGGCCATGGCGCTCGGGCGGCCTTTGCCAGGGCGTGGCGGGAGGTAAGGGAAGGCCGGCCACAGTGGGCTGGGCCACACTGTAGCCACTAGAGGCCCAAGTGTACAGGTAAGTTTTACCTTTTTCTTTTTCTTTTTCTGATTTCTTTAATCCTTTTCCGTTTTGCAAATTGTCAGGCCACAAAAAGACTTTTGTAAAATATGTAATTGTGCCACATAAATACTTTGCAATATTTAGCACTGCCATAAAAAGTTTTGGAGGCGAAATGATTTCAATTGAATTTTGCTTAATTAGAAATGACTTAAATGGGCTGTTTGGGTACTGTTTTTGGATGTTGGGGTTAAACTTGGAATTTAATAAATGTTGATTTTATTTTTATAATTGCTTTGGGAATATTTGCAACATTATGAACAATTTTACTCAATTAATTGAAGAAGTAATAATTTGACTTGCATTTGAATTTGGAATTTGAATTTGAATTAATTTCTAAATAAAATTTATTTAGGATGATCATGATGACATGGCTAATTAATTAGCTTAATGACAGGGTTAAGATCTGGGGATGTTACATAGATGTCCTCTTTTTTATGTCCATGGGTTGAGATAATTATTTTTAAACAAACTGTCAACCTAATATAGTATTAGCTCGACAAAATTTTGTAGACAATAATCTTTGGGCTATGATAATGAGAATAATTAGTCCATTTTTTCATGGGCACATTGTTTGATTAGGGAGTTGACCTTAATAGTAACCAATAAAATTATCCTCCAAATTATATTACCTCTAGATGTCCTTTTTATGTCTACTAGCCGCAGTAATTATTTTCAAACAAATTGTCAACCAAATATAGTATTCGCTCGACAAAAGTATTGTAGACAATAATCTTTGTGATATGATCATGACAATAATTATCCCATATGTTTTTTTCGTGGGCACATATGTCTGATAGTGGGGAATATATAAACGACATACAGTGACCACATGCCAGTACTACTCCCATGTGGTCACTGTATGGGGGTGTGGAGTAATATAGTGCACGAACTAAACAAATCCGCACCCCCATGTTCGCACCTTCCATTGATTATCTTCTTTCAAATCGTCATATATCACATCCCATACAAAAAAACAAGTTATACACACATTATGGAGTTGACCTCAATTATAAACAGTAAAACTGTTCACCAAGACATATTAGCTCTAGATGTCCTATTTTTTCATGTCTACGGGGTGCAACATTTATTTTCAAACAATTGTCAACCTAATATAGTATTGGCTCGACAAAAATATTGTAGACAATAATCTTTGTGCTATGATCATGACGATAATTAGTCTATAGAAATTTTTTCATGGGCACATATGTTTGATAATGGGGGAAACAAAAACGTTATACAGAAATTATGGAGTTGACCTCTAGAGTTAATAATAAAACTATCCATCAAGTTATATTAGCTCTGGATGTCCTCCTATTTAATGCCTACTGTTTGCAGCAATTATTTTAAACAAATTGTCAACCTAATATATTATTTGCTCGACAAATGTATTGCCGACAATATTCTTTGTGGTATGATCATGAATTAGTCTATAGATTTATTTTTCATGGGCACATATGTTCGAATATTGGGGAATAAAAGAAGTTATGTAGAAATTATGGAGTGGTCCTCAAGAGTAAACAATAAAACTATCAACCAAGTTATATTAGTTCTAGACGTCATCATTTTTTGTGTGTCTACTGGTTGCAAGAATTCTTTTCAAACAAATTGTCAACCTAATATAGTATTCGCTTGACAAAAGTATTGTACACAATAATCTTAATTTGTGCTATGGTCATGAATTATTCCATAGATTTTTTATTTCATGGGTGCAAATGTTCAATAACAGAGAATAAATAAAGTTATGCGTAAATTATGGAGTTGTCCTCAAGAGTAAACAATAAAACTATCCACCAAGTTATATTAGGTCTAGATGCCTTCCTCTTTTTTTATGTCTACTGGTTGCAAGAATTGTTTTCAAACAAATTGTCAACCTAATATAGTATTCGCTCGACAAAAGTATTGTAGACAATAACTTTGTGCTATGATCATGACAATAATTAGTCTGCAGATTTTTTTTCGTGGGCACATATGTTCGATAATGGGGATACAAAAAAAATTATACATAAATTATGGAGTTGACCTCATGAGTAAACCATCAAACTATACACCAAGTTATATTAGCTCTAGATGTCAAACGCTGATTAACTGAGCTCGAGCTCATATGAACTTGATGACCCACAAGTATAGGGGATCAATCGTAGTCCTTTCGATAAGTAAGAGTGTCAAACCCAACGAGGAGCAGAAGGAAATGACAAGCGGTTTTCAGCAAGGTATTCTCTGCAAGTACTAAAAGTAGCGGTAACAGATAGTTTTGATAGTAAGATAATTCGTAACAAGTAACAAGTAACAAGTATAATAAAGTGCAGCAAGGTGGCTCAATCCTTTTTATAGCAAAGGACAAGCCGGAACGAACTCTTATAATAAGCAAAGCGTTCTCGAGGACACATGAGAATTTCATCTAGTCACTTTCATCATGTTTGTTTGATTCGCGTTCGCTACTTTGATAATTTGATATGTGGGTGGACCGGTGCTTGGGTGCTGTTCTTACTTGAACAAGCCTCCCACTTATGATTACCCCCTCTCGCAAGCATCCGCAACTACGAAAGAAGAATTAAGACAAATCTAACCATAGCATGAAATATATGGATCCAAATCAGCCCCTTACGGAATAGCACATAAACTAGGGTTTAACCTTCTGTCACTCTAGCAACCCATCATCTAATTACTACCCCACAATGCCTTCCCTTAGGCCCAAAGATGGTTAAGTGTCATGTAGTCGACGTTCACACGACACCATTAAAGGAAGCACAACATACATAGCAACAAAATATCGAACGAATACCAAATTCACATGATTACTTATGACACCCATGTCCTCAAGAACAAAAGTAACTACTCAAAAATCATATTCATGTTCAAGATCAGAGGGGTATTGAATAGCATTAAGGATCTGAACATATAATCTTCCACCAAATAAACCAACTAGCATCAACTACAAGATGTAATCAACACTACTAGCAACCCACAGGTACCAATCTGAGGTTTTGAGACAAAGATTGAATACAAGAGATGAACTAGGGTTTGAGATGAGATGGTGCTGGTGAAGATGTTGATGAAGATTGGTCCTCCCACGATGAGAGGATCGTTGGTGATGTCGATGGCTTCGATTTCCCCCTCCCGGAGGGAAGTATCCCCGGCGGAATCGCTCCACCGGAGAGCAAAATAGCTCATGCCCAGGTTCCGCCTCGAGACGGTGGCGCTTCGTCCCGAAAGTCTTATTCTTATTTTTTTTTCTATGGAAAATGGCTTCATATAGCAGAAGGAGGGGGCCGGAGGTCTGCTAGGGGCCCCACAAGCTTGGGGGGCACGCCCAGGGGGGTAGGGCGCGCCCCCCAGGCTTGTGGCTGCCTGGTGGGTCCCCTCCTGTTGATTCTTTCGCCAGTATTTTTTATATATTCCAAAATAATTGTCCGTAAATTTTCAGGTCATTTGGAGTTGTGCAGAATAGCTATCTCTGTTTCACCCCTTTCAGGTCCAGAATTCCAGCTGCCGGCATTCTCCCTCTTCATGTGAATCTTGCAAAATAAGAGAGAAAAGACATAAGAATTGCACAATAAAGTGAAATAATGATCAAAAACATAATAATTATTAGTAGGAAATCATGATGCAAATTGGACGTATCAGAACTCGGGTGAACAGTAAAATTCAAAAAATTAAAATTTTGATTTTTTTTTACAAACTTTGACAAATTCTTTTAATGCTTGCAAAGTTTCATCATAGAGTGACATTCATGGAAGCCGTGGCGAAAAAACAAAATTGATGCTCCAAAAAAGTTATTTTCAAAAGCATTTTGGAGTGCTGGTTTTTCTTTTTTTGTCACGACCTCCATGAATGTCATTTCATTATTTAACTGTGGAAGCATTAAAAACATTTGCCAAAGTTTACCAAAAAAATCATAATTGTTCGATTTTTTTCCTGGATTTTACTGTTCACACCGAGCTCATATGATGTCTACGGATTGCAGTGTATATTTTCAAACAAATTAGCGACCTAATACAGTATTTACCTGACAAAAGTATTGTAGACGTAATCTTTCTGATATGATCGTTAGAATAATTTGTCTGTATATCTTTGTGATATAGTGCGCAAAGTAAACAAATCCGCACCCCCATGTTCCCACCTTCCATTGATTTTCTTCTTTCAAATTGTCATATATCGCATCCCATACAAAAAAAAGAATTTATACACACATTATGGTGTTGACCTCAATTATAAACAGTAAAACTAGTCACCAAGTTATATTAGCTCTAGATGTCCTATTTTTTTTATCTCTACGGGTTGCAACAATTATTTTCAAACAATTTTCAACCTAATATAGTATTGTCTCGACAAAAATATTGTAGACGATAATCTTTGTGCTATGATCATGACGATAATTAGTCTATAGAATTTTTTTCATGGGCACATATGTTTGATAATGGGGGATACAAAAAAAGTTATGCAGAAATTATGGAGTTGACCTCGAGAGTTAATAATAAAACTATCCATCAAGTTATATTAGCTCTAGATGTCCTCCTATATAATGCCTACTGTTTGCAGCAATTATTTTAAACAATTGTCAACCTAATATATTATTTGCTCGACAAAAGTATTCCTGACAATAATCATTGTGATATGATCATGAATTAGTCTATAGATTTATTTTTCATGGGCACATATGTTCGATGATGGGGAATAAAAAAAGTTATGCAGAAATTATGGAGTGGTCCTCAAGAGTAAACAATAAAACTATCGACCAAGTTATATTAGCTCTAGACGTCATCCTTTTTTTGTGTGTCTACTGGTTGCAAGAACTGTTTTCAAACAAATTGTCAACCTAATATAGTATTCGCTTGACAAAAGTATTTTAAACAATAATCTTAATTTGTGCTATGGTCATGAATTATTCTATAGATTTTTTATTTCATGGGTGCAAATGTTCAATAGCAGGGAATAAATAAAGTTGTGCGTAAATTATGGAGTTGTCCTCAAGAGTAAACAATAAAACTATCCACCAAGTTATATTAGCTCTAGATGCCTTCCTCTTTTTTTATGTCTACTGGTTGCAAGAATTGTTTTCAAACAAATTGTCAACCTAATATAGTATTCGCTCGATAGAAGTATTGTAGACAATAACTTTGTGCTATGATCATGACAATAATTAGTCTAGATTTTTTTCGTGGGCGCATATGTTCGATAATGGGGGTACAAAAAAAAGTTATACATAAATTATGGAGTTGACCACATGAGTAAACCATCAAACTATCCACCAAGTTCTATTAGCTCTATATGTCAAACACTGATTAGCTGAGCTCGAGCTCATATGAGCTCGGGTGAACAGTAAAATTCGAAAAAATAATTATTTTGATTTTTTTGGCAAACTTTGAAAAATTCTTTTAATGCTTGCAAAGTTTCATCATAGAATGACATTCATGGAAGTCGTGGCGAAAAAAAAATTGATGTGCCAAAAAAAGTTATTTTCAAAAGCATTTTGGAGTGCTGGTTTTATTTTCTGTCACGACTTTCATGAATGTCATTTCATTATGAAACTGTGGAAGCATTGAAAACATTTGCCATAGTTTACCAAAAGAGTCATAATTGTTCAATTTGTTTCCGGATTTTACTGTTCACACCGAGCTGAGAAGGACACTTTCGCTAGATGTCTTCCTTTTTTATGTCTACTGATTGCAGTGTATATTTTTCAAACAAATTACCAACCTAATACAGTATTCACCTAACAAAAGTATTGTAGACGTAATTTTTGTGATATGATCGTTAGAATAATTTCTCTGTAGATTTTTTTTTCATCAACGCATATATTTGATAGATGGGGAATTTATGAATATTGAACTGATGCCACATACATCGGGCCTTTATTACAACACAACAACATGAGCCAACTGAATCAGATATGACCTATACTTCATATATAAGTTCCGTTGAGTCAGGTATATTGCCAAAATTCTTTTGAGATTTTTTGGAAATTATTCTTCCAAGTATTGAAAAAGTAGATATGACATTACACTCGTATGCCTTTGGAGTCCTCTAAATCGAAGATGTCACAATGGTCAATGCTACAGAGAATCATACAAGGAACAACTATTATGTTCTACGTATGATGAAAAGACTCGACGACTATATGACCTGATTTCTGGAGCAATATTTTCGAAAGTGAGGTTAGTTCATATTCCTAATTTTACAGAAGGAATTGTGTATATGAAGCTAAACACAGTGGCTAGTACAGTTTACTACTCCCTCCATTTCAAAATGTAGAACATATTCTGATTTATTAATACATACATTTAGCCAATAGCTACTCTGTCCATGTGATAGAAAACCGCAACCGTTAGTATGTGCTTTTGAATACAAACATAACGACATGGTTATTTTTGAACCAACCCATGGTGTGGTTGGATGGTTAGGAAGACAATGGTATCCCCAGCCTATCAGGTTTGAAGTATTAGACTTGACACTGATGCTCGCATTTTCCTGGATTTATTTCAGGTTTTCCTGCAATGTGCGTTCAGTGAGAGAAGACGTTTCCGTCGACTACGAAGGCGTCTGTGACGACTTCATCAATCTCAAGATGATGTACCGGCTCAATCTTTCAGAGATGATCATAGGGCTAGGATGTGCGTGTGTGCGTTCATAGGGATGAGTGTATGTGCGTGTATGAGTGTCTACGTCTGGACTGTCTTAAGAAAAATGACATGGTTATTTTTTCATGCAAACCATGCACACCGTCCGGACGGGTGCATTTGGTGTGCGTGTATTCCTGGGTCGTCAGTTTTGACTAACAAAATACTCATGTTACAGAGGAAGTATATGCTATATGCTACCAAAAGTATGTGTCTGGAAATTGTATTCTAATACAAATCTAATGATACGCTTTCGATGGTACATAACACATGTTCGTTACTAGTCAAATTGAGGACCTAAAACCCACGCCCACCCTATAAACCCGACAAGAGGAAGTATTAACCACTACTCCGTATTAGCAAAGTACTTAGTCGTTAGTCTTAGAGCATCTATAACCGGACTGCCCAAACCCCCCTCAAACGCCCGGGCGGGCCGCCCGGTCACGATTTTTCGACCCAGCCGGGCACCTCAAACGGGCCTCAAATGCCCGGGCTGACCGGCACCCCTCATATCCAGCCCAAATATGGGGCGGATATGGGGGCACCCGGGCACGCCCGTCACGTCAGACCCGACAAGCCGACCCCACCCCAAATTGCACAAAATCCACCAAACCCTTCCTCCTCCTCCCGCCGCCCTCCATCCTTTCCCGCGCCCGAGCCATCGCCATCGTCCACCCTTTCTCCCCATCCTCACCTCCGGTCCCAATCCATCGCCGGAGATGTCGTCGAGCCCGTCCCCCACCGCCGCCACGGAGACGCAGTCCGCCTCGTCCGTCGGCGTCCCTTCTTCAGCTCCGTCTTGCAAGGCGGAGAACGTCGCCCGGAAGTTGCGGCGACGCCGGCAGCGAGAGAGGGAGGCGGCGGCGGCGTCGCAGGGAGGTTCAGACATGGTCGAGGAGGTGTGTCCCCCGCCGCGCCCGGCCCCCCACACCCCATCCATCCATGCGCCGACGCGGATTACACCGTCCGACCCCGTTGGGACAGAGGAGGAGGATCCAACGGCCGGCTGGGCTATTCCGGATAGCTTTCCGGCGACACATGGATGGAGTGGGACCGGAATAGGGCGGAGAAGAAGCTCCAAATTGAGAGGGAGAAGATCGAGTTGGAGAAGCAAGAGGCGGCCATCAAATGGGAACTCGAGAAGGCCAAGACATTTGGCGAGATGGAGCTTGAGAAGGAGAGGTTGCAACTCGCACGGGACGCGGAGGATGCGAAGATCATGTTGGCGGATGAAACCCTCTTAGATGAGCATGCAAAGAAGTGGCTTGCGGAGAAGAAGAAGGCGATCAATGACCGTAGGGAGTACGAGGCGGCGAGGGCGGCAGCGGCAGCGGCAGCGGATCATGCGGCCCGGATACATGCAGAGGAGGTAGCCCGGATGCAGGCGGAGCAGTACGAGCAGGACGCGTTCCGCCTGGAGTAGGACGCATACGAGCAGGCGCCCGGGTAGTGATCCGAAGCCATCCGTCACGCTCGGACATTGATTTTATTTTGGCTTGTCCGGTTTGTTGAACTATGATTTGCTTTGCTTCGTTTCGAACTGTTAAATTCGGACAATTTGTATCGTATGATCGACGTGCATGGATTGCATGGATTCGAGGATCCGCATTTGAGGTATGTGGATGTACGGCGCAACATATTAGGGGCCGGCGGGCGCTGTCCGCGGACACGCCCGCGGGCGTATAGGGGGCCGGATTTGCCAAGTCCGGCTGTAGATGCTCTTGTCTTATACTCCCTCCGTCCCATAATATAAAAACGTTCTTGTTTTGAAACGAGTGAAGCACATTACTAGACATGGAATGAGGAGGAATTATTTGTTAAGCCGCCGCAGACTAGGAATTCAGTGAGTCTCAAGGACCTATTTGCTGTCTCAATCAGTCTATCTAGCGTGCGATCAGGAGACGCGCTAGTGTGCAGTATGTCTGTACTGTGTGTGTCTTCCAAGAAAAAAAGCTTCATATACCATCCGTATATCGATCGACAAGGAGAACTCATGAACACTGTGCAGTCAAACACTTTCACAACCTTATTTCCAGTTACCAGTTCCACAATCCATCCATTTCCTTCAGCAAACGTCGCTGCCTAAACTAGTCGATCCAAGCACTACGAGTACTAGGCCCGCCGCCCGCGCGCACCACCTCGTCCCGAAATGGCTTCTTCCTGCACACCAAGCAGGTCATGGTGGCCCTACTTGCGCACGCACGCACGCACGGTCCCGAGCCCGCACTGACCGGTAGCGGTACATCGATCACAACAGGTGCGCCGGGCACGACACGTACTGCATGAACTCCTCGTCGCGGAGCAGCGCCGCCATCGTGTCCCGGGCCAGGCACACCTCGATGTCCACGCTGCCGTCCCCGGAGCGGCCCGGGAACGCCGACATCTTGCCGTCGAACTTGTTGGCGCGCCCGCTCCGCACCGCCAGGGGGCGGCCCCACCCGAAGTCGTTGCCCTCGTACATCGGGAACCGGTTGGAGCTGCCCATCGTCACCACCGCGCCGTCCGGGTTGCCCAGCGGGAAGCACCGGGGCGCCGCCTGCCACGCCGCCGCGGCCCCGCGTATCGCTTCGTCGCCGTACGCCGCCAGGCTCGCGTTCAGCTTCGACGCCGCCCACCGCAGGTCGTTGGACGCCAGCTCCGCCACCGTCGCCGTCGTCGGCGCGCTCTGGATGGCGTTGCCGAAGTAGGCCGGGGAGATCGCCGGGCGCAGCCGGTGACGGCAGTTCACCGCCAGGCGTAGCGTCGTCGTCGCGTCCGCGTCGAGCTGCTTCCGCGCGCGCGTCGTCGAGATCCATATCTGCGCGCACAGTGACTGGAACGACGAGATCTCGCTGCGCGCTTCCTGGTTCTTGGGGTCATGTGCCATCTTGCCGTAAACCTCGGCATCTTGACCGGCGCTCGACCGACGGTTGGCTATGGCCTTCAGCTCGCGAATTGCGTCCCTGCTGAAGTGGAAGATTCTCTCCCGAAGAGGCGCGTCTGCGTCAAAGGTCACGGCGGGGCCCACGCCGCCGGCAAAGCGGAGGACGGCCGTTGACTCGCCAAAGAAGTTGCGGCGGAAGTCCGGCAGCTTGGGCGACGCGCCGCGGCAAAGGGCGGCCCAGGTGTTATAAAAGTGCCAGAAGGAAGTGCCGTCCACGACGGCGTGGTTGGCGACGATGCCGATGAAGACGGCGCCATCGCCGAGCACGGTAAGCTGGAACGACGTGAGAGGGCGGCGGTGCCCCTCGTAGCTCACGGTGCGGTCCATGGGGAACAGGTCCTTGGTCAGCCTGGTCGGGACGTCGGCGTTGGGCACGAGGAAGTCGTTCAGCGACAGGGCTGGCGCCACGGCGTGATGGAACTCGACGCCGGCGTCGTTGCAGCGGATGACGATGCGGTCGTCGGGGAGGGTGACGAAGCGGCCGGCGAGGGCCGGGAAGATGGCGAGCGCGCGGGAGAGCGACGACACGAGCAGCGAGACGAGGGAGGCCATGGGGACGTCGGGGGCGGGGAAGAAGAGGCCCTTCTGGATGTAGTGGCACGACAGCATGGGCAGGTCGGAGACGGACAGCGTGAGGTCCCCGATCGCCGACGGCGGGCCGTCCGGGCGCACGGCCTGCCTCGACAGTACGGTGATGCCCGAGCCGGACACCGGCGCGTCCAGGCAGAGGGCCTGGCTGGGCATAATGGCGGGGGCGGTGGGGACGGTGTCCATCATGGTCATGGCGGAGAGCATCTGAGCCATGGGTGTTCGACCGATTGCTACCACCGCTGCTGCTAACGGCGCGTTGGGCGGTAGCTAGAGGCCAAAGAGGTGGTTTGGGCAGTGGTGCCTTGCCTTGTGGTGGACAGTGAGCAAGCTGGGGCGGTTTATATAGGGCACGAAGGGGGTGCTGGATGCATGCACCTGAGCGTCAGTACCTTCCTTACCAGTAATACTGCTGTTTTGGATATTCTCTGGGCAGGTTTGGTGGTTGTCTGATGCAGAGATACATACACAAATCAGATAAAGGAACAACCATATATGTGTGTTATGCTTGTGCTTGTGAGGAGCTCAGCCCCCAAAAGAAAAGGCTCCCTTTCTTAAAATAAGGATGGTGATTACTGATTAGGATGGTGATTAGGAGCATCAGCGTTAGCCAATTTGTTGGCTGCACTATAAAATATTCCAACTCTTTGGGTTACGGGTTCTTAAATATAAACCCTTTTAGAGATTCCAATAAAAACGACATATAGAATAAAATTAGTGAATCTAAACTCTAAAATACGTCTATATACATTCGTATGTTGTCCGTATCAAAATCTCTAAAAAGCTTATATTTGAAAACGGAGGGAGTAGAGTAATTCCTCGTTGCAACGCAACGGCATATTAATATTCTAGCATATTGGCATGTGATTTACATGTTCATATTAATGCGATTTCGTAAATAAATATTTGCCAAATAAAATCTTTCTCATGAATTATCCGACCAAATAAATTCTAGGATTTTATTTGGTAAACATTTATTGGCTTTTCTCTAAAAACATTTATTGGCTTACCAAATAGAAAAAAATGTAAGTCCATAAAGGTTAAAGCGTTTTTAAGAAAAATCATTGGACAAAAACCAAAGATAGACGGAAAAAAAAAAAAAAACCGAGAGAGGGGAGGGGGTCGGCGGTGTAGGAGCATAGAATCCCCAACCCCCCTTTACTAAGGGAAATGAGCAGAATCTATCGACTGGTCACACCGAGGGATCACCATGCGTCTCGAGGGCTTACCCAACCAGAGTCTCTGGCGACTTATCAACATACACCTAACCCACACAGTGCATCACTCAACCACCTTATCTCGTCGTTCATCTCTCTCCGACGAACCACCACTTATCCTTCTTCCCCCACGAGGCCATGATCCAGCTATGGTGGGGCTCTCTCTTTTCCCTGGCTGGTGCTTCAGGACGGCGTAAAATGGATTGCAAGGGGGCCTCATCCTCTTCTCCTGCTCTTGTCCCACTACCAGTTGGCAGAGATCGCCATACCACTACCACAAGGAAGACGGTCGGTGCTACAAGTTGGCCACTGTGAACACACAGATGTTGCAGACAACCCCACCGCAGACGACGGCAGTGATGCAACGATGACAAATTGCAACATGGACCATGTTGCAATGGGTGACCGCAACATGGACATTGTAGCAGTGGGTGACAAAAGGCCCACGTCACCCAAGCCGAAGGTGATTGCAACATGGGCCATGCTGCAATGGGTGTCCTAGCGATCCATCCAACGGCTGCCTAGGCAGATGATCTTTCAAGATTATCTACGACAAGTGTCAAGCATTGGCGCATTGGTATCAGTCCATCACAAATATTTTGATCAGCTGATCCTCCTAATTCCATCCCAGCATGTAATTCATGATTTTTTTTTGCAGTGGCACGCTAGCTAGAATTTCCCTAGTTTTCATTCGAGAAATTGAAAGGAAAAACGTCACATCATCAAACAAACTAAATTACTACTCCTTGGTGCTGAAAGTCTTTAATTAGCTAATCGATCCGGTAACTGAAGCCAGACCAGTACAAAAGACAGGTATAACACTCATTGAGGTGATATTATAGAGTACGTTGATGGAATATGTTTTTTTGCACGGATTCAGTGAACGTGTACCGGCTTTGCATATTAAATTGAGACGTAACGTCAAAAGCATTTGCTGTCGTGCTAATAGCCTCAGCATTTTTCGCACTTTTGAACGCCTCGTCTACAACATCTAGCTAGTACGTATATCTAAAAAAAATTCATCTTGTAGCTAGTAGGAGTACGTGTACAGGGCGCTAGGGCAGAGAGCATCTGTTTCATTCATGGCGTCCACATCCACCTCATCGGTTGATTAGCTCTCGGTTCTCTCATCACCCCCTGTTACGTGGTCGACGTCTCCGTGATAGAATACGCTAGCTGCGGGGCCTTGTTGTGTTTGGTTTCTTAATTTTTTGGATTGCTAATGCATGATGCTCCTAGTTCTTTGCATCTTATTATAGGAGTAGTCTGATCTGGAACGTTGTAACAACCACCATTAATCGCCTCATGGTCGCTAATCAAGTCCTACATCAATTAAGAATGCCCACGTCAGTGCGTATTAAGCATGCTTTCCCTCGCAAAAAAATGTATTAAGCATGCTTGATTTGCCACCAGACATAAGAATTGATTATTGCTGCAGATGCTATGCACACTGCCAGTGTACATTTGAGTACTGACAAGTGACAAACCAAGATGGATAGGCGTCCCTTTGCGAGTTGGCTAGCTGTTTACGATCTTCCGCACCGGGACACCGGTCGCTAGCCGCTCGTGCTCGTGCCTGCAACGCCAGGACCATCGATCGCAATGGCCGGCGCGCGTACCGTGCAGCCGCAGGACCCCCGACGCTGCACCTAACTTTTTTGGTGTTTTCTTCCTCGCCACCGATCATGTGCTACGTGATTTGAAGCGGTGGCGGCGCCGCCGGCCGAGACGTGCTACCCTATTGATAATTGGAGAATAATAACTGTTGTATGTTGTATTGATTGGGGTCTCGAAGGGCTGTTTATATAGATTACAAAACTTGGACTCCAAGACTAATAGAGATAGATTACAATTCCAAACCTTGCCGGATATACTATCCGTAACCGACCTATACTCTAATATCCCTCCCCCCCCCCCCCCCCCCCCCCCCCCCCCGCAGTCTCAGCATCAGGAGTAACGATGTTGAGACTGGAGCGTATGTCGGTGAAAGATGCAGTCGGAAGTCCTTTGGTGAAAATGTCAGCAAATTGAGCACTGGTAGGTACATGAAGAACGCGGACCTCGCCAAGAGCCACCTTCTCTCGAACGAAGTGTATGTCAATCTCAATATGCTTGGTGCGACGATGCAGAACTGGATTGGAAGCCATGTATACTGCAGAGATGTTATCACAATAAACGATGGTGGCACGATCCAGTGGGCGATGAAGTTCCACGAGAAGCTGACGCAGCCACACCGCTTCAGCCACAACATGAGCAACCGACCTATACTCAGCCTCAGCAGAAGACCTGGAAACTGTTGCCTGCCTTTTAGAACACCAAGAAACAAGATTATCACCCAAATAAACACAAAATCTGGATGTGGACCGTCGAGTATCTGGACAACCTGCCCAGTCTACATCAGAATAAATTGTCAAGCTTGTTGGAGAAGAAGAATTGATGAGAAGACCATGATCAAGAGTTTCTTTTAAATAGCGAAGAATGCGGTGGACGTGAGCAAGATGAGGAGCACGAGGATCATGCATAAAAAGACAGGCTTGCTGAACGGAGTATGAAATGTCGGGCCTAGTGAGAGTGACATATTGTAGGGCACCGGTGATGCTACGATACAAAGTGGGGTCAGAAACAGGATCACCATCAGCCGACAATTTGGCACCAATGTCGGCCGGGGTACGAGTGGGTTGACAATCAGACATACCAGAACGAGAAAGCAAGTCTAAAAGATAGGAGCGTTGAGAGAGAAAAATGGTAGACTTGGTGCGAGAAACAGTAATGCCAAGAAAATGATGAAGAGGACCAAGATCAGTCATGGAAAATTCATTACTAAGAGAAGAGATTATATGTTGAAGAAAAGAGTCAGAGCTAGCCGTAAGAACTATATCATCAACATAAAGTAAGAGATAGGCAGTGTGGGAAGAGGAGCGAAAAATAAATAAGGAAGAATCAGATTTGGAGGGTATGAAACCTACTGTTTGAATGAAGGCAGCAAAACGTTGAAACCATGCACGAGGAGCTTGTTTAAGACCATAAAGAGATTTGTTAAGAAGGCAAACAGAGTTGGGAGAAGAGGGATTCTCAAAACCAGATGGTTGCTGACAATAACTGTTTCATTAAGAGTGCCGTGAAGAAAAGCATTTTTAACGTCTAGCTGATGAATGGGCCAAGAGGAGGAAACGGCAAGACTAAGAACAACGCGAATAGTGCTTGGTTTAACAACAGGAGAAAAGGTTTCATCAAAATCAATGCCATGTTGCTGAGAGAAACCACGACACACCCATCTGGCTTTGTAATGAGCAAGGGTGCCATCAGAATGAAATTTATGCCGAAAAACTCATTTTCCAGAAACAACATTAACACCAGGAGGTTTAGGAACAAGAGTCCATGTGTTATTTTGCTGAAGAGCGATAAATTCATCGCGCATAGCTGAGAGCCAAAGAGGATCAAGAAGAGCTCGTTTGTAAGAAGAGGGAATAGGAGAAAGGGTTGCCGGGGTTGGGGTGGCTGTGAGGTTGAGGCGTTTGGTGGGTAGAAGGAATCCTCGTTTGCCGTGGGTGCACATGATGTGATCATTAGTAGGTGGTGGAATGGGTACAGCGTTGGGTGGGAGGGGTGGTTGGGAGCCTGGCGGGGCTGGGCTTGCCGGGGACGGGCTTGCCGGACTTGCCGGGGTCGGGCTTGCCGGACTTGCCGGGCTTGCCGGGGCCGGGCTTGCTGGACTTGCCGGGCTTGCCTGACTTGCCGGGCTTACCGGACTTGCCGGGCTTGCCGGACTTGCCAGGGTCGGGCTTGCCGGACTTGCCGGACTTGCCGGTCTTGCCGGGCTTGCCGGGTCCGGACCTGCCGGGACTGCCGGGCTTGCCATGCTTGCCGGCCTTGCCGCGGGAGAGAGAGAGGCCGCGGCAGGGTTGGTGGTGGTAGGGATTGATGCGGGGTTAGTGACAGAATAAGGAAAAGTGTGTTCATCGAATGTGACGTGGCGAGAGACAAGCACGCGACCAGAAGATGGATCGAAACAGCGATATCCTTTGTGATCGTCAGAAAGACCAAGATGAATGCAAGGTAGTGAACGTGGTTCGAGTTTGTTGGAGGCGGTAGAGGCGGTGTTCGGGAAACAAAGACAGCCAAAAACACGGAAAAAGGAATAATCGGGATGGGAGAGAAAAAGAGATTGAAAAGGCGAATAAAGAGGACATGTCTTAGTTGGTCGAATATTTAGAAGTAGTGTGGCAGTGCGAAGGGCTTCGGCCCAAAAACGAGAGGGCAGAGAAGCTTGTAGTAGCAAGGTGCGAAGAATATCATTAATAGAGCGAAGAGAACGTTCAGCTTTACCGTTTTGAGGTGAGGTATAAGGACATGAAAAACGAAGAAGAATACCTTGAGAGAGAAAGAAGTTGCGGTTTTGAGTGTTGTCAAATTCGCGACCATTATCACATTGAATAAATCTAATTGGCAAGCCAAAGTGTGTAAGAACATATTGTCGAAAGTTGAGAAAGATGGCATGTACTTCAGATTTAGCACGGAGAGGAAAAGTCCAAATATAATGAGAATAGTCATCCAAAATCACAAGATAATATTTGTAACCAGAGACACTAGGGACGGGAGAGGTCCATAAATCACAGTGAATTAATTCAAAAGGAAAAGTACTAAGGGTAGTAGAGGTTCCAAAAGGTAATCTAACATGTTTGCTGCATTGACAGGCAGTACAAAGAGAGGGATTATGAGGAACACTAGAACTAGGAATACAAAATTCTTGAAGCAAAGATGACAATGTGTTTTTATTGGGGTGTCCTAGACGACGATGCCACAAATCAACTGATGCAAGCATGGCCCAGGGAGTGGATGTAGGTGTGCCATGAAGTGGATAGAGATCGCCCGTGCTATTGTACCGAGCGAGTTCCTTCCCCGTTGCCAGATCCTTCACAGACAAACCAAAAGGGTCAAAAGCCAAAATTACTCGATTGTCAATACAAAATTGGCGAACTGAAATAAGATTTTTGATGAGGGAATGAGCAACAAGAATATTGCGGAGAAGAAAATTGGCGAAAGAGGAAGAGATATAAGAATGACCAGTGCAAGAAACAGGTATGGTGGAACCATCACCAATGGTGATCGTAGAAAAAGCAGAAGGGAAGCAAGCTGACAGCAAATTCATATTTGAAGACATATGCGAGGATGCACCAGAATCGAAAATCCAATCCGTACCTGCGTTATTGAGAGTAAAGTTGTTCATGGCGTTGATGAAGGCGGCTTGATCCCAGGCTGGCTGCTGTGGAGGAGCAGAGGGGCCAGGAGCGTGCATGGGAGCGTAGGGCAGGGTCGGCGACTGGAAGTATGCTGCCGGGGCCGGCAAGGTGTAGTAGGGTGGCGGTAGTCCTGGCACGCTGGGAGGTGGCGTAGGAGTGGCGGTGTAGACATGCGCCGGCGGCTTGGGCCGAAGGAGTCCAGAAGAGCCGGTGGCCGGGCGGAGACCAGGGCTCCACGTGCCCGTGTAAGCAGGCGTGGCGCCGTACGGCGAAGGGGCCGACCAGGGCATCGGCCAAGCTTGAACAAGGCCGGTCCAGGAATCGTGCTGAGGAGACCATGTTGAAGGAGCTGGTGCGGTGCCGGCGGGGCGAGGAGCAGGGGGCCGATAGATCGGAATCTTGCCCCGGTAGTTAGGGCTTGGGCGCCAGCCTGGCGGTGGTGAAGGAGCTGCTGGGCTTGCCGGGCCTGCCGGCTGCCACAGGCTTGCCGGCGTCACCGCGGGAGGAGGAGCGGGTGCAGCAGATTGGCGCGGCAGCGTGAAACACCTGCGGTGGCCGTTGAGCCTTGCGAGCGTGGTTCTTCTCTTCTTGCTGGAGGAGAGAGTGGACCTCCTTGAAGGTAGGGTAGGGCTTGAGCATGGGTATGAAGGACTGCTGCTTGTCGAACTGCTCGCCGAGACCGACGAGGAGGGCGTTAATGAGGGCGCGGTCGTCGATGTGATCACCGAGTTCACGGAGTTCGTCGCCGATGGCCTTGATCCTCTGGCAGAAGATGGTGACCGGAGCATCTCCCTGGACGGACGTACAGAGCTCGGTGTGGAGGGCGTTGATGCGCGCGTCGGAGTTGTCCTGGAACAGCTGCTGAAGGGAGGCCCAAAGCTCGGCGGCGGATGCATCGTCGGAGGAGACCAGATTGAAGAGCTCCGTGGAGATGCGGGTGTAAATCCACTGGATGATGGCGATATCGTCTTTCACCCAGCGGGGATCGGCGGGCTGCGGAGGGTAGGACGGGTCGATGTGGTGGCGGAGGCCGCAGCGGCCGAGGTGGATGTTGAAGAGGTGGCGCCAATGGTAGTAGTTGTGGGCGCCAAGATCTAACGAGATCGGGATGAAGGGGGAGACGTCGGCAATGGTGTCGGCTAGGGAGATCATTGGGAGTTGAGGAGGGTTTGTTTGGGTAGTTGTAGAGGAGGAAGAAGAAGGGGGGGCACCGGCGGCGCGGAACTCGGCCATGGAGAAGAGGGGCTGAGTCGGCCGGGGCGGCGGCGCGGTTGGTGGTGCCATGCCAGGTGCGGAAAACCTAGGCGTCTGATACCATGATAATTGGAGAATAATAACTGATGTATGTTGTATTGATTGGGGGCTCGAAGGGCTGTTTGTATAGATTACAAAACTTGGACTCCAAGACTAATAGAGATAGATTACAATTCCAAACCTTGCCGGATATACCATCCGTAACCGACCTATACTCTAATACCTATACGTAGCCTGGGCCGTCATTTAACTCTCGGCGGATACGTACTGATACATGCACGCGGCCACGCAGGCATGTACGTATTCATGAACCTGCGCCGCCGAGCTCGTGTCCGTCTAGCTGTCGCCCGCCGTCCTTGCGAAAGAATCTTCTTCGCTAGGTACGATGGGGGAGGCGAGGAAATTGAATTGCTGCTGTACCATTGCGACGATCGTCCACACATGCATGCATTCCCTTCCTCATTCCTTCCACCCGTCCCAAACTAGGAATCAGGCCACGCACAGTGGGTGTCATCCGGTCAAGCTCGTGCTGTGTGTAGCTAGGAATGTGTAAACTAGTCCATGTCTCGTTGCTGCCGGGGCTGGGTGAGCTGGAGCTCGATCATTCGACCCGTCAGACACTGAACCTGAGTGCCGCCCGCCGCCCTCCCAAGAGCCGTCCGTTTCTTAATCGCGACCCAGCTCGTGTTTGGCACCCTCCGGTCGCGCGATTAGCCCCCACGGGCGCCTCGGGGGTGGCCGGTTAGGCTTATGATAATCGCGGCCGCAGATCCCGAGAGCGCCCGGGCGGCGGCAGCTACTGTTGAATCGGGAGAGCGCCGTGCCCCGGGGGCATAGTATAATGGCAACAGGCCTGGTGCTGCGCGCGTAGCGGGGGCCGCTCGGCACGATCGATCGGGGAGAGGGGAGCTTAGGCGGGAGCAGGCGTACGTGGTCGTTCCAATAAAGAAAGGCGGGGTGTGCTTCACCGGCCGGCGCGCGTCCCCGCTGTCTCGCGGCAGGCGGGCGACCCTGCCGAATGTCAAACCCGAGCGGGCAGCGAACAGCTCACGCGCGCAGGTGCAGGTGCAGCTCAGCGGGCGGCCGGCGGACGTGGGACGGTGGAGCAAGTTGGGTCCTCCTCGTTCATGCATGGTGGCTCCGGCCGGCCGGCCAGCCGGCACTGTGGCAGCCTTCGGGTTGTCCGGGGTCTGGGCTGGAGGACACTGGAGAGATTGATTCCTGCGGTTTCAACGTAACTACTCGATGGTTGAGGTGCAATGTCCCGGCGCGGCGATGAGCCCCACGCTGCGCCCTTTCTCCCCACCGGCACTGAACCGAGATAATTGCATCTATAGTCCTCGTACTCGCTGTCAACGTCCAACTCAGTCCTGGAACTTGCGTATTGATTCAATACGGTCCCGGTACACGAAAATACGTGGTCAATACGGTCCCTGAGGTTGAAACGCCAGTCCTGGCTCTACAAGTGGCATGCGTATTGCATACTTCGTTGTATGCCACGTCAGCCCGGCCCCCGCACGTCAGGATGGACCCACCCGTCAGCTCGAGGCCCACCCGTGGGAGTGGATAAGGCGCTGTAGTCGCCCTGGGGCAAAAAATCCCCAATTCCCCCTCCCGCAATCCCTAGCTTCTCGTCCCCCATCCCCCCAAATCCTCCGATGGGCGGCGCGAGCGTCACCTCCACCACCATGTCCGTCGGCGCGGAGAGTGAAGACGGCGGTACCTCGTCAGCGGCGCTCGTCCCCGGCGATGGATCGAGGCGCAGCTTGCTGGCGCGGGCTTATCCGCAGGAGGTTTGGCGTCGGGGCGAGCCGTGTCTCCGGCCGGAGAGGAGCCATGTCCTGCTAACGCGCACTCCATCCATGGATGCGTTCGAGGCTTGCTACCGCCGGCTGGTCCTGTTGGCCACTGCTGTAGGAGACGGCGAGGAGGCTGTGACGCCGGCCGCTCTGCTGGCCGCCATCCAGGAGCGCTGTGGCGTGCTGCCGTCGGAGGTGAGCATCGAGGTTGCCTGCCCCCCCTCATGACCTATGGTTGTTTTTCTCAACGGAGGAGAAGTGCACGGTGGTGCTCCAATCGTCGATGAAGTTCAGGTGCTGCCGCCGGTGGATCAAGTTTGAGCGCTGGGTGAGAGAGATTCGTGGCACTCCGGCTGCTCTGGAGTACAAGTCGAAGCTCAGTTTCGAAGGCCTTCCCGATCAGGCGTGGTCGCCGCAGTCAGTGAAAGGCCTGGTGAAGGACTTGGGCGGAGAGCTGATAGAGATCATACCACTGAAGAACCGGCGCGAGCTCGAGGTAATGGCGTGGCTCCGTGACCCGTCAAAAGTTGGCAAGGTGGTGGACGTGGAGATACCCCGAGCCTAAGCTGGCATTGTGCACAGATCCTCCTCCACAGTCGCTTGAAGAGTTTGTCAAGCGTGAAATGGCGTCGCCAGGTCCTTCGTCGCCGAAGAAGAAGAAGCCGCTGGTGTATCCTGTGATCTGTCACATGAAGGAGGTGACTGGTCGTGGTCCGTTACTCGTCGAAGACCTGCCGGATGAATGGCTGCCCAATGAAGGGGAGGACCTGACGCGCAAGCACGAATTCACCACTGTGCTTGGCAAAATTGATGGCACTATCTATGATTAGTGAGGTGTAAAAGAGTCTGAACCATCTATGTCTCAAATGTAGTCTGTGAACCACTATAATCGATGTCACTATCTATGTTAAGTGCCTCTTTTGTGAACTTGGTATGGAATATTCAGGAATTGTCAGACTATGTAAGACTATCTATGTATGGTTGAGATGATCTCCTAGTATGTTCAAATGAAAATAGATAATCTCCTAGTATGGTTGAGATGATCTGTATCCATAATGATGAATTCAATTATGAAATGTCAGTATGTGTTGTGTCAATTATGAGATGATCTCTATCAAGCAACGCTCATCCGACAACTACATTGCATACATAATCTGGAGTACATAAAAGTTTTTTATCATAAGCAGAACATGATCTCCATACTAAAAGTTTTTCATCTAGTAGTAATAACACACATTACAAAAGATTGTATTACATGATCTGGAGCATGATCACGAACAGAACATGTTCATTAACATGTTCTACATCTGATCATAAGCAGAACACAAAATAAAACCATCTATTTTCCTCCAGTTTGACCTGCATGTCTCTTTTCCTATCTCAGTTCATCAAACGTGTTCACTTTTCTAGGTTTTTAAAATCCTCCCTTGTTGTTACTTGAAGTTGGTGCACTTCTCTTCATTTGTGTAGTTTTGGACTGACATGCAATCATCCTCTCTTCCTCTACCATTGCTTCTCTTGCTTGTTGGGCTTCCTTCTTGTTTTTCTCTTGCAAACCTGCCTCAATTCTTGTTTCTTCCTGCTGATTTCTATTCTGCTCCCAAGCTTCTTGTCTTGATGCCTCATGTGTTTGTAGAAATAATTGCCTTCTTTCCAACTCATCAGCTTGGTTTATAAGAAACATTGCTTCCTCTTCATCATATGCAGTGCTACAAAGTCTCTTCTTCTCTTCAGCAATCCTCTTTTTCTCTTCTGCTCTTATTCTTTTTGCCTCTTCTGTTTTTCTTTTCTTTTCCTCCATAGCTTCTCTTCTTTTGTCTGCCATGGCAAGTTTTTCCTCTAGGGCCTTTCTTTTCTTTTCCTCACTAGCTTTTTTCTTCACTTCAGCAGCAAGTCTTTTCTCTTCTAGTACAACTTTCTTTCTCTCCTCAGCAGCATTTTTCTTGGCAAGTAGTTCATCTTTCCTCCTTTGAGAAGATAAATTAATTTTCTCCTCCTCTTCTTTTAATTTTGCCATTGCTGCATCATACTTGGCCTGATCTGCTATCTCCCTTCTCTCTGCTGCAGCCTTAAGTCTAGCAAGTGCTATCACTTCTCTTTTCCTGTGAACATCTCGTCCTTTTGTTGCTGTACTGTGTTGAACTGGAGGCTGTGAGAGGGATTTCTCCTGTATGAAAGCGCTCTGAGGCAGTGGCCCTTGCACAACTTCTCCTACCTGCCTTGACTCTCTCTGCATTAGTGTTAAGGTAGCTGTTAGTGTGTGCAAATTATGTTGACAGTCTGAAAGAATTTGTGTTAACAAATACAAGCTATTAGTGTGTCCAAATTGTTGAACATACCTCCTGTGTTAGTGAAGCTATTATCTCTGGCTCATACAATGGTGGGTCTTGGTTTATGACACCAGCTGTTTGAAGATTAATCTCCTGGTGACAAGTACATAAATTAGTTTCTATAAATCATGCAATGCTCTGAGAAGTACACACATTAGTACATGTAAATCATGCAATGCTCTGACAAGTACACACATATACCTGAGTGAGGCCTACAGTTTCTTCATCAGACGATGACACATCTGGTTCTGCTCTAACTCTTTGTTTTTCTGATCTTTTCTTTGGTTTAAGTCCCAACTTCCAGTCCAAACAGCCATTTATGTTATGTCTAGGACCACCACAATAGCCACAATGTATGACAGCACCAGCCCTTGTGATTTGCACTCCTCTTTTTCCTTGCTTCTCTTCTGGTTGTTGTCTTCTGTTTTTTGCCTTTCTTCCTTTCTTCTTCTGTAGTGGTGGTGGTATGATTTTTCTACCCTTCATCTTTGCCCACTCACTGACACCTTTACAAGGCATAATAATGTGCTCATATGCTTTGCAATACGTTGCAATTGAGTAACATGAGTTCACCCTAGACTTAGGTGGAATTTTGTCATATCTAAGAGCAGAAACCCCATGACAACAAGGTATACCTGACAAATCCCATCTTCTGCAACTGCACATTTCCTTCCTTGTGTCCACACTGAAATCAACTCCTCTATCATTTACTACAAACAGTCCTTTGCCAGCTGGTGCAGCATGACAAGTTCTAGAAAATTCTACACTCTTGTCCAGTTTCTTTCTTATCTTTGGACATATAGCACCATGCCACTTTGAAGTCTCCTGTTTCTTTCCAAAATTCCTTCCCATATTCTGCCCTTTGATCCTTTGGCACATGCTTATGATTGGCATCTCCCTGGCCTCCAATATATATCTGTTGAACACCTCACAGTTGTTATTTAGGAGCACATCACACTTGGGGAAATCATTCTGGTAAGCCCTAACCCAGGTTTTAGGGTCTAACTCTGCAAGCCAATCATGGGCCTCCTGGCCGAGCACTAACATCTGATTCATATTTTCCCTAAATCTCCCCTCTGTAGTACTCCTAGCGCATTTCCATAGTTGATTTTTCAAAGCTTCTCCTTTAAAGTTCTTGTTGAAATTCTGCCACAAATGCCTCACACAAAATCTGTGAGGTGATAGAGGAAACAACTCTTTAACTGCCTTTATTAAACCCTGCACGAAACATATAAAACATAAGAAACATAATTATATCACCAAATTATATGAACATAATTATATGAGCAAATTATAGAAATAAACTAATATCACATAATTATAGGAAGAAAATTATATAACAGAACTATAACACAGAATTATAGGAACAAAATTATATAACAGAATTATATATCACAAAATTATAGGAATAAACTAATATAACAGAATTATATATCAGAATTATATATCACAAAATAATAGGAACAAACTTATATAACAGAATTATATATCACAAAATTATAGGAATAAACTAATATCACAGAATTATAGGAACAAAATTATATAACAGAATTATAGGAACAAAGACATACTTTTTGTTTGTCAGACATGATTGTCCATAGGTCCGTGCTTTCAATTCCAAGATCTTGCTTCAATGCAGTTAGAAACCACCTCCAAGCTTTGGTGTCTTCACACTGCACCACTGCATGAGCAATAGGAAAAATGCAATCATTGGGGTCCATTCCTACTGCACTTAAGAGGACACCTCCATATTGTGTCTTCAAATGGCAACCATCAAGGAAAATGATAGGCCTACAAGCAGATAAGAACCCCCTCTTGCATGCATCAAAAGAAAAGTAGCATTTCTGAAATTGTCCCTCTTCTGACAGTCCAAGAAGGAAGGTACTCCCAGGGTTTGATCTCCTCAGCTCATTTCCATAGTCCCACAGCAAGTTGTATTGTGCAATCTCATCTCCATATATGATATCATATGCAATTTTCCTAACTCTCCCTAGCTTGCCCCTTTCCAATCTTCTTGCACAAAACCTGCTAAGGCCTTCAATGATATTTTCTCACATGCCCTGATTTTGTCTACATATTTGTCAGCAATGTACCTAGCTGTAAAGGCTGTAACTTGCCACTTTTTCTCACAAGTATGCTGCCCATTGAAAGTTTTCACCATTACAGAATTTGTCCTATTATCCCAAGATGCATACAGATACCAGGGGCAACCCTTTTCACACTTTGCAGCAAGCCTTATCTTGTCATTCTTTGGAAATTTGATGTTGACCCTCTCTTTGCAACTATACTCTCTAATAGTTTTTCTCAAGAGCTCCATAGAAGAGAACAGTTGCCCTGCATGGAACTTAGGTTCATTCATGTCAGCTGGTGTGAAAGATTTGAAATTGAATTTCATTTCATCCTCATCTAAATCTGGAGCATTTAATTCCTCTTCTTCAGAATTGCAATCTTCAACAACCTTCTTCCCTTTCTTGTCCTGCATTGGCAGCAATTGTTCCTGCAACAGATCATCATCTCCATCCTCCAAGTCATAGTCACTGTCAACAATTTCAGGTACATAATCACTATATGAGGAATCTGAGTCTGAATATTTCTGCTCCTCATCTTCTTTTTCCTCCCCCCTTGGTCTCAACTTCACATAGAACTGGTCAGTGCTCTGAATTTCAACACTTTCATCCACAACACTACAAGAAACATTGCTCTCACACAGATCTTTGTTTTCATTTGCATCAACTAGCTTCTTCCTTGGGCTGAAAACAGGAGGGATTACAGCTACTGGATTAGCCACAACATCATCCCATTGTGCTCCTCCTCCAGAAATGTGGCTATCCAAATGATCGAGGTATATCATATGAAAATGATGCCCTCGATTGATCATTATATACATAGTATCTATGTCAGCATCATTCGACAAAAGCCTTGCACCACCTTCATTAAGCTGACAACCAGGGGGCAGCCAATAAATATCAATTCTACCTGCCTTCTCATAGCCCAAGTGCTCAACTAGTTCTTCGAACATTTTGTAATATGCCCTCTCCACATGACAATAATCATAGCAAACCTTTTGGCCATCCAAATAGCACCTATTCTGCCCACTGCCAAAGAAGAAGCCTCCATGAATCACCTCAACAGTGAACAACCCACTCTGCTTCGCTGCAAAAAAAAATTCAGAGAAAGTTCAAACTTTAGGTCGTACAGTACCATAACCCTAGCAGAAATCGCCCCAAATTGCAGAAAATCGACATATACAAACGACATAACATGTGCAGACGACCTAATCGAAATAAAGATGCACATTTTGGGCACAAAAACAGTGTCTAGATTGTTCGGCGACGAATCATACCGTAGGTCGAAGTCGCCTCGCCGTCGGGCCGCCATCGAGGGCCCTCCATCATATGATGGGACTGGGAAGCAGTGGGTTGCGGCGCCATCGCCGTCGCTTCCGCCGTCGCATGAATTACCATCGGAGGGCCACCGGGTCGCCGATCATCCGCCACCGCACCCTCTCCCAGTGCTCTGCTTTCTCTGTTTTCAGTTGGGGAAAAGGAGGAGAAGGGAATGATTGAGAAGACAGGGAGACGTGGGCCTCGAGCTGACAGGTGGGTCCATCCTGACGTGCGGGGCCCGGGCTGACGTGGCATACAACGAAGTATGCAATACGCATGCCACTTGTAGAGCCAGGACTAGCGTTTCAACCTCAGGGACCGTATTGACCACGTATTTTCGTGTACCGGGACCGTATTGAATCAATACTCAAGTTCCAGGACTGAGTTGGACGTTGCCAGCGAGTACGAGGACTATAGATGCAATTATCTCGCACTGAACCCCACTGATGAACATTGCACCTGAAAGCCTTGCTCGGTACCACGTCCACGACAACATCATCAAATCGTGCACCAGTGATCAACATGATGTTGCGCATCTAAGAAACCACGGTCGTGTGGTTGGTGTGGATAGCATTGTTTTCTTTCCTTCACGAGAGAAACAAAAAAATGTTTATCAATTAGTGTATGTCCATGATGAAATTGACTATAACAATTTCTTATGTCCAGGTTCATTGTGCTTGCCCTATAATCCACTTGCCATAAAATAATGGAAGGATGTCAAAAATATGAAAACATATTAAAGAAATGTTCTTGGGTTTTTTTCTTTCCGAAAACAATCTGAAAAATCTCGGCTTTATAGATAATCATGAAAAACCATGATTTTTTTTGGAAAACAAAGAATTTATACAAAAAGGAAGATTTTGTTAATGATTAATAAAAAACATAGAAATAGGACATTACAAGGCAAAATAGAATAAATTAGGAAACAAGTACATCCAAGAGAATTTAGTAAAGACAGAGAATTTATAAAATAGATAAAGGTTATCGAAATAGAAAACTATTTGTGTTTTTACCATTGCTGGAATTTATGAATATTGCACCTTTTAAATGGGTAGTATCCTTTGAAAAAATTTGTAGAACAATTCCTTTTATCAAGATTATTTTTGTTTATGATATTGTTTTTGAATTATCTTACTCTTTTTGTATTGATTTGGCAACCACACATACGCAAAACTGCGATCACTTCATCATCAACAGCGCTTTGCAGCGGACAAAATTTGGGCAGTTCTGATACTTGAAATAGGACATACAAGGAAAAATAGGACATACAAGGAAAAATAGGATAAATTAGAAAACAAGAATTTAGGACCGAGACTTTAGGACTAAGAATTTATAAAATAGATAAACATTAGGACCCTGTTAACTGGTGAATGTTCGCCAGGGAGGGTGGCATTTGCGAATGTTTTAGGCGGCATTTTTATTTGTGAGGGGATGGCTGTATCTTCAAAGCAACATGACAGTTTCTTCACAGAGTGCATTTTTCGTTTTAAACTACCGTCGTTTGATCTTTCCTCACAACTAAAACTGCCATCAAATGGCGTTCGCTTGCCACCCCTCCCGGCTGACGTTCGCTTGGTAACATTACCGAAACATTATTGTAATAGAAAGCCTTTCGTTTTTATCATTTGGATTTTAAGGGAATTTATGAATATTGCACCATTTAAATGGGTAGTATCATTAGAAAAATTTGTAGAACAACCAAGAGAATTTAGTGAAGACCGAGAATTTATAAAATAGATAAACATTATTGAAATAGAAAGCCTTTAGTTTCTATCATTTGGATTTTAAGGGAATTTATGAATATTGCACCTTTTAAATGGTAGTATCCTTATAAAATTCATTTTATCAAGATTTTTGTTTGTTTCTGATCTTATTTTTGAATAGCTTACTCTTTTTGTATTGATTTGACAACCACACATACGCAAAACTGCGATCAGATACTAAAAAAAATGTTTATCAATTAGTGTATGTCCATGACGAAATTGACTATAACAATTTCTTATGTCCAGGTTCATGGTGCTTGCCCTATAATCCACTTGGCAAAAAATAATGGAAGGATGTCAAAAATATGAAAACATATTAAAGAAATGTTCTTGGATTTTTTTTTCTTTCCGAAAACAACCTGAAAAATCTCGGCTTTATAGATAACAATGAAAAACCCTGATTTTTTTTGGAAAACAAAGAATTTATACAAAAAGGAAGATTTTGTTAATGATTACTAAAAAAACATAGAAATAGGACATTACAAGACAAAATAGGATAAATTAGGAAACAAGAACATCCAAGAAAATTTAGTAAAGACCGAGAATTTATAAAATAGATAACCATTATTAAAATAGAAAACCTTTTGTTTTTTTAATCATTCCTGGATTTTAAGGGAATTTATGAATATTGCATGTCTTAAATGGGTGGTATCCTTAGAAAATTTGTAGAACAATTCATTTATCAAGATTTTTGTTTGTTTCTGATCTTGTTTTTGAATTATCTTACTCTTTTTGTATTGATTTGGCAACCACACATACGTAGAACTGCGATCACTTCATCATCAACACCACTTTGAAACAGACAAATTTTGGGCAGTTCTGATACTTGAAAGACAAAGAATATCTTGAGGGGAGAAAATGGATTTCTTCCTTTTCATATGGAAGTTGTGTAAGAGGACTAATCCTAAGTTTGTGAACTTGGGACAATGTAATAGGATTTATAGTGACACACACAAGAGAGAAAGAAGGGAGGACAAGACAAAATTTGGCAGTTCGATACTTGAAACACAAAGAACATCTTGAGGGAAGAACAATTATTTCTTCCTTTTCATATGGAAGTTGTGTAAGAGGAGCTCATCCTAAGTTTGCGGACTTGGTACAACGTAATAGGATTTATAGTGACACACATAAGAAAGAAAGAAGGGACAATAAGACAAAATTTGGGTAGTTCTGATACTTGAAAGACAAAGAATATCTTGAGGGGAGAAAATGGATTTCTTCCTTTTCATATGGAAGTTGTGTAAGAGGAGCTCATCCTAAGTTTGCGAACTTGGGACAACGTAATAGGATTTATAGTGACACACATAAGAGAGAAAAGAAGGGAGAACAAGACAAAATTTGGGCAGTTCTGATACTTGAAAGACAAAGAATATCTTGAGGGGAGAAAATGGATTTCTTCCTTTTCATATGGAAGTTGTGTAAGAGGAGCTCATCCTAAGTTTGCGAACTTGGGACAACGTAATAGGATTTATACTAACACACATAAGAGAGAAAGAAGGGAGAACAAAACTGAGAATGAACAACATATTCACTAGAGTGAGAGGGTACGAAGAGACGGACATGTAAAGGTAAGTGATCTTATCGGGCCTCGTTTCTTTCGAAATTGAGACAGAAGATTTTCCTCGTCTATTAATTAAGAAGGATTTGTACAAGAGTTTGTACAAAAAGAAAAAATTACAACAAGGCCATTACTCTCTCGGCACGATTTCTCTCAAATGTTTCGCCCCAGCCACCTTCTTGATTATGTCGAGAAGAACGTAAGGCAACATGGACTTGGTGCGAAAGACCCGAGCATTCCTTTGGAACGGACATGTTGAGAAGAACGTAAGATGACACCAATAAGCATGTTCATAGAAGCCATGGGCTGTCCTTTTGGCTTTATTTTCACTTGACATGTTGATCAATTATTGCTTGATGGACAGCTCCGCCGCCCAAGAGATGTGTCAAGACTTTCAAGGCCAAGACAATCCCTTAGCCATCCTCTAGAACCTCAAAGTGTGCCAACATTTGTAGAAGTTGTTCAATGACTTTTTCTCCCTCTTATACAACGAACATAGCCCACAATTGGGCGAACCCTGCTCGACCAAAAATTAGCATTCCAATTCCTATTTTGGACCAATTTTTTTTAAAAAGATCCTTTGAACATGATTGCAGTGGCCTGTCCACTTGAATTCTATAAAATTTGAATATCATGATGTTTGGATAAAAAACTTTTGATTTTGGTTTTTCGAAAGGAACCATGTTTGATACAGACAAAGGAAGAAGAAATAAATAAATATATTGTTTCAAGAGATTTAACTTGATGAAAATTTCCTTCAAAATCGAGTGTGAAGCAACTCAAAGAAAAAAAAGAGTGTGAAGAGGATTCCTTAGGGACCGGCATGGTAATAAGCGCTTGCCCACTTGAATCGTTCATGCATGCACTAAGAAAATTCCATTCAACGAGGAAGGCATCAGCAGCCACCGTTACCCATCGGATAAGGATTTGCAACAGCACCGAGCATCAAGACAAATCATCAGATGGATACTTATTTTTTTAGTTTATTTTCTATCAAGCAACAGGCACGGACAAAACCAGGTCCATTGAACAAATCTAAGGTCTAGTCTAAGGGTTGCAATCGGCATGCACTTATTCCATATATGTATGATCGTAATAACAGTGATAACTAATCATTCTTTCCACGCACGACACAAAAAGATCAATCCACCACAGAAAGGGACGTTCACGAAACAGGAAAACGTGATTTATCTTCAAATTAACAAAGTGCCATGTAGGTCATACATGTCCGGTAATTCAGGAGGAACTGGAAAATGCCCACTGCGCTCGTAAAATGAATGGTACTCCTTCTGTCAAGAAATATAAGAGCGTTTACATCACTAAAGCTTTAGTGATGTAAACGCTCTTATATTTCTTTACGGAGGGAGTACATGTGTGGTAATTTGTTCACGTTTCATCCTCACCACCTTTCTGTTGCAGAGCTAAGCTAGGACGTAAGCTACTCATCTTCACCAGTGGAAATCCTACATATCAACTACGAATTCTATCATGTCGACCAGCAGCTAGCTAGCCTAAGCCAAACGAGTTCGGCTCTCCGGGGCAGACTTTTCCACTACACTAGTGGTAATCGTAACCAACTTGTACGTGCAGCACCACCTGTATAGGTAGGCCGCGACGATCGATCCTTTTCTCGCGTCCTTGAGTTCCCGGAACCTGATCGGAGGCTCAACTTGGAGACGGATGCGTTGTCGGTTTTCTGCGGTGGCTTGCCGCGGAGACCAGATCGATCATGGCAGGACCCGCGGCACGAATGGATTCGACGGGGTGGGTATTGGCTGGTGATGATCTGCGGGTACAGGGACCATGCGCCCTTTGTCGAATGGACTTGCGAGTGATAGCGGGCAACGCGCCAAAACGTTCTGCATCCTCGCTTTATCGATGATCACTCGGTCGGGCCGGGCTCGCTCTGTTGTGTTCAGGAGGCGAGCATATCAAAGGTACACCGGTACCGGGCGCGCGTGATAGAGATGGCAGGAAGAGGAAGGGGAATGGTCCAATCAACCGGGTAGATATCCTCTGCCCCCACACATTAGGTGCTCCCATGCTACTTTCCTCAGAAAAGCATATTTTGAAGTTTCAAAAAATTCCGAAAACAATTGTGACTGTCCATGAGATATGTGTCTGCAATCTGTAAAAAAATTCAAGTCAAAATTCGAAATACACATCGCTTTTGTGACACTATTCATGATGAATTTGTCTTTTTTGTTTCTTGATGTGTATTTCAAATTTTGATTTGAACTTTTTTTTACAAAAAGTAAACACAAGTTTTGTGAAAAATCACATTTTTTTTCATTTTTTGAACATTTAAACATGTTTTTGGAAAAATGATACTCCCTCCGTTCCAAAATATAGTGCGCCCGTGCTTCCCGAGATTCAACTTTGACCATAAATCTAACCAACGAGACCGACTGCGGCGGGAGCAAAAATTATACCAGTGAATTCGTATTCAAAAGAAGTTTTCAATTATATAATTTTTGATCCCGCCGCAGTCGGTCTCGTTGGTTAAATTTATGGTCAAAGTTGAAGCGCGGAAACCGAGGACGCACTATATTTTGGAACGGAGGGAGTACCACGGTAGCACCTGATATTTCCCCCCAATGAACAGACCCCTACCTGCTGGTATCGGTGTTGCCTGTCCGATTTTTCAAACAATTTTTGGTTTGAATTGTAATCTAAACACTTCTAAGAGAATTGCTCGTTTGTTCAACATAAAACCAAACGAAAACCGTTATAGACGTCCACACCATCGTTCCTGGCTAGCAACTTGAAAACACCAAACAGGACTGCCGACGAGGTTGTTTCGGACGTTATCGTCATAAAAAAGAATTGAAATGTATCATCATCGGTTCTTCTGTAACCAGCGGATCTGATTTGATCCCTGAACAGGTTGACACCACAACAGACGCACAAACCCATGTTGTCACATGCCAAACAGTCGGTCACTTGCGTCAGCCCCTTGTTCCCGCACCCCCGCATCGGCATGCTTCTCTTCAGATCCGATGTCGCCTTTGGTGGCACCAAGTTGTGACGGGGATAAGACATCCAAGAGTGCCAGCCGAGCAAGGCATACAGTGCGTCTCCTGACCAGGTGCAGAGTCAGCCACTCAGGCCAAACTATAGATAGTGGTCCCTGATAATCCCCAAGTGCAAGGAATTGTTGTAGCACTTTCTAGTGTAGAGAAGGTAAGTATGGAGTGTCGATATCCCAAAGGAGCTAAACGTAGGAATCATGTTCTCTCATGCTAACGGTCTATAGATGTTCGGATGTGATACTATAACCGATAATCATGCATTGCAGTTTTATATGTGAGAGAGCGTTATGCTAACATGCAACAAAATCTGTCGACTAACATATTTTTATGATCGAAACCTTTAGCAAGCATCCGCAAATACTAAGAATTCACTAAGGTAAACTCAATCATAGTATTAAGATCTATGTTTCCAAGTGAGGACATCACATGACACCCGGGGACAACTCACGAGGATACGTCATCCAAGTGTGCCAGCCGAGAAAGGCACATAGTGTGTCTTTTGGTGTCGAGTCAATCTCTCGGGGCCGAGCTCCAGATAGACGGTCCAACTAAATTGGGGGTGGTACGTCCATTTTGCATCATTATTTTTTATTATAATTTACTCTTTATCAATGATATTTTAAACATTATTGCTCAATTCTAATGTATTTTTCCCTTCAATTTGCATGAAACACATAGAGAGGAAAATTCTTAGAAAATTACCAAACAATAGGAAAACAAGAGCAAAAATGTACCAGAAGAAAGAACAAATTTTCAGAGCTCCAAAAATTCCAAGAAAATCCCAGAAACTATTTTCAGAATAAAGAAGCCAAATACCAAAAGATAGGCAGAGGGAAGCCACGGGGCTCCCACGTACCCTATCCACGTGCCCCTTGACAGCATGGTGGGGCCGCGTGGGGCCCCTGGCCACCGCCTCTCGACGCCCTTTGGCCTATATTTTTCTCCTGACCTACGCGAAGGTATTTACAGGATTTTTTCACCGTTGCCACGAGACAGAACAGAGGCGGAGCACTTTTGCCGTCCAGCAGGCAGATTCTGCCGGAGATCCATCCCTCTGGGAGGGGAAATTCGAAGCCATCGTCATCACCAACACTCGGATCATCATTGGGATCATCATCTCCATCGAGATCTTCATCAACTCCCTCAACCCTACTTTTTCATTCTATGAAGTTTTACCTCATATCTTTTGCTAAGTATAGTTTCCGGTGTTGATTACTCCTTGTAGTTGTTTCTTAGAAGTTTTATTGGTGATCATGATCCATGTGATGTGTTAAGGTTGTTATATATATTCATCTCCACTGATCATGATCCATATGATGTGTTGTGAGTAGGCCATTACGTTCCTGAGGACATGGGATAAACCTTGATGCTATTAATCTTCTCAAGTTGAATCTAGCTCAATGTTTTGATATTGTATTGTGGTGTAATTATCTAGTGGTAATGTGCGAACGTCGACTGCATATCACTTCACATTTAACGACCTAGAGGAGAGCATTGTGTGATTAGTTTGTGATGGGGAACGAAGCATGAAAATCAAAAAAAAATCCTACGAACACCCAAGATCTAATCTAGGAGATGCGTAGCAACGAGAGGAGAGTGTGTCTACATACCCTTGTAGACCGAAAGCGGAAGCGTATAAAATGCGGTTGATGTAGTCGTATTCTTCGTGATCCAATCACGATCCAACCGATCTAGCGCCGAATGGACGGCACCTCCGAGTTTAGCACACGTGCGGCTCGGTGACGTCTCCTCCTCCTTGAACCAGCAAGCGAAGGGGGAGAAGTAGATGTGATCATAACCATCACGACGGCGTGGTGGTGATGGTAGTGGTGGAGTGCCGGCAGGGCTTCGCCAAGCCAAACCGGGACGAGGAGAAGGGAGAGACGGGGAGGGCTACGGCTAGGCAACGGGGTGTGCCCTCCCCCTTGCGCCTCCTCCCTTTATATAGGGGTGAGGGAGGGGGGCGCCAGCCCTAGCCCCTCCTCCAAGGAGGGGGCCGACGACCAGGAGGGAAACTTGCCCCCAAGGCAAGTGGAGGCGCCCCACCTCCTAGGGTTTGCCCCCCTCCCAGGCGCATGGGCCATGTGGGGCTGGTGCCCCTGGCCCAATAAGGTGTGACGCCCCCGACCCGACCGTGCACTAATCATACACGCAAATGCGCATGATCAAGCCCAGGGACTCACGGGAAGATATCACAACACAACTCTAGACAAAAAATAATAATAATACAAGCTTTATATTACAAGCCAGGGGCCTCGAGGGCTCGAATACATAAGCTCGAGTTACACAAGCGTTAGCGGAAGCAACAATATCTGAGTACAGACACAATTAGACAAGGATGCCTTAAGAAGGCTGAGCAAAACAACGACAACTAGATCGAAAAGGCGCAGGCCTCCTGCCTGGGAGCCTCCTAAACTACTCCTGGTCGTCGATCTCCACGTAGTAGTAAGCTCCTCCGGTGGGGTAGTAGTAGTCGTCAACGGGGGCAGCTGGTTCCGGGGCTCCGTCATCTGGTCGCAACAATCGGGTATGGGGAAAAAGAGGTAGCAAAGCAACCGTGAGTACTCATCCAAAGTACTCGCAAGACTTACATCAGAACTACGCTAAATATGCATCGGTATCAAAAGAGGGGGCTGTATCTGTGGACTGGACTGCAGAAATGCCAGAATAGAGGGGAAAACCTAGCCTATCGAGGACTAGCATCTTCAGCGTCTTGCAACATTAGAAGAGTGCAGATTAGTAGCATAACATAAAGTAACAAGTATGTAGTAGCAAAGCCTAGAGATCCTTCCTCGACTCCCAGCGAGAAAGCAATCCCGGAGCTTACAATTAATTAACATGTATCCAGTTCAAGTTGTAGTAGATCGGGATACAACACTGAGCGTCCTGTTACCGTGGACACGGCTATTCGTATAGATAACTTCCCTGCAGGGGTGCACTACTGTTACCCAACATGCTCGATTAACTCTGGCCGGACACACTTTTCTCGGTCATGCCCGGCCTCGGCTGATCGACATGACGTAGTCCTACCTAGGCTCCGCAGAGAGGTCCCCGCCGGTCTACATCCTAAGCGCTCAGGGGTCTTGGGCCCATCGCCCTTTGCACTCCGGGTCATTATGCGACGAGCCGGGACGAGCACCACCTCATCCTGGATGGCACTGGCCCGACAGGCCCACAATGCTGAACTGGACATCTGACAGAGCTTTCGGCTGATACATACGGCGCCGAGGGCCCCATTAAACCATAATCCCACGTGGTGGTAGTGCGTATAGGCCAGTGGCCAACTCAGATCAAATACCCAAATCCGTTAGTGTATTGGGAGCTCGCGGAAACGAGCAGAGATCCACGATCATGTGACCCCGTCGTCCCGTCTCGTGGACTTACGACAAGGGCCAGGCCCAACCCTCTCCTGGGGCGGTCTACCTGCCCGGCCGTGCCACGTAATTATCTCGCGGGTACCCTCTCGGTCAACCCGACTTTACATCTCTCGCGGGTACCCCTCGGGGTCGACCCGACTTCAACCGGAATCTGAAGTAAAAATTAGGGTAACCGTGTGTCCATAACATTAAGGTGGGATCCGAGGAATCACCCTCGTTGGATTCCTACTCGATGTAACTGTCAGGGTGAACTCGGAGGAATCACCCTCGATGGGTCCACACTTGAAGGGTTGCACAACAGAGGCTTCATCGGAGGTGGTGAAAGAGGAATCACCCTCGGTAACCCACAACCGAATAGCTACGCTACAGAGATATCATCAGGAGTGAGGTAGGAGGTATCACCCTCGGCACTCGATAGCAGCTCTGCAGAGTCGTACAACTAAGGGGGTGTGCAGTGCTGTGTCGGTCCCTGAACATCGATCACATTGATCGGGGCACCAGTAACAAAGCGGGGCAACAGGGAAAAGGGTGAAGGGCCACTGATGGATCACTAACCAGCCTATACTAAGCATATAGGACAACAGGTAGAGTATCAACAGCAGGTTACAAAATCAGGCTATGCATCAGAATAGGAGCAATCAATTACAGTAGCAAAATCTAATGCAAGCATGAGAGAGAAAGAATAGGTGATATAGGAATGATCAAGGGGGTTTCTTGCCTGGAAGCTTTGCGGTAAAAGAGGGGTCGTCGGTGGAGTAGCAGTCCTCGGGGGCAACGTCGGTCTCGGGGTCTACCGGAGAGAAGAGGGGGAGGAAACAGATAAATACATAGCAAACAATTGCACTCAGAGCATGACATGGCAATATGCAATGCAGGGGTGACCTAATACATTCTAATCCAATTTAGTTAATTTAGGAATTATTTACCGGAGGTCAGACACTATTCATCTATCAGAAACGGGCCCAAAGTTACAGGTTCTCCTACGCAGAGGGTTCTAACATGCATGCAGATAACATATTCGGATTCGTTGGATTTTTCTGATCGTTTTTCATATATAAATTATTTTCATCCGAGTTACGGATTAATTTATATGATTTTTCAAAGTTTTAATCATTTTCTGGAGTTTCTGGAATTAAAATTAATTTCGAAATAAAAGAATAAAATGCTATGGGTACACAGAGAGTGTACCCAGAAATGTGCAACAGAGGCTGACAGGTGGGGCCAGTTGACTGGGTCAACTGCCCAGTCAGCCACCAGTGAGCAGTGGCTGACAGGTGGGGCCAGTCAACTGCTGACGCAGCAGTTGACTGGTCAACCTTTGACTGGTCAGCGGTCCAGTGGGACCTGCATGTCAGTGACAGTGGGCATTAGTTCTAATTAAATAGGGCTAATTAGCAAATGGGGTCCACGAGTCAGTGTCACAGGGGATTAATTAGAGTTACGTAATTGCTACAGTAGATGGACCCCACATGTCAGTGTCATAATTTTAATCCAAAGGGTTATTTGCGGTGGGGCCCGTTGTCAGTGGCTATTAGCGCGGTGGTTAGCCCCTAACCACCTGACAGGTGGGTCCCGCCGGCGTTTAAATGCCGGTGCGCGCCGGTGACTACAGAGGAGGGCGGCGTCCGCGCGGAATTGGCACTCCGGCGGCCATTTGGCCCTGGGTTTGGTCCTACGGGACGAGCGCGATGCACCGCGTCCGATGGTGCAAGCGGTACAAGCATCTACGGCGGGTAACTGCGGCAACAGCGAAGGCGAGCGGCGGCGCTGTTCGGAGCCGAGGCTAGAGGCGTCGCGCGAGCAAAAGGAGAGGGGTAGAAGGTGCGCGAGCTCATAGTGGTGCTCGCGGGCGCGTCAGGGAAGCCGGGAAGCTCGGGACGAGGCGGATCGATCGTCAAACAGCGGTGACAGGAAGCAGGGGAACACGTTCGATCCGGCGTTGCAGTGTCCCCCTGTTCGAACGGCTCCTCGAGGTCGATGTGGACGACGACGCCGCTTCTCCTGGACAACCTCACGAGGCTCGGGGAGGCCTCGGTGCACGGCAACAACGAGGCGGCGAGGTCCTAGCGGCCATCCCCGGCGACCAAATCGAGCCGCGGCTCGAGCCACTCGAGCGAGCGCTTCGCGCCGCGTCGGCCAGTGCTAGCAACGCAAGCAGGGGTGGACGGGGTCGACGTCAGTGACAGCGGTGAGCGGCGGCGGCTACGGCGTTCGGCCGAAACGGCACAGGAGCTCGAAAACGAGCAAGGCAACGGGTTAGGCGGCATCCAGGCAACGCCACAGTCACCGTAGTGACCTTGGTTTGGCTCGGGGTGGATCACATCAACGACAATGCGCACAGCAGCAGCAACGGAACTCCGGCAGAGCGCGGCGACCACTACGGCTAGCGAGAGCTTGAATCGAGCCCGATGGTAGGGGGATATGGAGGGAAGCTCACAGTGGAGCCCGTGGTTAGCTCGGAGAAGCCCGGGGAAGACGAGGTCGACGGCGATCTGCGATGACGTGCAGCGGCTGCAGTTGGGGGAGATGGATGAAGGCGACGATGTACTGCCGATCCCGCCCAATCTGTTGATGTAGCCAACATAGACGGAGGGGCCGCAGCTCCTGAACATCATCGCTTGGCATGGGGCGGCTTCGGAGCATGCGGACGACGGCAACGCGGCGAACTGCCCGCTCGGGTGCGCAACGCAGAGAGAGAGAGAGAGAGAGGGGCGAGCGAGGGGTGGAATCGATCTAGGGTTCGAAAGAGGGGGCGCAGGGGACCTTATCCAGCTCGAGGGACCGCCGGATGCTCGACAGCGAGTCGATCCGAGCACGGACGACCATGGCGAGCTCAGCCTCCACTGCTCAGGCGCTAGGAGGAAGAAAGTCCAGTGGGGAATGGGCCAGGCTGCACTGTGTCTACTTAGGCCCAGTTGCACAGTGCCAGTTTTCCCCCCTTTTATTCTTTTTCATTTTTGTTTTATTCTTTCTCCACTGTTCTGCATTCTATTTGACCACCAATTGACTTTTGTAAAACGTGTAACCTTGCCACATAAATAATTGCAATATTCTACTCTGTCACAAAAAGTTTGGGGCTTATATGATTTCATTTGAATTTTGTAAAATGAAAATGAATTTAATAATGCTGTTTTGGGTAATGTTTTTGGACGTTAGGGTCAATTTAGTAATTCAAATAATGTTGGCTTTATTTTTATAATTGCTTTGGGATTATTTGCAATATTATGAACTATTTTGCTTGCAAGTTTGGAGTTTTTCTAATTTCACTTGTTATTTGAATATTGAATTTGAGTTCAATTATTTCTTAATTGTATTTCTTAGGATATAATGATGATGACTTGGCATCATTAGTGTGGGATCACTGTAGCTTGACATCTGGGATGTTACATAAGGCCAGGGCGCACCCCCTACAGCCCATGCACACCCTAGTGGCTGGTGGAACCCTTCCGTGGACTCCCGGACTCCTCTGGAACCCTCTGGAACCTTCCGGTGACTTCCCGGTACAATACCGAAAAAACAGAACTTTTTCCGTAACCCCGAAAACAACTTTCCATATATAAATCTTTACCTCTGAACCACTCTGGAGCTCCTCGTGATGTCCGGGATCTCATTCGGGACTTCGAACAACATTCGGTTACCAACATCAAATATCCCAATACTACTCTAGCGTCAACCCTACGGGTTCGGGAATCATGTAGTCATGACCGAGACACCTCTCTGGCCAATAACCAATAGCGGGACCTGGATGTCCATATTGGTTCCTACATATTCCTCGAAGATCTTTATCGGTTGAATCACGATGTCAAGGATTCAGTTAATCCCGTATGCAATTTCCTTTGTCCGGCGATATGTTACTTGCCCGATATTCGATCGTCGGTATCTCCATACCTAGTTCAATCTCGTTACTGGCAAGTCTCTTTACTCATTCTATAATACAAGATCCCGTGACTAAACTCATTAGTCACATGAAGATTCTTGTGATGTTGTATTACCGAGAGGGCCCCGAGATATCTCTCCGTCACACGGAGCGACAAATCCCAGTCTCGATCCATGCAACCCAACATACACCTTCGGAGATACCTGTAGAGCACCTTTATGATCACCCAGTTATTAAGTGACGTTTGATAGCACACAAGGTATTCCTCCAGTATCCGGGAGTGGCATGATCTCATGGTCTGAGGAACTGATACTTGACATGAAGAAAGCTGTAGCAAATAACTAAGTGATACGATCTGATGCTAACCTTATGGTTGGGTCTGTCCATCACATAATTCTCCTAATGATGTGATCCCATTATCAAATGACAACACATGTCTATGGTTAGGAAACCTTAACCATCTTTGATCAACAAGCTAGTCTAGTAGAGGCCTACTAGGGACACTGAGTTGTTTATGTATTCACACATGTATTTAAGTTTCCGATCAATGCAATTCTAGCATGAATAATAAATATTTATCATGAACAAGGAAATATGATACCGACCAATTTATTATTGCCTCTAGGGCATATTTCCAACAGTCTCGCACTTGCACTAGAGTCAATAATCTAGTTTACAATGTAATGAATCTAACACCCATGGAGTCTTGGTGCTGATCATGTTTTGCTCATGGTAGAGGTTTAGTCAACGGGTCTGCCACATTCAGATCCGTATGTACTTTGCAAATCTCTATGTCTACAACGCTCTGCTTGGAGCTACTCCAGCTAACTGCTCCACCATAAATGCGTATATGGATTGAGACCTTGAGTCATCCAGATCAGTGTCAAAGCTAGCAGCGACGTAACCCTTTACGACGAGCTTTTCTTCACCTCCATAAACGAGAAACATTTCCTTAGCCCTCTTTAGGTATTTAAGGATATTTTTTACCGTTGTCCTGTGATCTACTCCTGGATCACTTTGGTACCTCCCTGCCAGACTTATGGCAAGGCACACATCAGGTTTGGTACACATCATGGCATGCATTATAGAGCCTATGGCTGAGGCATAGGGGATGACTTTCATCATTTCTCTTTCTTCTATCGTGGTTGGGCTTTGAGTCTTACTCAACTTCACACCTTACAACACAGGTAAGAACCCTTTCTTTGACTGGTCCATTTTGAACTTCTTCAAAATCTTGTCAAGGTATGTGCTTTGTGAAAGTCCTATTAGGCGTCTTGATCTATCTCTATAGATTTTAATGCCCAATATGTAAGCAGCTTCACCCAGGTCTTTCATTGAAAAACTCTTGTTCAAATAACCTTTTATGCTTTCCAGAAATTCTATATCATTTCCAATTAACAATATGTCATCCACATATAATATTAGAAATGCTACAGAGCTCCCACTCACTTTCTTGTAAATACAAGCTTCTCCGTAAGTTTGTATAAAACCAAAAGCTTTGATCACCTCATCAAAGCATATATTTCAACTCCGAGATGCTTGCACCAGTCCATAGATGGATCGTTGGAGCTTGCATAGCTTATTAGCATACTTAGGATCAATAAAACCTTCGGGCTGCATCATATACAACTCTTCCTCAAGAAAACCATTAAGGAACGCGATTTTCACATCCATCTGCCAGATTTCATAATCATAAAATGAGGCAATTGCTAACATAATTCTAACAGACTTCAGCATCGCTACGGGTGAGAAAGTCTCATCGTAGTCAACTCCTTGAACTTGTCAAAAAACCTTTACAACAAGCCGAGCTGTATAGAGGGTGAAATTACCGTCGGCGTCTGTCTTCTTCTTAAAGATCCATTTGTTCTCAATGGCCTGCCGGTCATCGGGTAAGTCTACCAAAGTCCATACTTGATTCTCATACATGGATCCTATCTCGGATTTCATGGCCTCAAGCCATTTGTCGAAATCCGGCCTCATCATTGCTTCTTCATAGTTCGTAGGTTCACCGTTGTCCAACAACATGACTTCCAGGACAGGATTATCGTACCACTCTGCTGTGGAACGTACCCTAGTCGACCTACGAAGTTCAGTAGTAACTTGATCCGAAGTTTCATGATCACCATCATTAGCTTCCTCTCCGGCTGGTGTAGACATCACAGGAACTTCTTTCTGTGACGTGCTACTTTCCGATTCGAGAGGAGGTACGATTACCTCATCAAGCTCTACTTTCCTCCCACTCACTTCTTTCAAGAGAAACTCCTTCTCTAGAAAGGACCCATTCTTGGCAACAAAGATCTTGCCCTCGGATCCGTGATAGAAGGTATACCCAATGGTCTCTTTAGGGATTCCTATGAAGACGCACTTCTCCGCTTTGGGTTCGAGCTTATCAGGCTGAAGCCTCTTGACATAAGTGTCGCATCCCCAAACTTTAAGAAACAACAGCTTAGGTTTCTTGCCAAACCATAATTCATACGGTGTCGTCTCAACGGATTTAGACGGTGCCCTATTTAAAGTGAATGCGGCTGTCTCTAATGCATAACCCCAAAACGATAGTGGCAAATCGGTAAGAGACATCATAGAACGCACCATATCCAATAGAGTATGATTACGACGTTCGGACACACCATTACGCTATGGTGTTCCAGGTGGCATGAACTGTGAAACAATTCCACATTGTCTTAAATGCATACTGCTACTTGTAGCTTGCGTTGGTATTATCCCCGAAGAGGAAGGGATGATGCAGCACAATAGAGATAAGTATTTCCCTCAGTTATGAAACCAATGTTATCGAACCAGTAGGAGAATCACGCAAAACCTCGTTAGCAGCACCTGCACACAAACAACAAATCCTTGCACCCAACGCAAACGAGGGGTTGTCAATCCCTCGGCGGTCAATTGCAAGATTAAATTGTATGTGATAGATAGATAGATTGAAACAAAAATACAAAATAAAATAAATAAAAGAAAATGGCAGCAATATTTTTAGGGTTTTAGTAATTTGATTTAGATAGACCCGGGGGCCATAGTTTTCACTAGAGGCTTCTCTCAAGAAAATAGCATACGGTGGGTAGACAAATTACTGTTGAGCAATTGATAGAAAAGCAAATAATCATGACGATATCCAAGGCAATGATCATGTATATAGGCATCACGTCCGAGACAAGTAGACCGACTCCTGCCTGCATCTACTACTATTACTCCACACATCGACCGCTATCCAGCATGCTTCTAGTGTATTAAGTCCATAAAGAACGGAGTAACGCCTTAAGAACGATGACATGATGTAGACAAGATAAACTCACGCATGAATAATCCCCCATCTTTTTACCCTTAATAGCAACGATACACACGTGTCATGTCCCTTTCTGTCACTGGGATTGAGCACCGCAAGATCGAACCCATTACAAAGCACCTCTTCCCATGGCAAGATAAATCAATCTAGTTGGCCAAACCAAATCAATAGATCGAAGAAGAAATACGAAGCTATAATAATCATGCATAAAAGAGATCAGAGAAGACTCAAATAATATTCATGGATAATCTAATCATAAACTCACAATTCATCGGATCCCAACAAACACACCGCAAAAAGTGATTACATCGGATAGAACTCCAAGAACATCGAGGAGAACATTGTATTGAAGATCAAAAAGAGAGAAGAATCCATCTAGCTACTGCCTATGGACCCGAAGGTCTGTGGTAAACTACTCACGCATCATCGGAAGGGCAGCAAGGTTGATGTAGAGCCCCTCCGTGATCGATTCCCCCTCCGGCGTAGTACCGCAGAAGGCTTCCAGATGGGATCTCTCGAGAACAGAAACTTGCAGCAGCGGAAAAAGTATTTCGTGGACTCTCCTGAGGGTTTCTGATTTTTCCTGAATTTATAGTGGTGGAATTAGGTCAAACGGAGCTGGGGTGGGCCACGAGGCACTAGGGCGCGTCTGCCCCCCCAGGCGCGCCATGGTGGCTCGTGGCCACCCCTTCTGGCGTCTGGTCCTCTCCTGAAGGTTCTAGTGTTTATCTTGTCCAATAAAAAATTTCCAAAAAGTTTCGTGGCATTTGGACTTCGTTTGGTATTGATTTTCTGTAAAACAAAAACAGGGCAGAAAACAGCAACTGGCAATGGGCACTAAGTTAATAGGTTAGTCTCCAAAAATGATATATAATTGCTGTAAATGCATATAAAAACATCCAAGATTGATAATATAACAGTATGGAACAATCAAAAATTATAGATACGTTGGAGACGTATCACATACCAAACTCGTAACTCAAATATTCTCCTCCATGATCAGATCATAAGAATTTTATCTTCTTGTTACGATGATTCTCCACTTCACTCTGAAACTGTTTGAACTTTTTAAATGTTTTAGACTTGTGCTGCATTAAGTAAATATATCCATATCTACTTAAGTCATCTGTGAAGGTCAGGAAATAACGATATCCACCGCGTGCTTCAACACTCATCGGACCGCATACATGGGTATGTATTATTTCCAACAAGTCACTTGCCCGCTCCATCGAACCGGAAAACGGGGTTTTAGTCATCTTTCCCATGAGGCATGGTTCACATGTTTCAAATGATTCATAATCAAGTGATTCCAAAAGTCCATTAGCATGGAGTTTCTTCATGCGCTTTACACCAATATGACCTAAGCGGCAGTGCCACAAGTATGTTGTACTATCATCATTGACTTTGCATCTTTTGGCATCAATATTATGAACATGTGTATCACTACGATCGAGATTCAACAAGAATAAACCATTCACCAAGGGTGCATGACCATAAAAGATAATATTCATATAAATAGAACAACCATTATTCTCTGACTTAAATGAATAACCGTCTCGCAATAAACAAGATCCAGATATAATGTTCATGCTTAACGTAGGAACCAAATAACAATTATTTAGGTTTAAAACTAATCCCGAAGGTAGACGTAGAGGGAGCGTGCCGACGGCGATCACATCAACCTTGGAACCATTTCCGACACGCGTCATCACCTCGTCCTTAGCTAGTCTCTGTTTATTTCGCAGCTCCTGTTTCGAGTTACAAATATTAGCAACCAAACCAATATCAAATACCCAGGCGCTACTACGAGCACTAGTAAGGTACACATCAATAACATGTATATCAAATATACCTTTGTTGACGTTGCCAGCCTTCTTATCTGCCAAGTACTTGGGGCAATTCCGCTTCTAGTGGCCATTCCCCTTGCAGTAGAAGCATTCAGTTTTAGGTTTGGGTCCAGCCTTGGGTTTCTTCACGGGAGCGGCAACTGGCTTGCCATTCTTCTTGAAGTTTCCTTTTTTTCCCTTGCCTTTCTTCTTGAAACTGGTGGTCTTGTTGACCATCAATACTTGAGGCTCTTTCTTGATTTCTACTTTCGCGGCCTTAAGCATCGTGAAAAGCTCAGGGATCGTCTTTTCCATCCCTTGTATATTATAGTTCATCAGAAAGCTCTTGTAGCTCGGTGGCAGGGACTGGAGAACTCTGTCAATCGCTCTTCATCCGGAAGATTAACTCCCAACTGGTTCAAGCGGTTGAAGTACCCAAACATCTTGAGTATGTGCTCACTAATGGAGTTGTTCTCCTCCATCTTGCAGCTAAAGAACTTGTCGGAGGCCTCATACCTCTCGACCCGGGCGTGAGCCTGAAATACCAATTTCAGCTCCTGGAAAATCTCATATGCTCCGTGGTGCTCAAAACTTCTTTGGAGCCCCGGTTCTAAGCCGTAAAGCATGGCGCACTAAACTATCGAGTAGTCATCATTTCTTGCCTGTCAGACGTTCATAGCGTTACATTGGCGGGAGCGGGTGGCACACTGATACGTCTCCAACGTATCTATAATTTATGAAGTATTCATGCCATATTTATAACAATTCTATATGGTTTTGGTATGATTTGATTAGAACTAACCCGGACTGACGCTGTTTTCAGCAGAACTACCGTGGTGTTGTTTTTTGTGCAGAAATGAAAGTTTTCCAAATGAGCTGAAACTTTTTGGAGATTTTTTATTGGACAAATAAAAAATATTGGCACCAAGACCCACTGGAGGGGGGCCACCCAGTGCCCACGAGGCACCAGGGCGCGCCCTGGTACCTCATGGAGCCCACGTGGCTCCATTTCGCGTGATTCCAACGCTAAAAAATCATATATATTCAGAAACCCCCGAAAGTTAACCTAGATGAGTTTTTACGCCGCTGCAAGCCTTTGTACCTCCATGATCTCATCTACAACCCTTTTCCGGCACCCTGCCGAAGGGGCGAAGGCATCACCGGAGGCCATCTTCATCATCCCGGCGGTCTCCATGATGAGGATGGAGTAGTTCACCCTCAGGGCTGAGGGTTTGTACCAGTAGCTATGTGTATGATCTCTCTCTCTCTCTCTCTCGTGTTCTTGAGATGGCACGATCTTGATGTATCGTGAGCTTTGTTGATATAGATGAATCATATGGAGTTTTCCCCTCTCTATCTTCTTGTGATGAATTGAGTTTTCCCTTTGAAGTTTTCTTATCGGATTGAGTCTTTATGGATTTGAGAACACTTGATGTATGTCTTGCATATGGATATCTATGGTGACAATGGGATATTCACTTGAGTCACTTGATGTATGTTTTGGTGATCAACTTGCGGGTTCCGTGACCTTGGGGATTTATGCATAAGGGTTGGCACACGTTTTCGTCTTGACTTTCCGGTAGAAACTTTGGGGCACTCTTTGAAGTTCTTTGTGTTGGTTTGAATAGATTAATCTGAGATTGTGTGATGCATATCGTATAATCAAACCTGTGGGTACTCGTGGTGACATTGGAGTGCCTAGGTGACATTAGGGTTTTGGTTGATGTGTATCTTAAGGTGTTATTCTAGTACGAACTCTAGGGCTATTCGTGACAATCAATGGGGATGGCTCATAAGATTGATCGGGAAGGATAACTTTGAGGTGGTTTCATACCCTACAACAATTTCTTCGTTTGTTCTCCGCTATTTGTGACTTTGGAGTGAACTCTTTGTCGCACGTGAGGGATTTACATATGATTCAACTATGTCAACAATGTTGGGAGATCGCACTAGTGAAAGTATGAACCCTAGGCCTTGTTTCTAAGCATTGCAATACCGTTTATGCTCACTTTTGTTACTTGCTACCTTGCTGTTTTTATTTATTCAGATTATAAAAATATATTTCTACCATTCATACTACACTTTTATCACCATCTCTTCGCCGAACTAGTGCACCTATACAATTTACCATTGTATTGGGTGTGTTGGGGACACAAGAGATTTCTTGTATTTGGTTGCAGAGTTGTTTGAGAGATACCATCTTCAACCTACGCCTCCCACGGATTGATAAACCTTAGGTCATCCACTTGAGGGAAAATTGCTACTGTCCTACAAAACTCTGCGCTTGGAGGCCCAACACGAGTCTACAAAAATAAGTTGTGTAGTAGACATCAAGCTCTTTTCTGGCGCCGTTGCCGAGGAGGTGAGTGCTTGAAGGTATATCTTTAGATCTTGCAATCGAATCTTTTATTTTCTTGTTTTATCACTAGTTTGGTTTATTAAAGAAAACTACAAAAAATGGAATTGAGGTTGCCTCATATTATTCGTCTTTATCATGTCTTTCTTGAAAATAAGGATTCCGATAATTGTGCTCAATTGATAGAAGAAGAATTAAATAAAATGTTTGGCATAAAATATTTGAATGAGGAGCATGATTGCAATGTTGCTAGTATGAATTCTTTGAATATCCATGATGCTAATGATATGCAAAGCCACAAGCTTGGGGATGCTATGTTTGATGAAGATGATATTTTTAGCACCCCAAGTTTTGATGAGAAAATTTATTATGATGATAGAATGCCTCCTATTTATGATGATTATATTGATGAAAGTGGATTTGGAGAGGCCATGAATTTATTTAATGATGATTCCACTATTTTGGAAGAGGTTTCAATTGACTGTGATAAAAAAGTTGCTATCTATGATGATTATTGTGATGACATGTATGCTATAAAGAATAATGATAACAATGAAACTTGTCATCATGATTTTAATTTTCAATTGGATTATGCCAATCAAGTATCCCATGATAGTTATTTTGTTGAGTTTGCTCCCACTATTATGGATGAGAAGAAAATTGCTTATGTGGGGAGTAATAAAAATTCTATGCTTACGTATCATGACAAGAATGCTTTATATGATGGATATATTGTTGAATTTCTTCATGATGCTACTGAAAATTATTATGAGAGAGGATCATATACTTGTAGGTGTTGCAATAATATCAAGTTTCCTCTCTATGTGTTGAAAATTTTGAACTCATGCTTGTTTTGCCTTCCTATGCTAGTTGATTCTTGCTCCCATAAACTATTTTCTCACAAAATCCATATGCATAGTAAGTGGGTTAGGCTTAAATGTGTTTGATATATTTCTCATGATGCTCCCTTTACGTTTCAATTCCTTACTTCTATGTGAGCATCATTCAAAATTATCATGCCTAGCTAAAAGGCTTTAAAGAAAAGCGCTTGTTGGGAGGTAACCAAATATGTATCCTTTCTTTTTTAGTGTGTTCACATGATTAAGATACTGTATTAATCATGTTTTATATGTTTTATTTCAATAAAGTGCCAAGTAAAACCTTTGGGATAGTGTGGATACTTGTTGATTCAATTCTGTGCAAAAACAGAAACTTTTGCCTCCAGTGTTTAATTTCCCAGATTTTACCGGAGCATCAAAAAATTCTGAAATTTTTACAGGAAATTGGTTTATAATTTTTTTACGTTGTCCTAATTTTTCAGAATTTTTAGAGTTCTAGAAGTTTGGTAGTTGTTCAGATCATTACAGACTGTTCTGTTTTTGACAGATTCTGTTTTCAATGCATAGTTTGCTTGTTTTAATGTTTCCGTAGCTTATATTATGAGATATAAATTGTGGAAATGATAGAATACAGTAGGAATTATATGGGAACAATTGTGAATCTTGTCTTGGACATTACCTAAGTGATGGTTTATTCTTTATCATACTAACCGTTCTCACGAAGTTCCGTTAAGTTTTGTGTGATTGAAGTTTCCAAGTTTTGGGTGAGATATCGATATGAGGAGAATAAGGAGTGGAAAGACCCTAATCTTGTGGATGCCCAAGGCACCCCAAGGTAATATTCAAGGAATACCCAAGCAACTAAGCTTGGGGATGCCCCGGAAGGCATCCCCTCTTTCGTCTTAAACACTATCGGTAACCTCACTCGGAGCTATATTTTTATTCGTCACATAATATGAGTTTTGCTAGGAGCATCATTTTATTCTGTTGATATTTGTTTGCTTCTATCAATAATCATGTTTTGTACCTTTTAGTTCAATAAAATTCCATTTATAGCCTTTACTATGCTCAGTTTGCAAGTTCATGTGTTGCTGTTTGAAAACAGATAGTTTTCTGTTATGTCCAGAATATTCCTGAATAGTCAGAACATGATAAAAATCTGAAAGTTTTACAAAGTAAGAATGAATGAGTTCTATGTCACGTGGTAATTTTTTCAGAATTTTTGGATTTAGGGAAGTATGGATTCTTATTCACCTTTTATAGACTGTTCTGTTTTGGCAGATTGCTGTTATAGTTGCATTGTTTGCATATGTTTGCGTGTTTAATGTTTCTATTTGAGGATAGGAGTATTAAATATGCAGAGGCATTTAGTATGCAATGTTTAATTATAATTTTTGTGATTTGCTACAGTAGAGAATGTTAAGGTTTTGAGTTGATTTATACTAACTTACCTCACGAGTTCTTGTTGAGTTTTGTGTGGATGAAGTTTTTAAGATTTATAGAAACCGTGATATGAGAGGAATTAAGGAGACACAAAAGCTCAAGCTTGGGGATGCCCAAGGCACCCCAATATAATATTTCACGAAGTCTCAAGCATCTAAGCTTGGGGATGCCCCGATAGGCATCCCACCTTTCTTCATCAACAATTATCGGTCAGTTTTGGTTGAGCCTAAGTTTTTGCTTCTTCACATGATATGAGCTATTCTTGGAATGTCATTTTATTTTGTTTTCTTTGCTGTTTGAATAAAATAATAAGACCTGAAATTTTTAAATGAGAGAGAGTCCTTACATAGCTACTTAATTGTTTCACTACTCATTTGATCTTCGCTTATATATTTTGGAGTAGTTTGTCATTAATTCTCATGCTTCACTTATATCTTTTTGAGAGTTAACAATAGTAATGGTAATTTGCACAAGATATGAATTTGGTCGCAAGATGAATATTCGAGAGGGATATAATAAAAACTTTCATATAGATCATTTGATATGATTAGTGTGATTCCTTGCAATGAAAATAATGAAAGAGATCATATGCTAACCTTATGGAAAGTAATGACATTACATAAAGAAAAGTATAAGTGGTAAAATTTATTGGAGGTTAACAAGCATAGCATTAGTCAATGATGCAATTCATGAAAAAGTTAATAAGGGAAGAGAAGATTCACATGCAAATATACTATCTTGGTCATCTTTTATGATTGTGAGCCCCCATTAAGTATTTTATGTCAAAGTGTTGACGTTGGACAAGGAAGACAACGTAATGAATTATGTTTGTTCATATTCACATAGAAGTTATATTGTTATAGATCCTCCAACATGTGGTGCTTGCCCAATATCTTTGCTAGAAAAAAAAATCCGTACTAAGTAAAGATACTACTTGTGCATCCAAAAACCCTTAAACCCAGTTTCTTGCCATGAGTGTCCACCATATCTACCTATGGATTGAATAAGATCCTTCAAGTAAGTTGTCATCGGTGCAAAAAGCAATAAAAATTGCTCCTAAAATATGTATGATCTTTTATTGTAAGGGAAATAAGCGTTGTACGAACTTGTGATGGTAAAGAAATAAAAGCGACGGACTGCATAATAAAGGTTGCTATCACAAGGGGCAATATAACGTGACGTTCCTTTGCATTAAGGGCTTGTGCATCCAAAAATAAAAAGCGCATGACAACCTCTGCTTCCCTCTGTGAAGGGCCTATCTTTTACTTTTATGTATTTACTTTTTATGCAAGAGTCAATAGTGTTCTCCTCTACTTCCTTTTTATTTTTGTCTTTTGCAAGCATCATGTGGTGGGGAAAGATCTAGGCACATATATCCAGTTGGATATGAGTGATCATGAGTTATTATTGTTGACATCACCCTTGAGGTGAATAAGTTGGGAGGCGAAATCACAAGCCCCTATCTTTCTAGGTGTCTGGCTGAAACTTTTGCTCCATATATATGTCGTGAGTGTTAGCAATCATAGAAGACTAAATGATGGTTGAGTATGTGGACTTGCTAAAAAGCTCCTACATGAGACCCTTCCTGAAAATATGATGAATTGCAATTGCATTGTTGACTAGAATAGTTTGTTAGTTTCCAAGAAAGTTTATGCCTTATACTTCATTGTTGTGATGAATTGTTACTTTCTCATGAGAAGTTTTATGATAATAAATATTGCTGTTATAATAATGATCTTGCTTTGTTCAAGTACAATGTCCATGCAACAAAAGATTATATGATGATTATGATAGGTAGCATTCCACATCAAAATTTCTATTTTTAATTGCTACTTTATCATGATGACTTTTATGAGAGAAAGTTGCTGTTATGATGCTAGAAAAAGTGATTGAAATTATCATTGATCAAACTTATGCACTATGCTAGCATTCACACTTCATAAATTATTTCTTTTATCATTTACCTACTCGAGGACTAGTAGGAATTAAGCTTGGGGATGCTGATACGTCTCCAACGTATCTATAATTTATGAAGTATTCATGCCATATTTATAACAATTCTATATGGTTTTGGTATGATTTGATTAGAACTAACCCGGACTGACGCTGTTTTCAGCAGAACTACCGTGGTGTTGTTTTCTGTGCAGAAATGAAAGTTTTCCAAATGAGCTGAAACTTTTTGGAGATTTTTTATTGGACAAATAAAAAATATTGGCATCAAGACCCACTGGAGGGGGGTCACCCAGTGCCCACGAGGCACCAGGGCGCGCCACCCCCCCAGGCGCGCCCTGGTACCTCGTGGGGCCCACGTGGCTCCGTTTCGCGTGATTCCAACGCTGAAAAATCATATATATTCAGAAACCCCCAAAAGTTAACCTAGATGAGTTTTTACGCCGCCGCAAGCCTCTGTACCTCCACGATCTCATCTACAGCCCTTTTCCGGCACCCTGCCGGAGGGGGGAAGGCATCACCGGAGGCCATCTTCATCATCCCGGCGGTCTCCATGATGAGGAGGGAGTAGTTCACCCTCGGGGCCGAGGGTTTGTACCAGTAGGTCATCCACTTGAGGCAAAATTGCTACTGTCCTACAAAACTCTGCGCTTGGAGGCCCAACACGAGTCTACAAGAATAAGTTGTGTAGTAGACATCACACACCTAGCGGTGCATCAAGGAAATAAGCCTTCTGTGCAGCAGTGAGGATAATCCTCATATTACGGACCCAGTCCGCATAGTTGCTTCCATCATCTTTCAACTTAGCTTTCTCTAGGAACGCATTAAAATTCAGGGGAGATACAACGCGAGCCATTGATCTACAACATTAATTTGCAAAGACAATTAGACTATGTTCATGATAATTGGTTCTGTTAATCAAATTACTAAAGAACTCCCACTTAAATCAGCATCCCTTAAGTTGTCTAAGTGTTACATGATCCAAATCAACTAACCCATTTCCGATCATCACGTGAGATGGGGCAGTCATCAATGGTGAACATCTCCATGTTGATCATATCTACTATATGACTCATGTTCGACCTTTCTGTCCTTCGTGTTCCGAGGCCATGTCTGTACATGCTAGGTGATACGTCTCCGTCGTATCTATTTTTCTGAACACTTTTGCTCTTGGTTTGGACTCTAATTTGCATGATTTGAATGAAACTAACCCGAACTGACGCTGTTTTCAGCAGAACTACCATGGTGTTGTTTTTGTGCAGAAATAAAAGTTCTCGTAATTGGACAAAACTTTTTGGAGATTTTTTATGGAATAAATAAAAAATATTGGCACAAGAATCAACTGGAGAGGGGCCACCTGTTGCCCACAAGGCAACAGGGCGCGACCCCCCCGGGACGCGCCGGGATACCTTGTGGGGCCCACAGAAGGCCTTCTGACCTAATTCCAACGCTATACATTCTCTTTCCCCGAGAAAAATAAGAGAAGAAGTTTCATCGCGTTTTACGATACGGAGCCGCCGCCACCTCCTGCTCTTCATCGGGAGGGCTGATCTAGAGTCCGTTCGGGGCTCCGGAGAGGGGGATTCGTCGCCATCGTCATCATCAACCATCCTCCATCACCAATTTCATGATGCTCACCTCCGGGTGTGAGTAATTTCTCCGTAGGCTTGCTGGACAGAGATGGGTTGGATGAGATTTATCATGTAATCGAGTCAATTTGTTATTGCTTGATCCCTAGTATCCACTATGTTCTGAGATTGATGTTGCTATGACTTTGCTATGCTTAATGCTTGTCACTAGGGCCCGAGTGCCATGATTTCAGATCTGAACCCTCTATGTTTTCATGAATATATTTGAGTTCTTGACCCTATCTGCTAGTTATATGCACTTGTTATTGTTCTGATCCGTAGACCCCAAAGTGACAATAGTTGGGATACTCTCCAGGGATGACTGTAATTTGAGGAGTTCATATATTCACCATGTGTTAATGCTTTGTTCCGTTTCTCTATTAAAAAGAGGCCTTAATATCCCTTAGTTTCCTTATGGACCCCGCTGCCACGGGAGGGTAGGACAAAAGATGTCATGCAAGTTCTTATTATAAGCACGTATGACTATATACGGAATACATGACTACATTACATTAATGAATTGGAGCTATTGTGTATCGCTCTAGGTTGTGACTGTTACATGATGAATGTCATCCAACATAATTATCCATCACTGATCCAATGCCTAAGCTTTTCGCATATTGATCTTTGCTAAGTTACTTTCGTTGCTGCTGCTATTACAATCACTACAAAACTGCTAATGTTACTGTTCATGTTCCGATTGCTACTATTACTACTGTGCAACTAAACACTTTGCTGCAGATATTTAGTTCTTCATGTGTGGTTGAATTGACAACTCAACTGCTAATACTCGCAAATATTCTTTGGCTCCCCCTGTGTCGAATCAATAAATTTGGGTGAAATACTACCATCGAAGACTATCGCGGTCCCCTATACTTGTGGTTTATCAAGACCTTTTTCTGGCACCGTTGCCGGGGAGCATAGCTCTATTTGTTGAGTCACTTGGGGATTAGAGTCACTTGGGGATTATATCTGTTGATCACTATGTAGAATCTGAAAGACGCTAAGACCAAGATCGTACCCGCTATGCCATGAATCCGTCATAATTAGTTGCTTTTCTATCAATTGCCCAACAGTAATTTATTTACCCACCGTATGCTATGTGTTTGAGAGAGAAGCCTCTAGTGAAAACTATGGCCCCCGGGTCTACTTTATCATATATTAAAAACCTAAAATTACCTTGTTGCAATTTATTTAATTTTATTTTAATTATTATTTTAGTTTATCTATCTACCTCTATAAGATTTAATCCTTGCAAATAACCGCGAAGAGGATTGACAACCCTCTTATTTGCGTTGGGTGCAAGTGTTTGCTCTTGTGTGTGCAGGTGCGCTTAACGGAATTTTGCTTGGTTCTCCTACTGGATTGATAACCTTGGTTTTTAACTGAGGGAAGTACTTATCTCTACTGTACTGCATCATCCTCTCCTCTTCGGGGAAATAACAACGCAGACTACAAGTAGCAGGAAGAATTTCTGGCGCCGTTGCCGGGGAGACATCATCAAAATTACCAAGTACCTTCGCACGAACTATCATTCACTTGCATTTATTTTATTTGCCTTTTATTTGCATTTGCCTCTAGTTTTCATTTCCCTCACTTCTAATTTTTTTTACAAAAACACAAAAACATTTTTATTTGCTTGTTTGCCAGTTTGCTTTCTTTGCTTGAATTTGTTATCATGTCTAGTGTCACCATCCCTCCTCTATCTCCGGATTTTGAAGTCCTTTACTTCAAACAGAAACAAGGAGAAAATTTAAAAGACTCTTGGTATAGGATAATGGAATCTTATCATGTTTGCACCATAAAAGGGGATATGAAAATTTTGTTGCGAAACTTTTATGTAGGGCTAACTATGCGAAATAGACAACTCTTGGATTTTGCTTCTAAAGGAAATTTCATTGATAGTGATCCTAATACTGCTTATGAATTAATAGAGGGGATAGTGGGAACTCCACCCTCGCAAAAGGGATCTAATTATACCCAAGAAGGGATTCAAATTTTGGAGAAGCTAGGTGACATACAAAAGAATTTGGTGGAGCTACAAAAGTCTAATGAACCTCTTAAAAATGTTATCGGTAACGTCAATCGCATGAATAATCTCCTCACTATTTGCAACAAGAAGTTAGACAATTAAGATAGAAAAATTGCTTTATTTTCTAGAAAATAATGGGAAGCGTAAAGAGCCTCCCGGGTTCGAATCCAACCCATCTTAGTTAGCAAAAACCAAGGATGACAACACTTGAAACTATGCATTATGCCTAGCTAGGGGCATAAAACAATACCGCTTGTTGGGAGGCGACCCAATGAATAAAATAAATTTTTGCTTTTACTTTCTATTCTTGAGTGTTTACACAATTATACCTTCTGCTATGATTGTATTTTTATGTTTTAATTAGTGTTTGTGCCAAGTAGTGCCTTTGGGATGATGTTGATGATAGTATAATTGATGCTGTTTGGAAAACAGAAAGTTTTACGTCCAGTGCTGGAATTTGAATTCTGTACTGGAGCGTTAGAAAAATCTTAATTTTTTACACAGTATTGGTATATGAATTGTTTGCGTTTTACTAATTTTTCTGAATTTTTGGAGTTACATAATTATGGCTTTTAAATAAATCTTTACAGACTGTTCTGTTTTAGACAGATTCTGTTTTTGTTGCATAGTTTGCTTATTTTGATGAATCTATGGATCGTATCGGGGGGTATGAGTCATGGAGAAGTTGGAGTACAGTAGCATTATGCCAATATTAAATATGAATCAATTTACAACAGTACCTAAAGTTTAAGATTTGTTTGTTATACTAACGGATCTCACGAGGTTTCTGTTGAGTTTTGTGTGCTGAGGTTTTCAAGCTTTGGGTGCGACAACGATGGATAAAGGAATAAGGAGTGGCAAGAGCCTAAGCTTGGGGATGCCCAAGGCACCCCAAGGTAATATTCAAGGAAGACTCAAGTGTCTAAGCTTGGGGATGCCCCGGAAGGCATCCCCTCTTTCGTTTACAATCTATCGGTAACTCACTTGGAGCTATATTTTTATTCATCACATGATATGTGTTTTACTTGGAGCGTCTTGTGAGATAGTTTGTTTGATTTTGTTTGATTTTTAGTTTGTCACAATCATCTTTGCTTATCACACCTTCTTAAGAGGGACACACATTATTCGTGATTTGTTAGAATACTCTATGTGGTTCACTTATATCTTTTGAGCTAGGCAGTTGCTCTAGTGCTTCACTTATATCTTTTAGAGCACGGCGATGGTTATATTTTAAACAAATAGTTGCACTCTTATGCTTCATTAATATCTTTTTGAGAGTCTAATGATAGCACTGGTAATATGCACGGGTTATGAATTTGGTCCTGATATGATAGGTATTCAAGAGGGATATAATAAAAACTTTCATGTAGATCACTGAATATGATAAGTTTGATTCCTTGCAATAGTTTTGCGATATTAAGATGGTAATATGTGGGAGGTATTGGTAGATAATTGTGGTTTAGTAAGAATATTAGTGTTAAGGTTTGTGATTCCCGAAGCATGCACATATGATCTGTCGTTATGCTAGGAAGTTGGAGCATGATTTATTATTGATTGTCTTCTTTGTGTGGCGGTTGGGGGCGCGCGATGGTTAACTCCTACCAACCTCCCCCCTAGGGTCATGCGTAGTAGTACTTTGCTTCGAGGGCTAATAAACTTTCGCAATAAGTATGTGAATTCTTTATGACTCATGTGAGTCCATGGATTATACACACTCTCACCCTTCCGCAATTTGCTAGCCTCTTCGGTACCATGCATTGCCCTTTCTCACATCGAGAGTCGGTGCAAACTTCGCCGGTGCATCCAAACCCCGTGATATGATACGCTCTATCACACATAAGCCTCCTTATATCTTCCTCAAAACAGCCACCATACCTACCTATCATGGCATTTCCATAGCCATTCCGAGATATATTGCCATGCAACTTCCATCGTTCCGTTTTTATGACACACATCGTCATTGTCATATTGCTTTGCATTATCATATAGCTGACATAGTATTCGTGGCTCAACCACCGTTCATCATTTTTATGCATGTTACGCTAGCATCATTGCACATCCTGGTACATTGCCAGAGGCATTCATATAGAGTCATATTTTTGTTCTAGTATCGAGTTGTAATATTGAGTTGTAAGTAAATAAAAGTGTGATGATCATCATTATTAGAGCATTGTCCCAGTGAGGAAAGGATGATGGAGACCATGATTCCCCCACAAGTCGGGATGAGACTCCGGACGAAAAAAAGAGGCCAAAAAGAGCCCACAAAAAAAATTGAGAGAAAAAGAGAGAAGGGGCAATGTTACTATCCTTTTTCCACACTTGTGCTTCAGAGTAGCACCATGTTTTTCATATAGAGAGTCTCCTATTTTGTCACTTTCATATACTAGTGGTAATTTTTCATTATAGAACTTGGCTTGTATATTCCGATGATGGGCTTCCTCAAAATGCCCGAGGTCTTCATGAGCAAGCAAGTTGGATGCACACCCACTTAGTTTTCATTTTGAGCTTTCATACACTTATATCTTTTAGTGCATTCGTTGCATGGCAATCCCTACTCCTCGCATTGACATCAATTGATGGGCATCTCCATAGCCCGTTGATTAGCCTCATTGATGTGAGACTATCTTCTTCTTTTTGACTTCCCCTTATTGATCCCTACCACCACACTCTATTCCACCCATAGTGTGATATCCATGGCTTGCGCTCATGTATTGCGTGGGAGTTGAAAAAGCTGAAGCGTGTTAAAAAGTATGAACCAATTGCTTGACTAAAACCAGGGTAATTCATGATAAATATTTTGTGTTAAGAAGATGGAGCATGACAGGATTGTATGATTTTGTAGGGATAACGTTCTTTAGCATTTTTATTTTGAAAGACATGATTGTTTATTAGTATGCCTGAGTATTGATGTCTTTATATCAAATTATAGACTATTGCTTTGAATCACTCGGATCTTATTATTCATACCGTAGAAGAAAGATTACATGATGAAACATGATTGGTAGCATTCCACATCAAAAATTCCGTTTTTATCATTTACCTACTCGAGGACGAGCAGGAATTAAGCTTGGGGATGCTTGATACGTCTCCAACGTATCTATAATTTTTGATTGTTCCATGCTATTATAGTATCAATCCTGGATGTTTTATATGCAATTATATGCCATTATATATCATTTTTTGGGACTAACCTATTAACCTAGTGCCCAGTGCCAGTTGCTGTTTTCTGCTTGTTTTTGCCTTTTCAGAAAATCATTATCAAAAAGTGGCCAAACGAGAAAAAAACTTTGGATTAATTTTTTCTGGACCAGAAGAGACCCACGAAGCTTCGGGAGAAGACCAGAAGAGCCACGAGGAGGCAACAAGCCTGGAGGGCGCGCCTAGGGGGGTAGGGCATGCCCCCAGACTTGTGGGCCCCTCGTGGCACCTCCTGACCTAATTCCAGCGCTATAAGTTCCCAAATATTCCCAATATACCAGGGAGACAGAAGAGAAAACTTTCCGCCGCTGCAAGCCTCTGTTCTTCCACGATCCCATCTGGAGGCCATTTCTGGTTCTCTGCCGGAGGGGGAATCAATCACGGAGGGCTTCTTCATCAACCATACTGCCCTTCCGATGATGTGTGAGTAGTTTACCACAGACCTACGGGTCCATAGCTAGTAGCTAGATGGCTTCTTCTCTCTCTTTGATCTTCAATACCATGTTCTCCTCGATGTTCTTGGAGTTCTTTCCGATGTAATCTTCTTTTGCGGTGTGTTTGTTGGGATTCGATGAATTATGAGTTTATGATGAGATTATTCATGAGAAATATTTGAGTCTTCTCCGAACTCTTTTATGCATGATTATTATAGCTTTGTATTTCTCTCCGATCTATCGATTTAGTTTGGCTACTAGATTGATTTGTCTTGCACTAGGAGAGGTGCTTTGTAGTGGGTTCAATCTTGTGGTGCTCAATCCCAGTGACAGAAGGGGACATGACGCATATTTGTATTGTTGCCATTAAGGATAAAAAGATGGGGTTTAATCATATTGCTTGAGTTTACTTTGTCTACATCATGTCATCTTGCTTAAGGCATTACTCTGTTTCATACTTAATACCCTAGATGCATGATACGTCTCCAACGTATCTATAATTTTTGATTGTTCCATGCTGTTATATTATCAATCTTGGATGTTTTTATATGCATTTACAGCAATTATATATCATTTTTGGAGACTAACCTATTAACTTAATGCCCAGTGCCAGTTGTTGTTTTCTGCCGCTGTTTTTGTTTTACAGAAAATCAATACCAAACGAAGTCCAAATGCCACGAAACTTTTTGGAGATTTTTTTCTGGACAATATAAACACTAGAAGCTTCGGGAGGAGGCCAGAAGCCCCAGGAGGTGCCCACGAGGCACCAGGGCGCGCCTGCCCAGGCGCGCCCTGGTGCCTCGTGGGGCCCACAGAGCTCCGTTTGACCTAATTCCTCCACTATAAATTCCCAAAAAATCATAAACCCTCAGGGGAGTCCATGAAATACTTTTTCCGCCACCGCAAGTTTCTGTTCTCGAGAGATCCTATCTGGAGGCCTTCTCCGGTACTCCGCCGGAGGGGGAATCGATCACGGAGGGGCTCTACTTCAACCTTGCTGCCCTTCCGATGATGCGTGAGTAGTTTACCACAGACCTTCGGCTCCATAGTTAGTAGCTAGATGGCTTCTTCTCTCTTTTTGATCTTCAATACAATGTTCTCCTTGATGTTCTTGGAGTTCTATCCGATGTAATCACTTTTTGCGGTGTGTTTGTTGGGATCCGATGAATTGTGAGTTTATGATCAGATTATCCATGAATATTATTTGAGTCTTCTCTGATCTCTTTTATGCATGATTATTATAGCTTCATATTTCTTCTCCGATCTATTGATTTGGTTTGGCCAACTAGATTGATTTATCTTGCCATGGGAAGAGGTGCTTTGTAATGGGTTCGATCTTGCGGTGCTCAATCCCAGTGACAGAAAGGGACATGACATGTATGTATCATTGCTATTAAGGGTAAAAAGATGGGGTTTATTCATGCGTGAGTTTATCTTGTCTACATCATGTCATCGTTCTTAAGGCGTTACTCCGTTCTTTTTGGACTTAATACACTAGATGCATGCTGGATAGCGGTCGATGTGTGGTGTAATAGTTGTAGATGCAGGCAGGTGTCGGTCTACTTGTCTCGGACATGATGCCTATATACGTGATCATTGCCTTGGATATCGTCATGATTATTTGCTTTTCTATCAATTGCCCAACAGTAATTTGTCTACCCACCGTATGCTATTTTCTCGATAGAAGCCTCTATTGAAAACTATGGCCCCCGGGTCTATCTAAATCATATTACTAAAACCCTAAAAAATATTGCTGCCATTTTATTTTATTTATTTTATTTTGTATTTTTGTTTCAATCTATCTATCTATCACATACAATTTAATCTTGCAATTGACCGCCGAGGGATTGACAACCCCTCGTTTGCGTTGGGTGCAAGGATTTGTTGTTTGTGTGCAGGTGCTGCTAACGAGGTGTTGCATGATTCTCCTACTGGTTTGATAACCTTGGTTTTATAACTGAGGGAAATACTTATCTCTACTGTGCTGCATCATCCCTTCCTCTTCGGGGAAAATACCAACGCAAGCTACAAGTAGCAATGCATGCTGGATAGCGGTCGATGTGTGGAGTAATAGTAGTAGATGCAGGCAGGAGTCGGTCTACTTGTCTCGGACATGATGCCTATATACATGATCATTGCCATGAATCCATCATAATTATTTGCTTTTCTATCAATTGCCCAACAGTAATTTGTTTACCCATCGTATACTATGTGTTCGAGAGAGAAGCCTCTAGTGAAAACTATGGCCCCCAGGTCTACTTTATCATATATTAAAAACCTAAAAATACCTTGCTGCAATTTATTTACTTTTATTTTAATTAGTATTTTAGTTTATCTATCTACCTCTATAAGATTTAATCCTTGCAAATAACCGCTAAGAGGATTGACAACCCTCTTATTTGCGTTGGGTGCAAGTGTTTGCTCTTGTGTGTGCAGGTGCGCTTAACGGAATTTTGCTTGGTTCTCCTACTGGATTGATAACCTTGGTTCTTAACTGAGGGAAATACTTATCTCTACTATACTGCATCATCATCTCCTCTTCGGGGAAATACCAACGCAGACTACAAGTAGCAATATGTCACAAGTGGTTGATGATACTACTTCTGCTATAAATGAAAGTTGTGATGATGCTAGTACTATGCTTGATAATACTGTGCCACTAGGTGAATTTCTTGATGAACAAATTGCTAAAGCTAAAGAAATTGAGAATGCTGAAACTGTTGAAACTGATGAAAATTATGATTCACCTATTATGCCTAGCTCTCCTACTAGAGTTGAAATGCCTAAGATACATGAGGGTTATGTTATAGATGAAGAAACAGCTAGAGAAATTCTTGCTTGTAATGATAGAGATGATGTTAGAAAATTGCTGGTTAAGCTGAAAGAAAAGTCTATGATGGAGAGAATGAAATATGATCCTAAGTTTGCTACTTCTCCCATCTTTGTTACCGATAAAGATTATGAATTCTCTGTCGATCTTGAGTTAATTACTTTGGTTGAATCTGATCCTTTTCATGGTTATGAAACTGAAACTGTTGTGGCACACCTTACTAAATTGAATGATATAGCCACCCTGTTTGCTCATGAGGAAAAAATTCATTACTTTTACATCCTTAAGTTGTTTCCTTTCTCGTTAAAGGGTGATGCTAAGAAATGGTTTAATACTCTTGCTCCTGGTTGTGTGCGTAGTCCCCAGGATATGATATATTACTTCTCTGAAAAATATTTTCCTGCTCATAAGAAACAAGCTGCCTTACAGGAAATATTTAACTTTGTGCAAATTGAAGAAGAGAGTCACCCTCAAGCTTGGGGGAGGCTTCTCCAACTACTTAATGCTTTGCCTGATCATCCTCTCAAGAAAAATGAAATACTTGATATATTTTATACTAGACTAACCGATGCTTCTAGGGACTACCTAGATAGTTGTGCTGGTTGTGTTTTCAAGGAACGAACTGTTGAACAGGCTGAAGAACTATTGAATAATATATTAAAGAATGCCAATGATTGGACACTTCCTGAACCACCGGTCAAACCAACTCCAAAGAAGAGAGGTATTCTATTCCTCAGTCCTGAAGATATGCAAGAGGCAAAGAAATCTATGAAAGAAAACGGTATTAAATCTGAAGATGTTAAGAAGTTACCACCTATTGAAGAAATACATGGGCTCGACATCCCGACACAGGTAGTGGAGGTAAATTCTCTTATTAGATTCGATGAAGGTGATATTCCTTATAATAAATCTGCTAGTCAATATCTTTATGAGTTTATAATTATATCATTAAGCAAGAACACTTCAATTTGTATGTTAGCAATCAATTAAAACACAATGCTTTAATGATAGAGCGTTAGAGTGATTTGATGTTTAGAACTGCTAATGATGTTAAAGGCTTAAGTAAACATGCTTCCATGGTTCATACTCAGTTAGAACAAATTACTAAGTCCCAAAATGATTTGCTTAATGAGATGAATAATAAAATGAATGATCATGCTATTAGAGTTGTTACTAGAGGAGGTCGAATGACTCAGGAGCCTTTGTATCCTGAAGGTCATCCTAAAAGAATTGAGCAAGATTCTCAAAGAAATAATATTGATGTGCCTAGTTCATCTAAAAAGAAAAATGATAGGACTTTGCATGCTTCTAGTGAACCTGAGATAGAAAAACCTCCTGAGAATCATAATGATGTTTCTATTTCTGATACTAAGACACAATCTGGTAATGACCACCCACTTAATGATAATGATGTTCATGTTGATGCTCAACCAGATAATGATGTAGAAATCAAACCTGCTATTGATCTTGATAACCCACCTCCTAAGAATAAAAGATATGATAAAAGTGATTTCATTGCTAGAAAACATGGAAAAGAAAGAGAACCATGGGTTCAAAACCCCATGCCTTTTCCTACTAAACCATCTAGAAATAAAGATGAGGAAGACTTTGAGCGCTTTGTTGAAATGCTTAGACCTGTCTTTTTGTGCACTCGCTTGACTGATATTTTGAAAAAATGCCTCCATATGTTAAATACATGAAATATATTGTCACTAATAAAAGAAAGATACATGAGGCTGAAATTTCCACCATGCTTGCGAATTATTCTTTTAAGGGTGGAGTGCCTAAAAAGTTAGGAGATCCGGGAATACCTACTATACCATGCTCCATTAAAAGAAGCTATGTCAAAACTGCTTTATGTGACTTAGGAGCCGGTGTTAGTGTTATGCCTTTCTCTTTATATAGAAGACTTGATATGAATAAGTTGACACCTACTGAAATATCTTTGCAAATGGCCGATAAATCAACTGCTATACCTATTGGAATTTGCGAGGATGTGCCCGTTGTTGTTGCAAATGTCACTATCTTTACAGACTTTGTTATACTTGATATGCCCGAGGACGACAACATGTCGATTATAATTTGGAAGATCCTTTTTCAATACTGCAAGGGCTGTTATTGATTGCAACAAAAGCAAAATCACTTCATGTCAATGGTAATGAGCATACGGTTTATTTTCCGAAGAAACAAGCTTCGGTGAATGGTATTAACTATATTGAAAAAGTTTTGACAATCACTATTGGAGGTTTCAAATTTCCTCTTCCTAACGTCAAAAAGAAATATGAAATTCTTATTGTTGGGGTGATGCATATCCCCGTCGAGGTAACTTAGTGCTATATGAAAGTTCTTCGGTTTCATGTTACTCGGAAATAGTTTGTTAATAAGACTTGATCAACCTTATTAATGGATTCTTTTTGAGGGGCATGTGGTCGATGAATTTAGTAAGCACAACTTTCTGTAATCATAGTTTGCCCTCTGTTATTCATAGTTTAAATAAAATAAAATGCCATGATTATCCTGTTTTCTGAATTATCCGTGCAATAAAAAAATGACCCAAAAATAAAAGTGCTCAGAATGCTATAAAATTTTAACATGATTTTTTTTGGAATATTTAAGAATTTTTGGCACCAAAAATAACCCAAGGGGGTGCCCCTGTTGCTCACAAGGCAACAAGGCGCGACCCCCCCGGGCCGCGCCAAGATGCTTTGTGGGTCCCACAGGGACCCACTCACTTATCTCTTCAGCCCACTTCATCTCCTACCTCTAGAAAAAAATCGTGGTAGCCCTCTCCCTCGTGTTCTTGCTCTCAAACCTGAGATTTTCGATCTCTTTGCTCGAAGCTCCGTTTCCGAAACTGTTTTGGGGGATTGCTCCTTGGTATGTGACCCCTCCATTGCTCCAATTAGTTTTTGCTTTAGTGGATTATATTTTGCATAAATTGCTGCTATTGGTGCTGCTGAAAATGAGCTTGCATGTTAAATTCATTGAGTTCTAAGTAGTTTGAATGCTTGATATAGCCTCCAGATACTTGTATGAGAAGTTGCTATCAATCTTGTGGAGTTTTGTTGACATTATTTTGTGGTCCAATTTTTTTCATAAATTTGTTCGTAGGAAAATGAACCTCTTTAGGAGGAGTTCTTCAAGGAGGAGGTCCTCTGAAGCATCGTCGAGCGAAAACCCGACACGCCAATCATATATTGAACCAAGGGCAAGTTCGGTGCGACGTGCCGAAGCAAAATCTTGTCGATGGTCGTGTAACGAGTTCATGATAGGTGCAGGAATTAAGGAGGAATTTGATCAATATATTCAATACACCGAGCTCTCCGCCTTCATCGCAGATAAGCGTCCTCAGCACTATAATCTTACCCATTCATTTACTCAAAAGTTTGAGTATCACTCTCATAATTCTAGAGTTTTATTTCATCTCTATGATAGATCCTATGGTATGTCTCTAGAAGAGTTTTGTGACGCATGCAAAATTCCGTTTTAGGGTTCGCTTAACGAACTGCGGTAATCTGATTATGAAATGTTTCTTAGTAGTCTTTGCAATGGTGAGGACAGGGGAGTTGCGCAAGCTAGGATAAAAAAGCATTCACTTTCCCTCTATTCGATATTTTGCACTTTTTAATGGGAAGTGTATTGTTCGTAAGCAAGACTGTAGTGCACTTTGTGCCCCCGATCTGAGCCTTATTCATGCCGCCTTAATAGGCAGTAGACATTATAATCTTGGGGTAGTTGTTGCACGTCGGTTGCACCGTGATACGTCTCCAAACTATCTATAATTTTTTATTGTTCCATGCTATTATAGTATCAATCTTGGATGTTTTTATATGCAATTATATATCAATTTTTGGGACTAACCTATTAACCTAGTGCCCAGTGCCAGTTGCTGTTTTCTGCTTGTTTTTGGTTTTTCAGGAAATCAATACCAAACGAAGTCCAAATGCCACGAAACTTTTTGGAGATTTTTTCCTGGATAAAAGAGACCCTGGAGACTTGGAGAGGAGGATAGAAGGTTCACGAAGCCTCCACAAGGCAACAGGGCGCGACCCCAGGGGGGCGCACCCTGATGCCTTGTGGGGCCCTCGTGGCTCCGTTTGACCTAATTCCACTTCTATAAATTCTCAAATATTAGGAAACCAACAGAGAGTCACCCCGAATAACTTTTACACCGCCGCAAGCCTCTGTTCTTCCACGATCCCATCTGGAGGCCTTTTCCGGTACTCTGTCGGAGGGGGAATCGACCACGGAGGGCTTCTACATCAAGCTTGCTGCCGTTCCGATGATGTGTGAGTAGTTTACCACAGACCTACGGGTCCATAGCTAGTAGCTAGATGGCTTCTTCTCTCTCTTTGATCTTCAATACCATGTTCTCCTCGATGTTCTTGGAGTTCTATCCGATGTAATCTTCTTTTGCGGTGTGTTTGTTGGGATCCGATGAATTGTGAGTTTATGATCAGATTATTCATGAGAAATATTTGAGTCTTCTCTGAACTATTTCATGCATGATTATTATAGCTTTGTATTTCTCTTCGGTCTATCGATTTGGTTTGGCCTACTAGATTGATTTGTCTTGCAATGGGAGAGGTGCTTTGTGATGGGTTCAATCTTGCGGTGCTCAATCCCAGTGACAGAAAGGGACATGACACGTATTTGTATTGTTGCCATTAAGGATAACAAGATGGCGTTTAATCATATTGCTTGAGTTTACTTTGTCTACATCATGTCATCTTGCTTAAGGCGTTACTCTGTTTCATACTTAATACCCTAGATGCATGTTGGATAGCGGTCGATGGGTGGAGTAATAGTAGTAGATGCAGGCAGGAGTCGGTCTACTTGTCTCGGATGTGATGCCTATATACATGATCATTGCCATGAATCCGTCATAATTATTTGCTTTTCTATCAATTGCCCCACAGCAATTTGTTTACCCACCGGATGCTATGCGTTCGAGAGAGAAGCCTCTAGTGAAAACTATGGCCCCCGGTTCTACTTTATCATATATTAAAAACCCAAAAATACCTTGCTGCAATTTATTTACTTTTATTTTAATTAGTATTTTAGTTTATCTATTTATCACTATAAGATTTAATCCTTGCAAATAACCGCTAAGAAGATTGACAACCCTCTTATTTGCGTTGGGTGCAAGTGTTTGCTCTTGTGTGTGCAGGTGCGCTTAGCGGAATTTTGCTTGGTTCTCCTACTGGATTGATAACCTTGGTTCTTAACTGAGGGAAATACTTATCTCTACTATACTGCATCATCCTCTCCTCTTCGAGGAAATACTAACGTAGTCTACAAGTAGCAGGAAGAATTTCTGGTGCCGTTGCCGGGGAGACATCATCAAAATTACCAAGTACCTTCGCACAAACTATTATTCACTTACATTTATTTTGCCCTTTTATTTGCATTTGCCTCTCATTTTCATCTCCCCCACTTCTATTTTTTTTTGCAAAAACACAACATATTTTTATTTGCTTGATAGCTTTACCACTATGGCTAGTTCTTCTCTTGTTACTATTACTCCCGAAAATGAAGTGCTAAATTTTAAACAAAGGGGAGGAGAAAATTTAAAAGATGCTTGGTATAGGATTTGCGATGCTCAAAATAGATTAACTCGTAAGCAATCCACTGCCGTTCTTTTTCGAAATTTTTATGTGGGAGTTACTACTTGGTATAGATTTGTGCTTGACACTATTACCGGAGGGAATTTCTTGATGTGTCCCACTTTAGATGCTTTCAATGCTATGTGAAATTTAGTAGGGTCACCCCCTATCATTATTAATGAAACTGCATTGACTTTGGAGCATGTTATGCGAAGGTTAGAAGCTATTGAAAATAAGATGGCTACTATTGAAAATCTTGAAAATTTAGATAAAAAGGTCCACAATCATATTAATCAATTTGCTTCTAAGGTGGGAATTGCTTTGAAAAGTTTATAGGAAAAGGAACAAATAATTAACGAAAGGATAGAGCAAAGCTCCGCTAAAATTGACAAGTTAGAAGAGATTATCAATAACTTAGGTTCCACTTTTTCCTCCACTTAAAACATTGATAGGACCACTGCCAATAAAAATTGCAAGTTTATGTATGTTCCTAAGACTGAGGGTGCCACTTCTAACAAGGGAAATGAGGACTTAAAAATGATTAGCGTGCATCCCAATTTTATTAATATAATAAAGTAACCTATCTATGAAAGCAAAATTCTTGATTTTGTGCCTAGAAGTGTGATGATAAGAAACTCCTATGTTGATTCTCTTAGTGTTTATGCCAAGTAATGCCTTTGGGATGATGTTAATGATAGTATAATTGATGCTGTTTGGAAAACAGAAAGTTTTGCGTCAAGTGCTGGAATTTTGATTCTGTACTGGAGCGTCAGAAAAATCTGAAATTTTTATACAGTATTGGTATATGAATTATTTACGTTCTCCTAATTTTTCAGAATTTTTGGACTTATATAAGTATAGCTTCCAAATAGATATTTACAGACTGTTCTGTTTTAGACAGATTCTGTTTTTGTTGCATAGTTTGCTTATTTTGATGAATCTATGGATCGTATCGGGGGGTATGAGTCATGGAGAAGTTGGAGTACAGTAGCATTATGCCAATATTAAATATGAATCAATTTACAACAGTACCTAAAATTTAAGATTTGCTTGTTATACTAACGGATCTCACGAGGTTTCTGTTGAGTTTTGTGTGCTGAAGTTTTCAAGTTTTGGGGGAGACTACGATGGATAAAGGAATAAGGAGCGGCAAGAGCCTAAGCTTGGGGATGCCCAACGCACCCCAAGGTAATATTCAAGGAAGACTCAAGCGTCTAAGCTTGGGGATGCCCCGGAAGGCATCCCCTCTTTCGTCTACAATCTATCGGTAACTCACTTGGAGCTATATTTTTATTCATCACATGATATGTGTTTTACTTGGAGCGTCTTGTGATATAGTTTGTTTGCTTTTTAGTTTGTCACAATCATCTTTGCTGAACACACCTTTTTTACAGGGACACACATTATTCGTGATTTGTTAGAATACTCTATGTGGTTCACTTATATCTTTTGAGCTAGGCAGTTGCTCTAGTGCTTCACGTATATGTTTTAGAGCACACCAGTGGTTATATTTTAAAGAAATTGTTGCACTCTCATGCTTCATTTATATCTTTTTGAGAGTCTAATGAATAGAAAAGGTAATATGGATGGGTTATGAATTTGGTCCGGATATGATAGGTATTCAAGAGGGTTATAATAAAAATTTCATGTAGATCACTGAATATGATAAGTTTGATTCCTTGCAATAGTTTTGCGATATTAAGATGGTAATATGTGGGAGGTTCTAGTAGATAATTGTGGTTTAGTAAGAATATTGGTGTTAAGGTTTGTGATTCCCGAAGCATGCACGTATGATCTGTCGTTATGCTAGGAAGTTGGAGCATGATTTATTATTGATTGTCTTCCTTTGTGTGGCGGTCGGGGGCGCGCGATGGTTAACTCCTACCAACCTCCCCCCTAGGGGCATGCGTAGTAGTACTTTGCTTCGAGGGCTAATAAACTTTCGCAATAATTATGTGAGTTCTTTATGACTAATGTGATTCCATGGATTATACGCACTCTCACCCTTCCACAATTTGCTAGCCTCTTCGGTACCGTGCATTGCCCTTTCTCACATCGAGAGTTGGTGCAAACTTCGCCGGTGCATCCAAACCCCGTGATATGATACGCTCTATCACACATAAGCCTCTTTATATCTTCCTCAAAATAGCCACCATACCTACCTATCATGGCATTTCCATAGCCATTCCGAGATATATTGCCATGCAACTTCCACCGTTCCGTTTTTTATGACACACATCATCATTGTCATAGTGCTTTGCGTGATCATATAGCTGACATAGTATTTGTGGTTCAACCACCGTTCATCATTTTTATACATGTTACGCTAGATCATTGCACATCCTGGTACACCGCCAGAGGCATTCATATAGAGTCATATTATTCTAGTATTGAGTTGTAATTTTGAGTTGTAAGTAAATAAAAGTGTGATGATCATCATTATTAGAGCATTGTCCCAGCGAGGAAAGGATGATGGAGACCATGATTCCCCCACAAGTCGGGATGAGACTCCAAACGAAAAAAAAGAGGCCAAAAAGAGCCCACCAAAAAAAATGAGAGAAAAAGAGAGAAGGGGCAATGTTACTATCCTTTTTCCACACTTGTGCTTAAGAGTAGCACCATGTTTTTCATATGGAGAGTCTCCTATGTTGTCACTTTCATGTACTAGTGGCAATTTTTCATTATAGAACTTGGCTTGTATATTCCGATGACGGGCTTCCTCAAATGCCCAAGGTCTTCATGAGCGAGCAAGTTGGATGCATACCCACTTAGTATTTCATGTAGAGCTTTCATACACTTATAGCTCTTAGTGCATCCGTTGCATGGCAATCCCTACTCCTCGCATTGACATCAATTGATGGGCATCTCCATAGCCCGTTGATTAGCCTCGTTGATGTGAGACTATCTTCTTATTTTTGACTTCCCCTTATTGATCTCTATCACCACACTCTATTCCACCCATAGTGCTATATCCATGGCTTGCGCTCATGTATTACGTGGGGGTTGAAAAAGCTGAAGCGCGTTAAAAAGTATGAACCAATTGCTTGGCTAAAACCGGGGTTGTTCATGATAAATATTTTGTGGTAAGAAGATGGAGCATGATAGGATTGTATGATTTTGTAGGGATAATGTTCTTTAGCATTTTTATTTTGGAAGACATGATTGTTTATTAGTATGCCTGAGTATTGATGTCTTTATGTCAAACTATAGACTATTGCTTTGAATCATTCGGATCTTATTATTCATACCGTAAGAGAAAGATTATATGAGGAAACATGTTAGGTAGCATTCCACATCAAAAATTCTGTTTTTATCATTTACCTACTCGAGGACGAGCAGGAATTAAGCTTGGGGATGCTTGATACGTCTCCAACGTATCTATAGTTTTTGATTGTTCCATGCTATTATAGTATCAATCTTGGATGTTTTTATATGCAATTATATATCAATTTTTGGGACTAACCTATTAACCTAGTGCCGAGTGCCTGTTGCTGTTTTCTGCTTGCTTTTGGTTTTTCTGGAAATCAGTACCAAACGATGTCCAAATGCCATGGAATTTCTTGGAGATTTTTTTCTGGACAAAAGAGACCTTGGAGACTTGGAGAGGAGGCCAGAAGGTTCACGAAGCCTCCACAAGGCAACAGGGCGCGACCCCGGGGGGGGGGGGGGGCCCTGATGCCTTGTGGGGCCCTCGTGGCTCTGTTTGACCTAATTCCACTTCTATAAATTCTCAAATATTGGGAAACCAACAGAGAGCCACCCCAAATAACTTTTATGCTGCCGCAAGCCTCTGTTCTTCCGCGATCCCATCTGGAGGCCTTTTCCGGTACTCTGCCGGAGGGGGAATCGATCATAGAGGGCTTCTACATCAACCTTGCTGCCCTTCCGATGATGTGTGAGTAGTTTACCACAGACCTACGGGTCCATATCTAGTAGCTAGATGGCTTCTTCTCTCTCTTTGATCTTCAATACCATGTTCTCCTCGTTGTTCTTGGAGTTCTATCCGATGTAATCTTCTTTTGCGGTGTGTTTGTTGGGATCCGATGAATTGTGAGTTTATGATCAGATTATTCATGAGAAATATTTGAGTCTTCTTTGAACTCTTTTATGCATGATTATTATAGCTTTGTATTTCTCTCCGATCTACCGATTTGGTTTGGCCTACTAGATTGATTTGTCTTGCAATGGGAGAGGTGCTTTGTGATGGGTTCAATCTTGCGGTGCTCAATTCCAGTGACAGAAAGGGACATGACACGTATTTGTATTGTTGCCATTAAGGATAAAAAGATGGGCTTTAATCATATTTCTTGAGTTTACTTTGTCTACATCATGTCATCTTGCTTAAGGCGTTACTCTGTTTCATACTTAATACCCTAGATGCATGCTGGATAGCGGTCGATGGGTGGAGTAATAGTAGTAGATGCAGGCAGGAGTCGGTCTACTTGTCTTGGACGTGATGCCTATGTACATGATCATTGCCATGAATCCGTCATAATTATTTGCTTTTCTATCAATTGCCCAACAGTAATTTGTGTACCCACTGTATGCTATGCGTTCGAGAGAGAAGCCTCTAGTGAAAACTATGGCCCCCGGGTCTACTTTATCATATATTAAAAACCCAATAATACCTTGCTGCAATTTATTTACTTTTATTTTAATTAGTATTTTAGTTTATCTATTTATCTCTATAAGATTTAATCCTTGCAAATAACCGCTAAGAGGATTGACAACCCTCTTATTTGCATTGGGTGCAAGTGTTTGCTCTTGTGTGTGCAGGTGCGCTTAACAGAATTTTGCTTGGTTCTCCTAATGGATTGATAACCTTGGTTCTTAACTGTGGTAAATACTTATCTCTACTATACTGCATCATCCTCTCCTCTTCGGGGAAATACCAACGCAGTCTACAAGTAGCACACCGCAACTCGGGCAATGGAGATTTGTATGGAGGAATTTATGCCTCTCGCGTAGCTGCAGAGCTAGGGGTCTCACCTAGACCCAATGATCCTATATTACCTGATAAATACTTGAATTTTGAGGCAATGCAGAGCCATGAGTTTATTAAGCACAACACTCACAGATATGACTATAACTTGATATTTGATAAATACCGTGTTGTCTCTGTCATTTTGCCTGCGCTTATTCTATTTGATTTCTAGAGCAGACAGAGATATTTTCTTCATGAGCATGAGGCACACGAGTATAATGCAACAGTAGAGGCAACCCGTCTTGCTAAGGAGGCAGCGCAGAACGCCTCCACAAGCTACCACTTCGATTATTATCCTGGTCAGCCATGGCAGTAGACTAAGTTAGGCCAAAAGCCTAACCTTGGGGGAGTACGTATTTCTCACCGATATTACATTCATGTTCACACATTCATTCCAGTTGCCGGTGTTCATCCTTTTTCATTGTATATCCATGTTCGTTTTATTTTCGCTTTCTTCTTGTGTGTTTGAAAAACTTTGAAAATCCAAAAATATTTCTCGCTTCTTTTTGGTTTTTCCTTCTTGTTACTAGTTCGTAGTATTAAAAGAAAACCCAAAAAGATTTCTCATTTCTTCTTTTCTTGTTTGTTGGGAGTTCTCCCATGTAAATAATTTTTCTCGCTTTTCGTTTTTTTTTCTTTAATTTGCTTTCTTTAGAAAAACTAAAAACTCCAAAAATATTTCAGTGTGTTTCTCTAAATTTCTTTTCTTTTCATTGAGCCGTCATGGGAAGAAGACCACGATGAAAATGTTGAGTGGCTCTCATATTCTTTATTGTTGATCTAACGAAGTGCCAATATTACCTTGTCTTCACCCTTGAATAAAATGTATGCAGATTCCAGCTTTGTCCACGACACTCTTGCACTATTATTATTTTCACATCATTTGGTCGTCCAAGTGAAAGGCAATAATGATGATGATTTGATGAAGTGACTGTGGCAAAGAAAAGCTGGTATGAACTCTTCTTGTTTTTGTTTTTGTAAATATGTTTAACTCAGTATCCATGATTCAACATATTATGAGTAAACATGTTTGTGATGACAGTTAGAGATTATAGTTGCTCATGCCATGCTTATGTAGCTAGGAGTTGATAATGATTTATGTTGGATGTCAACATGCATTAAAATAGTTATGATGTGGTATGGTAGTGTGGTATCCCCCTCTGAATGTTTCAAGTGGCTTGACTTGGCACATGTTCACGCATGTAGTTGATTCAAAACCAATGCAGCCTTCACAACATTTATGTGTAAGTGCATCAAGTGCCCCCTTAGTGGTTTTGGAGTATTGAAGACAAATAGGTTGAGGAACTAATGTGTTTGTGAGTATACACAGGAGATAGAGTCCCTGAAGATTTGGTTTTAACACATGGAAGACGACCCCTAAAAATAGATTTCTTCAAGTGAAGAATTTGATGATGAAATTGGTACGACCTTTGAAGAAATTGATGTGAAGACTTTGAAGCTTGAAGACTTTGGTTTTTGTAGTTTCTTTTCTTCTTATTTGAGTCATAGGAAAAACCGTACTGTTAAAGGGGGTCTGGGTGAAACATACTTCACATTTCCAAAGTGATGCTCAAAACTTCTCAAACCTACTGAAACCCATACACAAGCCACTTCGAGTGAAGCCTTTGGAAATCTCCAGTACAGCTGACGCATTTGCTAGCGACAGTGACGAAGTTCATCTGGTCACTGACGAATTTGGTCAGGCTGAGGAGTTAGGAGTTCGCCAGTGCGATCTGCCTAAAGTGAGGAAATTGAGTGCCCTGACGAAATTGAGAGTACAATTTTCCGACCATTGCTGCGCCGAGTGCCAGCTGTCGAGTGGATTCTTATCCTGACAACGGTCGAATCAGACAAGGGCATTTATGACATTTTATGTCGGGTTGCCCCCTGGCTATAAATAGCCGCCCCTTCCCCCCCCCCCCAACCAGTTGTTGGTTGGCTGCTCCGAGAGAACTTGACACTTGTCATTTGAGAGCAACCCATCCTCTGACGACATTGAGAAAACCCAAGAGAGGAAAAACCCAAGAGAGGAAAAATCCTAAGTGAGGAAAAACCCAACCAGAGCCTAAGTGACTGAGCATCACTGAAGAGATTGATCTGTGTGATCCGACGATTGTTACCTTTGAGAACGGCGCCCCCACCACTTCACCGAGTATCAACGCTGCTGACGTGAAGAGATTCAAGCAACTGGACTCTCAAGCGAAGAACATCATTTGTGGTCATCTCAACAAAGGACAGTATGGCAGAGTGAGTGCATTGGAAACCTCAAAGCTTATCCGGGACCGGCTTTCAAAAGTGAATGAGGGTGTTTCCACTCAATGTGACTCCCGAGTTGATGTTCTGCGCAATCTCTTCAATCGCTTCAAAAGACTCGACAATGAAACTGTACAACAAACTTTCGACCGCCTCACTGATATCTCCAATGATCTTCAAGCTCTTGGTGCTGCTGACATCACCGATCATGAGGTGGTGAAGAAATTGTTGAGGTCTCTGGACAGTTCCTTCGACACTTTGGCACTAATGATTCAAGAGCGCCCAGATTACAAGTCACTGGATCCTGCTGACATTCTTGAAAGGCTCAACACACATGAATTTCAGCAAGCAGAGAAGAGAGACATGTATGGACCAGCTATGGTCGCCCCCGCGCTCTGAAGGCTAAAGCAAAAGCCAAGGCTATTTCTTCATCTGAAGAAGAAGAGGAATATGAGAGCAGTTCTGACGGTGCTGAGAAAATTGGCAGAGAACTGGCTATGCTGGTGAAGAAGTTCCATAAGTTTTCCAAGAAGAACAGATTCGGAAAATCTTCAAAGTATGACTCGAAGAACACTGGAGAAGCGTCTGCTCGAGACTACAACAAAAGAACCGGTCACAAATGCAAGAAGCCTGGCCACTAAATCGCCGACTGCCCTCTTTGGCAAAAGAAGAAGAAGAAGAGCAGGGATGATGATGAATCTGATGGGAAGAAAAAGTAGTCCTCAAAGTCTTCATCAAAGTCCTCAAAGTCTTCATCTCACAAGAAATCTAGTTCTAGCAAAGCTCGTGCATTCCTTAGGAAGGAAATAGATTCTGAAGAAGAATCTGATGATCTGCAAGCTCAGAAATCTGAGGAGGAGTCAGACACTGGTGTGGCAAGCCTTGTACTTGCTACTGAGTACGTCAGCAAGTCCATCTTCAACACTAAGGATAATGGTATCTCCACCAACAATGATGACTGTGCTGATGACTACTCTACCACCTATTGCTTCATGGCTCGAGGTGCAAAGGTAACCTCACGAGAAGCTTACTTTGAAACCTCCAGTGATGATGACTCTGAGTGTGAATATAAACCAAGCTATAAGAAACTTGCTAAAATTGCAACTGAACAGCAACATGCCATGGAAAAGATTCAAAAACTGCTAGACAAAAGCGATGACCTGTTGGACGAGGAAATGGATCGTAGTCAAGCCCTATCTGAGGATCTCAGAAGGCTTAAGTCTCAATATGACGAACTTGAAAGTCATCATGTGTCCCTCTCAGCTGAACATGAGATGCTGTCCTATGAATTTCTTCAAAGGAAGCAAGATCTCGAGAAGCTGAGAGCGTCTCATGATGATCTTCAAAAGGAAAACAATTCACTCCTCGCTCAACAGATCAGTACCGCTCAGGAAGAATTTGTTGCACCATGCCTAAAATGCCTTGAACGTGATGACGCTAATTCTTCAGCTGAATGTTCAAATGCTTCTGTACTTGCAATTGCTTCAACTGCTACGGTGGCTGAGGGTGTCCCGGACTAGGGGGTACTCGGGCTGTCGGCCTATCTCTCATGGGCCGGGCTGTTGGGCCACCCTCTACTCGTTGATGGAAGGCCGGATTGTGGGCGACCCCGTGTATCAGAAGGAAACCTCCGAAGACTCGGCGTCTCCTCCAAGAAACAATTGGCATAACCGGCATGTTTGTCCCCTGATGGTAACCGATCATGTGTAACCCTAGGACCTCCTGGTGTCTGTATAAACCAGAAGGCCTAGTCCGTAGAGGATCATATCCATTACCTAGGGTTTAGCCCAGTCGATCTCAAGGTAGATCAACTCTGTAACCTTCATACAATCACATCAATACAATCAAGCAGGACGTAGGGTATTACCACCTCGAGAGGGCCCGAACCTGGGTAAATCGCTGTCTCTACGTTCCCTGTTACCATCGACTCCTTGACCCATAGTTCGGATCCCCTACCCAAGATCTGCTGGTTTTGGTACCGACATTGGTGCTTTCATTGAGAGTTCCGTCGTGGGTCGCCAAGGATCAATGGCTCGCCGTCCCCGGACAACTCTTCGTCAATGGAATCTGCAGTAGGGACATCGCCGTCCCCGGACAGCTCTTCTCTTCTGCGACGGGATCCGCAGTGGGGACATCTTCGTCCCCGGACAGCTCTTCGTGTTCGGCAGCGTCGTGTTGCACGCCGATCCGACCGGTCACCTCGACCAGGTCGGTAGCTTCGCCCCCGGGCAGGAAATCAGGTTCGGCGGCCTTGAGTACGTCACCAATGCTCGAGGCGATCTGGTCTTTACTGGGTTCTCGGCCTTACCCGAGGAACCTACCAATCCCGAGGCCTTGACCTCGGATCCCTTCCCCGCCCCCGTCACCGGGGCGGGCCTCAGTTCAGATCTGACCTTGAGTTTGGATCCGACCCCGGCGCCGGAAAACCAAGTGTCACCCTTGGCCGAACACACTCCCATTATCGGCACGCCGGAGCTCAACTCCGATGGCAGCCCGAACATAGATCCGGTGGACCCCTCGATTTTAAGCGAGATGCTAGACCGGATCCAGAAGATAAATATCGCGGATGGCTCGTCCTCGGACCAGGAGCAGGTCGGACAGGATGCCAGCCGTGGGGAATTTTGCGTCCCACCCACCACCCACTTGGTAGCCACTGTCGAAGATTTAACCGACATGCTGGACTATGCCTCCGAGGAGGCTGACGACATGGACGAGGATTTTGACGTCCCGCCCTACACGGATACCATCCTTGACACTGCCAATACCGGAAAGTGGACCGCCACCTCCACCTATGACGTTTACATGGTTGACACTCCCATGAAGGACGGTGACACAACCAAAAAGGACGGCGAGGATCCCACCGAAGAACCGCCCAGACGTCGACGACGGCGAGCTAGAGGGCGGGGAAGGGGCAAGGAAAATCACACAGGCACGAACGGCACCGAAGATAACGAGACTCCGGACAACTTGGGGGATCCCGGCGATAACACGCCCGAGCAGTGACCCGACGCCCCAGAAGGGCACGAGGACCAGGGTGACCCCGAGGACCTCGACGATTCCGAGGACAGCAATTACCTCCCTCCATCCGAAGAGGAAGATAGCCTCAGACCCGAAGACTTTATCTTCCCTGAGGATCCCCTGGAATAAGAAAACTTCAAGCGGCAACTCATCGCCACTGCCCGAAGCTTGAAGATGAAACAACAACAGCTAAAGGCCGAACAGGATACGCTCAACGACAGATGGACGATGGTCTTAGCTGCCGAAGAAGGCCTCGACGATCAACGTCAGGGCCAATACAAGAGTTACCCACGGCGGCGCCTACTCCCAGAATTCGAGGACGAGGCCTTCGAGCCCATGCCTCCCAGACGAACCTACGCGAACCAGCCCGACCGCCCCCCTCGAGAACGAGATAGGCCGGCTGTGGAAACCGAGCACCCACCCGGGCCCCCTCGAGGACTAGATAGAGCGTCCGGAGAAGCCGAATACCCACCCGCGCCACCTCGATGATGAGATAGAGCGGCCGGAGAAGCCGAACTCCCACCCGTGCCCCCTTGAGGATGGGATAGGGCGGCCAGGGAAACCGAATACCCACTCGCGCCCTCTCGCCGAGCAGGAAAAGACCCGGTTCAACCGGATGACCAATACGATCTGCGCCACGACCTGAACGCACGAGGGCTCCAGTCGAGGTCCATTTACGGATCCACAGGATACGCACCCGCCGGGCGGGACGGATACCAAGCCTGGCGCGATAGAAACGATAGAGCTCGGGAGCAGCACCGTGCCCGGATGATACCCGATCTCCGACGCGACGTGGCCTGGGCCAGGGGCGCCGCACACCCAATGTGCTTCACAGACGAGGTGATGCAACATCAGTTCCCTGAAGGGTTCAAACCCGTCAATATAGAATCCTATTATGGAACAACTGACCCGGCCGTATGGATTGAGGATTTTCTCCTCCACATTCACATGGCCCGAGGAGATGACCTCCACGCTATTAAGTACCTACCGTTGAAACTCAAGGGACCGGCAAGGCATTGGCTGAACAGCCTACCCGAGAACTCCATCGGAAGCTAGGAAGAGCTCGAGGATGCGTTCCGAGCTAACTTTCAAGGCACCTACGTCCGGCCACCAGATGCCGATGACCTGAGCCATGTTATTCAGCAGCCCGGGGAGTCAGCCCGGCAATTCTGGAACCAGTTCTTGACCAAGAAAAACCAGATCGTCGACTGCCCAGATGCCGAAGCGATTGCGGCATTCAAACACAGTATCCAGGACGAGTGGCTAGCCCGCCAGCTCGGCCAGGACAAGACGAGAACAATGTCGGCCCTTACCTCCTTAATGACCCGCTTTTGCGTGGGTGAAGATAGTTGGTTGGCTCGTCGAAGCAACCACCCCGAAGACCCCGACACTTCAGAGGCCCGGGACGGGAACGGAAAACCTCGGTGCAATAGAAACAATAAGCGCCGGCACTCAAACAACGGCGGTGAAGCCGATGACACAGCGGTAAACGCCGGATTCAGCGGCTCGAAATCGGGACAGCGGAAAAAACACTCTAAAGGGAACCGAGATGGCCCGTCTGCGCTGGATAGAATACTGGATAGGCCCTGCCAGATTCACGGCACCCCCGACACGCCAGCTAACCACACCAACCGTAACTGTTGGGTAATTAAGCAGGCCGGCAAAGCCACAGCCGAAGAACAGGGCAGGGCCCCCGCAGCGAGGACGACGACGAACCTCGCGGGCCGAATAATGGTGGCCAAAAACAGTTCCCTCCAGAGGTCAAAACCGCGAACATGATCTATGTCACGCACATACCAAAGAAGGAGCGGAAACGCGCGCTTCGGGATGTCTACGCCTTAGAGCCGGTAGCTCCGAAATTCAACCCGTGGTCGGCTTGCCCGATCACTTTCGACCGTCGGGACCATCCGACCAGTATACGCCATGGAGGATCGACGCTCTGGTGCTCGACCCCATTGTGGACGGCTTTCACCTCACTAGAGTCCTCATGGACGGAGGTAGCAGCCTCAATCTGATTTACGCAGACACCGTGAAGAAAATGGGGATTGACCCGTCAAGAATCAAACCCAGCAACACCACCTTTAAAGGTGTAATCCCAGGTGTCGAGGCACGCTGCTCGGGATCTGTGACATTGGAAGTCGTCTTCGGCTCGCCCGACAACTTCCGCAGCGAGGACTTGATCTTCGATATTGTCCCTTTCCGAAGTGGTTACCACGCACTCCTCGGCCGGACTGCATTCGCCCGCTTTAACGCCGTCCCACACTACGCATACTTGAAGCTCAAGATGCCAGGGCCGAAGGGCGTTATTACCATAAACGATAATACCGAGCGCTCGCTCCGAACAGAGGAACACACGGCGGCTCTAGCCGCCGAAGTCCAAGCCGCCGAAGAAGCGTCTCAAGCACAGTCTACTGCCAAGCCACTGGATGCGCGTAAATGCTCCCGAGCTGCACCCTCCGTTCCGGAGCACTCCCACGCTCACCCCAAATAGGGGCACGCGCCCCACAGCACGGCCCACCTAGTTGCGAAGTACGTGCCTCGAGTGCACAACTTCGCGCTCAAAATTCCATGGGCAGTTCTGGGGAAGCATGACACAAAGACCAGGAGTCTGGCTCAACCAACCGATGGCCTACGTATGTCTTCACATCAACATCGTCAACGGGCACCATCTAGGGCCCGATCAGCGTCAAACTGATATACCACGGCGACTTCTCAAGCCCCTTTTTCACGGGCTCGTTCACCAAAGTTTACTACTTCCGCCGAACACGCGATGGACAACTTCGCTTCCACGGAAGCCTCTTGAAGAGCAAAGGCACAGACGTGCAGCAGGGCGTAGTAGGGACGTCAAACCACTAATGAAGGCCCTGTGTAAACCTTTACTCTCAATATGTTCATTTCTTCAAAAGTATCTATTAAATTTACTTCGGCAATCTGGATTGTACGGTTGGACGTCACACATTCAAAGGAAATAAAGACCACTTTATTATGGTATACTCGTGCAGTCATTCACGTTGCATATTCCTTTCCGCCTTTTCTGCCGAAGTAAACTATCACGATACATCCATTTCAAACCGGCTAATAGACCGGGGGCTCAAACATAGATCTCGCCTAAAACTTTATCCCGGCACTTTTATTTTATGTGCTCGGCGTCGCGGATATTGCATTATATGAATCAGTTCCGAATTGCGTCTTTGGTCAATAGTTGGGTTGCCCGGCTCCTGTGCTTACCCTCTAAAGTTCTGCACTGTTCGGCTAAGAGGGTAAAGGGAGAACCACTGCGATTGTACTTCTAGCTAGCCTGGTTAAGTAACTCAGTGGAGAAAGCCGAAAACTGACTGTCCCAATAAGCGAGAACTGATCGGCGATCCGACGACTGGTGTTAACCTAAAATCGTTGGAGGTTAGTCCGTGTTACACGAAGGGTTATCTGTTATAGAAACCATGTGATCAACCACGGCTTGTCCGAATATCACAAACACCGGGGGCTCATCACCGGCCCCCACCATCAAGCTCCTCTGGCTAAGTGAAAGCACTAAAGCCGCATAGTCTGATTGCCTGGTTTTCCGTACATACAACCGCCTCCGGGCACCGAGACGTCGGCTAAGGGTTTACGTATTACGAGAAAACACCCCATGCAATATTTGCAAGGGGGCTGAAGCGGACGACTGGTAACTTTCAGATTACAAACGGCCGCACAGGAGTCAAAATTAACATAAATGGGCATCTTTGTTCATAGCCGAACAATTTGCATTAGAACAAAAGTTTCAACTCCTTGGTTACAAGGAAGCTACATCTACTCATATATTACATATTTCGAGCACTGGGCCTCTACTGCCCGAGCACCGTCCATCACGACGGGAAAGTACTGCTCGGGACGCCTATGCTCCTTCCCTGGTGGTGGAGGTCCGGTGGCCATCTCGGCTGGCTTTATCTTCGGCCAATGTACCATTGTCTTGCCGAAGGCCATCCGAGCGCCCTCGATGCATGCAGAGCGCTTCCAGGCGTCGACCCGAGAAGGGGCGTCGTGCAGCCTCTGCACCAGACCGAAGTAGCTGCTCGGCAGCGGCTCCGACGGCCATAGCTTGACACAGAGGTCCTTCATCACCGGCTCCGCCATCCGATGCAGCTCCATCAGCTGCTTCATTTGATTGTTGAGGAGGGGAGGGTGTTCGGGCGCATGAAATTGCGCCCAGAAAAGCTTCTGCTCGGCCCAACCCTCCTGGCTGGCGAAGAACCTCGCCGCATCAGCCGCACTCTTTGGGAGATCCGCAAAGGCGCCTGCGGAACGCCATACCCGCGTGAGCAACGCGAACCTGTTACCTCCAAAGACACATTGTAGCAAGTACGGCTTACCGTCCGCAGTAAGCCTGACTTGGCGGAGCTCTTCTTGGTAGCCGCGCGCCTCTGTCCGCGCTTTCGTAGCCACCGCCGCCACCGAGGTCAGCTCGGCGGCCTGCTCCTTATTCTTCTGCTCGAGGGCCTCACACCTTGTGACGGCATCCCCGAGCTCTTGCTGCACTTCCAGCACCCTGGCCTCGTGCTTCTCTCTAGCGGTTCTCACCGCCGCCAGCTCGGCAGCCGCCTGTTCGGCAGCCGCCTGTTCGGCTGCCGACTTTTGCGCCGCCGCATCCAACTGAGCTGTCCTCAGTGCGGCCTTGAGGCTTTCGACCTCCGCGGCGGCAGCTGCAGTATAATCGGTTCACTCCGTTAGGATACTTCGACTCCTGCTTACAAAACAACAGCTGTATTTAATATCACAGCTCGGACTTACCTTGCGCCTCGTCAAACCTTTTGTTTACCAGGCTCAGGTCATCTTCGGAACTCTTCAGCTTCCGATTCAGCTCGGCAAACTCTTCGGTGTTGGCGGCTGCGGCCGAAGATGATGCCTATGCATTATTATACACACGTTAGTATCCGGGATATTGATTCTCGATCCTCTGACAGGCTTTGCCCAAGCCAGTCAGTGTCTCGGGGGCTACTGTGTATGAGGCTATACATTTACGCAAATGAATTATTCTAAGGAAAAAGCATTACTTCGCTCACCTTGAAGCCGGTAAGAAGGCCACTAAAGGCCTCCTTCAGTCCGTTATCCACGGACTGAATACTTTGCAACACCGCGCCCATGAGTGCACGGTGCTCTTCGGCGATAGAGGAGCTGGTTAGAGCATCCTCCATCTCGACCGACCACCCGGTCGACACCTGCTCTGGGGCAGGCGGGGGTGGCGGCGGCGGTTCGGTCCCTTCCTTCTCGAAGTCCGGAGCGCCGGACTCTGGACGCCTTGACGTCTCCGGAGTCGTCCTTGGAGAAAGCTCGGCTTGTCCGGCCTCCTCCTCTTCGTTCACCAGAGGGGCCCTCCCCTCCTGGTCTTCGGCGACCGAGGTGTTCCCCTCGGCCATGATAGTGTCGCCCTCTCCCCCCGCGTGCGGCACGGGAGGGGTCCTCCTCGATAGGACCTCCCTAGCCTCCTCGACAATCGGGGGTGGCGAGGCGCGGGATTCGGTCCCGCTCTCCACTAGCGCTGCCGGTGGAGAATCCCCCTCCGAGACTCGGTCGGTGGGGAGATCGTGCAGCGGGCTACAAAATTATAAACGGAAACGCCATCAATATTAGACCTAGTTCGGCTGAAGATGGTCGAGGCAGTTACTAGAACGCATACCTTTGAGCCTGTGGCTTGGCCCTGGGGATCCTCCGAGGAACCTCTTCGGAGGCCTCAGAGTCCTCGGCAGAGGCCGAGCTATCACCGGACAAGGCTATCTTAGCCTTGTGCGGTCTTTTGGGAGCGGGTTGTGGCGGCTCCTCCTCGGCGCCCTCGGACGCCGCTCTTTTCCCTGTTCGGGAGGAATCGTCTTCCTCCCCGTCCTCTCCCTGCTCCTTCTCCTCCCCTTGCACGGAGGGAGCATTGGTGTCCCCGGATCTAGCACCCGGGGGTCGTCGGGAGCGGAGGCCCTCTCTGGCCTCCCCCTGTTGGTCCTTCTTCTTCTCCTTCCTTTCCGGCGCCTCGTACGGCTCCACGGGCAGCATGGCCGTCAAGAGGGGCGTCCTGGGTCCCTCTGGCAGCGGCGCCGGACTTTCGATCCGCTGGGCCTTCTTCAGCCAATTCTGTGGATGAAAAGTAGCAAAGCTGAGTACCTTGTTAAAGGGGAACTGTTCGGATAAAAAATACAAAATTGCTCATACCTCCCGTGGAGGATTTGCGGCATCGAGTCCGATGTCTTCCTCCTCGGCTGGCCAGTCCTTCTGCGGCTTGAATAGCGCCCTCCACAGTTGGGCGTGGGAGGTGCGGAAGAAGCTACGCATGGTGGCCGGGTCTCCGGGCTTGTAGGCCCACATGGGGGAAGCCCTGTCCTGGAAAGGGAGGATTCGGCGGCCGAGCATGATCTGGATCACGTTGACCAGCGCGACGCCCTTCTCTATCATTTTGCCGATCCGGCTCTGCAGCAGCACCACCTCCTTATTCGGCCCCCAGTCCAGGCCCTTCTTGGTCCATGAGACCAGCCTTGTAGGGGGCCCGGAGCGGAAGGCCGGAATCGCCTCCCAATTTGCGCGCCGCGGCTCTGTGATGTAGAACCATTCCTTTTGCCAGATCTTGACGGTCTCGATGAAGGTAACGTCCGGCCACTCCACTCGCGGAAGTTTGCTGATCATTGCCCCCCCCCCCCCCGCAGTCCGCCTACTGGCCATCTACTATCTTCGGCTTGACGTTGAAGATCTTCAACCACAGACCGAAGTGTGGCCGGACTCGGAGAAAGGCCTCGCAGACGATGATAAAAGCCGAGATGTGGAGGAAGGAGTTCGGCGCGAGGTCGTGGAAGTCGAGCCCGTAGAAGAACATGAGGCCCCTGACGAAGGGGTGAAGGGGGAAACCCAAGCCCCGGATGAAGTGGGGCACGAATACCACTCTCTCGCCTGCCGCGGCGTGGGGATGGCCTGGCCCGCCTTCGGGGCGCGGTGGGCGATGTCGGCCAGGAGGTAGCCCGCGCTCTTCAACTGCAAAATGGCGCTGTTGGTAACGCTAGAGGCCTCCCACTTGCCCTTGGACCCGGAACCCGCCATTGCTAGATTGGGCGGGTGGAAGGAAAGGTTTTTGAGAGGGGAGGTGGATCTGGGCGTTGGAGCTCAAGAGATGTGGAAGGCAATGGCGAAGGGGGGAAATGAGAGCGTACGAAAGGAACGAAGGTTGTGCCCCTTTTATGGGCTGTAAAAACCCACGGTCCCTTTACTGTGCCACAGTCCTTGCCACTTCCCCGTATAACCATGCCATTATGCGCGCGTGGGGTGAAACGGATTATTGATCATATCCCTTGAAAATAGGACACAATCTCCATATCGATGGGACGTGCCAATGAAAACAGTCTCGAACCGCGAATCGAGTTTTTTATAAACCAACTCGCAGTCGTGGCAAGGTGTGACCCTTCGGTAAAAGTTGTCAGGTGAGGACACTGCTCACACCGAAGCGACTAGCCTTCGGGGCTAATTTATTATTATACTTCGTTACCGAGGTATAGCTCGACGCATATACGACCGGACAATGATTGAGAATACAACTCGGAGTAATACAGGCCTGTTACCGGTGTCACGGAGGAAAGTGAACTGGTCCACGAAGCCAATGGTGTTCGGTGTCTACTTCAGCTTCGAAGACTAGTTCGGGGGCTACTGAGGGTGTCCCGGACTAGGGGGTACTCGGGCTGCCGGCCTATCTCTCACGGGCCGGGCTGTTGGGCCGCCCTCTACTCGTTGATGGAAGGCCGGATTGTGGGCGACCCCGTGTATCAGAAGGAAACCTCCGAAGACTCGGCCTCTCCTCCAAGAAACAATTGGCATAACCGGCATGTTTGTCTCATGATGGTAACCGACCATGTGTAACCCTAGGACCTCCTGATGTCTATATAAACCAGAAGGCCTAGTCCGTAGAGGATCATATCCATTACCTAGGGTTTATCCCAGTCGATCCCGAGGTAGATCAACTCTGTAACCTTCATACAATCACATCAATACAATCAAGCAGGACGTAGGGTATTACCTCCTCGAGAGGGCCCGAACCTGGGTAAATCGCTATCTCTACGTTCCCTGTTACCATCGACTCCTTGACCCATAGTTCGGATCCCCTACCCGAGATCTGCCGGTTTTGGTACTGACAGTGGCCACGAACCCCTCATCTGAGGAAGCCACCAGTGATACTGATGAAAATGCAGGGCTGAAGGAATTGTTTGTCACTGGCTTGTACAAAAGCCTTAAAGGGCATCAAACCCTGTGTGACGTGCTCAAAAAGCAAATTCTTAACAGGAACCCTAGGAAAGAGGGTATTGCCTTTGAGAGAAAGCTCAATGCTGATGCTTCGTACTGGAAACCTGAGCAGTATCCCAAAACCACCTGGGTTGCTGCAAGGGGACCTCCAGTAGACCCATCTACTTTATCTGGCTATACTTGTGATTCTTCATATTCTTCAGACGAGTCATTTGACTCTAACTATAAACTATTCAAGAATCAGAATGGTGAAGTCTTTGCCAGATTCATTGGTACTAACTGCAGGAACGGTCCACCTGTGAAGAAAATCTGGGTTCCTAAAAGCCTTCTGGAAAATCTTCAGGTGAATGTCATCATGACACCACCGATGAAGAAGAAACTTCCCAGGGCAAATTCTTCACAGGGATCAAAGTCGTCAAATGGACGCAGACCCACTTATGGTCGCACTAATGCCTCTGTTTCGCAGGGAAACAAACAACGATTTGATGAATATGAGCATTATTCTTCGAATCACTATGTTCACAAATCTTCGAGGAATTTCTCTGCTTATTCATTCAATTACTATACCCCTCCTGTGAAGAGAAATGCATATTCTTCAATGCCTAAGTTCTCCATCAATGCACTTCGTCACATTGCTTCTCAGCCACCCATTCAGATGTGGGTGGTTAAGAAGAAGAACTACTCTCTTCTGCAGGGTCAGGTCTTCAGACAACAAAATGTCTGATGAATTTGCTGAAGACCTGACAAAATGCCTGTTGGGATGCAGGCTAATCATGCTGGAATGAATGCTTCATTTCACACATCCCTTATGCTGCTTTACATTATACATTGATGAAATTGTCTGACGAAATTGATCATCATCATATTCTTCACTTTGAAGCATATGAATTTGTAAGTCAGACTAATGCTTCTGCAGGATGATACACCTTCAGCCACTGAATGGGTCTTGGACAGTGGCTGCACGAATCATATTACTGGAGATAGGAATCTCCTCACTGATGCTCCCCTTACTCCATCTCATCTGAAGCATATCACTTACGCTGACAAAGGAAAAAGCAAGGTATTGGGTCTAGGTAAGGTTGCCATTTCAAAGGATCGACACATGGAAAAGGTGATGCTTGTCGAGTCCCTTGGATTCAACCTCATGTCTGTCTCAATGCTTTGTGATCTTGATATGATTGTCATCTTTGGCAAATATAGATGCATTGTGCTGTTGGAATCTGACAAATCCAAAGTCTTCGAAGGCTTTAGGAGAGGTGACTTGTATATTGTAGATTTTTCTTCAGGTCCTCAGCCCGCAACATGTCTAATGGCAAAAGCTTCGAAATGCTGGCTATGGCATCGGCGACTTGGACATGCTGGAATGAGGAATTTGAGCACTCTCGTCAAGAAGAAGCATATCATTGGCGTCGAGGGTGTCAAATTCGTCAAGGATAACCTCTGTGGCGCTTGTGTGTCTCGAAAGATGACCAGAGCCAAGCACCAGGCGAAGACAATCATGACCACTACTCGTCCTTTTGAATTACTTCATATGGATTTGTTTGGTCCTACGCATTATGCCACACTAACCCATGCAACATCACTCTACGGATTCGTCATTGTTGATGACTACTCTCGCTACACCTGGGTGCACATCATTACCTACAAGACTGAAGTTCAGAATGTCTTCAGACGATTCTCCAATCGGGCCATGACGAATTATGGTCTCAAGATCAAGCACATCAGGAGTGACAATGGCACTGAGTTCAAGAACACTGGTCTCGACGACTATCTTGATGAACTTGGTATCACTCATGAGCTCTCTGCTCCCTACACTCCTCAGCAGAATGGAGTCGTGGAGCGCAAGAACAGAACCCTCATCGAGATGGCGCGCACTATGCTTGATGAATACAAGACTCCTCGTCACTTCTGGCCTGAGGCAATTGACATTGCATGCCACATCATCAACCGGGTATATCTTCACAAATTCCTCAAGAAGACCTCATATGAGCTCCTCACTGACAAGAAACCCAATGTGAGTTATTTCAAAGTCTTCGGTGCTAAATGCTGGATTAGAGATCCTCATCACAATTCTAAATTTGCACCAAAAGCACACGAAGGTTTTATGCTTGGTTACGGAAAGGACTCGCACACCTACAGAGTCTTCAACTCCTTCCACCACAAGGTTGTTGAAACTGTAGATGTGCGGTTCGATGAAACTAACGGCTCGCAAAGAGAGCACCTGCCTCTTGTGCTAGATGAAATGCCACCTGAGGAATCTATCAAGCTGATGGGCACTGGTGAAATTGTGCCCAGTGACGAAATAGCTGTTGATGAAGAAGTGGTCGTTCCTCGTTGTGAAGAAAATGAACATCCTGATGAAAATGATGCTGAGGATTCTGCACGCCAACAACACCAACAAGGCCCTCGTCCAGCACATCCACGAGTGGCGAATGAAGTGCAGATTGAGAAAATCCTCGACAACATCAATGCACCTGGTCCCCTCACTCGCTCAAGAGCTTCACATTTAGCTAACTTTTGTGGGCATTACGCGTTTGTCTCTATTTCAGAGCCCACCAAAGTTGATGAAGCCTTTCTGGAACCTGAATGGATTCAAGCGATGCAAGATGAATTGCGTCAATTCGAGCTCAATAATGTGTGGGAGCTAGTTAAGCGTCCTGATCCACGCAAGCACAATGTCATCGGCACTAAGTGGATCTACCGCAACAAACAAGACGAAAATGGCCAAGTGGTGAGGAATAAGGCCCGTCTTGTAGCTCAAGGCTACACACAGGTTGAGGGTATTGATTTCGATGAAACGTTTGCACCTGTTGCTAGGCTTGAAGCCATTCGAATATTGCTTGCATATGCTAACCATCAAGATATCCTCTTATATCAAATGGATGTGAAAAGTGCATTCCTCAATGGTAAGCTTGAGGAAGAAGTATATGTTGCTCAACCACCAGGTTTCGAGGATCCAAAGCATCCTGACAAAGTCTTCAGACTCAACAAGGCTCTCTTTGGCCTCAAGCAGGCCCCTAGGGCTTGGTATGATACACTGAAGGAATTCCTGAAGAAAAAGGGGTTCAAACCCGGTTCACTTGACCCTACTCTTTTTACTAAATCTTATGATGGTGAACTGTTCATATGCCAAATATATGTTGATGATATTATCTTTGGTTGCACTAACAAGAAATACAGTGACGAATTTGCTCATATGATGCAAGAAGAATATCAGAAGTCTATGATGGGGGAGTTGAAATTCTTCGTCGGGCTTCAAATTTGTCAACAACCAAATGGCATCTTTATATCTCAGGAGAAATACCTCAGAGACTGCCTGAAGAAATTCGGAATGCAAGATTGCAAAGGCCTCAAGATACCAATGCCAACAAATGGCCAACTCAACACTGACGAAAATGGTAAAGATTTCGATCAGAAGGTCGCTCCATCATTGGCTCGTTGCTTTACCTATGTGCATCTAGGCCAGATATTATGCTTAGCGTTTGCATGTGTGCCCGTTTTCATGTGACACCGAAGGAATCACACCACCAGGCTGTGAAACGAATTCTTCGATATTTGGCTCACACCCCAACGCTTGGTTTATGGTATCCCAAGGGCTCAACACTTGATCTTGCTGGATATTCCGATTTTGATTATGCTGGTGATCGTGTGGACTGCAAGTCAACATCAGGCACATGACATTTGCTCGGACGATCTCATGTATGTTGGTCTTCGAAGAAGCAGAACTGCGTTTCACTTTCCACTGCCAAGGCTGAGTATATTGCTGCTGGCGCCTGCTGCTCACAGTTACTATGGATGAAGCAAACCCTCAAGGACTATGGCATCAACGTGAAGAAAGTGCCACTCTTCTGCGACAATGAGAGCGCTATCAAGATCGCCCACAACCCAGTGCAACACTCAAGGACGAAGCACATTGAGATTCATCACCATTTTCTTCGTGATCATGTGCTGAAGGGAGACATCGTCATCGACCACGTGAAGACTGAAGACCAGCTTGCAGATATCTTCACTAAGCCCTTGGATGAGAGAAGGTTTTGCATGTTGCGGTGTGAGCTAAACATCTTAGAATCTTCGAATGTCCTCTGAAAAGGACACACATCCTAACGCTTATGCATTCTTGATAACGTTTTTCTTCAATCAATGAAGACTAACCCTCTAAGTGTGACGAAATTAATGAAGAACTTGATTCTCAGAACCCTACGACAATTGTACGCGGTGTCTGAAATCATCATAGTTCTTATACGCTGGGTAACGCCACCACCTCCTTTTGACGTTCTTCAAATTTGAGTTTTTCGTCATTTGCAATTTCGTCAACCTTTTCAATTTCGTCATTTGAGGTTATTCTTCACTGCTTTTGGTTCTATACCTTTATATATATTTGAGTTTTTCTAGTCCTCAACAGCATCCACATATTGCTAATTCTTCAATCATGTTTTTCGTCATCTATGTGGATGTGATCGGACCCGCTCCCCTCTATGCCAAACTCAACCCACTCTGTTCACAAATTCTTCACATGCGTTCTATTTGACACTGTTCAAAGTCTTCACTGTGTCCTTGACAGCTGAAGAAATTGCGAACACATTTTTAAAATATTCTAATCAAATTTTAGGCGGTTGCCACAGTAACTTCATCCCGCGCTTCCCATGCGAGGATAGAGATGAAAATGCATGTGTGACGCGTGTCACACAGATGCGAATCGCCAGGGGCTTATCCGTCCAAAATCTTCGGGCTGCTCGGTTTTTACCGCGCCTATTTAAAGGCTTGACCCCGTCAACCTCAACTCCTTTCACTCTCGCCCCTGTCGCTCTCAAACCCTAGCGCCGCCACTGGATCTCATCGTCGCCGGAGAGGAAGAGCTTCACTGCCTCGACTTCTTCGCCGTCGTACTCACGCCGGCCGCGGATTTCTTCACCTCCGCCACCGCCGTAGACGTCTTTCGTTGCCAAGTTGGGGCACGGAAGATCTGAACTGACGATTTCCATCGCCTCCTCGTCCAGTTCGTCGAGTTCATCCTTGGGGTAAATAAAAGTTATTTTTACCGCCCCAGTTTAATCTTTTTACTGCCACAAAATCTTCAAGTGCTGTTTTTACCACATTTCCAATTCTTCAGCGCTTCCTTCTGGCCAGTCTTGAGTATTTGCATCTAAGTTACACTTACCAACAAGATTCCTCAATTGTGCAATTGCTTCAATCTGTATAACTCGGGAATCTGTATCAAGAACACTTAGTGAAATATGTCAAGACGATAAGGGTCAATTTCTTCACCTGGTTTATTTTGAAAAATCACTGAGAACGCATGTGACTCTTCCCTATTTCCTCGCAACTATACTCTATTCACAGGTACAATGTCTGCAGACGAATCACTAGGTTCTCATCAAATTAATTCATTTGCAGCATTGCTTGAGGAAAATCTTCAAACATCTTCAGAGTCCTCAAAAGTTCAAAAACCTCAGCTGAAGAAAATGGCTGATGGAAAAGGCCTCAGAAGGGAGGCAAGCGGAAAGAGGAACATACAACATTTGAGATTCCTGACGACTTGTATGACGGTTATTGCACTCCGGATGAGGAAACTCATGGAAAGGAAACGAAGGAGCAGCGCAAAACGCGCATGCAAAAGATCAAGAGGTACTGGACATACCAGTGGAGGGACTACAATTTCGTCACCTCCAAGTACATGAAGGACTTTGCTGTGAAGCCACCTTGCAACAGGCCACCACTTGCTGAAGGCCAAACTGCTGGTCCCACCAGCATCCGAAGGGGTGAAGAATTCCCCAAAGAATGGGCAAAGCAACAGGCTAAGTTGCAGAAACAGGCCAAGAAGGCCGTTGATGAATTCAACCGGGCCGCAAAGGCCTCAGCTGAAGCTGGTGCAAGTGGCAGTGCCAGTGCACCGAAGAAGGCCATGCAGAAGAAGCCTGCCAGCAAGCCAAAGCCGTCAGTCCCAAAGGCTTCAGCACCAAAGGCTTCAAAATCTTCAGTGCCTCCTCCTACTACAAGTTCTTCAGTGGCAGCAGCAAAATCTTCAACACCGGTCGTGCTCGCATCTTGCCAGCATACCGAGGGCTTTGCAACAGCCACCATTGCTGCATCAAGTGCCTCAGCGTGTGGGCAATCATCGTCATCACTACCCACACTGAAGAAAAAGGCAACTGCTGGCTGTGGAACAAGGCCAAGTCCCAAGAGCAAAGCCGTCGTACCTCAGGCTGATGAACACGGGCAGGCTGACTAAGATGAGCTCGCGGAGTACCTCAGACGAAAGCAAGAGCAAGCTGCCATTGCAAAGAATTCTTCAGTTCCAATGATGCTTGATCCCAAGAAGCTGCTAGACTTCATTGACATCTGGTGCACCAAGCCAGACACCCCTCTTGACGAACTGAACCTGCCTCCTGGTCCAAGTCATGTGCTGTCTGCTTTCATATTGAACGAGAAGCACAAAATTGCTCAAGCTAAACTGGTGAGGAAACAACAGTTGCAGAAAGAAAAAGAGCTGCGGAAGAACATGCTTTCCATTTCCCCTCAGCAGCTTGTAGCCTTACAAACTGAGATTCAACAACTGTCTGAGGAATTTGAAAGACATTCTAGTCACTGTTGTGGTGCGCGCGATAGATTCAGCACTGCAACCAACCAGGTTGTTGAAGACCACAACAAGCGCGAAGCCGCCAAGTTTGGTACTGTGCCACCCACAAGTTCTTCTGCTTCACAACCACCTGCTCCGACCAATGAGACAACCAGGGCAACAGAGGTTGCGCCTGAAGAAAGTGAAAGGGCAACTGACGACGTTGTTCCTGAAGAAACAACCAGGGCGACTGCATCAGTCGTGCCTGAAGAAACTGAACCACCAAGTTCCTCTGCAGCAGTTCCTCCAATGTCTTCATCTGTGAAGCATATCACACTTCCTTCTGTAGTAGAAGTGAAGAAAACCAAGGCTGCGAAGAAGGAAGCAAAGAAGAGAAAAGCTTCAGCCCCACCAACCAACACTGCAACAGTGAAGAAAGTGAAGACAACATCATTGTCTTCAGATGATCCGATTGATGCCATACCGATCTCATCAGCGCCCCCTACTCCTTCCAGTATAAATCTTCAACTTGTTCCATATGGGGTGGAATATGAAATTCCTCAGGCTGATGTAGATGAGACTGCAACCCACTCTGCTGCTACCACAGAGCAAGTGGATGAAGAAATTGAAGTCGAAGATGATGCTTTGCTTCACCAAGTTGTTTCACGGAAGCCCTCACAGGTTCCGTTGACTGAAGACAATGACACTGCTTTGTCTGCAAGCAGTGAAGCAACTGAAGAGGATGTGGACATTGATGGCGCTACAACCCCACCGATCATTGATGACTTTTGGGGAGCGTTCCATCCAAACTCTCCCCACACCACACCTCTGACGCAAATGCCACAGTCACCCACCGTCACTGAAGAAATTCATACGGGCTCTGAGGATAAACAACCATCACCACTCTAGAGAATTCCTGAAGAAAAACCAGCAGCAGCAGATGATGAAACTGCTCAAGAAGAGCCCACCGTGGATGTCGTCAATACATCCCCTCAGCGCGATGATTCAATTCCTTCAGCAGACACAGATACTGTTCCAACTGCCACAGCTGAGGAAATTGCGAAGTCCCTTGATGTTACTGATCCAAATGATTCCACTGGGTCCCCACGACCAGTGTTTGATGTTCGCAAGAAGATGCACAATCTTCAACCTATCCCAGTTATGCCCAAGATTGGCAGAACCCTCAGGCGGCCTCAGTTCGACAATGCCAAATTCTTCGAAGAGAAGAAATTATTCATAGGCGAGTCCCCATATGACTCAGCCAAGATCAGGTGCCTGCGATTCTGGACAAGGACGCAGATGAATTTTTATGCATCATTGATGTTCGACAAGAACAAAGTATTTCCTCATCGCCATATTCCTCACGTGGATATGGAGTCTCTACCGTGCTTTCGGCCAGTTCTGGTTGTTCTTCATGATGCAGGAATACTTAGCTTCTGCTCTGACGTGTGCGATTGGAATGAAGAACTCATTCTTCAGTTCTACGCCACTGTTCATTTTTCTGGAGAGGCTGAAGACATTGCAACATGGGCACTGGAATGGATTAGTGAAGACACTCACTATAAAGCACCAATTGAAGAACTTCTTCGTGCTCTCCCAGTTGATCCGCCCCAAGATGATGCAAAGAGAATTTATGAAGAACCTGAGCTACCTGACCACCTGATGCAAGTACTGATGAAGCCAATGGCTGAAGGAGATGCTCCTAGGACAACCTTCCTCATGAAGGACTTGCTCTATGTGCCAAAGACTGTTTTTCGCATTCTGTCCAAAACCCTCAGTCCGATTAAGGGTCACAACTCCAACACTGAAGAAGTTGTGGGAATCATGAAGAATTTCCTGTTCCATATTATCTATGGTATTCCCATCAACATTCATGACTTCTTTCTAAGGACTTTGGTCACAGTGGCACAGTCGCCTTTTGATCTGAAGCCATATGCTCCGTGGATCATGAGATTCATCAGATCCCGATCTGCTATTCACTACAAGGCTGACAATCAAAATCATCTGAGCTATTTTCCTGAAGTTGAAATTCTTCAGAGCGCCATCTCCTCAGTTCCTTGCAAGGGCAAGACACTAGTAGATGAAGGAATTCGTCCCCTTGATGGACAATTTCGTCAACCAATCTCCAGCTCCCATGCTGATGAATCTGCTAGCCAGGACACAGCTGCAAAAGCTTCAAGGCCCACTTCTTCACCTGAAGCTCCACGTGTCATGACGGACCGTGAGCTGCTCATAAGCCTTCACCAGAAAGTGGACAGGAATCATAGATGGGTTAAGCGTCAATTTGCTGCCGTTCAGGCCAACATGACTGTGATGCATAACTCAGTGCGCAAAAAACGCTATTATCTTCATGAGATTTTTGACAGATCATGGGCCATCCTCTCGCATCTCAAGACCGATGAAGAACTTGCAGATTTAGACTTTCAGATGAACTTTGACTGGGCAGAACCGCCAAGGAAGAAGTTCAAGAATACCAAAGTTCCTCCCCTCATGCCATCTTCAGAGTCTTCATTGCGCCGGACTGATGAAAATGAAGCCGTTGACGATGATGCGACTGGTCCATCTACTTCACGCGACCCCGACAATGCTGGCGCTCCCTAGTCTTCATCGCGATGTTTTTCTTCAGGGGCGTTAGTCCTTACCTTGTCTCCTTTTGGTCATCTGATGACAAAGGGGGAGAAGTGTGAGTTAGTCTTCAAGCGGGTCGATATATATGGGTTGTTTTTGCTTAAGTTGCAACTCTTGGATTTTGCTGGATTTGATCTTTGATGAGTTGTAACTTAAATAATGTTGGTCGTCTCACTCTTTTGCTACACTTATCATGCGTGCTCTGATCCTAATATATCTGTTCATCATGCATGCACAATTTCGTCAGACACCGATTTTCATCATGCATTCATATTCTTCAAATATCTTATGATCATGCATGATTGGATTCCAAGATATAGGGGGAGATCTCCACAATTTCAACCTGCCATGTGCATTTGCAATCCAAAGCAAATTCCTCATATGCACATCTTCAGGGGGAGTTCCTCAATATCTCGGAATCAATTTCTTCAAACTCTGTACTTACACTTCAATTATTTTTACTCCCGTTGAAAGCCTAACCAATTTGTCATCAATCACCAAAAAGGGGGAGATTGTAAGTGCATCAAGTGCCCCCTTAGTAGTTTTGGAGTATTGAAGACAAATAGGTTGAGGAACTAATGTGTTTGTGAGTATACACAGGAGACAGAGTCCCTGAAGATTTGGTTTAACACATGGAAGACGACCCCTAAAAATAGATTTCTTCAAGTGAAGAATTTGATGATGAAATTGGTACGACCTTTGAAGAAATTGATGTGAAGACTTTGAAGTTTGAAGACTTTGGTTTTCGTAGTTTCTTTTCTTCTTATTTGAGTCATAGGAAAAACCGTACTGTTAAAGTGGGTCTGGGTGATACATACTTCACATTTCCAAAGTGATGCTCAAAACTTCTCAAACCTACTGAAACCCATACACAAGCCGCTTCGAGTGAAGCCTTTGGAAATCTCCAGTACGGCTGACGCATTTGCTAGCGACAGTGACGAAGTTCATCTGGTCGCTGACGAATTTGGTCAGGCTGAGGAGTTAGGAGTTCGCCAGTGCGATCTGCCTAAAGTGAGGAAATTGAGTGCCCTGACGAAATTGAGAGTACAATTTTCCGACCGTTGTTGCGCCGAGTGCCATCTGTCGAGTGGATTCTTATCCTGACAACGGTCGAATCAGACAAGGGCATTTATGACATTTTATGTCGGGTTGCCCCCTGGCTATAAATAGCCACCCCTTTCCCCCCCCCCCCAACCAGTTGTTGGTTGGCTGCTCCGAGAGAACTTGACACTTGTCATTTGAGAGCAACCCATCCTCTGACGACATTGAGAAAACCCAAGAGAGGAAAAACCCAAGAGAGGAAAAATCCTAAGTGAGGAAAAACCCAACCAGAGCCTAAGTGACTGAGCATCACTAAAGAGATTGATCTGTGTGATCCGACGCTTGTTGCCTTTGAGGACTGTCATTCCTCCAGACGGTTAGGCGTCATGTTCTGAGCACCCAAGAGTAATTATGGCGTGCCGGTGAACAAGTCTGTGAAGGTTTTGGAAGTCTACCTTGAAGACTTACCACGAGTGATTGGGCGAGGTCTAAGTGATCTTAGCTCAAGAGGAATACGGTGAGGACTAAGTGTTCTCTGAGTTGCGACTCAGCCGCCTCAACCAGACGTACAGTTGATGCAGCAACTAGAACTGGTCTACCAAATTCCATTGTCTTCACCGAGCCAACCTGGTTTCAAATTCCTCACCGTCTCTTACTTTATTCCGCTGCTGAAGAATTTGTGATATATCCTCTGACGAATTTGAACTGAAGTATTTGATCATGCTATCTTTTATTTCCTCAGTTCATATTCTTCATGCGTGTATGATTGTATGATTGCATGTTCTTCACTCTTATGTATTCTGTTCGCATGTTCTCTGTTTCTGTGATGAATTAGTTCCTTTGAGTTTCTATTTCTTCACTCTGTTCTTCGTCAAATTCTTCAGAGTTTGACGAATTTCTAAAAATCTCCCATTCACCCCCTGTCGTGGTATTTTCACGGCAGATGTCCTCATAGGACTTGATCTCGAAGCCATCGCGTAAGTAGCAGATCGAAGGGGTTAAACGAGGAACACGGGAGGCAAGGTTTACCCAGGTTCGGCCCCTCTCGTGGAGGTAAAAGCCTACTCCTGCTAGATGTATTGAAGATCTCGATTACAAGGATTTTGAACTTGTCTAGCCCTAGCTCTCGAAAGGTTTCAACGTGCCCTCTCTGTCCCCGGGCCCCCCCCTTCGATCTGCTACTTACGCGATGGCTTCGAGATCAAGTCCTATGAGGACATCTGCCGTGAAAATACCATGACAGTTGGCGCCACAGAATCGCCAGACACATCTTTTGTTGTTAAAGCAGGGTAAACACATGATCACCCTTATTCCCATTCCTTTTGCATGAAACAAAGGCTAATATTTATCGAAATCTTTGTCGAAAAATGCAGGGTTACCTCTAAGAGATTAAAACCCACAACTTCTGTTTCATCTCCGCCACCTAAAGGTTCTGGAGACCCGGCCAAAGACTCAGGAGAAAAAGCCAATGATCCTCCTTTACCTGATGTTTCTTCTGCTCCAGAAGCCCAGATTTCTTTGGTAACGGCGATTGAAGCACCGGCTTCCAGTATTGCTCAGCAGCCGGATATCAACACCCCACCATCAATTTTAGAACCACAGCTCCCAAAAGCCGCCATTATACCACCTTCCTCGAGTTCTGAAAAAGGCACTGTTGCTGCCGGCGAAGCTACCACCGCCAATTCCTCAGCGGCCTTGGGCAAATCTCCCAGTAAGGCCATGTCCTCTAAAGGAAAAGATAAACTGGATCTTTCTTCTCTAGAGGACATCGATCTGGGCGGCCTTCACGAAGCCCTTCTGACTCGGCTATCTGAGAGTCAGGAGATTGCCAATGTCTTGGCAAGTAAACCAAAGGTAAGTCATAACCATTGACCTACTCCTAATCTTCGTTAGTCGCCCAAACCTGCATATTATTGATTTCATAATTGTATGGAGGTTTTTAAGTTTATATCTTTAAAATATGTAAATACACATACGTAGTCCCCAAGAGTCAGCTGTCTTCTTGAAACAGCCGGGTCTTAAAGAGATTGAAGAACCACGTGTATCCGGGTCTTAAATGCTTCAATCTACTTGATAGCACTTCTTTGTGAAACTTCGGGATTGCATTAGCCCCCAAGTGCCATGTAGATTATTTATAATCTGTATGGAACTTTATTTGCATGAATAACCTGATTGCCTTTACCTTCAGACTCAACTATCTTCGCTGCAAGCCCAGCTGGCCGATTGTCGGAAAGAACTCCAAGCCGAACAAAAGCTGAGAGCCGCCACTGAATCAACAGTAAAATCTTTGGAAAAGGCCGCGTCTGAGGCGGCCGCCAGGCTGCTCACCTTGACCGTGGAGCACGATAAAGAAAAACAGCTCCTGATCAAGCGCGCAGAAGAAACTGAGAACCGCCTGAAACCTGTTTCTGACGAGCTCAGCGGACTGAAATTGCACATCCGGCAGATGAGCAGCGCCATCTTTGGTAAGTCGCCAATTCATACCGCAACCTTCTTTTTATAACCCTTACTTTGATAGTCTTGAAAAAACTCTGACACTTTTCCTTTGCAGGCCCCAGAAGCGATAAGCTGGCGAAAGAGCCAGTAATGCAGCTCAAGGCGGCTTACACCTTCCTTGAACAGCTATACACTGGAAGTCGGCGGGCTATTCAATCCGCCTTCTACGGGAAAGAAGTTCCATCCACCATCAAGGAGGTTCTGAATACCTTATCCACTCTTCCTGCTCATCTGCAAATCGTGAAAGAGTCCAGCGCCCGCATCGCCACTATGCATACCATGGCCCGCGCTAAAGCTCATTACGAGGACTTAGAACTTTCAACTCTAGTCGGCGGCTTTCCCGAAACTTACAAGGGAAAGGATCTTGATCAACTCACCTATAATGCTTTGAGGAAGGAGACTTTTGTTCCCGCAAGCCAATTGGGCCAAGAGATGAAACTTACAAGGTTTCAATCAGCTTTCAGCGAAGATGGAAAGCGCATAAAGCTTGGCTCTCTACCGCCTCTCAACCTTACTCCTGGAGGTCGTAAGAACGAATTTGTTCCTGACATTGACTCTTCAAGCCTTATTGATGACGAAGAAATTTTTGAAGCTTTTGCCACTGTTGACTGGGCTGCCGATCATGCCCAGACAAATCCTTCAACAGACGCAGCCCAAGCCGAAGGCAACAAGACCCAGGAATGAAGCCGGAACCTTGAAAGTCACCAGTTGTTTAACTGCTTGTAATATATGTGCTGAACAATGATTCTGAAATGCCCTCTGATGGCCTTTTGTAATAGGCTTAGAAAAATCTTTGTCCCTTCACCTTTCTTGGGAAGTGAGTCTGATACCTTTGTATCAAGATTCCTTATGAAAATTATCCTGGCTGGTTCTAAAAGAAGTTGTATCCTTTGTATGATGCTAGCGGCCTTCGGCCAAATATAGTCATAAAACTTGATAAAGTATGTGAACTATTTTAAACAAGTGCAGCCAATAACTAAATTAGTCATGGCAGCATATAACCAGCAAACTTTGCAGATGCTTAAGGTGTAACCAGTATAATAAAACTGGCGGCTCTTGGCCAAACCCGAACATTAAAAAGAGCTCATAAAGAAAAGTCATAAAACTCTCAAAGGCATTATATCTCAAATAAAAGTTTTAGCAAACTTATAAAAAGATTGTAAAGCCCCCAGTATGGTGGCGACTCTTGGATCACCCCAGACCAGATCAGTTATCTCCTTCCTGTATGGTGGCGACTTCTGGCTCACCAGCAAGTCCGGCCCATAAGGTTGATGATTTTCAAGATGGTGAAGGCTTCTGGATTACCAGTAAGCATCATCCCATCCAAGTCGTTTGTGCCCGTACACGGATGAAGGTTCTGGATTACCAGTAACATGACCCGCTTATTAGGTCTTTTACCCAATATGGCGACTTCTGGATTACCAGCAAGTTTAGCTTCATAAGGGTTGATGGTCCCAAGATGGTGAAGGCTTCTGAATTACCAGGAAGCTCAACCCACATGAGTCTTTTATACCCGTACACGGATGAAGGTTCTGGATTACCAGTAACACGACCCGCTTCTTGGGTGCCTGTACACGGATGAAGGTTCTGGATTACCAGTAACACTACCCGTTTATTAGGACTTTAACCCAATATGGTGGCGACTTCTAGATTACCAGTAAGTTCAGCCCATAGGGTTGGTAGTCCCAAGATGGTGAAGGCTTCTGAATTACCAGGAAGCTCAACCCATATGGGTCTTTTTGTTGCTGCACTCCCACAATATATGTATAATGAAGTACAAGTAATAATGTAATAAAAACTTACTCATCATGATGGATGGAAAAAAACGACAGATATCCCGGGTTTCAGGGCCGCCGTCTTTTATTCATTATTGATAATATATACATGAGAGGTATGTAGAAGATTCCCAGAGCCAGAACTCTAGGTGTAGTAGGGTCTCAGATGAGCTATGTTCCAGGGCCTGTTGGTCTCTTCTTCCGATGTTTGAGACTCCTTCCCAGGCCGGAGATCAATCAGATAATAAGACCCGTTATGAAGATTTTTGCTGACAACAAAGGGCCCTTCCCAAGGAGGCAAAAGCTTATGCATGCCTGACTGGTCTTGAATTAAACGAAGTACCAAGTCCCCTTCTTGGAAAGTCCGGCTTCTGATCCTACGGCTATGATAGTGACGCAGGTCTTGCTGGTAGATAGCAGACCGGGCGGCTGCCAAGTCCCGCTCTTCTTCCAAGGCGTCCAGAGAGTCTTGACGAGCCAACTCATTATCCTCTTCAACATATGCTGAGACCCGGGGCGAGTCATGGCGGATGTCGCTTGGTAAAACGGCCTCTGCCCCATAAACCATGAAGAAAGGTGTAAAACCCGTTGATCTGTTGGGAGTTGTCCGTATGCTCCACAAGACGGAGGGAAGTTCTTCTACCCAACAGCCGGGTGTGCGCTGAAGAGGAACCATAAGCCGGGGTTTGATGCCACGAAGAATTTCCTGATTAGCGCGTTCAGCCTGCCCGTTAGATTGTGGATGCGCAACAGCCGCCATATCGAGCCTGATATGCTCTTGGTCGCAGAACTGCTTCATGGCGCCTTTCGAAAGATTTGTACCATTGTCAGTGATGATGTTGTGTGGGTACCCAAAACGGAAAATCAGCTTTTTCACAAACTTAACAGCTGTTTCGGCATCGCAATTGCTGACGGGTTCTGCCTCCACCCATTTTGTAAACTTGTCAACCGCCACCAAGAGGTGCGTCTTTTTGTCACTAGACATTTTAAAAGGCCCTACCATATCCAGCCCCCAGACCGCAAAGGGCCATGTGATAGGGATCATCCTGAGTTCCTGAGCCGGCACGTGAGCTTGGTGGGCAAATCTCTGACAGCCATCACACTTCTTGACAATTTCTGTTGCGTCAGCATGAGCCGTGAGCCAAAAGAACCCGTGGCGGAAAGCCTTCGCCACCAATGATTTAGAGCCGGCATGATGACCACAGTCGCCAGAATGTATCTCATGGAGGATGCTCTGGCCTTCATCAGGTGATACGCAGCGTTGAAAGACGCCTGCGGCACTTCTTCGGTGCAACTCGCCATTAACAATGGTCATAGACTTGGACCTTCTCACAATCAGGCGGGCTTCAATCTCGTCAGCTGGCAGGACACCACGAGTCAGATAATCCAAGTATGGGACAGTCCAATCCGGGATCTCATGGAGAGCCGCCACGAGCTGTGCCTCCAGGTCTGGGATAGCAAGATCCTCCTCCGTTGGCAACTTAACCGACGGGTTATGGAGAACGTCGAGAAAAACATTAGGAGGGACCGGCTTACGCTGTGAGCCAAGTCGTGACAAAGCATCCGCCGCCTCATTCTGCCGTCGATCAATGTGATCCACCTGATAACCCTTGAAGTATCCAGCCACATTAGTAACAGCTTGTCTGTAAGCCGCCATGAGTGGGTCCTTAGAGTCCCAGGTCCCAGAAACTTGCTGTGCTACCAGATCAGAGTCGCCCAAACACCTAACCCGGCTAAGGTTCATTTCCTTTGCAATCCGGAGCCCATGAAGAAGGGCCTCATACTCTGCAGCATTGTTAGTACAAGGAAACATAAGCCGTAAGACATAGCAGAACTTGTCACCTCGAGGGGAAGATATTATAACTCCAGCCCCCGAGCCTTCCAGCTGCCTAGACCCATCAAAGTGTATGGTCCAATATGTGTTATCTGGCTTTTCCTCCGGGGCTTGAAGCTCTGTCCAATCATTGATGAAATCCACTAATGCCTGAGACTTGATAGCCGTGCGGGGCACATACTTGATCTCATGGGGACCAAGCTCAATGGCCCACTTTGCAATTCTCCCTGTAGCTTCCCTGTTATGAATGATATCTCCCAAAGGGGCTGAAGATACCACCGTGATAGGATGCTCCAGGAAATAATGTCTCAGCTTCCGGCTTGCCATGAATACTCCGAAAACCAGCTTCTGCCAATGAGGGTAGCGCTGCTTAGACAAAGTCAGAACCTCGCTGACGTAGTAGACTGGCCTCTGGACTGGGTACTCTCGGCCTGCCTCCTTTCTTTCCACCACCATTGCAACACTAACAGCTTTGTTATTCGCTGCAATATACAGAAGCATTGGTTCCTTGGTGATAGGAGCCGCCAGTATGGGCGGCTCTGCCAACTGTTTCTTCAGAGCCTCAAAAGCTTCCCCAGCGGCTTTGCTCCATTGGAAATCGTCCGCCTTCTTCAGCATCTGATACAGAGGAATAGCTTTCTCCCCTAGGCGGCTTATGAACCGACTCAAAGCTGCTATACGACCCGCCAGGCGCTGAACGTCATTGAGACACTTTGGCTCAGCCAAAGAGGTGATAGCCTTGATCTTCTCTGGGTTAGCTTCGATGCCACGCACAGAGACCATAAACCCTAGGAGCTTTCCTGCAGGAACACCGAAGACACATTTATCTGGGTTAAGCTTCATCTGATAGACACGGAGATTGTCAAAGGTTTCCTTGAGGTCATCCAGGAGAGTCGCCCGCTCTGCTGACTTGACCACAATGTCATCCACATAAGCATGCACATTGCGCCCGATCTATCCCTGGAAACAATTCTGCACGCAGCGTTGGTAAGTCGCCTGGGCGCTCTTAAGCCCGAAAGGCATAGACACATAGCAGAAGGCACCGAAGGGGGTGATGAAAGCCGTCTTCTCTTGGTCTTCCATGGCCATCTTGATCCGATGATACCCAGAATAAGCATCCAGGAAGCATAACCTCTCACACCCCGCAGTGGCATCAATGATCTGATCGATGCGAGGGAGAGCGAATGGATCAGCTGGACAAGCTTTGTTTAAATCCGTGTAATCAATACACATGCGCCAGGTGCCATTTTTCTTCAGAACCAGCACCGGGTTAGCCAACCACTCTGGATGGAGTACTTCCACAATGAACCCGGCGGCCAGAAGCCGGGCTATCTCTTCGCCAATAGCCTTGCGTCTTTCTTCATTAAAGCGACGAAGATACTGTTTGACGGGTTTGAACTTAGGATCCACATTAAGGCGGTGCTCGGCGAGTTTTCTCGGTACACCAGGCATGTCAGAAGGCTTCCATGCAAAGATGTCCCGATTCTCACGGATAAACTCAACGAGCGCGCTTTCCTATTTGGGGTCCAGATCCGCCCCAATGGTGAACTTAGCAGAAGGATCGCCGGGCGTAAACTCCACCTCCTTGGTATCTCTGTGAACCTGGAACTTGAGAGTCGGCTCTCCTTCCGTGGAGGGTTTCTTGAGAGGCGTTATATCCGCCGGATCTACATTGCTCGTATAGAATCTGAGCTCCTCCGTAGCACAAGCCGCCTCCGCATAAGCAGCGTCCCCTTCCTCACACTCCATGGCGACTCTCCGGCTTCCATGGACTGTGATCGTTCCCCTAGGACCCGACATTTTAAGCATGAGGTAGATATAGCAGGGTCTAGCCATGAACTTGGCATAAGCCGGCCGTCCAAAAAGAGCATGATAAGGACTCTTGATTTTGACCACCTCAAACGACAACGACTCACATCTAGAGTTATCCTCAGACTCCCCAAAGGCCACATTCAACTTAACCCTTCCAACAGGGTATGCCGACTTGCCGAGTATGATTCCATGAAAAACAGTTGTTGATGGTGTGAGATCCTTCTCCGTCAATCCCATACGCCGGAAGGTATCATAATAGAGGATATTAATACTACTACCTCCATCCATCAGAACCTTGGTGAGGGCATACCCCCCAACTTGGGGCGCCACCACTAACGCCAAATGACCTGGATTATCAACCCTGGGCGGGTGATCCTCCCGGCTCCAAGTGATAGGAAATTCAGACCATCTCAGATATTCTGGAACTGCTGGCTCAATCGCATTGACACGGCTTCTCCTGACCTTGCGCTCCCTTTTATCGACATTGGTAGTGAACACATGGTACTGTCCACTACTTAACTGCTTAGGATTACTCTGATAACCGGTCTGATTATGTTGCTGAGGCTGGCCACTGTTCTGATTATTCCCCTGGAAGTGTTGGCCACCATTGTTCCCCTGGAAACCGCTACCAGACCCGCCAGGTTGGTGTGCAAACTGCTGAAAACCGCCAGACGAGCTACCGCCGGGTGTGCCGAACCCGGGTCCAGATCCCGGCCCGAATCCTCCACCCCCACCTCCTGGCGGGTTCTGGAAGCGCTGAGCAAAAGCTTCCATGATGTGGCACTGTTCCCAAGTATGCTTGGCCGGACGTTCCTTGGTACTGTGCTTTGGACATGGCCCCTTCAGGAATTCCTCGAAATTTTGTGGTTTATAATTTCTGTTACCACCACCACCCTTCTGGAACTTGGCACCTGCGCTGGCATTGTCCACAAGCTCTGATCCGGCTTCCGAGCCCTTACTCTTCTTATCATTATGTTGCTGCTGACCTTTTCCATTAGCAGGCTTCTTCCCCTTGCCGTCCAGAGCCTCTGGCTCGTCATCCCCTGGGTCCTTCGTGGGGTCAGACTCAGCATACTTGGTAAGAGCACTCATAAGCTCTCCCATATCCTTAACACTCCGTTTAAGCCGCCCCAACTTCTGCGTAAGGGGTTCATAATGACAAGCTTTCTCTAGAACCAGAACTGCCTGAGCTGCGGAAATATTATCTGAAGAGTGAATGATCTCCGCAACTCGCCCGACCCAATGGTGTGCGGACTCTCCCTGCCTTTGAACACAATGCTGAAGATCGATGATGGTTTTTGGACGTTTGCAAGTGCCATGGAAGTTTTTGACGAAAAGCTCTTTTAACTCCTCCCATGTGTTGATGGAATTCGGGGGCAGATTCTTCAACCACGTACGTGCCGGCCCGTCCAACATCATGGTGAAGTACCTTGCACAAGCAGCATCACTGACCCCCTGGAGGTCCATAGCGAGCTCATAACTTTCTACCCACTGGGTCGGGTCTTGGTCCGGCGTGTAGCTAGACACCTTCCTAGGGCCCTTGAAATCCTTCGGCAAGCGCTCGTTGCGAAGAGCTGGACACAAACAGGGTACCCCAATAGATCTTCCCGTCGGAGTCAACTGCGTAGTGACTACTGGTGCCAAAGCCGCCTCCTGCGCCGCCTGAGTCGCCGCCAGAGCCGCCGCCTGAGCCTCATGAACCTCGCGCCCCAGGGTTCGGGGATTCAGTGAATATGGGAAGCCCCCAGGCGCACCCCGAGGATGGCGGGTGCTAGACCCAGTAGGGCTCTCTGCATGGCGACTCCTGGTGCGACTCCTGTTCGGAGCTGGCGTAGAGTGCAACCGCTCCCGGCTATATGAATAGTTGGCTTGCTGAAGTACGGCAGTCTTTAACCTTGCGATGGCATTCCGGGCCTCCACCTCGACATGCGAGTTTCCGGTGATGGGAAGAGCCGCCAGGGTAGTAGTGGCCGCATAAAGGTTATCAACAGGGTTCGTAAAATGTCCTGGCGGCGTCCGGCCGTGCTGTACTGGCGCCTCCTGCCGCAAGCCGGGCTCTAACTGCGGCTGTTCTCCGTGACCCGCTGAATACCGAGCCCCCAAATTCGGAATCGCCTGAGGAGATCCTGTAGCAGGAGCACGAAGAAGTTCCCCTGGAGGGGTGCTGAATTGTAGGGCCCGATGATCAACATCAGACGGAAGCCGGCTCCGATGTCGTCGGCTGTGAACCACCTCTGATTCAATCCGGCATTGCTCCAAGTGGTAGCGCTGCTGCTGCAGTCGTTCCGTTTCCGCTGCTATCTCTGCCTCACGGGTGGCCAAACGAGCGCCTTTCTCATCAATATTTGCATGAACCTGCGCCATCTGTTCCCGGATCTTGGCAATTTCCACGTTACGCTCTGCCTGATTATCAGGGGTAACATCTGTGGCCAAAAGCGCTGACAGCGATGTTGCCAATCCCGCCAGGGCCTGGGCTGGTGAAACCCTAGCAGCGGAATTAGAAGCTTCGGCGTTGGCCCCTGGGTCCGTGACCGCAGCAGCCCCAGCCATGTAGACAGTAGGTCGAGCCAGCGGGCCCAGAGAGTCCTGCGTCGGCGAGTTGTACCCGAAGCCCCTGAATCCCTCATCATGCAGGGATTAAAGCGATTCTCCTTCTCCAGAAGAATAGCCGCCATTAGAATAAGTCGCCGAACCCTCTGTAGAAGCCGGCCCCTCGGAATACTCCACCCCTTGGGTGAAGCCAACGAAGACATGCTCCTGCCTGGTGGGCTGCGCGTCCTGGACCGGCTTGAAGGTGTCGGTGAAGATATCCGGCCCAGATCCAGATCCGCCGGCTTGCATGAGTGTAGAAGGTATTGGAGCGGCTTTGCCGCGGCGGGTTTCACGCGACGTGCCGACTCGTAGACATCTGTGCTGGCGGCCGGCTCAGACTCGCCGGCCTTCCCGATGAAGACATGAATTCCGCCAAAGGGGACCCGATATCCATACTCCACAGAGTCGGCGTCGGGGCCCCAGCCTGAGTCGTCGATGAGCAGATTGCCGCGGCGACTCCTAGTCATCCGGCCGATCACGTATCCCTCGAGTCCTGGAGGAGGACCCTTCGAATACTCAACACCACCATGCGAAAGCCCCACGGTGGGCGCCAACTGTCGTGGTATTTTCACGGCAGATGTCCTCATAGGACTTGATCTCGAAGCCATCGCGTAAGTAGCAGATCGAAGGGGTTAAACGAGGAACACGGGAGGCAAGGTTTACCCAGGTTCGGCCCCTCTCGTGGAGGTAAAAGCCTACTCCTGCTAGATGTATTGAAGATCTCGATTACAAGGGTTTTGAACTTGTCTAGCCCTAGCTCTCGAAAGGTTTCAACGTGCCTCCCGTGTTCCTCGTTTAACCCCTTCGATCTGCTACTTATGCGATGGCTTCGAGATCAAGTCCTATGAGGACATCTGCCGTGAAAATACCACGACACCCCCCCTCTAGGAGATAACATGCGTTTTCATTATGTTCAGGGTGTTTATATCCTACTCATGCTAGTATTCAATGTTAATTATTCTCAATGCATGATTATGACCGTTTTCGCTCTCTAGTTGGTCGCTTCTCAATCTATTTGCTAGCCTTCGCCTGTACTAAGTGGGAATACTGCTTGTGCATCCACAATCCTTAAACCAAAGTTGTTCCAGATGAGTCCACTATATCTACCTATATGCGGTATTACTCTGACGTTCCAAGTAAATTTGCATGTGCCACCTCTAATCATTCAAATAAACATCTGTTTTGTGTGCTCGTACTGCTCATGGAGCGACAGGGGGCGGTCAGTATCTTCCATGCTAAGCGGGTTATTCTCAAGATGAGTGTTTATTCACTTGTCATTGCACGAGAGAGGCTGGTAATTGGGATGCCCAGTCCTATAATCAAAATAAAGAAAAATATAATAAAACAAACTCCCCTGGAAATTTGATCGTTTCGAGGGCACCCGTGAATTCGGCTAGCCATGGCTTGTGTTGGTATGGTGGAGGGGGAGTAAACTTTACCTTTTCGCTTGGGAACCGCCGATAATGTGTTTAGCATGGAAGATATTAAAAATCCTCGGTCGTGACATTGACAGGAAAAGTACACCTCTCAAAATTGTTTTCATCTCTGATTTAAGCTTCGAGCTCTGGCACCTCTACGAATCTCTGCTTCCCTCTGCGAAGGGCCTATCCATTTACTTTTATGTTATTTTTCTTTTATTGTTGAGTCATCACCTTCTCATTTTAAGCACCAATCTTGAGAGCACTATTGTCATTCTTATGCACTGAGTATAGTTAATGTTGGGTAAATCATGAATGTATCTCTTCTACCCTGAATTACAATGTTTAGTCGCTGCTTGAACTTTGCAGGTGCTCTGCATTTATTTTTTGCGGTCTCAGAAAGGGCTAGCGAGATACCGTGTTATCATATTATACCATGATTGTTTTGACAAATTGTTGGCATTTGAGATATATTATTATTGCTCGCTAGTTGATTATGCCATTGATATGAGTAAATGTGAATTCTAAGTATTAACATTTGCATGGTTAGTTCTTGATCTTTGCTGAAAACTTGGGTGCTATTTAAGCTTATATATGGATACAAGAACAAAAGAGTTCGTAAAAGTTTTTCTTTATCACTTTCAGTTTGTCAACTGAATTGCTTGAGGACAAGCAATGAGTTAAGCTGGGGGGAGTTGATACGTCTCTGTCGTATCTACTTTTTCAAACACTTTTGCTCTTGTTTTGGACTCTAATTTGCATGATTTAAATGAAACTAACCCGGACTGACGCTTTTTTCAGCAGAACTACCGTGGTGTTGTTTTTGTGCAGAAATAAAAGTTCTCAGAATTGGACAAAACTTTTTGGAGATTTTTTATGGAATAAATAAAAAATATTGGCGCAAGAATCAACTAGAGAGGGGCCACCTGTTGCCCACAAGGCAACAGGGCGCGACCCCCCTGGGGCACGTCGGGATACCTTGTGGGGCCCACAGAAGGCCTTCAGACCTGATTCCAATGCTATAAATTCTCTTTCCCTGAGAAAAAAAAATAAGAGAAGAAGTTTCAATCCGTTTTACGATTCAAAGCCGCCGCCACCTCCTATTCTTCATCGGGAGGGCTGATCTGGAGTCCGTTCGGGGCTTCGGAGAGGGGGATTCGTCGCCATCGTCATCATCAACCATCCTCCATCACCAATTTCATGATGCTTACCGCTGGGTGTGAGTAATTTCTCCGTAGGCTTGCTGGACGATGATGGGTTGGATGAGATTTATCATGTAATCGAGTCAATTTGTTAGGGCTTGATCCCTAGTATCCACTATGTTCTGAGATTGATGTTGCTATGACTTTGCTATGCTTAATGCTTGTCACTAGGGCCCGAGTACCATGATTTCAGATCTGAACCCTCTATGTTTTCATGAATATATTTGAGTTCCTGATCCTATCGGCTAGTTATATGCACTTGTTATTGTTCTGATCCGTAGACCCCAAAGTGACAATAGTTGGGATACTCTCCGGGGATGACTGTAATTCGAGGAGTTCATGTATTCACCATGTGTTAATGCTTTGTTCCGGTTCTCTATTAAAAGGAGGCCTTAATATCCCTTAGTTTCCTTATGGACCCCGCTGCCACGGGAGGGTAGGACAAAAGATGTCATGCAAGTTCTTATTATAAACACGTATGACTATATACGGAATACATGCCTACATTACATTGATGAATTGGAGCTATTGTGTATCGCTCTAGGTTGTGGCTGTTACATGATGAATGTCATCCAACATAATTATCCATCACTGATCCAATGCCTACGCTTTTCACATATTGATCTTTGCTAAGTTACTTTCGTTGCTGCTGCTGTTACAATCACTACAAAACTGCTGCTGTTACTGTTCATGTTCCTATTGATACTGATACTACTGTGCTACTAAACACTTTGCTGCAGATATTTAGTTCTACAGGTGTGGTTGAATTGACAACTCAACTGCTAATACTCAAAATTATTCTTTGGCTCCCCCCGTGTCGAATCAATAAATTTGGGTGAAATACTACTAGGCTCATCAAGTTTAACCCAAGTATTCTGCTTGTGTAAAACTGGCTTACACCCATTGTATGCGAATAGAGAGTCTATCACACCCGATCATCATGAGGTGCTTCGAAACGACAAACTTTCGCAATGGTGCATACTTAGGGAGAACACCTTTTATCATGAAATTAAGTGAAGGGATCATCTTATAATGCTACCATCGTCCTAAGCAAAATAAGATGCATAAAAGATAAACATCACATGCAATCAATATGTGACATGATATGGTCATTATCATCTCGTGCGTTTGATCTCCATCTCCAAAGCACCGGCATGATCTCCATCGTTACTGGCATGACACCATGATCTCCATCATCGTGTCGTCACATGGTTGCCTCCGCCAACTATTGCTTCTACGACTATTGCTAACTCATAGCGATAAAGTAAAGCAATTACATGGCATTTAATGATTGACACGCAGGTCATACAATAAATTAAAGACAACACTATGGCTCCTGCCGGTTGCCATACTCATTGACATGCAAGTCATGAACCTATTACACAACTTGATCATCTCATACATCAATGTATATCACATCACGTTTTGGCCATACCACATCACAACATGCCCTGCAAAAACAAGTTAGACGTCCTTTACTTTGTTCTTCCAAATTTTACGTGGCTGCTAGGGCAAACTATAAAAACTGTTCTGATCTACACATAACCACAACGGTGATATACAGGTTGCCTTTTAACCTTCTACAAGGACCGCCGTTGTCAAATAATATTCAACTAAGGTGGGAAAGACAGACACCCGCAAAGCCACTTTTATGCAATACAAGTTGCATGTCAGTCAGTGGAACCGGTCTCTTGTGCGAGGACAAGTAAGGTTGGTCCGAGCCGCTTCATCCCACAATACCGCTGAATCCAAATAAGACAAACGAAGTTAGCAATTTGAACATAAACGCCCACAACTTCTTTGTGTTCTACTCGTGCAAATACATCTACGCATAGACCTAGCTCATGATGCCACTTCTGGGGAACAAAGCATGAAAATAAAAAAAAATTCCTATGAACACCCAATATCTAATCTAGGAGATGCATAGCAACGAGAGGGGAGTGTGTCTACATAACCTTTTAGACCGAAAGCGGAAGCGTATAAAACGCGGTTGATGTAGTCGTACTCTTCGTGATCCAATCACGATCCAACCGATCTAGCGCCGAACGGACGGCACCTCCGAGTTTAGCACACGTGCCGCTCGATGACGTCTCCTCCTCCTTGATCCAGGAAGTGAAGGGGGGAAAGTAGATGGGATCACAACCAGCACGACGGCGTGGTGGTGATGGTGGTGGTGGAGTGCGGCAGGGCTTCGCCAAGCCAAACCAGGACGAGGAGAAGGGAGAGACGGGGAGGGCTGCGGCTAGGCAAAGGGGTGAGCCCTCCCCCTTGCGCCTCCTCCCTTTATATAGTGGTGAGGGAGGGGGCGCCAGCCCTAGCCCCTCCTCCAAGGAGAGGGCCGGCGGCCAGGGGAAACTTGCCCCCCAAGGCAAGTGGAGGCGCCCCCACCTCCTAGGGTTTGCCCCCCAGGCGCATGGGCCTTGTGGGGCTGGTGCCCCTGGTCCAATAAGGCCAGGGCGCATCCCCTACAGCCCATGCATGCCCTAGGGGCTGGTGGAACCCTTCCGTGGACTCCCGGACTCCTCTGGAACCCTCTGGAACCTTCCGGTGACTTCCCGGTACAATACCGAAAAAACCGAACTTTTTTCGTAACCCTGAAAACAACTTTCCATATATAAATCTTTACCTCCAGACCACTCCGGAGCTTCTCGTGACATCCGGGATCTCATCCGGGATTCCGAACAACATTCAGCAACAACATCAAATATCCCAATACTACTCTAGCGTCATCGAACGTTAAGCATGCGACCCTACTGGTTCGGGAATCATGTAGTCATGACCGAGACACCTCTCCGGCCAATAACCAATAGCGGGACCTGGATTCCCATATTGATTCCTACATATTCCTTGAAGATCTTTATCGGTTCAACCACGATGCCAAGGATTCAGTTAATCCCGTATGCAATTCCCTTTGTCTGGCGATATGTTACTTGTCCGAGATCCGATCGTCGGTATCTCCATACCTAGTTCAATCTCATTACCGGCAAGTCTCTTTACTTGTTCCGTAATACAAGATCCCATGACTGAACTCATTAGTCACATGAAGCTTCTTGTGATGTTGTATTACTGAGAGGGCCCAGAGATATCTCTCCGTCACACGGAGCGACAAATCCTAGTCTCGATCCATGCAACCCAATAGACACCTTCGGAGATACCTGTAGAGCACCTTTATGATCACCCAGTTACGAAGTGACGTTTGATAGCACACAAGGTATTCCTCTGGTATCCGGGAGTGGCATGATCTCATGGTCTGAGGAACTAATACTTGAAACAAAGAAAGCTGTAGCAAATAACTAAGTGATACGATCTGATGCTAAGCTTACGGTTGGGTCTGTCCATCACATAATTCTCCTAATGATGTGATCCCGTTATCAAATGACAACACATGTCTATGGTTAGGAAACCATAACCATCTTTGATCAACAAGCTAGTCTAGTAGAGGCCTACTAGGGACACTGAGTTGTTTATGTATTCACACATGTATTTAAGTTTCCGGTCAATACAATAGCATGAATAATAAACATTTATCATGAACAAGGAAATATGATAATAACCAATTTATTATTGCCTCTAGGGCATATTTCCAACAGTTTGTTCATGGACGGGTGGTTAGACTGACACAAATTACCAAAACCTAGGTGTATGAACTATTACCTGAGGGGCTATTGGATGTCATCTTAATTATTTTCCTGTATTTCCGGATGCTTGCATAGAGGCTATAATCATAAGTATGTTGTTTGTTCAAGTAAGAATAACACATTATCATATATTCCACCACACAACAAATTATCAAAATAATGAACGTAACTCAGTTAATCTTGACGAAAACAACTTGGTAAAACTCCCGTGTGTTCTCAAGAACGATTTGATCCCTATAAGTAAAACCAACGGCTTGTCCTTAGTACAATTAAGGATTGGGCCAATTGTTGCTCTGTTGCACTTTTGTTACTATTTACTTTCTTACAGTTACTCTTGCTTTCAAACAAATCATCAATCACTCTTTGCAGCTTTTGCAGTGAACTCTTACTCGTTTCCATCAACCAATTGCTTCTGCTCCTTGTTGGTTTCGACACTCTTATCGAGAAGGCTATGATAGATCCCCTACACTTTTGGGATATCAAGAGGCTATTAAGCGGCAAGCCAACCATCACACGACATGGTCTGATGGGATAATGTGGCATGAGTCCACCGACAATCTGATCTGAGCCATGTATCCCTATCTTAGACAAGTATATAAGGCGAGTAGGTACCTTTGGGGGGGATCCAAGACATTCTAGATCATCCAGGGGCTAGGGTTCTCACCTACCCCCTTATCCTTCCTCTCCACTACTAGGGCGAGAGCTTGTAACTGAAGAAACCATCCTCTCTTGCGATCCTCCTTGTTGCCTTTGATCACTCAAGCAATACAATCACCACCAAACGCAGGAGGGTCTTACCTCCTTCTGTGGGGCTTGAACCTGGATAAATCCATCTCGTGCCTTACTGTCTCGATCCATCATGCACACCCTTCTCCGAACAAATACGTCATTTCTCGGTGACTCTGCCGATTTCGGAACACCAACAGGTTGCGGCGTTGTCGCGTGCCTATGAGGCACTCCTAAGACCACATACATATTAGTTGTTGGAAATATGCCCTAGAGGCAATAATAAATTGGTTATTATTATATTTCCTTGTTCATGATAATCGTTTATTATCCATGCTATAATTGTATTGATTGGAAACTCAAATACATGTGTGGGTACATAGACAACACTGTGTCCCTAGTAAGCCTCTAGTTAACTAGCTCGTTGATCAAAAGATGGTGAAGGTTTCCTAAGCCATAGACATGAGATGTCATTTGATAACGGGATCACATCATTAGGAGAATGATGTGATGGACAAGACCCAAACTATAAACGTAGCATATGATCGTGTCAGTTTATTGCTATTGTTTTCTGCATGTCAAGTATCTGTTCCTATGACCATGAGATCATGCAACTCCCTGACATCGGAGGAGTACCTTGTGTGTATCAAATGTCGCAACGTAACTGGGTGACTATAAAGATGCTCTACAGGTATCTCCGAGGGTGTCTGTTGGGTTGGCATGGATCAAGACTGGGATTTGTTACTCCGTGTGACGGAGAGGTATCTCAGGGCCCACTCGGTAATACAACATCACAATGAGCCTTGCAAGCAATGTGACTAAAGTGTTAGCCATGAGATCTTGTATTACGGAACGAGTAAAGAGACTTGCCGGTAACGAGATTGAACTAGGTATAGAGATACCGACGATCGAATTTCGGGCAAGTAACATACCGAAGAACAAAGGGAACAGTATACGGGATTAACTGAATCCTTGACATAGAGGTTCGACCGATAAAGATCTTCGTAGAATATGTAGGAGCCAATACGGGCATCCAGGTCCCGCTATTGGTTATTGGCCGTAGAGGTGTCTCGGTCATGTCTACATAGTTCTCGAACCCGCAGGGTCTACACACTTAACGTTTGGTGACGATTAGTATAGTTGAGTTATTTTGTTGGTGACCGAAGGTTGTTCGGAGTCCCGGATAAGATCCCGGACATGACGAGGATCTCCGGAAGAGTCCGGAGGTAAAGATTGATATATGTGATAATAGTGTTTTGGTTTCCGGAAGGGTTCCGGAATTCACCGGAAGAGGTTCCGGATGTTTCCCGAAATGTTCGGATACGAGAACACTTTATTTGGGCCAAGGGGTAAAGCCCACGAGGCTTAGGCAAGGTGCGAAAGGAAGTTTTGCTGGCGTCTGGGGCGGTACTACCGCTTATCGTAAGCGGTACTACCGCTACGGGCGGTACTACCGCTTATCGTAAGCGGTACTACCGCTACGGGCGGTACTACCGCTTATCGTCAGCGGTACTACCGCTTGTACGCGATACTGCAGGGATCCGAGTTGGACTCTTTCCCTGCGGGCCAAACCGACCTTGTGCGGGCAAAACCGACCTGGAGGAGGCTTTTACTCCAAGTTTAGACCCCAAGGCTCAACATATAAATAGAGGGGCAGGGCTAGCACATGGGATACATCAAGATTTCCCAAGCCGTGTGTCGGCAACCCTAACCCTCTAGTTCTCCCGTCATAATCTCCGTAGTGCTTGGTGAAGCCCTGCAGAGATTGTTCCTCACCACCATCACCACGCCGTCCTGCTGCCGGAACTCATCTACTACTTCATCATCGCTCGCTGGATCGAGGAGGTGAAGGCGTCATCAAGCCGTACATGTGTTGAACGCGGAGGTGCCGTCCGTTCGGCACTAGTTCGTGATCGGATCAAGGGACGACTTGCGATTTGGATCGCGGAGACGTTCGACTACATCAACCGCGTTTCTTAATGCTTCCGCTTAGCGATCTACAAGGGTATGTAGATTCACTCTCCCTCTCGTAGATGCTCATCACCATGGATAGATCTTGTGTGTGCGTAGGAAAATTTTTGTTTCCCATGCAACGTTCCCCAACAGTGGCATCTGAGCCAGGTCTATGCGTAGATGAGATCTCGAGTAGAACACAAACGAGTTGTGGGCGTGGGTGTATACATATTGCTTGTCGTTACTAGTTGATACTTGATTCGGCGGCATTGTGAGATGAAGCGGCCCGGACCGACATTATGCGTACGCTTACGCGAGATAGGTTCCTTCAACTAACATGTAACTTCGTTGCATAAAGATGGCTAGCGGGTGTCTGTCTCTCTCACTTTAGTTGAATCGATTTCAATGAAGAGGGTTCTTTTAGAAGATCAAAAAGCAATCACTACACCACGTTGTGGTTTTGCGTAGGTAAGAACGGTTCTTGCAAACCCGTAGCAGCCACGTAAAATTTGCAACAACAATTAGAGGACGTCTAACTTGTTTTTGCAGGGTATGTTGTGATGTGATATGGCCAATTACATGATGAGATATATGTGATGTATGAGATGATCATGTGTTGTATAGAATATCACGACTTGCATGTCGATGAGTACGGCAACTGGCAGGAGCCATAGAGTTGTCTTTAATTATTTTCGCCATTTTGCTTTACTTTATCGCTATGAGTTAGCAATAGTCGTGGAAGCAACAGTCGGCGCGACAACCTCATGGCGACACGTTGATGGAGATCAAGATGATGGAGATCATGGTGTCATGCCGGTGACGATGAAGATCATGCCGGTGCTTTGGAGATGGAGATCAAAAGCACAAGTTCATGGCCATATCATGTCACTTATTAATTGCATGTGATGTTAATCCTTTTATGCATCTTATTTTGCTTAGGACGACGGTAGCATTATAAGGTGATCCCTCACTTAAATTTCAAGATAAATTGTGTTCTCCCCGAGTGTGCACCGTTGCGAAAGTTCGTCGTTTCGAGACACGCCGTGATGTTCACCATTGAAACCACCTCAACTCACGTGATGATCGGACTTGAGTTGGTGGATTTGGATCATGTTACACTCGAATGATCGGAGGGATGTCAATTTGAGTGGGAGTTTTTAAGTAATATGATTAACTAAACTCATTATCTAGAACAATAGTCTAAGTTGTCTTTGCTATATTTATGTTGTAGATCATGGCTCGCGCAGTAGCACCCCTGAATTTAAATGCGTTCCTAGAGAAAGCTAAGTTGAAAGATGATGGAAGTAACTTTGTGGACTGGGCCCGTAATCTAAGGATTATCCTTACGGCTTCCCAGAAGGCTTATGTCCTTGATGCACCGCTTGGTGATCCACCCGCTCCAGTTGAGTCTCTAGACGTTGTGAACGCCTGGCAGGCTCGTTCTGAAGATTACTCAATAGTTCAATGTGCAATATTGTATGGCTTAGAACCGGGACTTCAAAGACGTTTTGAACGTCATGGAGCATATGAGATGTTCCAGGAGTTGAAGTTTATCTTTCAGAAGAATGCCCGGATCGAGAGATATGAGATCTCCGATAAGTTCTATGCTTGCAAGATGGAGGAGAACGGGTCTATCAGTGATCATGTACTCAGAATGTCTGGGTACTCCACCCGTCTGGCTGAATTGGGGATGCCCCTTCCGCCAGAGGCTATCACTGACAGAGTTCTTCAATCATTGCCACCTAGCTACAAGAGCTTCGTGTTGAACTATAACATGCACGGGATGAACAAGTCAGTCGCCGAGCTGTTTGCGATGCTGAAAGCCGCTGAGTCTGAAATTCAGAAGGAGCATCAAGTGTTGATGGTCAATAAAACCACTAGTTTCAAGAAAAATGGCAAGGGTAAGAAGGGTAACTCCAAGAAGAGTGGCAAAGCAGTTGCTCCTCTCGTGAAGAAACCCAAGGCTGGACCCATACCAGAAACTGTGTGCTTTCATTGCAAGGGAACTGGACACTGGAAGCGGAACTGCCCCAAGTATTTGGCTGACAAGAAGGCGGCCAACAACAAACAAGGTATATATGATATACATGTTATTGATGTGTACCTTACCAACTCTCGTTGTAGTGCCTGGGTATTTGATACCGGTGCGGTTGCTCATATTTGCAACTCAAAACAGGAACTGCGGAATAGACGGAGGCTGGCAAATGACAAAGTGACGATACGCGTGGGAAATGGTTCCAAGGTTGATGTGATCGCCGTCGGCACGCTCGCTCTTCGATTACCATCGGGATTAGTGATGAACCTGAATAATTGTTATTTAGTGCCTGCGTTAAGCATGAACATTATATCTGGATCTTGTTTATTGCGAGACGGTTACTCATTTAAATCAGAGAATAATGGTTGTTCTATTTATATGAGTAATATCTTTTATGGTCATGCACCCAATGTGAGGGGTTTATTCTTATTGAATCTCGATAGTAATGATACACATGTTCATAACATTGATGCCAAAAGATGTAGAATTGATAATGATAATACCACTTTCTTGTGGCACTGCCGTTTAGGTCATATTGGCGTAAAACGCATGAGGAAGCTCCATGCTGATGGACTTTTGGAGTCACTTGATTTTGAATCACTTGACACATGTGAGCCATGCCTCATGGGCAAGATGACTAAAACGCCGTTCTCTGGAACAATGGAACGGGCAAGTGACTTATTGGAAATCATACATACTGATGTGTGCGGTCCGATGAGTATTGAGGCGCGCGGTGGTTATCGTTACTTTCTCACCTTCACTGATGACTTAAGTAGATATGGGTATATTTACTTAATGAAACACAAGTCTGAAACATTTGAAAAGTTCAAACAATTTCAGAGTGAAGTTGAGAATCATCGTAACAAGAAGATTAAATTCCTACGATCTGATCGAGGAGGAGAATATCTGAGTTATGAGTTTGGCAGTCACTTAAGACAGTGTGGAATTGTTTCACAATTGACACCGCGTGGAATACCACAGCGTAATGGTGTGTCCGAACGTCGTAATCAAACCTTATTGGATATGGTGCGATCTATGATGTCAAAAAGCTTCAGCCTGAAAAGCTGGAACCCAAAGCGGAGAAATGCGTCTTCATAGGATACCCAAAAGAGACAGTTGGGTATACCTTCTACCTCAGATCCAAAGGCAAAGTGTTTGTCGCTAAAAACGGAACATTTCTTGAGAAAGAGTTTCTCTCGAAAGAATTGAGTGGGAGGAAGATAGAACTTGATGAGGTTGATGAACCTTTACTTCAACCTGAAAGTAGCGCAGCGCAGAAAGATGTTTCTGTAGAGCCTACATTAGCTGAAGAGGAAGTTAATGATGATTATCATGAAGCTTTGGATCAAGTTGCTATCGAACCTCGTAGGTCGACAAGGACGCGTACTGCTCCTGAGTGGTACGGCAACCCTGTCTTAGAGGTCATGTTGTTGGACAACGATGAACCTACGAGCTATGGAGAAGCGATGATGGGCCCGGATTCCGAGAAGTGGTTAGAGGCCATGAAATCCGAGATGGGATCCATGTATGAAAACAAAGTGTGGACTTTGGAAGTATTACCTAAAGGGCGTAAGGCCATTCAGAACAAATGGATCTTTAAGAGGAAGACGGACGCGGACGGTAATGTCACCGTCTATAAAGCTCGACTTGTGGCAAAGGGTTTTTCACAAGTTCAAGGAGTTGACTATGATGAGACCTTCTCACCCGTAGCGATGCTTAAGTCCGTCAGAATCATGTTAGCAATAGCTGCCTTTTTCGATTATGAAATTTGGCAGATGGATGTCAAAACAGCGTTCCTTAACGGTTTCCTTAAGGAAGAGTTGTATATGATGCAACCAGAAGGTTTTGTCGATCCAGAGAATGCTGACAACGTTTGCAAACTCCAGCGATCCATTTATGGGCTGGTGCAAGCATCTCGGAGTTGGAATCTTCGCTTTGATGAGGTGATCAAAGCGTTCGAGTTTATACAAGTTTACGGAGAAGCTTGTATTTACAAGAAAGTGAGTGGGAGCTCTATAGCGTTTCTAATATTATATGTGGATGACATATTACTAATTGGAAACAATATAGAAATGTTGGAAAGCGTGAAGGAATATTTGAACAAGAGTTTTTCAATGAAGGACCTAGGAGAAGCTGCTTTCATATTAGGCATCAAGATCTATAGAGATAGATCAAGACGCTTAATAGGACTTTCACAAAGCACATACCTTGACAAAGTTTTGAAGAAGTTCAAAATGGCTCAGTCCAAGAAGGGGTTCTTGCCTGTTTTGCAAGGTATGAAGTTGAGTAAGACTCAATGCCCAGTGACTGCAGGAGATAGAGAAAAGATGAGTCTCATCCCCGATGCTTCAGCCATAGGCTCTATCATGTATGCAATGCTGTGCACAAGACCCGATGACAGCCTTGCCATAAGTATGGTCGGAAGGTTTCAAAGTGATCCAGGAATGGAACACTGGACATCGGTCAAGAATATCCTGAAGTACCTGAAAAGGACTAAGGACATGTTTCTCGTTTATGGAGGTGATCAAGAGCTCGTCGTAAAGGGTTACGTCGATGCAAGCTTTGACACTGATCCGGATGACTCTAAGTCACAAACCGGATACGTATTTATTCTTAATGGGGGTGCGGTTAGCTGGTGCAGTTCCAAGCAGAGCGTGGTAGCTGATTCTACATGCGAAGCGCAGTACATCGCTGCCTCGGAGGTGGCGAAGGAAGGTGTCTGGATGAAGGAGTTCATGACAGATCTTGGAGTAGTGCCTAGTGCGCTTAACCCAATGACTCTGTTTTGTGATAATACTGGTGCCATTGCTCTAGCCAAGGAACCAAGATTTCACAAGAGGACCAGACACATAAAGCGACGTTTCAATTCCATCCGCGATTACATCAAGGAGGACGACATAAATATTTGCAAAGTACACACGGATCTGAATGTTGCAGATCCGATGACTAAACTTCTTCCAAGGGCTAAGCATGAACAACACCAGAACTGCATGGGTGTTCGATTCATTACAATGTAAATCACATAGTGATGTGAACTAGATTATTGACTCTAGTGCAAGTGGGAGACTGTTGGAAATATGCCCTAGAGGCAATAATAAATTGGTTATTATTATATTTCCTTGTTCATGATAATCATTTATTATCCATGCTATAATTGTATTGATTGGAAACTCAAATACATGTGTGGGTACATAGACAACACTGTGTCCCTAGTAAGCCTCTAGTTAACTAGCTCGTTGATCAAAAGATGGTGAAGGTTTCCTAAGCCATAGACATGAGATGTCATTTGATAACGGGATCACATCATTAGGAGAATGATGTGATGGACAAGACCCAAACTATAAACGTAGCATATGATTGTGTCAGTTTATTGCTATTGTTTTCTACATGTCAAGTATCTGTTCCTATGACCATGAGATCATGCAACTCCCTAACATCGGAGGAGTACCTTGTGTGTATCAAACGTCGCAACGTAACTGGGTGACTATAAAGATGCTCTACAGGTATCTCCGAGGGTGTCTGTTGGGTTGGCATGGATCAAGACTGGGATTTGTTACTCCGTGTGACGGAGAGGTATCTCAGGGCCCACTCGGTAATACAACATCACAATGAGCCTTGCAAGCAATGTGACTAAAGTGTTAGCCACGAGATCTTGTATTACGGAACGAGTAAAGAGACTTGCCGGTAACGAGATTGAACTAGGTATAGAGATACCGACGATCGAATCTCGGGCAAGTAACATACCGAAGAACAAAGGGAACAGTATACGGGATTAACTGAATCCTTGACATAGAGGTTCGACCGATAAAGATCTTCGTAGAATATGTAGGAGCCAATATGGGCATCCAGGTCCCGCTATTGGTTATTGGCCGTAGAGGTGTCTCGGTCATGTCTACATAGTTCTCGAACCCGCAGGGTCTACACACTTAACGTTTGGTGACGATTAGTATAGTTGAGTTATTTTGTTGGTGACCGAAGGTTGTTCGGAGTCCCGGATAAGATCCCGGACATGACGAGGATCTCCGGAAGAGTCCGGAGGTAAAGATTGATATATGTGATAATAGTGTTTTGGTTTCCGGAAGGGTTCCGGAATTCACCGGAAGAGGTTCCGGATGTTTCCTGAAATGTTCGGATACGAGAACACTTTATTTGGGCCAAGGGGTAAAGCCCACGAGGCTTAGGCAAGGTGCGAAAGGAAGTTTTGCTGGCGTCTGGGGCGGTACTACCGCTTATCGTAAGCGGTACTACCGCTACGGGCGGTACTACCGCTTATCGTAAGCGGTACTACCGCTATGGGCGGTACTACCGCTTATCGTAAGCGGTACTACCGCTTGTACGCGATACTGCAGGGATCCGAGTTGGACTCTTTCCCTGTGGGCCAAACCGACCTTGTGCGGGCAAAACCGACCTGGAGGAGGCTTTTACTCCAAGTTTAGACCCCAAGGCTCAACATATAAATAGAGGGGCGGGGCTAGCATACGGGATACATCAAGATTTCCCAAGCCGTGTGTCGGCAACCCTAACCCTCTAGTTCTCCCGTCATAATCTCCGTAGTGCTTGGCGAAGCCCTGCAGAGTTTGTTCCTCACCACCATCACCACGCCGTCGTGCTGCCGGAACTCATCTACTACTTCATCATCGCTCGCTGGATCGAGGAGGTGAAGGCGTCATCAAGCCGTACGTGTGTTGAACGCGGAGGTGCCGTCCGTTCGGCACTAGTTCGTGATCGGATCGAGGGACGACTTGCGATTTGGATCGCGGAGACGTTCGACTACATCAACCGCGTTTCTTAACGCTTCCGCTTAGCGATCTACAAGGGTATGTAGATTCACTCTCCCTCTCGTAGATGCTCATCACCATGGATAGATCTTGTGTGTGCGTAGGAAAATTTTTGTTTCCCATGCAACGTTCCCCAACATTAGTTGCATGACCTCTCTGAGAGCAGACCGCATGATACTCGGGGGCTACTAACGAGGATACGACACCCAAGTGTGCCAATTGAGCAAGTCACATAGTGCATCTCCTGACTGGGCATCGAGTCAGCCTCTTGGAGCCCAACTGCAGATATAGAGTCCGAACTAACTAGGGAGGTAGTTATGACTTAAGCTTAAGCAACAAGCCAACATCACACGACGTGGTCCGGTGGGACCGTGTGGCATGAGCCCAGCGACAATCCTACCCGGGCCATGTAATGCTAGCTTAGCCAAGTATATAAGGCGAGCTAGGACCTTTTCGTGGGTATCCAAGATATTCTAGTTCATCCAGGAGCTAGATTTCTCACCTAACCCAACAAACCATCCTCTCCAGCGATCCTCCTGGTCGTTCTTGAGCACTCAAGCAATACAACCAACACCAAAGGCAGGAGGTCTTACCTCCTCCTGGAGGGCCTGAACCTGGGTAATTTTCTGTCTCGTGTCTTAGCATCTCGATCCGTCGCATGAACCCCCTAACAGGGTCCTTGACCGGGGGTGGCTGACGACAAGGAGCCTGACCTCATCAACCACTAGGGGTCTCAATGAGCCCACGGTGTGGCGCTAACCCTAGGAGGCCAGACGACCTTCTTGATGCCAAAGACTAGAGGACGACGGCGCCCCAGATCGCATCCAGCATGTAAACCCTAGGCCTCGCATGTCTATATAAAGGGAGGTCTAGGGTTCCCCTTGATCCATTTATCCTTAGATAGGAGAACTCTCGGTAGCTACATCATACACCATTGTAACCCCTCGCACGAGGTATCCCTCCATTATGAATAACCGAAACCAGCAGGATGTAGGGTATTGATACGCCTCCAACGTATCTATAATTTTTAATTGTTCCATGCTATTATAATATCAATCTTGGATGTTTTTATAATCATTTACAGCAGTTTTATATCATTTTTGGAGACTAACCTATTAACTTAGTGCCCAGTGCCAGTTGTTGTTTTCTGCCCTGTTTTTGTTTTACAGAAAATCAATACCAAACGAAGTCCAAATGCAACAAAACTTTTTGGAGATTTTTTATTGGACCAGAAGAACACTAGAAACTTCGGGAGGAGACCAGAAGACCCTGGTGGGGCCCACGAGCCACCAGGGCGCGCCTGGGGGGGCAGGCGTGCCCTGGTGCCTCGTGGGGCCCACCAAGCTCCGTTTGACCTAATTCAAGCACTATAAATTCCAGAAAAATCAGAAACCCTCAAGAGAGTCCACGAAATACTTTTTACGCCACCGCAAGATTCTGTTCCAGAGAGATCCCATCTGGGGACCTTCTCCGGTGATCTGTCGGAGGGGGAATCGATCACGGAGGGGCTCTACATCAACCTTGCTGCCTCTCCGATGATGCGTGAGTAGTTTACCACAGACCTTCGGGTCCATAGTTAGTAGCTAGATGGCTTCTTCTCTCTTTTTGATCTTCAATACAATGTTCTCCTTGATCTTCTTGGAGATCTATCCGATGTAATCTCTTTTTGCGGTGTGTTTGTTGGGATCCGATGAATTGTGAGTGTATGATCAGATTATCCATGAAATTATTTGTGTCTTTGCTGCACTCTTTTATGCATGATTATTATAGCCTCGTATTTCTTCTCCGATCTATTGATTTGGTTTGGCCAACAGAGTTGATTTATCTTGCCATGGGAAGAGGTGCATTGTAGTGGGTTCGATCTTGCGGTGCTCAATCCCAGTGACAGAAAGGGACATGACACGTATGCATCATTGCTACTAAGGATAATAAGATGGGATCTATTCATTGGGTTTATTAATTCGTGAGTTTGTCTTGTCTACATCATGTCATCGTTCTTAAGGCATTACTCCGTTCTTTATCGGACTTACTACACTAGATGCATGCTGGATAGCGGTCGATGTGTGGAGTAATAGTAGTAGATGCAGGCAGGAGTTGGTCTACTAATCTTGGACGTGATGCCTATATACAAGATCATTGCCTTGGATATCGTCATGATTATTTGCTTTTCTATCAATTGCCCAATAGTAATTTGTCTACCCACCGTATGCTATTTTCTCGAGAGAAGCCTCTAGTGAAATCTATGGCCCCCGGTTCTATCAAAATCATATTACTAAAACCCTAAAAATATTGCTGCCATTTCTTTTTATTTATTTTATTTTGTATTTTTGTTTCAATCTATCAATCTATCACATACAATTTAATCTTGCAATTTACCGCCGAGAGATTGACAACCTCTCGTTTGCGTTGGGTGCAAGGGTTTGTTGTTTGTGTGCAGGTACTGCTAACAAGGTGTTGTGTGATTCTCCTACTGGTTCGATAACCTTGGTTTCATAACTGAGGGAAATACTTATCTCTACTGTGATGCATCATCCCTTCCTCTTCGGGGAAATACCAACACAAGCTAGAAGTAGCAGGAAGAATTTCTGGCGCCGTTGCCGGGGAGACATCGTCAACATCTATCAAGTACCTTGCACAAACTCTCATCTCCTTGCATTTACTTTATTTGCCATTTGCCTCTCGTTTTCATCTCCCCCACTTCTAAAACGTTTTTACAAAAATACAAAAATATTTTTTTGTTTGCCTTTTTCTCGTTTGCTTGTTTGCTTGATTGTTTGCTCGCTTTACCATTATGGCTAGTTCATCGCTCATTACTATTACCCCTGAAAATGAAGTACTTAATTTTAAACAAAGAGGAGGAGAGAATTTAAAAGATGCTTGGTATTGGATTTGCAATGCTCATAATAGATCGACTCGTAAGCAATCCTCCACTATTCTTCTTCGCAATTTTTATGTGGGAATTACTACTTGGTATAGATTTGTGCTTGATACTATTACTGGAGGGAATTTCTTGATGTGTCCTTCTACGGATGCTTTTAATTCTAAGGGAAATTTAGTGGGATCACCACCTATCTCTATTAATGAAACAACTTTGACTTTGGAACATGTTATGCAAAGATTGGAGGCTATTGAAAGTAAAATGTATACTATTGAACACCTTGAGAATTTGGATAAAAAAAATCATAATCATATCACTCAATTTGGTTCTAAGGTAGGAATCGCATTGAAGACCTTAAAGGAAAAGGAACCGGTAGCTAATGAAAGAATTGAACAAAGTCCCGCTAGAATCGATAAGATAGAAGAAAATATTATCAATTTGGGATCAGATTTTTCCTCCGTTAAGAATATTGATAAAACTCCTCCAAATAAAAATTGCAAGTTCGTATATGTTCCTAAAAGCAAAGGTGCTACTTCCAGTAAGGGAAATGAGGATCTTAAAATGATTAGCGTGCACCCCAATTTCGTTGATATGATTAAGGAACCTATTCACAAAAGTAAAATTCTTGATTTTGTGCCTAGAAGTGTGATGGTGAAAAACACTTATGTTAAATCTATTAGAAAAAATGGATGTGTGATTGAGTAGTTGGAAACCAAAGATGACAATACTTGAAATTATGCATTATGCCTAGCTAGGGGCATAAAACAACAGCGCTTGTTGGGAGGCAACCCAATGAATAAAATAATTTTTTGCTATAAGTTTCTGTTATGGTGTGTTTTTTCTGTCATGCTACTGGTATGATGGTGTTTTTGTGTTTTTAATTAGTGTTTGTGCAAAGTAAAGCCTTTAGGATGATTTGGAAGATAGTATAATTGATATTGTTTGAAAACAGAAAGTTTTGCGTCCAGTGCTGGATTTTTTTTTTCTCTGGAACGTCAGAACCTTCTGATTTTTTTTACACAGTATTGGTATATGAATTATCCACGTTGCCCTAACTTTTCAGAATTTTTGGAGTTACAGAAATATGACCATAATTCAGATCTCTACAGACTGTTCTGTTTTTGACAGATTCTGTTTTTGTTGCACTACTTGCTTGTTTTGATGAATCTATGGATTGTATCGGGGGGTATAAGCCATGGTGAAGTTAGAGTACAGTAGGTATAATGCAAAAATAAAATATGAATGGGTTTGCAACAGTACTTATAGTAGTGATTTGTTTTGTTATACTAACGGATCTCACGAAGGTTTTATTAAGTTTTGTGTGATTGAAGTTTTCAAGTTTTGGGTGAGATCATGATGGATGAAGGAATAAGGAGTAGCAAAAGCCTAAGCTTGGGGATGCCCGAGGCACCCCAAGGTAATATTATAGGAAGACTCAAGCGTCTAAGCTTGGGGATGCCCCGGAAGGCATCCCCTCTTTCTTCTACCAACCATCGGTAATTTTACTTGGAGCTATATTTTTATTCGTCACATGATATGTGTTTTGCTTGGAGCGTCTTGTATTATGTGAGTCTTTGCATTGTTTGCTTTTTAGTTTGTCACTATCATCTTTGCCAAACACACCTATCTTGAGAGAGCCACACGTTTATCATCATGATTTGTTAGAATACTCCATGTGCTTCACTTAAATTTTTTGAGCTAGGCAGTTGCTCTAGTGCTTCACTTAAATCTTTTTGAGCACGGTGGTGGCTATATTTTGAAGAAACAAACTCTCATGCTTCACTTATATGATTTTGAGAGATGATTAAAATTTTGAAGAAACAAACTCTCATGCTTCACTTATATTATTTTGAGAGTTGATTAAAATTTTGAAGAAATGAATTCTCATGCTTCACTTATATTATTTTGAGAATTGAGTTGATTAAAATTTTGAAGAAATGGATTCTCATGCTTCACTTATATTATTTTGAGAATTGTTAAGATTGAAATTTTGAAGAAATGAATTCTCATGCTTCACTTATATTATTTTGAGAATTGTTAAGATTGAAATTTTGAAGAAATATTTGCACTCTCATGCTTCACTTAAATCTTTTTGAGAGTTGATCCTTAGTAACGGTAATTTGCACAAGATATGAATTTGGTCCCAAAGTGATGAATATTCAAGAGGGATATAGATAAAAACTTTCATATAGATCATTGGATATGATAAGTGTGATTCCTTGCAATAGTTTTGCGATATGGAGATGATGATATGTGAGTCATGTTAGTGAGTAATTGTGCTTTAGTAAAAATATTGGTGTTAAGGTTTGTGATTCGCTATGCAAGCCCGTTAAGTCAATAGTTATGCAATGAAATTATATCCTACTTATGGTGCATTATTCGGTGTTAGTTATGTTCAATGCATGTTTATGACCGCTTTCGTTTTTTGGTTGGTTGCTTCTCAATCTTTTGCTAGCCTTCATTTGTACTAAGCAGAAATATTGCTTGTGCATCCAAAATCCTTCAACCCAGTTTTGCCATATGAGTCCACTATATCTACCTATATGCGGTATTTCAATGCCGTTCCAAGTAAATTTGCGTGTGCCAACTCTAATTTTCAAAATAATTTTTCTGTTTTGTGTGCCCGTACCGCTCATGAAGCGGCAGGGGGTGGCCAATATTTTCCATGTTAGGTATGTTATTCTCATGATGAGTGTTTATTCACTTGTCATTGCACGAGAGTATGGTTGGTAATAGGGATGCCCAGTCCCGCAAGAAATGAAATTAATAACAACAAAATTCCTTGGAAAGTGATGGTATGGAGGGCACCCGTGGATACGGCTAGCCATGGAATGTGAAAGAAATGGTGGAAAGGAAATGAACTTTACTTTCTGTTTGGGAACCACCTATGATGTGTCTAGCATGGAAAATATTGGGAATTCTCGGTCATTTTCGTTGACAGGAAAAGCATGCCTCTCAAAATATTTTTATCTCTTTAATTTCAGCTTTGAGCTCTGGCACATTTGACAAATCTCTGCTTCCCTCTGCGAAGGGCCTATCTATTTACTTTTATGCAATTTTTATTTTATTTGAGTCTCCATCTTCTCTTACAAAAGCACCAACTAGGGAGCACTATTGTCATACTTGTGCATTGGATGTAGCTAATATTCGAGTGTGTTTCATGAATGGATCAATGATAGTGCATAATGGGCTGGGGATAACTTTCTTTAGCGTTGATATTTTGAAAGACATGGTTGCTTGTTAGTATGCTTGAGTATCTATGTTTTCATGTCAAATTATAGACTATTGCTTTGAATCATATAAGTCCAATGTCCATGCTACAAGAGAAAAGAATATGTGATGAATATGTTAGGCAACATTCCACATCAAAAAAATTGTTTTTATCATTTACCTACTCGAGGACGAGCAGGAATTAAGCTTGGGGATGCTGATACGTCTCCAACGTATCTATAATTTTTAATTGTTCCATGCTATTATAATATCAATCTTGGATGTTTTTATAATCATTTACAGCAGTTTTATATCATTTTTGGAGACTAACCTATTAACTTAGTGCCAAGTGCCAGTTGTTGTTTTCTGCCCTGTTTTTGTTTTACAGAAAATCAATACCAAACGAAGTCCAAATGCAACAAAACTTTTTGGAGATTTTTTATTGGACCAGAAGAACACTAGAAACTTCGGGAGGAGACCAGAAGACCCTGGTGGGGCCCACGAGCCACCAGGGCGCGCCTGGGGGGGCAGGCGTGCCCTGGTGCCTCGTGGGGCCCACCAAGCTCCGTTTGACCTAATTCAAGCACTATAAATTCCAGAAAAATCAGAAACCCTCAAGAGAGTCCACGAAATACTTTTTACGCCACCGCAAGATTCTGTTCCAGAGAGATCCCATCTGGGGACCTTCTCCGGTGATCTGCCGGAGGGGGAATCGATCACGGAGGGGCTCTACATCAACCTTGCTGCCTCTCCGATGATGCGTGAGTAGTTTACCACAGACCTTCGGGTCCATAGTTAGTAGCTAGATGGCTTCTTCTCTCTTTTTGATCTTCAATACAATGTTCTCCTTGATCTTCTTGGAGATCTATCCGATGTAATCTCTTTTTGCGGTGTGTTTGTTGGGATCCGATGAATTGTGAGTTTATGATCAGATTATCCATGAAATTATTTGTGTCTTTGCTGCACTCTTTTATGCATGATTATTATAGCCTCGTATTTCTTCTCCGATCTATTGATTTGGTTTGGCCAACAGAGTTGATTTATCTTGCCATGGGAAGAGGTGCATTGTAGTGGGTTCGATCTTGCGGTGCTCAATCCCAGTGACAGAAAGGGACATGACACGTATGCATCATTGCTACTAAGGATAATAAGATGGGATCTATTCATTGGGTTTATTAATTCGTGAGTTTGTCTTGTCTACATCATGTCATCGTTCTTAAGGCATTACTCCGTTCTTTATCGGACTTACTACACTAGATGCATGCTGGATAGCGGTCGATGTGTGGAGTAATAGTAGTAGATGCAGGCAGGAGTCGGTCTACTAATCTTGGACGTGATGCCTATATACAAGATCATTGCCTTGGATATCGTCATGATTATTTGCTTTTCTATCAATTGCCCAATAGTAATTTGTCTACCCACCGTATGCTATTTTCTCGAGAGAAGCCTCTAGTGAAATCTATGGCCCCCGGTTCTATCAAAATCATATTACTAAAACCCTAAAAATATTGCTGCCATTTCTTTTTATTTATTTTATTTTGTATTTTTGTTTCAATCTATCAATCTATCACATACAATTTAATCTTGCAATTTACCGCCGAGAGATTGACAACCTCTCGTTTGCGTTGGGTGCAAGGGTTTGTTGTTTGTGTGCAGGTACTGCTAACGAGGTCTTGTGTAATTCTCCTACTGGTTCGATAACCTTGGTTTCATAACTGAGGGAAATACTTATCTCTACTATGCTGCATCATCCATATCTCTTCGGGGAAATACCAACGCAAGCTACAAGTAGCAGGTATTACTCTCCAGAGGCTCGAACCTGGATAAACCCCTCATGTGACCTCCGATCCATGACTTCCAGCTATGCTTGGACCCCTATAGAGGGATCTGATGGGAATTTGCTCTGTCAGTTGGCGTGCCAGGCACGGGCGGCGCCGGCTGGAGACCGATCATGGATCGGATCTTTCTCTACTTCCGGCGGCCTATCACCGGGGGAGAGCTTAACTTTTGGCTCCTTCACGTTCGCCGCAGACGAGGCAGGCCAGGTCGACATCAACCTACCGGCCGACCTCACCGCCGCGGGACCTCCCAAAGGACCTCATGGCGATCTCGTCCGTACTGAGGAACATACCACGCTATCAACCCAGATGCGACCCGCGGGCTGCCTCCGCGCCATTGATGTCTACTACGCAACTTTACTTCTTATAGACTTTGTTGGGCCTCCAAGCGCAGAGTTTTGTAGGACAGCAACAAATTTCCCTCAAGTGGATGACCTTTGGTTTATCAATCCGTGGGAGGTGTAGGATGAAAAGGGTCTCTCTCAAACAACCCTGCAATCAAATACAAACAATCTCTTGTGTCCCCAACACACCCAATACAATGGGAAATTATATAGGTGCACTAGTTCGGAGAAGAGATGGTGATACAAGTGTAGTATGGATAGTAGATATAAGTTTTTGTAATCGGAAATAATAAAAATAGCAAGGTAGCAAGTAACAAAACTGAGCACAAACGGTATTGCAATGCTTAGAAACAAGGCCTAGGGTTCATACTTTCACTAGTGCAATCTCTCAATAGTGCTAACATAATTGAATCATATAACAATCCCTCAACGTGCAACAAAGAATCACTCCAAAGTTCCTAGCAAACGGAGAACATAAGAAGAAATTGTTGTAGGTAGCAAAACCACCTCAAAGTTATCCTTTCCGATCAATCTATTGAGCAATCTCTATAAGTGTCACAAACAGCCCTAGAGTTCATACTAAAATAACACCATATGATACACATCAATCAATTGTAATGACACCTAGATACTCCAATTTCACCACAAGTATCCGTGAGTCAATTATGCGATATTCATCAAACAATTTCAGATTCACAATATTCAATCCAACACAAAGAACTTCAAAGAGTACCCCAAAGTTTCTATCGGAGAAAGTATGACGAAAACGTGCATCAACCCATATGCCTAGATTACCCTAATGTCACCTCGGGAATCCGCAAGTTGATTACCAAAACATACATCAAGTGACTCAATAGAATACCCCATTGTCACCGTGGGTATCCACATGCAAGACATACATCAAGTGTTCTCAAATTCAAAATATTCAATCCGATTACAATAAAACCTCAAAGGGAAAAGACTCAATTCATCGCAACAAGATAGAGAGGGAAGAACTCCATATGATCCAACTATATTACGAAAGCTCGCGGTACATCAAGATCGTGCCAAATCAAGAACACGAGAGAGAGAGAGACCAAACACATAGCTACTGGTACATACCCTCAGCCCCGAGGGTGAACTACTCCCTCCTCGTCATGGAGACCACCGGGATGATGAAGATGCCCTCCGGTGATGATTTCCCCCTCCAGCAGGGTGCCTAAACAGGGCTCCGGATGAGATCGCTTAGGAACAGAGGCTTGCGGCGGCGGCGTGGAAGTTCTAGGTTTCTTTCTGGGGGTTTTTGGATTTATAGGATTTTTCAGCGTTGGAATCACGTCAGGGGGAGTCCCGAGGGTCCCACAAGCTCAGGGGGCGTGCCCTAGGGGGGGTGTCCCCAGGCTTGTGGCTCCCCTAGACACCCTCTGGTGCACCTCCGGTACTTCGTGGGTCTCTTTTGGTCCATAAAAAATCACCGTAAATTTTCAGCCCAATTCGAGAACTTTTATTTCTGCACGAAAATAACACGATGGTAGCTCTGCTGAAAACAGCGTCAGTCCATGTTAGTTTCATTCAAATCATCTAAAAGTGCACCAAAGCCATATAAAACTCAGGTAAATATTGCATGAATACTTCACAAATTATAGATACGTTGGAGACGTATCAGCATCCCCAAGCTTAATTCTTGCTCGTCCTCGAGTAGGTAAATGATAAAATAAATAATTTATGAAGTGTGAATGCTAGCATAGTGCATAAGTTTGATCAATGATAATTTCAATCACTTTTCCTAGCATCATGAACAACAACTCTTTCTCATAAAACTCATCATGATAAATTAGCAATCAATTCACATGTTATGGTTCAAACAATGCATTCTCTTGAAACTTAACAACTTATGTTCTTAGTCACAAAACAATTTCAATGCATCTTATTCTCAACAAAGTCTAAGTAAGAGCTCCAAATACTCAATTATCATATAGTCTTCTATGATTGCTAGTACTCAAAGCATATTTTTAGAACAAATAGTATCCATTGAACATAGAGGAAGATAGGGGTTTAAGGTTTCGCCTCCCAACTCATTTATCATAGAGATAATTGTCAACAATAATAATTCATGATCAAATATATTTGACAGGATACATGTGCCTGGATCTATCCCCACCACATGATGCTTGCCAAGTAGAGAATAATTGAGGTTGAAATAATAAGTTGACTCAACAAAAATAAAATTGACAAAAAAAGTAAAAGATACGCCCTTTGCAGAGGGAAGCATGGATTTGCTTATGTGCCAGAGCTCATTGCTTAAAACAGAGATGAATACATTTTGAGTGGTGTGCTTTTCCTGTCAACGTCATGACAAAGGATTTCAATATCTTCCATGCTAAACACAATATTGGCGGTTCCCATGTGAAAATGAAAAGTTTACTCCCCCTCAACCATACAAACACAAGCCATGGCTAGCCGAATTCACGGGTGCCCTCCAAACAATCAACTTTCAAGGGGGAGTTTGTTTTATTATATCTTTCTATAATCTTTTTTGTTTAACGGGACTGGGCATCCCAATTACCAGTCTCTCTCGTTCAAGGACAAGTGAATAAACACCCATCATGAGAATAACCCGCTTAACATGGAAGATATTGAGCGCCCCGTCCCTCCATGAGCGGTACGGGCACACAAAACAGATGTTTATTTGAAGATTTTAGAGATGGCACATGCAAATTTACTTGGAACGACAGGGCAATACCGTATATAGGTAGGTATGGTGGATACTCATGGAAGAAACTTGGCTCAAGGATTTTGGATGCACAAGCAGTATTCCCGCTTAGTACCGAAATTTTGGCTAGCAAAGATTATAAACAAGCACCACATGTTGGAGGATCCATAACAATATAACTTCTATGCAAATATACCCAAACATAACACATTACTTTGTCTTCTTGTCCAACTTCAACTAATTTGATCAAGTTTGAAAATAATTAATGGGTATTCACAATCATAAAAGATGTCCAAGATAATATATTTGTATTTGAAAGCTCTCTTCCTTATACTAATCATTCATGAATTGCTTGTATGACCAATGTTATGATTGTCAAATTTCAATAGATTTTACTTTCTAAACCCAATGTGAAATATTACTAAGCATATGAAACATATATAATTCGAGGTTTATGATATTCAATTCATTCAACAATTCACTCTTTGGATATAAGTGAAGAACAAGAGTAAATGACAAACTACTCCAAAAGATATAAGTGAAGATCAATGAGTTGTTAAACAATTAAGTAGCTATGTGAGGACTCTCTCCAAATGAAGATTTCAGATCCAATAATTTTATTAAACAATAAACAAAACAAAAATAAAAGGACACTCCAAGAATTGCACATATTATGTGAACAAATAAAAACTTAAGCTCAACCGAGACTAACCGATAATTATTGATAAAGAAAGGTGGGATTCCTACCGGGGCATCCCCAGGCTTAGTTGCTTGAGACTTCTTGGAATATTATCTTGGCGAGCCTTGGGCATCCCCAGGCTTAGTTGCTTGAGACTTCTTGGAATATTATCTTGGGGAGCCTTGGGCATCCCCAAGCTTGAGCTCTTGTATTTCCTTAATTCTTCTCATATCACGGCTTCTCCTAAGTCTTAAAAACTTCATCCACACAAAACTCAACAAGAACTCGTGAGATAAGTTAGTATAAATCAACTCAAAACCTTAACATTCTCTACTGTAGCAAATCACTAAAATTATAATTAAACATTGCATACTAAATGCATCTGCATATTTAATACTCCTATCCACAAATATAAACATTAAACAACCAAACATATGCAAACAATGCAACTATAACCGAAATCTGTCTAAACAGAGCAGTCTGTAAAGGGGGAACAAAAATTCATACTTCCCTAACTCCAAAAGTTCTGAAAAAATTACCATGTGACAGAGAAATCATGCATGCTTACTGTGTAACAATTTCAGATTTTTATCGTGTTCTGACTATTCAGGAATATTATGGACATGACAGAAGACTTTCTGTTTTCAAACAGCAACTCATGAACTTGCAAACTGAGCATGGTAAAGGCTATACTTGGCATTTTATTGAAATAAAAGATACAAACATAATTATTAATAACAGCAAGCAAAGCCAAATAAAATAAAACGATGCTCCAAGCAAAACACATATTATATGACGAATAAAAATATAGCTCTAAGTGAGGTATACCGATAGTGTTGAAGACGAAAGAGGTGATGCTATCTGGGGCATCCCCAAGCTTAGACGATTGAGTCTTCCTTTAATATTATCTTGGGGTGCCTTGGTCATCCCCAAGCTTAGGGTCTTGCCGCTCCTTATTCTCCTCATATCGTTGTCTCACCCAAAACATGAAAACATCAATCACACAAAACTTAACGGAACTTGTGAGATAGGTCAGTATGACAAAAATAAATCATCCACTTAGGTACTGTCAAGAAAAAAATTCATAATTGTTCTCACATCATTCCTACTGTATTCTATCATTTCCACAATTTATATTACTCAATATAAGCTATGGGAACACTAAAACAAGCAAACTATGCAATAAAAACAGAACCTGTCAAAAACAGAACATCATGTAATGAGCGAATTAAAATCCACACTTCTATAACTCAAAAAATTCTGAAAAATTAGGACAACAAAAAAATTGGCATATCAGTACTGTGTAAAAATTTCAGAATTTTCCCACGCTCCAATACAGAATGTAAAATCGTGCACTGGACGCTAAACTGTCTGTTTTTGCACAGAACCAAATAAACAAGTATCCACACTATCCCAAAGGCTTTACTTGGCACTTTATTGAAAGAGAACGTATAAAACATGATTACTACAGTAGCTTAATCATGTGAACACACAAAAATAGTAAGAATAAATATTGGGTTGTCTCCCAACAAGCGCTTTTCTTTAATGCCTTTTTAGCTAGGCATGATGATTTTATTGATGCTCACATTAGAATAGGAATTGAAACATATAAGAGAGCATCATGAATCATATGGCAAGCACATTTAAGCCTAACCCACTTCCTATGCATAGGGATTTTGTAAGCAAACAGTTTATTGGAGCAAGAATCAACTAGCATATTAAGGCAAAACAAGCATGACTTCGAAACCTTCAACATAAAGAGAGAAAATTTGATGTTGTTGAAATATATATAAGCATATCTTCCCCTCTCGTAATAATTTTTAGTAGCATCATGATTAAATTTAACAATATAACTATCACATAAAGCATTCTTTTCATGATCCACAAATTTGTTCTCATCAATAATAGTGGGAGCAAATTCAACAAAATAACTATCAAGAGATACTTGATTGACATAACCAAATTGAACATTAAAATCATTCTGGGTTTCTTTCTGGGGGTTTCTGAATTTATAGGATTTTTCAGCGTTGGAATCACGCCAGGGGGAGTCCTGAGGGTCCCACAAGCTCAGGGGCCCCGCCCTAGGGGGGTCGCCCTAGGCTTGTGGCTCCCATGGCCACCCTCTGGTCCACCTCCGGCACTTCGTGGGTCTCTTTTGGTCCATAAAGAATCACCGTAAATTTTTAGCCCAATCCGAGAACTTTTATTTCTGCACAAAAATAACACCATGGTAGTTCTGCTGAAAATAGCGTCAGTCCGGGTTAGTTTCATTCAAATCATATAAAAGTGCACCAAAGTCATATAAAACTTAGGTAAATATAGGGATGGCACCCGCAGGGTTTGGATACGGGTTGAGCCACCCCATACCCTTACCTGTCCCGCCTGAGCTTACCCAGCACCCTTACCCATACCCGCCAACGGGTACAATTTTTTCCCATACCCGTTACCCGACAGGGTAGACGGGTACCCGCGGGTAAAATTACCCACGTTTGCAAAGCATCAATTTGAACAACTCATAGTTATAAATAACAATATATAATCATAATGTATAAACAACAACACATCACAAACTACAACATATTTAACAAACAATATCACTTTCTCGTAAACAACAACATAATATAGTCATAGTCATACAGTTTTAGTTAACTAATTCGTGACAAAGTGTAGAGATAATTTTGAGATCACATAGATTTTATACGGGTACATGGGTATGTGGGTATGGGTTATACAATCCCATACCCGTACCCCCTCTACCCGATGGGTTTCAGATTTCCCTATTTATATACCCATGGGTAAATTTTTGTCCCATACCCTTACCCTAATAGGGTTTTTACCCGCAGGCTACGTGGGTAATGGGTACCCATTGCCATCCCTAGGTAAATATTGCATGAATACTTCATAAATTATAGATACGTTGGAGACGTATCAACCATCCACAGAGTGGAGGCCGCGCCGGTGATCCAGCTAGTCGCGATGGTCTGCGGGGTCTGCCGCCTCAGCAAAGCGTCAGGAGACTGCCTCGTCACTGACCCAAACACACACGGAGACGCCGACGCGGCGAGTACAACTTCGACCTCAGGCGACGAAAGAGACCACGCGCCGATCTCCCTCACCAACGAGGACGAGAATGCGGGCCTCCAACCCTTCCACGAGGTCACGTACTTCGACCTCTAGGGGAAGGAAGGTTCGTCCACAGGCTCAGAGACCAATGCCTCTTCCGATTAAGAGACATCCCTATCCGAGGCCCCGCACGCGATATCTTTCCACCAGGTCATGATGACGGAACCAACCACGAACGTGCTACGCACGACAGAGCCGATGAAGCCCGTTTCCTCGGGACCTCCGGCGGCAGGACTGATACCGCCCGCGACTCAACCACAGATAGACCCCGTGCTGATGCCTCAACCACAAGTTAGCAAGGGCCATCCCATGAGCTCACCGGCACGTCTCACCATGACGACCGTGGCCCTACGGGGCACCATGTCAACACTGCCACCGATAACAGGGTACGCCCTGAACTATCTCGCAACCCCCATCGGTGGCACCGACCCCGCATCAAAAACGCTGGAGACCATACGTGTTTCCCAGCTTAACGCGTAGCTCGCGCTTCAGCAAAAGGCATTGGAGGTCTCCACCCACGAGGCCCGATGGAATGAGACGATGACGTGGGAACGACTACGTCGCCCACGCCGCCAACCGCGGAACCTCCTCAACAACCTCACCGACCGAGACCAGGAGCAAGGAGTCACTACAAAAAAAAGACACATCCATGACATTATGGCCCAAACGAAAACTTTTTCTGTCTTGGTTGTGACACTTCTATGAGGACAATTGTGAACAAAACACGTATCATCATAGATGTGGTGGGCTCCTACTTCTATGACAAAAAATTATGACAGAAAATGGGCTTTTCATCCTAGGCGGGCTGGAGACGCACCCGCATGACATTCTTTGGGCCATCCATGACGTTAAAAATCATGGTAGAAGTGAGGGCGGGGAAATTTTCGGGGAGTTCCCGGTTACGGTGGGTGGTCGGGGCCGAGCGATGCAGTGTGATTTGTGCGTTTCTCTCGTATGTGCTCGTGTGTGCGAGGCGTTCGCTAACTGAACCTGAGCGATTGAGGCATTCGCGTACTGAACCCGAGCGATTCAGGCTATCGCGTACTGAACACGAGCGATCGATCCCTCGCACTACGTACTGAACCCGATCGATCGCTTCGCTGCTAACTGAACCCGAGCGATCCCTTCGCTGCTAACTGAACCCGATTGATCCTTCTCGCTGCTTACTGAAGCCGATTGAGCCCCCATGCGAGATGTAGCTAGCCGGTGTTGGGTTGCCTCTCGATGAACAGTGCCCGTTGCTGCCGCGCGCGCGATACTCAGAACGAGTCGAGACTTGCATCGATCAAGCCCCTTGCACGAGACGTGGTGAGTTGACCTAGCCGGTTGGTTGGCTGTGGATGAACAGTTTCTGTTGCTGCCGCCCGCTCGTATGCCCCACCCCAGCCGATGGGGGTTGGATGAACAGGACCCCATGGTAGTAGGCGGTTGCCGCTAGATGAACAGGACCCCGAGGAGGCCGTCACACCCCAGCCGGCTAGGGTTGGATGAACTAGACCCCGTGGAGGCTGGAGGAAGTCGACGATGGATGAACAATAGCCCGTGGAGTCCTGTTTTGCGGTACGCCACACCCCTCCCGATGAACAGGACCCCGTTTTGACCGTAGGCAGTTGGGGAGAAGTCCGTTTCCTCCATTTTGCGGTACACCAGAGCCCTCCTGATCAACAGGACCCCGTTTCAACCGTATGCGGTTGAACAGAAGTCTGTTTCCTCCATTTTGCGGTACGCCAGACCCCCAGCCGATGAACAGGACCCGTTTTGACCGTAGGCAGTTGAACAGAAGTCTGTTTCCTCCGTTTTGCGGTACGCCACACCCCCAGCCGATGAATAGGACCCCGTTTCAGCCGTAGGCAGTCGAAGAGAAGTCCGTTTCCTCCATTTTGCGGTACGCCAGACCCCGAGTCGATGAACAGGACCCCGTTTTGGCTGTTCCGTCCAAGCCGGTTGGCTCCCGATGAACTGGACGTATTCCGACCCAGTTGGTTGCCTCCCGATGAACATGATGTTGTTTCTCCGTTCCGACCCAGCCGGTTGGCTGCCTGATGAACACGACGCCGTTGCTACCGTCAGTTGCCTTTCCATGTACACGAGCCCTGGCCATACGTACGCGCGAGTTCGCGTTCGAGACCCCGCCCGTATGTACGTACATGGCCGTATTTTTTGCCGAGTGGCTGTACGTACGTGTACACGATTTAGACGGGACTGCCTGAACTGCTACGTCGGGGGCTCTACTACGACACGGGCCGCTCCTTACATGGCCACGGTTCATCCTTGCAGAGAGACCGATCGACAAGTATGTACATACACGTTCGTGACCAGACAGACAACGCTACATACGCTTCGACCAGGTGGGTCCCAGCTACTCTCTCCGTCCCATAATATAAGAGCGTTTTTTACACTACACTAGTGTACAAAACACTTATATTATGGGACGGAGCGAGTAGTTCATTGTGTAGCATTACTCTGCATCTTATCTCCCTCACCCACCATTTCCTAAAAATTATCAGATCTATATTTAATCTTACCAAAAAGTTGAATACACAGACAATGCCAGTGCACAAATGTACCCCATTGCTCTTGTCAGTACATTTTGTCCTGTAACGATGTGCTTACATGGATAGGTAGTTGATTATGTAGCATCACTCTGCATCTTATCTTCATTATCCTCTATCCATTGGATGGATGACACCTGTCGCGATGACGAGCTGACATGTGGTTCCGTTTGCGAATTAGAATTTTACACGTGGAAAATCGCCATTGGTCCGGGATGTTAACGGGTTATCGGATCCAAACCGGAACCCGATAGCTTAACGGCGACCTGTTACGGTGGATGCCACGTGTCGGTCACCCTTGACAAAAACACTTCCATGACGCACCATTTATCGTCATGGAAGTGGACACTTCCGTGGTGATAATTTGAGTATTGTCATGGAACACTTCTACGACAGCACAGGTATGACTATCTTGATTCTGTCATAAAATCGTCACGGATGTACATGCATGACAGAAAATGTGACCTACTGTGACAAACACGTATCATCACGAAAGTGTTTTTTTGTAGTGTTGGTTTCAACGAACCAGTAGCAGAGCCCGCAACGCTTCCGCCGCCGACCCCGGCCCGCGGCCTCCAGGCGGCGGCCGCGCTGGCAGACCGACTACGAACCATGCGAGGAGACCCCAAACTCCTGGCCGACCTCACCCACGTACTCCACAAGACGGTGGAACTTCAGGACAACATCTCACGCTCCAGGGAAAGCTTGGCAGGTACCAAGAGCGTTTTGTCCACCGCCAACCACCCAGCGTGCGAGCAAGGCCAGGGATCCATCCAGCAACCAGAGGCCGCACCGACGGCCACGACCATGCACTGGCGACAGCCGATATCAGTTGTCGCCCTACAATAACGCGCGGCCCAACCAACAGTAAACCTCGCGCTAGCTGGACAGCCTCACCATCGGCATGGTGGGTGGGGAGGAACAGAAGCAAATGGATTACTCTCGGGGGCTCCCGCGCCGAGGTTCACCTCGCTCACCTCGAGCATTGCACCTGCGTGCTTTGGGCAAGAGGTCATATCCCACCCTTTCCCCCAGCCCTTTGTTGTCAGGGGCGTCAAGAAATATTCAGGAGACACAAAACCAGAGCATTGGCTGAATGACTACCTCAAGGCAGTTGAGATGGCCAACGGCGACATCGGCAACGCCCTCCGCCACATACCTCTGTGCCTAACTGGGCACGCACGATCTTGGCTCAGCGGGCTCCCTCCAAACTCCATCCATAACCGGGCGGACTTCGAGCAGGTTTTTCTCAATAACTTTGAGGGAACCTACCACCGGCCAGGAAGCAGCACCGACCTCCATAACATCATCCAATAAGACAAGGAGTCCGTCCGTGACTACATCGCGCGTTGGCTCAAGAAGAAAAACACGCTGTCGAGCATTTTGGACGAAACAACCATAGAAGCATTTGTTAGCGGAGCCCAGGACCCTCTGTTCCGGCATAAGCTCGAAAAAAAGAGAGGAGAAGGCAAGTTGACATCCCTGTCCGCCCTGATGAAGGTCGCCAACGACTTCGCCACCGGCGAAGAAACAGCTCGGGCTGGCCGCCGACCTCTCCCGGGAGCCAAAACTAATGAGCCAGGAAGAAGAAGATTTCGAGCTCGTCGTGGCGGCCAACGAAACAGACGAGGCCGGTGGAAAGAGGCAGCACTGGAACGGCAAGCCAAAGCGCAATCCCCGCACATACGACGAGATAATGAACGGGCCTTGTGTATACCACAGCTATGGCAACCCCAAGGCCCAGCATTCGACAAGAGACTGCGGCCTCAATGAGCAGCTCCTGCGTGAAAAAAGCAACCCTGTCACTCCACACAACGAGGGCGGAAACAGCACGGCTCCACCAGCCCCGGCGGCGAACCCGAGCAGCAGAACCACAACAGACCCAGCGAGCCTTCCCCAAGGACATCCGGAGAGTTAACATGATCACCGAGACGCGATGTCGGCCAAAGATGACATGCCACCAACACCACACAAGGGACAGGTGGGACTCCAAATACCTCGCATGGTCGAAGCAAACAATCTCCTTCGGCCAGGCCGGTCACCTATCCTTTTTTCATAGGCCAGTGATGTAGGAGATATGCCCTAGAGACAATAATAAATGTTATTATTTATCTCCATGTTCATAATTATGTTTATGTTCCATGCTATAACTGCTATGGTTCTCGAGTCTACAATAACCACGAGGCTCGAAGGAAGACTCATATGCACGTGTGGAATAATAAACGGTAAAATGTATTCCTAGTCTGGCCTCTAAGACTAGCTCAAGTGTTGCATGATGGTTCTGTTTTCCTGATCATGGGCATGACTATGCCGGCAACTTTGAGGGCACAATGTTAGTAGAACACTTGTGTTGAATCGACCCGAATTGATGTTATGCTATGAGAATCATTCGTCGTAAGTTAATGGTTAATAACACAGAGATAGTTAATGTTTGCATAATTCCTTAGACCATGAGAGTGTCGAGTTTCTTCATGCTTGCTTCATGAACTTTGGGGTTTGTTAAACGTCATCCGTAAATGGGTGGCTATTACGGCGGCTTACGGGTTCATGGAAAAGTATGTCAAGTAACTTGATAGCTCAAGATTGGGATTTGCTCCTCCGACGATGGAGAGATATATCTGGGCCCTCTCGGTGTTACGGTATCCATCATCGTCTGGCCAGACACAAGTGTGATTTGATCACAGGGATGCCGGAACACAGAAATGAGAAAAGAGAACAAAACCGGCAACGAGGTAACTGGCATTGTGGACAAGTGTTGATCCACGGGGATGCCGATGATTCTCACCTCGGGTATTTGTAACATATCGCGAAGCAACAGGAATAGCACACGGCAACTGGAGATTCACTCGAATATTCATTCGTGTGGGTATAGGGGTCAATATGGGTATCCACGGCTCCGATGTTAATCATTGATCGGAAAGAGTTCCGGTCATGTCTATACTTCACCGAACCTATAGGGTCACACGCTTAAGGGTCATCTATCTGCTGAATGCTAGACAAGGAGTCTGAGAGAAAATCACTGAAAAAGTTTCGGACGAAACGGAAACGTTCCGGAGAGGACACCGGAATAGTTCCGGTGAAACTGAAAAGTTGTTTTAGGGTATTCCATTAAGTCAAATTGGTTCCGGCACACGCTTGGAAATTCTTGGAGGATGCCAGAAGTGTTCTAGAAACTTCTGGGAATTTTCCGGGATAAAAACCGGAAATGTTCCGGAGCAGCCGGAACCGCTTTGGTTGCTTTTCGCTGAAGAAACATTGTTCCGAAATTGTTTCGGAATGCGTTCAAAATTATTTTAGTAGGTACTAGAATTATTCTAGGCACACAGAAATAATTTCGGATTTAACGGACGCAGAAAAATGCCTTCGTGAATAGTGAAAGTGCTTTTTGGATATATTTTTGGGAAAGCACCTTTTGGGATATTTTCCAAAAGGTTTCTAGAAGGCTTAGGGGCTAAGAAACCACCTTGGGGGGGCCCCCAAGAGGGCTGGCTAGCCACATGTGGAGCTCCTCCATGGGGCCCCACTTGCTCCACTAAATCTCCTTTATGCCCTTGTGGAAGTTTTCCTTCATGGGCATTTTGGGAAATAGAGGTGGAGGGGCTGCCTCCACACTCACTCCTTGCTCACATACAAATGCCATGCTCGTCTGGCTCTCTCTCTCCCTCCCACGGAAATAGTTTTCGTAGAGCCAAAAGGCTGTCTGGGTTCCGGTGGGAACTAGTTCTGGACGGCGAAGCCCTGCCGGATAGATGACACCGTATGTGTGCAACTCTGTAGAGAGATCGTAGTTTCGGTCTTAGTTCGAGAGTGCCTCCCGAAGGGCTATCCGAGTGACTGTCCGAGTTTCGAGGGTCCTCCCGAAGGGCTGTCCGAGTGACCGTCCGGTTTTCGAAGGTCCTCCCGAAGGGCTGTCCGCGACACCGTCCGAGGGACTGTCCGACCGCCTCCCGGAGGGCTGTCCGAGGGGCAGATGTGGGAGTACATCCTCGCGGTTGGGAGGTTGTAAATCCTAGCTGCGGGCATCTGCACCGCCGATCGTCATCGACTCTACTTCCACTGCGCTACGAGTCGGTAACGAAAAAGATCAAACCTTGTATGCAGTCTCCATAGTGGTCCTCGGCTGGTTCGTAGGTCAGAAATTTTTTGTTTTCTGCTGCGTTCCCCTACAAGTGATACGTCTCCAACGTATCTATAACTTTTGATTATCCCATGCTATTATAGTATCAATCTTGGATGTTTTCATATGCAATTATATATCATTTTTTGGGACTAACCTATTAACCTAGTGCCCAGTGCCAGTTGCTGTTTTCTGCTTGTTTTTAGTTTTTCAGGAAATCAGTACCAAACGAATTCCAAATGCCACGAAACTTTTTAGAGATTTTTTTCTGGACAAAAGAGACCCTGGAGACTTGGAGAGGAGGCCAGAAGGTTCACGAAGCCTCCACAAGGCTGATGCCTTGTGGGGCCCTCATGGCTCTGATTGACCTAATTCCACTTCTATAAATTCTCAAATATTGGGAAACCAATAGAGAGCCACCCCGAATAACTTTTACGCCACTGCAAGCCTCTATTCTTCCGTGATCCCATCTGGAGGCCTTTTTCGGTACTCTGCCGGAGGGGGAATCGATCACGGAGGACTTCTACATCAACCTTGCTGCCCTTCCGATGATGTGTGAGTAGTTTACCACAGACCTACAGGTCCATAGCTAGTAGCTAGATGGCTTCTTCTCTCTCTTTGATCTTCAATACCATGTTCTCCTCGATGTTCTTGGAGTTCTATCCGATGTAATCTTCTTTTGCGGTGTGTTTGTTGGGATCCGATGAATTGTGAGTTTATGATCAGATTATTCATGATAAATATTTAAGTCTTCTCTGAACTCTTTTATGCATGATTATTATAGCTTTGTATTTCTCTCCGATCTATCGATTTGGTTTGGCCAACTAGATTGGTTTATCTTGCAATGGGAGAGGTGCTTTGTGATGGGTTCAATCTTGCGGTGCTCAATCCCAGTGACAGAAAAGGACATGACACGTATTTGTATTGTTGCCATTAAGGATAAAAAGATGGGGTTTAATCATATTGCTTGAGTTTACTTTGTCTACATCATGTCATCTTGCTTAAGGCGATCATGTATATATGCATCACGTCCGAGACAAGTAGACCGACTCCTGCCTGCATCTACTACTATTACTCCACCCATCGACCGCTATCCAGCATGCATCTAGGGTATTAAGTATGAAACAGAGTAACGCCTTAAGCAAGATGACATGATGTAGATAAAGTAAACTCAAGCAATATGATTAAACCCCATCTTTTTATCCTTAATGGCCACAATACAATACGTGTCATGCCCCTTTCTGTCACTGGGATTGAGCACCGCAAGATTGAACCCATCACAAAGCACCTCTCCCATTGCAAGATAAACCAATCTAGTTGGCCAAACCAAATTGATAGATCAGAGAGAAATACAAAGCTATAACAATCATGCATCAAAGAGTTCAGAGAAGACTCAAATATTTCTCATGAATAATCTGATCATAAACTCACAATTCTTCGGATCCCAACAAACACACCGCAAAAGAAGATTACATCGGATAGAACTCCAAGAACATCGAGGAGAACATGGTATTGAAGAACAAAGAGAGAGAAGAAGCCATCTAGCTACTAGCTATGGACCTGTAGGTCTGTGGTAAAGTACTCACACATCATCGGAAGGGCGGCAATGTTGATGAAGAAGCCCTTCATGATCGATTCCCCCTCCGGCAGAGTACCGGAAAAGGCCTCCAGATGGGATAACGGAAGAACAGAGGCTTGTGGTGGCGGAAAGGTTTTTTCTTCTGTCTCTCTAGTATATTGGGAATATTTGGGAATTTATAGCGCTGGAATTAGGTCAGGAGGGGCTACAAGGGGCTTACAAGCCTGGGGGCGCGCTGACCCCCCTGGGCGTGCCCTCCAGGCCTACCGCCTCCTCGTGGCTCTTCTGGTCTTCTCCCAAAGCTTCGTGGGTCTCTTCTGGTCCAGAAAAAATTAATCCAAAGTTTTTTTCTCGTTTGGACACTTTTTGATAATGATTTTCTGAAAAGACAAAAACAGGCAAAAAACAGGAACTGGCACTGGGCACTGAGTTAATAGGTTAGTCCCAAAAAAAGATATATAATGGCATATAATTTCATATAAAACATCCAAGATTGATACTATAATAGCATGGAACAATCAAAAATTATAGATACGTTGGAGATGTATCACACAACACCCGCCACACGCTCCGCCACCGCTGCCCGACGGCAGCTGCTGCCGGCCGCCATTACCGCCACCCCACTGTCGGTCTCCGTGGCCGCCACACCGCCGTCGGCCGCCAGGGCCATTGCCCGCTCTGCCACCGCGGCCCGAAGGCGGGTGGTTGCCGTCGTGGCCGCCACCCCACCGTTGGCCGTCATGGCCATCACCCGCTTGATATGTCTCCAACGTATCTATAATTTATGAAGTATTCATGCCATGTTTATAACAATTTTATATGGTTTTGGTATGATTTGATTAGAACTAACCCGGACTGACGCTGTTTTCAGCAGAACTACCGTGGTGTTGTTTTTTGTGCGGAAATAAAAGTTCTCGGAATTGGAAGAAACTTTTTGACGATTTTTTTGGACCAAAAGAGACCCCCGAAGCTTCATGGAAGGACCAGAAGCCTCGCGATGAGGTCACAAGGTATCACGGCGCGACCTGGGGGGCGTGTGTTGTTGCCTTGTGGGCCCCTCGTAACTCCTTTTCGCGTGATTCCAACGCTGAAAAAATCCTATATATAGGGAAACCCCCAGAAATAAACCTAGAACTTCCACGACGCCGCCACAAGCCTCTGTACCAAAGAAATACCATCTGGAGCCCTGTTTCGGCACCCTGCCGGAGGTGAAAATCATCACCGGAGGCCATCTTCATCATCCTGGCGGTCTCCATGGCGAGGAGGGAGTAGTTCACATTCGGAGCTGAGGGTATGTACCAGTAGCTATGTGTTTGACCTCTCTTTCTCATGTTCTTGATTTGGCATGATCTTGATGTACCGCAAGCTTTGTTAATATAGTTGGATCATATGGTGTTTCTTCCCTCTCTATCTTCTTGTGATGAATAGAGTCTTTCCCTTTGAGGTTTCGTTATTGTCGGATTGAATATTTCGGATTTGAGAACACTTGATGTATGTCTTGCATGTGGATACCCGTGGTGACAATGGGGTATTCTATTGAGTCACTTGATGTATGTTTTGGTGATCAACTCGCGGATTCCCGTGACCTTGGGGTAATCTAGGCATAGGGGTTGATTGCACGTTTTCATCTTCTTTTCTCCGATAGAAACTTTGGGGTACTCTTTGAAGTTCTTTGTGTGGATTGAATATTATGAATCTGAAGTTGTTTGATGCATATCGAATAATCAACTCACGGATACTTGTGGTGACATTAGAGTTGGTTGATGCGTATCATATGGTGTTATTTTAGTACGAACTCTAGGGTTGTTTGTGACACTTATAGGGATGGATCAATAGATTGATCGGAAAGGATAACTTTGAGGTGGTTTCGTACCCTACAACAATTTCTTCTTATGTTCTCCGCTAATAGGAACTTTGGAGTGATTCTTTGTCGCACGTTGAGGGATTGTTATACGATTCAATTATGTTAGCACTGTTGAGAGATTGCACTAGTGAAAGTACGAACCCTAGGCCTATTTTTCAAGCATTGCAATACCGTTTGTGCTCCGTTTTATCACTTGCTACCTTGCTGTTTTTATATTTTCAGATTACAAAATCCTATATCTGCTATCCATACTACACTTATATCCCCATCTCTTCGCCGAACTAGTGCACCTATACAATTTACCATTGTATTGGGTGTGTTGGGGACACAAGAGATTTCTTGTATTTGATTGCAATGTTGTTTGAGAGAGACCATCTTCATCCTACGCCTCCCATAGATTGATAAACCTTAGGTCATCCACTTCAGGGAAATTTGCTACTGTCCTACAAAACTCTGCACTTGGAGGCCCAACAACGTCTACAAGAATAAAAGTTGCGTAGTAGACATCACCGCTCCGCCACCGCGGCCCGAAGGCGGGAGGTGGCCACCACCCCACCGTCCGCCGCCGTGGCCGCCATTCCACCATCGACCGCCGGGGACATCACCCGCTCCGCCACCGCAGCCCGAAGGCGGGATGTGGAGGCCCGCACGAGCACCAGCGACCTTGCCGCGCGCTACATCGAGTTCCTGCGGGAGGAGGAGGAGCGCCTGGTCGAGCACGCAAAGCGTCTTACCACCGCCATGGCCGCAGCAGAAGCCGCCGCAGTGGTGTGGAATGTGGAGATGTACGAGGAGTCCCGCCGCTTCGAGAGGGATCGTCTGGAGCGGCAGAGGGTGTTCGAGCTGGGCGTCACTAAAGGTGCAGCAGCGACAGGCGCCGGATTCCACATCTCCAGCTCGTCGGTAGGCTATTTTTTTCAGTTCATCTGACTATAGATATGGTTGAAATGTACTACGTACTTAAAATTAGCTAGTATATATAGTTGAACTAGCTATTTCAGTTCAACTGTCTAGTTGAACTGTTTGTATAAAGAATGACTGCTTGATCTATGAATGAAATCTATGCTTACTGAATTTCATTTGCAAAAATTACAGTACTAGTGGTTTTTAGCTACAAAATTTGACAAATGGCAGTGTTTTTTTTTTCGAGGATCACAAATGGAAGTGTTACAAGGTTGACAAATGGCAATGTTACTAGATTGACAAATGCCAATTTTTCCAATTTGACAAATGGCAAATATACCCAATATGACAGATGCAAATCTTACCACATTGTTTGTATGTCGTTGCACACAGGTCATCATGCAAAATTGTTTGCGATGAAGAGATGCACAAAACCTGCGCGCAACATTTTCCCTTGGATTCGTTCCGAAGGAACCCAGCTCTCGCTTTGCATACGGGTATTCATTCTGAAACATTTGCGATGAAGAGATGCACAAAACCTGCGCGCCACATTTTCCCTTGGCTTAGCTGCGAAGGAACCCAGCTCTCACTTTGCATACGGGTGTTCAATCTGAAACGTTTGCGATGAGTGTTTTATTCAGAGAAAAACATTGATGTTTTTTTTTACTTTGTAAGTCTGTACATTCAGAGAAAAAAACGCTAAGTTGATCAAAACCATATATTTCATTCAGTGACACTGTGATTTTACATTCATACGATCGAGATACAATATTAAACTAAAAAACTAATTGCGGCGGCGGCGGCAACGGTGGTGGCAGCGTGCTGCGCCGGTGTTGTTGTCCTCCGGGACGCCGTTGTTCAAGTCTTCAAGCCATCCCAGAATGTTCTGGACTTGCAAATCCAAGAGCCGTTCGTCGCGGGATCGATGGGCAGGGGGCGGGGGGGCGGCGACTCGCGGCGCTGTGAGGTAGCGGTCAACGGCGGCGTCCCATGACGCTGAGGGGGGGCGGCGGGTGCAAGCGCGTGCACGGGCACGTGCGCGGCGGGTGCAGGCAAGCGCACGGGGACCGGCACCGCGGTGGGTGCTGGGGCGCGCACGAGCACAGGCGGGGGCGCTGGCGCCGGCACGTACACGAGCTCGCGCGGGTCCGCGGGACCTCGCTGACGTCCGCGGCTTCCAGCGCTGCGATGGTGCTCGGCGACCAGCCCGTCAATGCCACGGGGATGGTCGCTGGCGCGGGCGTGAGGATGGGAGCTGGGACTGGCGCGGGGGCAGCATCCGCCGCGGCCAGCTCGTTCAGGGCCATGTCCCTGAGGTCCCATTCCTCCTTATTTTCTATCTCCTCCAGCTCAGAGTCGACTTCACCAAACCGGAAGACTAGTGGCAGATGATCCTTGTGCGCCATGGCGTAGGTGGAGCTCTGGAAAATAGGATTCGGGCGAGAGGGGAATGGGAGGCGAAGAGAGACCAGTAAGGCTCCTATTAAACAGCGGTTCGGGCGCCATTAATGGAGAGGTTGAGAGCGAGGCGGGCGGCGATGGAGGTCAAAGGGCTCGCTTCCCGGTGAGCCTACGCAGCGTACTACTCGCACGCCTCCCGGTGAGCCTGCGCAGCGTACTGGTCACATGCCTCCCGGTGAGCCTGCGCAACGGAGGACTGGTCGCACGCCTCCCGGTCAGCCTGCACCGCGGACTTCACTCGCACGCCTCCCGTCTACTCAAATAGCTACCCGCACAGCACCTCCTTGCCAATAAAAAAGTGGGACGCGTGGTGGCACGTAAATGGTTAGTAGAACGCCCACGATTTAAATAATACAGAACAACCATTTGTGATGATAACGTGACAGCTATTTGTTCCAAAATGGCTATGTTGGCTGTGGCTATTAGTGTGTGCGCCCTCTGTCATATTGGACAATTTTTTTTACCACAGCATGTTGGTGTCATTTCATGACACCATGCCAAGTCTCATGAATTTTAGACGAGTTTTGGATTTAAAGGAATTTAAAAACCAAGTTTCTCAATATTTGCGGCCGAGCCACGAAGCCTGGGTGTTTGAAATTCATTCACATTTCTTGCATGGGACCTAAACATGCACCCAAGGACACATATATGATTTTTCAACCCATTTTGGTGCACCGGAGCATGTGCATATAGTTCAAATTTGAATTATGCACATAAAATGCCTAGAAAACTCAGTTAATGTATAAATTGTCCAAACAAACCCCGAATAATTCCAAAATTTAACACGACACTTCAATTAGTCTATGTTGCCTCTACAAAAAAAATAAAGGCAAGAGGAGGCAACGAATGTCGTTTCGTCCACAAAGGTGACACGTTCCCTACCGGAACCACGAGGCTTCTTGTGAGAAGCTCTAGTTTGTGAGAAGCTTATACCAAAACATGCCGCAAATGGGACAAAAAATTTACCACGGCATGTTGGTGCCACTTCATGACAGCATGCCAAGTTTCATGAATTTCAGACGAGTTTTGGATTTACTAGAATTTCAAAACCAAGTATCTCAACATTTGCGGCCGAGCCACGATGCCGAGGTGTTTGAAATTCATTCCCATTTCTTGCATGGGACATAAGCATGCACCCAAGGACACACATATGATTTTTCAACCCATTTTGGTGCACCGGAGCATGTGCCTGTAGTTCAAATTTGAATTATGCATATAAAATGCCTAGAAAACTCAGTTAATGTATAAAAATGTCCAAACGAACCCCGAATAATTCCAAATTTTAACACGACACTCCTATTGGTCGATGTTGCATCTACAAAAAAATCAAGGCGGGAAGAGGCAACGATTGTCATTTCGTCCACAAAGGTGACACATGTTCCCTACTGGAATCATGAGGCTTCTTGTGAGAAGCTATGGTTTGTGAGAAGATTACACCAAAACCTGCCCCAAATGGGACAAAAAATTTACCACACCATGTTGGTGCCATTCCATGATAGCATGCCAAGTTTCATGAATTTCAGACGAGTTTTAGATTTACTAGAATTTCAGAACCAAGTATCTCAACGTTTGCGGTGGAGCCACGATGCCGAGGCGTTTGAAATTCATCCCCATTTCTTGCATGGGACCTAAGCATGCACCCAAGGACACACATATGATTTTTTAACCCATTTTGGTGCACCGGAGCATGTGCATGTAGTTCAATTTTGAATTATGCACATATAATGCCTAGAAAACTTAGTTAATGTATAAAAATGCCCAAACGAACCCCGAATAATTCGAAATTTTAACACGACACTCCTATTGGTCCATGTTGCCTCTAGAGAAAAAATTGAAGGCAAGAAGAGGCAACGAATGTCATTTCGTCCACAAAGGTGACATGTTCCCTACCGGAACCATGAGGCTTCTTGTGGGAAGCTCTGGTTTGTGAGAAGCTTATACCAAAACCTGCCCCAAATGGGACAATTTTTTTACCACAGCATGTTGGTGCCATTCCATGATAGCATGTCAAGTTTCATGAATTTTAGACGAGTTATGGATTTACTAGAATTTCAAAACCAAGTATCTCAACGTTTGCGGTGGAGCCACGATGCCGAGGTGTTTGAAATTCATTCCCATTTCTTGCATGGGACCTAAGCATGCACCCAAGGACACATATATGATTTTTCAACCCATTTTAGTGCACCGGAGCATGTGCCTGTAGTTCAAATTTGAATTATGCACATAAAATGCCTAGAAAACTCAGTTAATGTATAAAAAATGTCCAAACGAACCCCGAATAATTCCAAATTTTAACACGACACTCCTATTGTTGTATGTTCACTACAGATAAATGTTCTAGCAATTCAAACACCGTCCTTTGCCGCTGTTACCCCATTCCGTATTTCAAATCAAGACGAAAAATCAAGTACATCACACACAGTTTATTATCACCAACCGTGTGAAATGCAGTACAAAATATCTTTGACCACCGTCATATATGGCTTACGCGAGAAGGTTCGTCCGCTACAGTCCACATCTGGCGCGTCACTAGCTCCCCAAATATCATTTCACTGTTCAATCGTCGCCGGTCAAAGATGGGGATGTGGACCCGCGTCGTCAGGGCAACTTTGGCGGCCCACTCCGACGAGAGCGCAGCCGCAGCCGCCATGAGCGTGCTCACAACCTGCGTGAGTGCAGCTGCAATCTATGACCGGGCGGCTTCGGCAGCCGAAACGGCCGCTACTGCAGCTCAGATGGCGGCAGCAACATCTGCGACGGGGATAGCAAATGGCGAGAGCGGGACAGCAGCTGTCCGTTCCGCGGCGGCAGCCTTAGCCCTGATGGAGGCCGCCCACCCCCATGTCGAGGCCGCCCACGCCCAGCTCCTGGCGGTCACCGTAAAAATCGCACGAAGCTTCTCCGACAATGGTCGGCAACCCACGGCCGAAGAGTTGGCAATCGCCGAGAGCGTTCGAGCAGCCGTCCGTTCATTCGCGACATACCTTGCTGCGATGGAGCCCGTCCATCCCCAGACCGCGGCCGTCGGCGCCCAGCTCGTGGTGGACTTTTCCAAAGAGATCGCGGACGCGGATGGCGAGATGCTTGCCGAGTACGGTGCGATGGATGCCATGGAGCCCCTTCCCCAGGAGATCGTCGGGCGCGAGCTGGACATGGAGGAGGCGGCGGAGATCGACGAGCGCCAGGCGGAGTAGTAGTCTTTGTTTAGAGCACCGATCTTTTGTTAGAGTAATGTTTAGGTCAGCTAAGCTTTGTTTAATTGCTGAACTTGCTCGATTAAGAAGTGTGGGTGTGTTGTAGGATCTTTTGTGTACCCAAATTATGCAATGATGTGGACGACCACTGTAACCAGGAAAATTTGAACCAAAATTTGCATGTTCAAACTCATCACACATGGGGTAAGCCATATGAATTGTTTGTGATGTTCAGATATCTTACACAGTGTTGAATAAGGGACCGTGTCTGATGACACTTTGCGCGCCAGTTTTTCGCTGCACGGAGCGAAAAATTTCAGCATCCGCGGAAATATCTACCTCCCATGCCCCCTCCTCCTTACCAAAAGCCACATTTCCCCTGTTTCTGCCTTCCATTCCAAGTTCAAACCTTCACTGCTTGCTTGAAGCGCCGTCGCCTCGCCGGCGACGCTCCTTCCTGCTGCTCGGCCTCTTCGATCTAGTCAGGTAATCCACACCCGACCCCCATCCTCCACCTCCTTCTACATCCCACATGCCCCGACCGCCGGCGCGACACCTTCCACCCAAATCACCGACCCATCCTCCAAATAAGCGCTGCCCTAAGCCATGGTGCACGCAGTATAGCCAGGAGCTCAAGGAGCATTTGGCAGCGGAGAAGCAAATCGCACCCGCACGCCCGGATGAGGTCACGATGGCTGCCATGCATGCCGACCCCCAGATCTTGGAGGAGCACCTCGCTGTCGAGGCCACCGTCGACGCCTCGTGCGCGGCCGCCGCCACGCGGTTGGCTGCTTTAAACGACAGTTCATGGCATTTTCTCAAGGCCACCGTCGGTGCCTTCGACAAAGACTACGAGGTGTTTTCTCAGTGTGCCCGTGCTTACCTCAACTCCAGAGTCAGCAGGTTGGTGCCCGGAGCGGCTCAGGTGACTCACCACTACGAGGAGGGCACCCATGATGTGGAGGCCTCGCCCTCTTCCAAGTCTAAGGAGCCCATCGCCATCGATATCTCCGACGATGAGGAGTAGCTTGTCTTTTTATCTCACTACAAGGACCTATGTTCAGCTAGCTAGCTACGCCGGTTAAGCATGTTCAGTTTACCTGTTGCATGTGCTGCTCCTACCTTTCCTTTACAAATTCTAGTGAATTGTCCTATGTACTGTTACTATGCAATCTGATCCTCTAGTATATATGTTCTATATATTGTGCAATGTGGTGCTCAGTTAACTGTTTGGTTAATTTGTTGTCATGTTCAGTTAACTGTTTGGTTCAGTTCTGCAATGTGATGCTCAATTCTTGTGGGTGCAATTTTGTATTCTCTTGCATGTGAGAAATAAATCGAATTTGGCTGTACAAAATACATGAGAAACAAATACAATTGCTATATTTCCAAGTTGTTAAGCATACTAGGTTTGGTTAACTATCTGATCTTCTAGTATGTTCTATTGTGCAATGTAGTGCTCAGTTAACTGTTTGGTTCATTTGCTGTGGTGCTTAGTTAACTGTTTGGTTCGATTCTGCAATGCGATGTTCACTTGTCGTGGGTACAATTTTGCATTGTTATGCATGTGAGAAATAACAAGTCAAAAGACGGTGGCCTCGTCCGACTTGTGACTTGTGAGGGGAACATGGTCACAAGTGCCCAACCCACCCCTCCCACGTCGCTCCCGCGGCGACCGGGGGGGAAACCCTAGTGCCATCAGCCCTGCGACCTCCCCCCTCCCTCCTCTCCTCCTCGATGCCGCCGGGGTGCGCCGTCGAGCAAAGCCCGGTCGGCGTCGGCGGTGGCGGGACCCTTTCTCCCCTCTGCTGGCGAGATCGGCGTGGGCGATCTTCTCGGCGGGTGGCGGCGCGCTGGCGGCGGGGCGCGACGGCGCGGGCTCAGGCGGCGGCGGCGGGCTCCCGTGCGTGCCCCACGGCTGCTATGGACCCTGGTGACCACGTGGATGGCTGCGCGGGGCGCGCCAGTGGTGGCCGCGGCCCTCGTTCTGGCACGGCCAGAACTGGGCGCCGACGACTTGGGTGGCGCGGGACTGCCCTCCGGCGGCTGTTGTTGGCCTGGGCTAGTGATCCCCTCGGTTGGCGGCTGCTGCCTCCGGCTGGGGGCTCCCTGTTGCTCCAGGTCGGTCTTTGCGGTGGTGGCAGCACATGGTGGTGGCGCTGGTTGTCGGCATGGTCGCGGCACGTCGATTGGGCTTGACGGCGGGGTGCGGGGGGTGGAGGTGGCCTCCCTTCTCCTAGGTTCAGGCCGACGGCGCTCTTGCATCGAGGGTGGCTACGACCTAGGGTTTGTGCTCGGGCGGGCCGGTTTGGGCCTGAGGCAGATCGGAGCAGGCGTTCCGGGTAGGTGAGGTCAGGTGCGGTCCGGGAGGTGCTCGCGGGAGATGATGGGGCAGCACGGCTGCTTTGGTTGGGCTGCGGTGTGATCCGGATTGTTGGCGTCTTCGACGGGCGATGCGGATCTGGATCATGGTGGTGGACGATGCCCGACGGTGCTCAGGTACGAGGGGTTGACTTGATCCACGTTGGATGCCTTCGCGTTGTGCCCTTTGTGCTTGGTGCGTGTTTGTGGCATCGGTCCGAGGGTTGCTCACCGGGCGTTGTTGTATCGTCGTACAGATCGGCGCCAATGACCATGCACATGGTGGCGTTTGAGCATGCTCGGCGGTGGCCGTCGGTAGTCACTGGGTTGTTCCCCCCCCCCCGGTCCACCGGGACCGAGGGGACACGGGCGTGGGCGCTTCCTACTGTGGAGGTGCCGACCCAAACCCGGTGGCTGATGCCGGGCTAGGAGTGAAAGGTGGCCCCTTTCACTCTTACTAGTGTGGTTGGGTGGTCGTGACGTAGATGGTCGGCGGTGCCCAGGGGCATGGATGCCGGGACGGTGGTCCTGGACGGCGAGCTCCACGGTTGCCTTTCCGGCAGGCTTCGTGGTGGCGGTGCTGGCTCCATCTTTTGGTTGTGTGGGTGACTAGAGATATAGTGGCGGGAGGCTTAGGCCTGCTCTGGCAGTGCCCAGATCTGGGGTGGACAAGTTGGCCCTCGTTGAGGTGGTGGCCGGGACTCCTCTTGGTGGTGCAGGTCAGTGTCCGAGTGAAAGCTCCACGCTTCTGGCGCCGGCGATGGCGGCGCCCGTGGGTGCCGCTTGCTTCTTGAAGACGGCGTCGTGGATCTTGTCCTTGTGCCAGGGCTCACGGTGAAAATCTTTGTCTGTTCTCAGACTCGGCAGCGGCGACGCTTCGCGCCGTCACCCTCTTGGGGGCGTTGTCAATGAGCTCAGGGGTCTCTGTCCGTGCCTCGGCGAGGTGTTAGGCTTGTTCTAGGCTCATGTTGTATCTTTTGATCTGCTTTGTAAGGGGACCTCCCCACCATATTGTATCATTCGGCCGTGTACTTTGGTTCGTTGCTTTATATATAAAGCGGGGCGAAAGCCTGTTTTGAGAGAGAGAGAAATAAATCGAATTTGGTTGTACTAAATACATGAGAAACATATACAATTGCTATATTTCCTAGTTCTTAAGCATGCTTGGTTTGGATAAATGGCTTTTCCATGTGGCTCGAATTAATCTGCTGAATCTGCAATGTGTTTATTTTTCATCAACATATTTTACTGATAGTATGCCAACCCTCACTTAACATGATCAATAACTACCTTATATGTATTGCAGGGAAATAATGGGGCACTGAGGTTTACCATCCAGGTTCACACATGCATGGTCCTTTGTCTAATAGCACATTATTGTGCAATTGCAGGAACCATTCTAGTATTTAGGTTTTTAATAATTTGGTCTTGCACATGTAGGTCCTGTTGTCAGAGGTTTTGACCCACTGTTCGACCCATTTTGCATATGGGGAAATGAGATGTCCATGAATATCAGTCAAGTCAAGAAACTCAGAAAGATTGTTAGGATAAAGAAACTAGCGACGAAAAACAACAAGATCTTTGTCTGCACAATGAAGAAGACATCAGTGAACTACAGGATGGTACTAACTCTTATACTCCCTCCGGTCCTTTTTAGTCTGCATATAAGTTTTGTCCGAAGTCAAAGTATCTCTACTTTAACCAAAGTTATAGAAAAAAGTATCGACATTCAAACTACCAAATCATTATTTTTAGATGCATTATGATATACAATTTTATAGTATACATATGTTGGAAATATGCCCTAGAGGCAATAATAAAATGGTTATTATTATATTTCCTTGTTCATGATAATTGTCTATTGTTCATGCTATAATTGTATTAACCGGAAACCGTAATACATGTGTGAATACATAGACCACACCATGTCCCTAGTGAGCCTCTAGTTGACTAGCTCGTTGATCAATAGATGGTCATGGTTTCCTGACCATGGACATTGGATGTCGTTGATAACGGGATCACATCATTAGGAGAATGATGTGATGGACAAGACCCAATCCTAAGCATAGCACAAGATCGTGTAGTTCGTCTGCTAGAGCTTTTCTAATGTCAAGTATCATTTCCTTAGACCATGAGATTGTGCAACTCCCGGATACCGTAGGAATGCTTTGGGTGTATCAAACGTCACAACGTAACTGGGTGACTATAAAGGTGCACTACAGGTGTCTCCGAAAGTGTCTGTTGGGTTGGCACGAATCGAGACTGGGATTTGTCACTCCGTGTGACGGAGAGGTATCTCTGGGCCCACTCGGTAATACATCATCATAATGAGCTCAATGTGACTAAGGAGTTAGTCACGGGATCATGTGTTACAGAACGAGTAAAGAGACTTGCCGGTAACGAGATTGAACAAGGTATAGGGATACCGACGATCGAATCTCGGGCAAGTAACATACCGATGGACAAAGGGAATTGTATATGGGATTAATTGAATCCCCGACATCGTGGTTCATCCGATGAGATCATCGTGGAACATGTGGGAGCCAATATGGGTATCCAGATCCCGCTATTGGTTATTGGCCGGAGAGGTGTCTCGGTCATGACTGCATGGTTCCCGAACCCGTAGGGTCTACACACTTAAGGTTCGGTGACGCTAGAGTTGTAAAGGGAATTGTATGTGGTTACCGAAAGTTGTTCGGAGTCCCGGATGAGATCCCGGACGTCACGAGGAGGTCCGGAATGGTCCGGAGGTGAAGATTTATATATGGGAAGTCCAATTTCAGTCACCGGAAAGGTTTCGGGGTTTATCAGTATTGTACCGGGACCACCGAAGGGGTTCCGGGGGTCCACCGGGAGGGTCCACCTGCCCCGGAGGACCTAATGGGCTGTAGTTGGGTGGGAACCAGCCCCTTAGTGGGCTGGTGCGCCCCCCCAAGGGCCCAAGGCGCCTAGGGTTGGAAACCCTAGGGGGCCGCCGCCCCCCCCCCCCTCTAGATGGGTCTAGGGGGGCTGGCCCCCTCTCCCCTTCCCCCTATAAATAGTGGGGGTGGGAGGGCAGCCGCACACCCTTCCCTTGGCGCAGCCCTTCCCCCTTCCTACACCTCCTCCTCCTCCGTAGCGCTTAGCGAAGCTCTGCCGGAGAACCACGGGCTCCACCGCCACCACGCCGTCGTGCTGCCGGAGCTCTCCCTCAACTTCTCCTTCCCCCTTTGCTGGATCAAGAAGGAGGAGACATCCCCGGGCTGTACGTGTGTTGAACGCGGAGGCGCCGTCCGTTCGGCGCTTGGATCGGATCTTCCGCGATTTGAATCGCCGCGAGTACGACTCCATCAACCGCGTTCTTTGTAACGCTTCCGCTTAGCGATCTTCAAGGGTATGAAGATGCACTCCCTCTCTCTCGTTGCTAGCATCTCCTAGATTGATCTTGGTGACATGTTGGAAAATTTTGAATTATTACTACGTTCCCCAACAGTGGTATCAGAGCTAGGTCTATGCGTAGATTCTATGCACGAGTAGAACACAAGTAGTTGTGGGCGATGATTTGGTCAATTTGCTTGCCGTTACTAGTCCTATCTTGATTCGGCGGCATTGTGGGATGAAGCGGCCCGAAACGACTTTACACGTACGCTTACGTGAGACTGGTTCCACCGCCTGACATGCACTTGTTGCATAAGGTGGCTAGCGGGTGTCTGTCTCTCCCACTGTAGTCGGATCGGATTCGATGAAGAGGGTCCTTATGAAGGGTAAATAGCAATTGGCATATCACCGTTGTGGCTTTTGCGTAGGTAAGAAACATTCTTGCTAGAAACCCATAGCAGCCACGTAAAACTTGCAACAACAATTAGAGGACGTCTAACTTGTTTTTGCAGGGTATGCTATGTGATGTGATATGGCCAAAAGGATGTGATGAAATATATGTGATGTATGAGATTGATCATGTTCTTGTAATAGGAATCACGACTTGCATGTCGATGGGTATGACAACCGGCAGGAGCCATAGGAGTTGTCTTAATTTATTGTATGACCTGCGTGTCAATTAAAAACGCCATGTAATTACTTTACTTTATTGCTAACCGTTAGCCATAGTAGTAGAAGTAATAGTTGGCGAGACAACTTCATGAAGACACGATGATGGAGATCATGGTGTCGTGCCGGTGACGATGGTGATCATGCCGCGCCCCGAAGATGGAGATCAAAGGCGCAAGATGATATTGGCCATATCATGTCACTTTATGATTTGCATGTGATGTTTATCATGTTTTTACATCTTATTTGCTTAGAACGACGGTAGCATAAATAAGATGATCCCTCACTAAAATTTCAAGAAATGTGTTCCCCCTAAGTGTGCACTGTTGCGAAGGATCGTTGTTTCGAAGCACCACGTGATGATCTGGTGTGATAGATTCTAACGTTCGCATACAACGGGTGTAAGCCAGATTTACACACGCGAAACACTTAGGTTGACTTGACGAGCCTAGCATGTACAGACATGGCCTCGGAACACGAGAGACCGAAAGGTCGAACATGAGTCATATAGTAGATGCGATCAACATGGAGATGTTCACCATTGATGACTAGTCCGTCTCACGTGATGATCGGACACAGCCTAGTCGATATGGATCATGTATCACTTAGATGACTAGAGGGATGTCTATCTGAGTGGGAGTTCATTAAATAATTTGATTAGATGAACTTAATTATCATGAACTTAGTCTAAAATTGTCTTTACAATCTATCTTGTAGATCCAATGGCCCACGCTAATGTTGCCCTCAACTTCAACGCGTTCCTAGAGAAAACCAAGCTGAAAGACGATGGAAGCAACTATACGGACTGGGTCTGTAACTTGAGGATCATCCTCATAGCTTCCAAGAAAGCATATGTCCTTGATGCACCGCTAGGTGACGCACCCATTTTCCCAGCAACTCAAGACGTTATGAACGCCTGGCAGTCGCGTAGTGATGATTACTCCCTGGTTCAGTGCGGCATGCTTTACAGCTTAGAACCGGGGCTCCAAAAGCGTTTTGAGCAACACGGAGCATATGAGATGTTCCAAGAGCTGAGAATGGTTTTCCAAGCTCATGCCCGGGTCGAGAGTTATGAAGTCTCCGACAAGTTCTTCAGTTGTAAGATGGAGGAAAATAGTTCTGTCAGCGAGCACATACTCAAAATGTCTGGGTTGCACAACCGCTTGTCTCAGCTGGGAGTTAATCTTCCGGATGACTCGGTTATTGACAGAATCCTCCAGTCGCTTCCACCTAGCTACAAGAACTTTGTGATGAACTACAATATGCAAGGGATGTAGAAGTCCATTCCTGAGTTATATTCGATGCTGAAATCAGCGCAGGTGGAAATCAAAAAGGAACATCAAGTGTTGATGGTGAATAAGACCACTAGTTTCAAGAAAGGCAAGGGTAAGAAGAACTTAAAGATGTACGGCAAAGCAGTTGCCGCGCCCGGTAAATCAGTTGCTGGGAAGAAGCCCAAGAATGGACCCAAGCCTGAGACTGAGTGCTTTTATTGCAAGGGAACCGGTCACTGGAAGCGGAACTGCCCCAAGTACTTAGCAGATAAGAAGGCCGGCAACGTCAAAGGTATATATGATATACATGTTATTGATGTGTACCTTACCAGCGCTCGTAGTAGCTCCTGGGTATTTGATACCGGTGCGGTTGATCACATTTGTAACTCAAAACAGGAGCTGCGGAATAAGCGGAGATTGGCAAAGGACGAGGTGACGATGCGCGTCGGGAATGGTTCCAAGGTCGATGTGATCGCCGTCGGCACGCTACCTCTACATCTACCTTCAGGATTAGTTTTAAACCTCAATAATTGTTATTTAGTACCAGCTTTGAGCATGAACATTGTATCTGGATCTCGTTTGATGCGAGATGGCTACTCATTTAAATCCGAGAATAATGGTTGTTCTATTTATATGAGAGATATGTTTTATGGTCATGCCCCGTTGGTCAATGGTTTATTTTATTGAATCTCGAACGTGATGTTACATATATTCATAGTGTGAATGCCAAACGATGTAAGGTTGATAATGATAGTCCCACATACTTGTGGCACTGCCGCCTTGGTCATATTGGTGTCAAACGCATGAAGAAACTCCATGCAGATGGACTTTTGGAGTCTCTTGATTATGAATCATTTGACACGTGCGAACCATGCCTCATGGGCAAGATGACTAAGACTCCGTTCTCCGGAACAATGGAGCGAGCAACCAGCTTGTTGGAAATAATACATACCGATGTATGTGGACCGATGAGCGTTGAGGCTCGCGGTGGCTATCGTTATGTTCTCACCCTCACTGACGACTTAAGCATATATGGGTATGTCTACTTGATGAAACACAAGTCTGAGACCTTTGAAAAGTTCAAGGAATTTCAGAGTGAGGTAGAGAATCAACGTGACAAGAAAATAAAGTTTTTACGATCTAATCGTGGAGGAGAATATTTGAGTCACGAGTTTGGCACGCACTTAAGGAAATGTGGAATTGTTTCACAACTCACGCCGCCTGGCACACCTCAGCGTAATGGTGTGTCCGAACGTCGTAATCGCACTCTATTGGATATGGTGCGATCTATGATGTCTCTTACTGATTTACCGCTATCATTTTGGGGATATGCATTAGAGACTGCCGCATTCACTTTAAATAGGGAACCGTCTAAATCCGTTGAGACGACACCGTATGAATTATGGTTTGGGAAGAAACCTAAGCTGTCGTTTCTGAAAGTTTGGGGATGCGATGCTTATGTCAAGAAACTTCAACCTGAAAAGCTCGAACCCAAATCGGAAAAGTGCGTCTTCATAGGATACCCTAAGGAAACTATTGGGTATACCTTCTACCTCAGATCCGAAGGCAAGATCTTTGTTGCCAAGAATGGATCCTTTCTAGAGAAAGAGTTTCTCTCGAAAGAAGTAAGTGGGAGGAAAGTAGAACTTGATGAGGTAATTGTACCCCCTCTCGAACCGAAAAGTAGCGCAGCGCAGGAGAATGTTTCTGTGGTGCCTGCACCGACTAGAGAGGAAGTTAATGATGATGATCATGAAACTTCTGATCAAGTTACTACTGAACTTCGTAGGTCCACGAGGACATGGTCCGCACCAGAGTGGTACAGCAACCCTATCCTGGAAATCATGTTGTTAGACAACGGTGAACCCTCGAACTATGAAGAAGACATGGCGGGCCCAGATTCCAACAAATGGCTTGAAGCCATGAAATCCGAGATAGGATCCATGTATGAGAACAAAGTATGGACTTTGGTGGACTTGCCTGATGATCGGCAAGCCATAGAAAATAAATGGATCTTTAAGAAGAAGACTGACGCGGATGGTAATGTGACCGTCTATAAGGCTCGGCTTGTCGCTAAGGGTTATCGACAAGTTCAAGGAGTTGACTACGATGAGACCTTCTCACCCGTAGCGATGCTGAAGTCCGTCCGAATCATGTTAGCAGTTGCCGCATTTTATGATTATGAGATCTGACAAATGGACGTCAAAACGGCATTCCTTAACGGTTTCCTTAAGGAAGAATTGTATATGATGCAGCCGGAAGGTTTTGTCGATCCTAAGAATGCTGACAAGGTATGCAAGCTCCAACGCTCCATCTATGGGCTGGTGCAAGCATCTCGGAGTTGGAACATTCGCTTTGATGAGGTGATCAAAGCGTTTGGGTTTATATAGACTTATGGAGAAGCCTGTATTTACAAGAAAGTGAGTGGGAGCTTTGTAGCATTTCTCATTTTATATGTGGATGACATATTGTTGATGGGAAATGATATAGAACTTTTGGAAAGCATAAAGGCCTACTTGAATAAGTGTTTTTCAATGAAGGACCTTGGAGAAGCTGCTTACATATTAGGCATCAAGATCTATAGAGATAGATCGAGACGCCTCATTGGTCTTTCACAAAGCACATACCTTGACAAGATATTGAAGAAGTTCAATATGGATCAGTCCAAGAAGGGGTTCTTGCCTGTATTGCAAGGTATGAGATTGAGCACAGCTCAATGCCCGACCTCGGCAGAAGATAGAGAAAAGATGAGTGTCATCCCCTATGCCTCAGCCATAGGCTCTATTATGTATGCCATGCTGTGTACCAGACCTGATGTGAACCTTGCCATAAGTTTGGTAGGGAGGTACCAAAGTGATCCCGGATTGGAACACTGGACAGCGGTTAAGAATATCCTTAAGTACCTGAAAAGGACTAAGGATATGTTTCTCGTTTATGGAGGTGCCGAAGAGCTCGTCGTAAAGGGTTACGTCGATGCTAGCTTCGACACGGATCCGGATGACTCCAAGTCACAAACCGGATACGTGTATATTTTGAATGGTGGGGCAGTCAGCTGGTGCAGTTGCAAGCAAAGCGTCGTGGCGGCATCTACATGTGAAGCGGAGTACATAGCTGCTTCGGAAGCAGCACAGGAAGGAGACTGGATGAAGGAGTTCATCACCGACCTAGGAGTGATTCCCAATGCGTCGGGCCCGATGACTCTCTTCTATGACAACACTGGAGCTATTGCCATTGCCAAGGAGCCCAGGTTTCACAAGAAGACCGAGCACATCAAGCGCCGCTTCAACTCCATTCATGGTTACATTCAGGATGGAGATATAGATATTTGTAAAGTACATACAGATCTGAATGTCGCAGATCCGTTGACTAAACCTCTTCCACGAGCGAAACATGATCAGCACCAGAACTCTATGGGTGTTCGATTCATCACAATGTAACTAGATTATTGACTCTAGTGCAAGTGGGAGACTGTTGGAAATATGCCCTAGAGGCAATAATAAAATGGTTATTATTATATTTCCTTGTTCATGATAATTGTCTATTGTTCATGCTATAATTGTATTAACCGGAAACAGTAATACATGTGTGAATACATAGACCACACCATGTCCCTAGTGAGCCTCTAGTTGACTAGCTCGTTGATCAATAGATGGTCATGGTTTCCTGACCATGGACATTGGATGTCGTTGATAACAGGATCACACCATTAGGAGAATGATGTGATGGACAAGACCCAATCCTAAGCATAGCACAAGATCGTGTAGTTCGTCTGCTAGAGCTTTTCTAATGTCAAGTATCATTTCCTTAGACCATGAGATTGTGCAACTCCCGGATACCGTAGGAATGCTTTGGGTGTATCAAACGTCACAACGTAACTGGGTGACTATAAAGGTGCACTACACGTGTCTCCGAAAGTGTCTGTTGGGTTGGCACGAATCGAGACTGGGATTTGTCACTTCGTGTGACGGAGAGGTATCTCTGGGCCCACTCGGTAATACATCATCATAATGAGCTCAATGTGACTAAGGAGTTAGTCACGGGATCATGTGTTACAGAACGAGTAAAGAGACTTGCCGGTAACGAGATTGAACAAGGTATAGGGATACCGACGATCGAATCTCGGGCAAGTAACATACCGATGGACAAAGGGAATTGTATACGGGATTAATTGAATCCCCGACATCGTGGTTCATCTGATGAGATCATCGTGGAACATGTGGGAGCCAATATGGGTATCCAGATCCCGCTATTGGTTATTGGCCGGAGAGGTGTCTCGGTCATGACTGCATGGTTCCCGAACCCGTAGGGTCTACACACTTAAGGTTCGGTGACGCTAGAGTTGTAATGGGAATTGTATGTGGTTACCGAAAGTTGTTCGGAGTCCCGGATGAGATCCCGGACGTCGCGAGGAGTTCCGGAATGGTCCGGAGGTGAAGATTTATATATGGGAAGTCCAATTTCAGTCACCGGAAAGGTTTCGGGGTTTATCGGTATTGTACCGGGACCACCGAAGGGGTTCCGGGGGTCCACCGGGAGGGTCCACCTGCCCCGGAGGACCTAATGGGCTGTAGTTGGGTGGGAACTAGCCCCTTAGTGGGCTGGTGCGCCCCCCAAGGGCCCAAGGCTCCTAGGGTTGGAAACCCTAGGGGGCCGCCGCCCCCCCCTCTAGATGGATCTAGGGGGGCCGGCCCCCTCTCCCCTTCCCCCTATAAATAGTGGGGGTGGGAGGGCAGCCGCACACCCTTCCCTTGGCGCAGCCCTTCCCCCTTCCTACACCTCCTCCTCCTCCGTAGCGCTTAGCGAAGCTCTGCCGGAGAACCACGAGCTCCACCGCCACCACGCCGTCGTGCTGCCGGAGCTCTCCCTCAACTTCTCCTTCCCCCTTTGCTGGATCAAGAAGGAGGAGACGTCCCCGGGCTGTACGTGTGTTGAACGCGAAGGCGCCGTCCGTTCGGCGCTTGGATCGGATCTTCCGCGATTTGAATCGCCGCGAGTACGACTCCATCAACCGCATTCTTTGTAACGCTTCTGCTTAGCGATCTTCAAGGGTATGAAGATGCACTCCCTCTCTCTCGTTGCTAGCATCTCCTAGATTGATCTTGGTGACACGTAGGAAAATTTTGAATTATTACTACGTTCCCCAACAACATATTTGGTATCATGGATGTTGATATTTTTTAAAATAAATTTGGTGAAACTTTACAAAGTTTGACTTGATACAAATCTAATGCGCGGAGTAAAAAGGACTAGAGTGAGTACCTTGTTTTTTTATTCCTTTGCGCCATTTCAAAATTCAGAGAAGATATTTATGCATATCTTTGTTTTCAGGCCTTTCCAAAGCAGTTCACAGATGATTACCTCTCAAACCACTTGTATGGTCAAGAGGCGAGGAAGGTGTTCATACAACACCCAGGGTACAATATTGAAGTCTTCCTTAAGAGGATGAAGGATGGGCGGTCAATCATCCACAGGCACTGGCCCAAAGTTGCAAGGACCTTCAACATCATTGAAGGCTCAATATTCGCCTTCCGCTTCAGCAGTTTTCCAGATGAGATTCATCTATCTGCCTACCGTCTATGATGCTAATTTCCAAAGGTTTTAGATGTTGCATGTGAAACTTGGTGTTGTTGTGTAATGGGGTAGCTAGCTATATGCCTATATGGTGTGAGTGAGTGTTGAAGTTATATGATGTTGTACTCAGATGTATTTCAATTATGAAATCCTGGTTCCATAATACGAAAATGAAATATATTGTCTGTTTAATATGAAATGTAAATTTGATTACTAAATGGATTAATAATAATAGGCCAATTAGCCTGCTTATTGGGTTTTTCTAGTGCAAACGGTTATTGAGACAATACCGTGGGCGATGATCTCAGACAACCCGCACAGTTTCTAGGAAGTAAACGTGTTGGATCAATGAACAATCACACACGAATTCCTCTGGACAATTGTTTGCGTTAGGCCACCTTGCACAAACGTTTTCCACATAAAAAGTGTGTGTGATGGACAGCCTATGCCACACAGTTTCTTCTAGACACCGTGCGTGATGCATTCAATAACACAAATGATAAAATTATTACTATCGTCTGCAATGCCAACACTATCACAGACGATGTGATGCGGAAAACTGTGTGGGATGTATATACGAACGGAAACCTTTGTCTGGGATTCACTGTGTGGGATGTATATACGAACGGAAACGTTTGTCTTGGATTCACTGTGTGGGATGTACATACGAACGGAAACGATTGGGCCAGTATAATTGTCTGCGATGTTTCGCCCAATCGCACACGAGCTCTTTTAACCCCGCGTGTGTGACCGGAGGCCCTATCGCGGACGGTTTCTGGGTTGTGTGGAAAGGACCCCCCCCCCCCTATCGCACACACAGGCAATGCGACGGTTTAAAACTCTGTCGCTGAAAGGGGGTAAAAACCGTTTGTATAGCAGGTCGCTGCACTAGTGCACACATCATTGGAGGGGCATCAAGGTTGATGTAGAAGCCCTCCGTGATCGATTCCCCCTCCGGCAGGGTGCCGGAAAAGGCCTCAAGATGGGATCGTGGAAGAACAGAAGTTTGCGGCGGCGTTCGTGGGGCTCTCTGTTGGTTTCCCAATATTTGAGAATTTATAGAGGTGGAATTAGGTCAAAAGGAGCCACGAGGGGTCCACAAGGCATCTTGGCGCTCCCCCCCCCCCCCCCGCGCAGGGGGCGCGTGGGGTTGCCTTGTGGCTTCCTCGTGAGGCTTCTGGCCTCCTCCCGGAGCTTCTAGGGTCTCTTTTGTCCAGAAAAAATCGTCAAAAAGTTTCGTAGTGTTTAGACTTCGTTTGGTACTGATTTCCTAAAAAACCAAAAACAGGCAGAAAACAGCAACTGGCACTGGGCACTAGGTTAATAGGTTAGTCCCAAAAAATGATATAAAATAGCATATAATTGCATATAAAACATCCAAGATTGAAACTATAATAGCATGGAACAATCAAAAATTATAGATACGTTGGAGACGTATCAGCATCCCCAAGCTTAATTCCTGCTCGTCCTCGAGTAGGTAAATGATAAAAACAGAAGATGTGGAATGCTACCTAACATGTCTATCATGTAATCTCTTTTACGGTATGAATATTAAGAAGCGAGTGATTCAAAGCAATAGTCTACAATTTGAGACATCAATACTCAGGCATACCAACAAACAATCATGCCTTTCAAAATAAAAATGCTAAAGAACGCTATCCCTACAAAATCATATAGCCCCTCATGCTTAGTCTTCCTAACACAAAGTATTAATCATGCACTACCCCGATGACAAGCCGATCAATTGGTTCATACTTTTTAACGCGCTTCAGCTTTTTCAACCCTTACGCAATACATGAGCGCGGGCCATGGACATAGCACTATGGGTGGAATAGAATGTGATGATAGGGATTAATAAGGGGAAGTCAAAAAGGAAGATAGTCTCGCATCGACGCGGCTAATCAACGGGCTATGGAGACGCTCATCAATTGATATCAATGCGAGGAGTAGGGATTGCCATGCAACGGATGCACTAAGAGATATAAGTGTATGAAAGCTCAAACTGAAACTAAGTGGGTGTGCATCCAACTTGCTTGCTCGTGAAAAGGAGAAAACGACCGCTCAAGCGATCGCCAGCGACCACTTGGAAGGCAGCCTTTCGATCTGTACTGCAGAGGAAAACTGCGCCTATTTGCAAAAAAAATATTTTTTTGCCTCGCAGGAGAAGGTGATCAAACGGACGCCCGAACGATCGGACGCGCCCGTCTTTAAGGTCGTTATACGTTCTGTCTACGGAGAGCTCGGTGGAAGAAGATCAAACGACCACTCAAACAATCGGTCGCGGTCGTTTGGAAGACCGTCGATCGTGATTTCTTTTCGAATTCTAATACAATTTCGCCTGATCTTATTTGGTATGTTTCCTATACTTTCTAACTTCCTTATCTCGTCAAAACCTGCGTCCTTAGCCTCTTATATACAGAACTATTGTTCCCTCCTCTATCAAAACTAACCAACCAATCTAGGCAAAGTCTTCTTGAGTTTTGAGTTGCAGGTAGCCATGGCTCGTTCGTGGGATGAGAGGTAAACCTCTCCGCAGGAGGAGGAGGACTTGGAGCAGGAGGGCTATTCTCCAGTAATCATAAGGGAGAGGCTCCGTCGCTGTCGCGATTGGACCTCTTCTGAGGAAGATCCGGAGGAGCCTCCTTATGAGGAGGAAGAGGAGGATAAAGAGAAGGGCAAGAAACCGGCGGCCATCCCCATCAACGCCATCAAGCTCATCATCAACGAGGACAAGATCGATTTTGTCAAGGAGACTCCCGCTGTCATGGGAAAGTGCGGTTTCGGTAACTACACTATCCATGATCCATTGGAAGAGTCCGGCAAGATAGATCCAAGGGCGCGTGAGATGCACACAATTAGCGCCCGCATGCAAGTTAGACCTCCTAGGAAAAGGCGTAACACCGCCCCGGTGCAACCAATTCCACCCCTGGTACAAATCAATAATTTAGTTGTTGAGACTAAGACTATGACTGATAAGATCAGGGAGATGGAGGTTGACTTGGCTGTCAAGACTCGTGAGGCTCTTGACATAAGCTTAAGGATCATTGCCAACCAGGATGCAACCCTTCGCATGTATCGTTCTCGCATCACGGATTTGGAGGTTGCCAATAAGCTCATGATCGATGCCCTCACTGGTGTCAACGCTCCACCTTCAGAAGAGAACACCAGTATCAATAAAAAGGAGACTAAATGAATCCAACCGGCTTAGCATGTTAAGCTTGGGGGGATTTTGAAGCCCTTTCTCGTTGCCTTTATCGTTATTATTTTCCGTTGAGCTTTGTTTGAAAGAGTTCATTTAGTTCGAGTAATAAAAGTACTATCATACCTTTTGGTGAAGATGGAAGAGTCTTATCCATTGAGTCATGGATGGTTTGATGAATAGTCTATTATAATCTTGATGAATTTGCTTAGTATGGTTGTGCATCATTGTGTGCTTTGCATCTTTGCTTTTAGATGATGATTATAAGCCTTCCACATCTTTAGTATCAATCGGGAATGAGAAGTTGACAATTTGATGTGATGCATTGGAACTGATTTCAGTTTATTTGGTGATTACTTAGTAAGGTCTCTTAAAACCAATGAACCAAGTATGAAATGTGGACAAGTTCTTGTGCATAAAAACAAAACATTTTAGATTCGAGAAAACTTATATAATTCCAAATGGTTGAACTTGGATGTTTAAGCGTACCATTCATATCACGTCTCGAAAAGAGAAAAGAGAAATTTCAAGTGATATGTGGCAGGCTTGGCAGTTTAGGAAATAAAAAGGGAAGTGAAGAACAATGAAAAGAAAGATGTATAGCACTAAGACTTGCCCGACTGAAAGAGAAGAATAAAGTATCACTAAGAGTTAGAAATAGTCTCATTAACGATTGATAGTAAGGTGTGGAAGCCTTCATACTCATTTGATGGAAATTTGGATGTAATGATGCACGGTGTAATTGATCATATTATGTGAATTCTAAAATTTTACTTTGGACCAATTCATTTGATTCATCCACAGCTCATAACCAAGATGACTTCTTCATTACAAGCTGCGGTATTTGCTCGGGGACGAGCAAATCTTTAAGCTTGGGGGAGTTGATGAGTCCAAATTATGAGACCATTTTACCGTTATTTTTGTGCCTACTTTGTAGGCTTTGTTGAATTTTACCGCGTTCGCGCACTTCTTTTTGTTGATAATCCCTCAGGTAACGGCATTTGGAGCAATAATTATTTAATGGAGAAAATCCCCAAAAATGGCAGTGGAATCACGTATTAAAGGTGATAAACACTTTTGATAAAAAATCAAGCAAGAAGGCCAAGGAAACAGCCGTCGTCGCGCTTCCAGAGTGAACGACGACATTCCATGCGACCGCGCGTGCTTGCATGAGCGGTTGTTTGGCGCGCCGCCGCCTCTGGGGGATCAACTATTTTCACCCCGTCGAATCGGATCGGGGAGGAGATGTGCAGAGACTCCAGAAACTCACCCAGAAGGTAGAACCCTAGGCTTCAGAGCCCATCGGGAGGGAGGATCAACGAGGAGAAGGAGGGGATTCCTCTCACCGCGAGGGGAACGAAGTCATCATCACCATCTTCATCATCACCGTCTTCACCGTCATCGTCATCCACATCCTTATCATCTGCAACATCAAGAACCCTAGTGGATCCTTTGGTGTATCAGTTGATTCCTTCATCAATGTATTCCATTACCATTACCATGATGATTGTCGTTCCCATGTGTGAGTAGACCCGTTGTTCTCGAGGTATGGATGAAGCCTAGTGTGTAATAGGCTGTCTGATATTAGGATTTAATATCCTCTTTGCATGTTTATGTTGATAATCTTCTTGGCGTTGGGTGAAGTCGACCATCCAATGTATGCCAACTTTGGACGAAAGGTTATTACTGTTGGCTAACTGTGTGGTTGTGGAAATGGGTGACGTGAAAGGCCCCTTCTCCCTTCGTAGCGGATAGTTGCAACAGGGGGTAAAACGGAGACCACTTTGGCTGCGTCCACGGGGATCTCTTTCCCATTAATCACCGTTTGATAACCGGAGTGGGGAAGAACGGTGGTGGCGTATGGGATACGGAGATACCACGAGTATGTACGTATCTGTACCGGCTCCGCCCACAAAGAGAAATATGTAAAGTGGCTTAGGAATCCGAAGTAGCATTGTGTTTAGGCACCGCTATAGACGCGCACTAGAGGGGATTTCGGACCCCCGGGAACGTTTTTAATCATTTGCTTCAAGTCTTATTTATATTACCAGCTATTTACATTAATAGATTTAGTCATTGTTACACTTGCAACTTTATTATTATTACTTTTACTGTTCTGGATCACTTACAACTTCTAGGTACATTGTTTGCACCTTGCAAAGGACCCAAGACTGATTCATGTGCTCCCTGTGGGATCGATACTCTTACTTCGAAAAGGCTACAACTAAACCATGTGCACTTGCAGGTTATCAGTTACCCCACATATAAAATATATCTACCCTTCTGTGGGAGTCTACAATATGTTCAACTTCTTTAAGGTCGATGCATCCTCCATATGGCTTTGAGCTCTTTATCAAGCCACAGAGACCAAAATCCAAAAGTCTAACGTCGCCATCCTTGATCCCTATCACATGCATGAGAACAATGTGCGAACCGAACATGACAAGGACATCAAGATGGATTATCTCTGGGAGGCATGTTTGCGAATAAGGAGAAAGACAGCATACTTGTGCCTACCATGCCATGTAAGTCTTTTTTGTTAGTTATGCTTGCACATATACCGAACTTTGTGGGTTGATCTCATGCATATTAATTTTTTTTCTTCTTTGCGCAGCGACAACCACATGATCTTACTAGTACTATTGCTAGGGCCTGGTTGGGCTTATTTCTCCGATTTGAAGAGAAGACATAACATGGGCTGGGGCGCATGGAGGAGCATTCTAGATTGTGCTCTCAACAAGTATGATCACTCTGGAGGAAGCGACACAAAGCATACGAAGTTCAAGTTGTTGGGGAACGTTGCATGGGAAACAAAAAATTTCCTACGCACACACAAGATCTATCCATGGTGATGAGCATCTACGAGAGGGAGAGTGAATCTACATACCCTTGTAGATCGCTAAGCGGAAGCGTTAAGAAACGCGGTTGATGTAGTCGAACGTCTCCGCGATCCAAATCGCAAGTCGTCCCTCGATCCGATCACGAACTAGTGCCGAACGGACGGCACCTCCGCGTTCAACACACGTACGGCTTGATGATGCCTTCACCTCCTCGATCCAGCGAGTGATGGTGAAGTAGTAGATGAGTTCCAGCAGCACGACGGCGTGGTGATGTTGGTGAGGAACAATCTCTGCAGGGCTTCGCCAAGCACTACGGAGATTATGACGGGAGAACTAGAGGGTTAGGGTTGCCGACACACGGCTTGGGAAATCTTAATGTGTCCCGTGTGCTAGCCCTGCCCCTCTATTTATATGTTGAGCCTTGGGGTCTAAACTTGGAGTAAAAGCCTCCTCCAGGTCGGTTTTGCCCGCACAAGGTCGGTTTGGCCCGCAGGGAAAGAGTCCAACTCGGATCCCTGCAGTACCGCGCACAAGCGGTAGTACCGCTCACGAGCGGTAGTACCGCTTCACACAAGCGGTAGTACCGCTTGGGCGGTAGTACCGCTTCCAACAAGCGGTAGTACCGCTTACGCGACAGTACTGCCTTTACCAGCGGTAGTACCGCTTAAGGCAGTAGCAAAACTTCCTTTTGCACTTTCCAATACCTCGTGGGCTTTGCCCCTTTGGCTCATATAAAGTGTTGCTGCACCCGAACACTTCGGTAAACACCCGGAACCCCTTCCGGTGAATTCCGGAACCTTTCCGGAGATCAAAACACTATTATCACATATATTAATCTTTACCTCCGGACTCTTCCGGAGACCCTCGTCATGTCCTGGATCTTATCCGGGACTCCGAACAACCTTCGGTCACCAACACAATAACTCAACTATACTAATCGTCACCAAACGTTAAGTGTGTAGACCCTGCGGGTTCGAGAACTATGTAGACATGACCGAGACACCTCTAGGATCAATAACCAATAGCAGGACCTGGATGCCCATATTGGCTCCTACATATTCTACGAAGATCTTTATCGGTTGAACCTCTATGTCAAGGATTCAGTTAATCCCGTATGTTGTTCCCTTTGTTCTTCGGTATGTTACTTGCCCGAGATTCGATCGTCGGTATCTCTATACCTAGTTCAATCTCGTTACCGGCAAGTCTCTTTACTCGTTCCGTAATACAAGATCTCGTGGCTAACACTTTAGTCACATTGCTTGCAAGGCTCATTGTGATGTTGTATTACCGAGTGGGCCCTGAGATATCTCTCCGTCATACGGAGTAACAAATCCCAGTCTTGATCAATGCCAACCCAACAGACACCCTCGGAGATACCTGTAGAGCACCTTTATAGTCACCCAATTATGTTGCGACGTTTGATACACACAAGGTACTCCTCCGATGTCAGGGAGTTGCATGATCTCATGGTCATAGGAACAGATACTTGACATGCAAAAAACAATAGCAATAAACTGACACGATCATATGCTACGTTTATAGTTCGGGTCTTGTCCATCACATCATTCTCCTAATGATGTGATCCCGTTATCAAATGACATCTCATGTCAATGGCTAGGAAACCTTAACCATCTTTGATCAACGAGCTAGTCAACTAGAGGCTTACTAGGGACACAGTGTTGTCTATGTACCCACACATGTATTTGAGTTTCCAATCAATACAATTATAGCATGGATAATAAACGATTATCATGAACAAGGAAATATAATAATAACCAATTTATTATTGCCTCTAGGGCATATTTCCAACAGTCTCCCACTTGCACTAGAGTCAATAATCTAGTTCACATCACTATGTGATTTTACATTGTAATGAATCGAACACCCATGCAGTTCTGGTGTTGTTCATGTTTAGCCCTTGGAAGAGGTTTAGTCATCGGATCTGCAACATTCAGATCCGTGTGTACTTTGCAAATATTTATGTCGTCCTCCTTGATGTAATCGCGGATGGAATTGAAACGTCGCTTTATGTGTCTGGTCCTCTTGTGAAATCTTGGTTCCTTGGCTAGAGCAATGGCACCGGTATTATCACAAAACAGAGTCATTGGGTTAAGCGCACTAGGCACTACTCCAAGATCTGTCATGAACTCCTTCATCCAGACACCTTCCTTCGCCGCCTCCGAGGCAGCGATGTACTCCGCTTCGCATGTAGAATCAGCTACCACGCTTTGCTTGGAACTGCACCAGCTAACCGCACCCCCATTAAGAATAAATACGTATCCGGTTTGTGATTTAGAGTCATCCGGATCAGTGTCAAAGCTTGCATCGACGTAACCCTTTACGACGAGCTCTTGATCACCTCCATAAACGAGAAACATGTCCTTAGTCCTTTTCAGGTACTTCAGGATATTCTTGACCGCCGTCCAGTGTTCCATTCCTGGATTACTTTGAAACCTTCCGACCATACTTATGGCAAGGCTGACATCGGGTCTTGTGCACAGCATTGCATACATAATAGAGCCTATGGCTGAAGCATAGGGGATGACACTCATCTTTTCTCTATCTTCTGCAGTCACTGGGCATTGAGTCTTACTCAACTTCACACCTTGCAATATAGGCAAGAACCCCTTCTTGGACTGATCCATTTTGAACTTCTTCAAAACTTTGTCAAGGTATGTGCTTTGTGAAAGTCCTATTAAGCGTCTCGATCTATCTCTATAGATCTTGATGCCTAATATGAAAGCAGCTTCTCCTAGGTCCTTCATTGAAAAACTCTTGTTCAAATATTCCTTCACGCCTTCCAACATTTCTATATTGTTTCCAATCAGCAATATGTCATCCACATATAATATTAGAAACGCTATAGAGCTCCCACTCACTTTCTTGTAAATACAAGCTTCTCCGTAAACTTGTATAAACTCGAACGCTTTGATCACCTCATCAAAGCGAAGATTCCAACTCCGAGATGCTTGCACCAGTCCATAAATGGATCGCTGGAGTTTGCAAACTTTGTCAGCATTCTCTGGATCGACAAAACCTTCTGGTTGCATCATATACAACTCTTCCTTAAGGAAACCGTTAAGGAACGCTGTTTTGACATCCATCTGCCAAATTTCATAATCGAAAAAGGCAGCTATTGCTAACATGATTCTGACGGACTTAAGCATCGCTACGGGTGAGAAGGTCTCATCGTAGTCAACTCCTTGAACTTGTGAAAAACCCTTTGCCACAAGTCGAGCTTTATAGACGGTGACATTACCGTCCGCGTCCGTCTTCCTCTTAAAGATCCATTTGTTCTGAATGGCCTTACGCCCTTCAGGTAATACTTCCAAAGTCCACACTTTGTTTTCATACATGGATCCCATCTCGGATTTCATGGCCTCTAACCACTTCTCGGAATCCGGGCCCATCATCGCTTCTCCATAGCTCGTAGGTTCATCGTTGTCCAACAACATGACCTCTAAGACAGGGTTGCCGTACCACTCAGGAGCAGTACGCGTCCTTGTCGACCTACGAGGTTCGATAGCAACTTGATCCAAAGCTTCATGATCATCATCATTAACTTCCTCTTCAGCTGATGTAGGCTCTACAGAAACATCTTTCTGCGCTGCGCTACTTTCAGGTTGAAGTAAAGGTTCAACAACCTCATCAAGTTCTATCTTCCTCCCACTCAATTCTTTCGAGAGAAACTCTTTCTCAAGAAATGTTCCGTTTTTAGCGACAAACACTTTGCCTTCGGATCTGAGGTAGAAGGTATACCCAACTGTCTCTTTTGGGTATCCTATGAAGACGCATTTTTCCGCTTTGGGTTCCAGCTTTTCAGGCTGAAGCTTTTTGACATAAGCATCACATCCCCAAACTTTAAGAAACGACAGCTTTGGCTTCTTGCCAAACCAAAGTTCATATGGCGTCGTCTCAACGGATTTCGATGGTGCCCTATTTAAAGTGAATGCAGTTGTCTCTAATGCATAACCCCAAAACGATAGTGGCAAATCGGCAAGAGACATCATAGATCGCACCATATCCAATAAGGTTTGATTACGACGTTCGGACACACCATTACGCTGTGGTATTCCACGCGGTGTCAATTGTGAAACAATTCCACACTGTCTTAAGTGACTGCCAAACTCATAACTCAGATATTCTCCTCCTCGATCAGATCGTAGGAATTTAATCTTCTTGTTACGATGATTCTCAACTTCACTCTGAAATTGTTTGAACTTTTCAAATGTTTCAGACTTGTGTTTCATTAAGTAAATATACCCATATCTACTTAAGTCATCAGTGAAGGTGAGAAAGTAACGATAACCACCGCGCGCCTCAATACTCATCGGACCGCACACATCAGTATGTATGATTTCCAATAAGTCACTTGCCCGTTCCATTGTTCCAGAGAACGGCGTTTTAGTCATCTTGCCCATGAGGCATGGCTCACATGTGTCAAGTGATTCAAAATCAAGTGACTCCAAAAGTCCATCAGCATGGAGCTTCCTCATGCGTTTTACGCCAATATGACCTAAACGGCAGTGCCACAAGAAAGTGGTATTATCATTATCAATTCTACATCTTTTGGCATCAATGTTTTGAACATGTGTATCATTACTATCGAGATTCAATAAGAATAAACCCCTCACATTGGGTGCATGACCATAAAAGATATTACTCATATAAATAGAACAACCATTATTCTCTGATTTAAATGAGTAACCGTCTCGCAATAAACAAGATCCAGATATAATGTTCATGCTTAACGCAGGCACTAAATAACAATTATTCAGGTTCATCACTAATCCCGATGGTAATCGAAGAGCGAGCGTGCCGACGGCGATCACATCAACCTTGGAACCATTTCCCACACGCATCGTCACTTCGTCCTTTGCCAGCCTCCGTCTATTCCGCAGTTCCTGTTTTGAGTTGCAAATATGAGCAACCGCACCGGTATCAAATACCCAGGCACTACAACGAGAGTTGGTAAGGTACACATCAATAACATGTATATCATATATACCTTGTTTGTTGTTGGCCGCCTTCTTGTCAGCCAAATACTTGGGGCAGTTCCGCTTCCAGTGTCCAGTTCCCTAGCAATGAAAGCACACAGTTTCTGGTTTGGGTCCAGCCTTGGGATTCTTCACGAGAGGAGCAACTGCTTTGCCACTCTCCTTGGAGTTACCCTTCTTACCCTTGCCATTTTTCTTGAAACTAGTGGTTTTATTGACCATCAACACTTGATGCTCCTTCTGAATTTCAGACTCAGCGGCTTTCAGCATCGCAAACAGCTCGGCGACTGACTTGTTCATCCCGTGCATGTTATAGTTCAACACGAAGCTCTTGTAGCTAGGTGGCAATGATTGAAGAACTCTGTCAGTGATAGCCTCTGGCGGAAGGGGCATCCCCAATTCTGCCAGACGGGTGGAGTACCCAGACATTCTGAGTACGTGATCACTGATAGACCCGTTCTCCTCCATCTTGCAAGCATAGAACTTATCAGAGATCTCATATCTCTCGATCCGGGCATTCTTCTGAAAGATAAACTTCAACTCCTGGAACATCTCATATGCTCCATGACGTTCAAAACGTCTTTGAAGTCCCGGTTCTAAGCCATACAATATTGCACATTGAACTATTGAGTAATCTTCAGAACGAGCCTGCCAGGCGTTCACAACGTCTAGAGACTCAACTGGAGCGGGTGGATCACCAAGCGGTGCATCAAGGACATAAGCCTTCTGGGAAGCCGTAAGGATAATCCTTAGATTACGGGCCCAGTCCACAAAGTTACTCCCATCATCTTTCAACTTAGCTTTCTCTAGGAACGCATTAAAATTCAGGGGTGCTACTGCGCGAGCCATGATCTACAACATAAATATAGCAAAGACAACTTAGACTATTGTTCTAGATAATGAGTTTAGTTAATCATATTACTTAAAAACTCCCACTCAAATTGACATCCCTCCGGTCATTCGAGTGTAACATGATCCAAATCTACCAACTCAAGTCCGATCATCACGTGAGTTGAGGTGGTTTCAATGGTGAACATCTTCATGTTGATCATATCTACTATATGACTCATGTTCGACCTTTCGGTCTCTTGTGTTCCGAGGCCATGTCTGTACATGCTAGGCTCGTCAAGTTTAACCCGAGTGTTCCGCACGTGCAACATGGCTTACACCCGTTGTATGTGAACGTAGAGTCTATCACACCCGATCATCACGGCGTGTCTCGAAACGACGAACTTTCGCAACGGTGCACACTCGGGGAGAACACAATTTTATCTTGAAATTTAAGTGAGGGATCACCTTATAATGCTACCGTCGTCCTAAGCAAAATAAGATGCATAAAAGGATTAACATCACATGCAAATCATAAGTGACATGATATGGCCATGAACTTGTGCTTTTGATCTCCATCTTCAAAGCACCGGCATGATCTCCATCGTCACCGGCATGACACCATGATCTCCATCATCTTGATCTCCATCAACGTGTCGCCATGAGGTTGTCGCGTCAACTGTTGCTTCCACGACTATAACTAACTCATAGCGATAAAGTAAAGCAAAAACGGCGAAAATAATTAAAGACAACTCTATGGCTCCTGCCAGTTGTCGTACTCATCGACATGCAAGTCGTGATATTCTATACAACACATGATCATCTCATACATCACATATATCTCATCATGTAATTGGCCATATCACATCACAACATACCCTGCAAAAACAAGTTAGACGTCCTCTAATTGTTGTTGCATATTTTACGTGGCTGCTACGGGTTTGCAAGAACCGTTCTTACCTACGCAAAACCACAACGTGGTGTAGTGATTGCTTTTTGATCTTCTAAAAGAACCCTCTTCATTGAAATCGATTCAACTAAAGTGAGAGAGACAGACACCCGCTAGCCATCTTTATGCAACAGAATTACATGTCAGTTGAAGGAACCTGTCTCGCGTAAGCGTATGCGTAATGTCGGTCCGGGCCGCTTCATCTCACAATACCGCCGAATCAAGTATCAACTAGTAACGGCAAGCAATATGTATACACCCACTCCCACAACTCGTTTGTGTTCTACTCGAGATCTCATCTACGCATAGACCTAGCTCAGATGCCACTGTTGGGGAACGTTGCATGGGAAACAAAAAATTTCCTACGCACACACAAGATCTATCCATGGTGATGAGCATCTACGAGAGGGAGAGTGAATCTACATACCCTTGTAGATCGCTAAGCGGAAGCGTTAAGAAACGCGGTTGATGTAGTCGAACGTCTCCGCGATCCAAATCGCAAGTCGTCCCTTGATCCGATCATGAACTAGTGCCGAACGGACGGCACCTCCGCGTTCAACACACGTACGGCTTGATGACGCCTTCACCTCCTCGATCCAGCGAGTGATGGTGAAGTAGTAGATGAGTTCCAGCAGCACGACGGCGTGGTGATGTTGGTGAGGAACAATCTCTGCAGGGCTTCGCCAAGCACTACGGAGATTATGACGGGAGAACTAGAGGGTTAGGGTTGCCGACACACGGCTTGGGAAATCTTAATGTGTCCCGTGTGCTAGCCCTGCCCCTCTATTTATATGTTGAGCCTTGGGGTCTAAACTTGGAGTAAAAGCCTCCTCCGGGTCGGTTTTGCCCGCACAAGGTCGGTTTGGCCCGCAGGGAAAGAGTCCAACTCGGATCCCTGCAGTACCGCGCACAAGCGGTAGTACCGCTTCACACAAGCGGTAGTACCGCTTGGGCGGTAGTACCGCTTCCAACAAGCGGTAGTACCGCTTACGCGGCAGTACTGCCTTTACCAGCGGTAGTACCGCTTAAGGCAGTAGCAAAACTTCCTTTTGCACTTTCCAATACCTCGTGGGCTTTACCCCTTTGGCTCATATAAAGTGTTGCTGCACCCGAACACTTCGGTAAACACCCGGAACCCCTTCCGGTGAATTCCGGAATCTTTCCGGAGATCAAAACACTATTATCACATATATTAATCTTTACCTCCGGACTCTTCCGGAGACCCTCGTCATGTCCTGGATCTTATCCGGGACTCCGAACAACCTTCGGTCACCAACACAATAACTCAACTATACTAATCGTCACCAAACGTTAAGTGTGTAGACCCTGCGGGTTCGAGAACTATGTAGACATGACCGAGACACCTCTACGATCAATAACCAATAGCGGGACCTGGATGCCCATATTGGCTCCTACATATTCTACGAAGATCTTTATCGGTCGAACCTCTATGTCAAGGATTCAGTTAATCCTGTATGATGTTCCCTTTGTTCTTCGGTATGTTACTTGCCCGAGATTTAATCGTCGGTATCTCTATACCTAGTTCAATCTCGTTACCGGCAAGTCTCTTTACTCGTTTCGTAATACAAGATCTCGTGGCTAACACTTTAGTCACATTGCTTGCAAGGCTCATTGTGATGTTGTATTACCGAGTGGGCCCTGAGATACCTCTCCGTCATACGGAGTAACAAATCCCAGTCTTGATCCATGCCAACCCAACAGACACCCTCGGAGATACCTGTAGAGCACCTTTATAGTCACCCAGTTAAGTTGCGACGTTTGATACACACAAGGTACTCCTCCGATGTCAGGGAGTTGCATGATCTCATGGTCATAGGAACAGATACTTAACATGCAGAAAACAATAGCAATAAACTGACACGATCATATGCTACGTTTATAGTTTGGGTCTTGTCCATCACATCATTCTCCTAATGATGTGATCCCGTTATCAAATGACATCTCATGTCAATGGCTAGGAAACCTTAACCATCTTTGATCAACGAGCTAATCAACTAGAGGCTTACTAGGGACACAGTGTTGTCTATGTACCCACACATGTATTTGAGTTTCCAATCAATACAATTATAGCATGGATAATAAACGATTATCATGAACAAGGAAATATAATAATAACCAATTTATTATTGCCTCTAGGGCATATTTCCAACACAAGTACCGGACAAGCTTCTGTTACAGGCAAGAACCCAATGAGTCGAGTGTCATGCCTGGCTACTACATCATGTCCCAAAGGGACGACTATGTATGTAGTGAATCCTTGATGAGAGATAAAGAATCCTTGAATAAGCAGGGAACAGAGCTCGAGAGAGGGGAACACAACTGGAGGAGAGACGTTGCGCACTTCCAGAACATGCTCGTGATTATCATCAACAACGATGTCATCATGGCAGACGGGGTGTTCAGCAACACGGAAGAGATGGAGGAGGAACGGGGTGCTAGCCTAAAGAAATACGCCGATGACATCCCTTTCCTGTACCCATCGATGGCGGACATTCGCTAGCTAGCCTATGCCAACAAACATGCATGCCAATACACTACACACTTGTTATTTTCTATTGTTGTTTGCTTGCTTGACCAATGCATTTATTGTGTCATCAATTAAACGTGGTGTATGTATGTGATATATAAATGTTTGCTATATGCTAATAATGACATATGAGATCACCAGATTTGTGGGAGAGGGTATTTGCGGCGGACAAGGAGCCAATGTACTAGTATGTGGATGACAAGACATCGGGCAAAGCGGCTGTTCGCTTGGATCAACGTTGTTCAAGACACTCTGGGTGGGCTCCCGAAGGTGCAGTTACGCGATGCAGAAGATAGCAGAGATGCGATTCAAAGAACTCGTGATGTGCATCTTGGTGGAGGCGACCCTGGAGGAGAGGAACTGAATGTTGTCGGAGGGTAGTCTAACCGCCATACCCCAGGAGGATGAGGTGGTTAGTTAGGCTTTTTGGGAGCGGATCTATGATCGGCGGCGCGCTGGTCTTCGTGGTATCTGTCCTCGTGTTGTCCTCGATGTACAAACGAATATCAATGTAACATGATGCATGTATTGTAGTTTTGATATATGAATGCATGTTTGAATGTTGATACATCAACTTATCTATGGAATGCAATCCAAGTCCAACTATAATGCAATGTGATGTGCAAAATGTTGCGACTGCAGCAAAAAAAACTGTCATGGCAGCAAAACACTGTCGTGGTTGTGCTATTTTTTTATCTAAACAACCTTACCAGTGATGGGTGGTGACACTTGTTCGCCACCGTTAGGGGTGACACTTGTTCACCACCATTAGGGTCTTGCACCGGTGAGAATTGGAAATATATCAGTGGCGGGTGAGCTCAACCACCCACCACTGCTAACTGGATTTACCAATAACGGACAGACGTCCGTCATTTTATAACCTGTTACGGGTGGTAGGTTAGCAGTGACGGACGTCGCGTCCGTCCCATTCGTGCCCGGCCAGTTCTCCTAGTAGTGCGTTGACCCTCCGCCAGTGATGGACGCCGGTACGTCGTGCATCGCAACTCATAAGAGTCCGTCCCCTTCCGGCTGGCGCATTTTGTCGGGTGCGCGACGCCTCCTGGCGACCGCATAAACTGCTCGCTTTCCCGATCTGCCTGCGCGCACCCGGACCTGGACCCTCGTGCCGTGGTGCGCGCGCGGGCCGGGTAGGGTAAACCCTTTTTCTCCGGAGGAAGAGCACCACCGGCGGTCGTCAGTGCGTGCGCGTTTCGCTGCACCCGCGGCCACGTGTTGCTCGGGTCCTCCCGGTCTCCGGTCCCCGGTCTCCTCCCCCTGCTAATCACACTTGACGTTTCAGCATTTCACGTCCTGATCGCCCTCTAGTGGAGCCCATCATCACTCATCAAGAGACCTTGACGCTGGCAGCGACGTCTCTCTTTGTCGTGGCCCGTAAATCTGCACACCGAACACGAGGAACGCCACATCCTGATGGCAATCACAATTAAACAATGTACGCGCACCCTTAGATTACTACTCCTAGCACTAGGTAAGTAGCTAGCACAGGGTCGTAAGTACCAGCACAGCAATGCCGTCCACAATCGTGATGTGATGTGAGCAGAGCAGCTAGCCAGGCCACGCCGACCGAGCCTGTGTTCCTCTGACCGCGACTAATTAAGCATTAACCCAGCGGATCAAGCACATGGTAACACTGGAGATACGCATCCCGATCCTACACTGTAGGAGAGCTGCGTTGCGTGCGCCTAGTGGCCGGCCGCCTGACATAAACCGCGTATGGGCACCCGGCGAGCATCTTCGTGGCCGGCACCGGAGCCATCCGATCGCCGCCGACCCACTTGAGGAATTATGGTTTTTTAAGACCCACTTGGGAGGAATTATTACACCGACGTGTCAGCGCCCAGGATGCGCGTCGCGTGCAGGAGGTGCACCGAGGCAGTGGCCGTCTACCTGGCACGATCGATCCGCATCGACAGTTTTTTCTAGCGTCAGTAGCAGTACTGCGAGAGCATTTTCCTTCCGTAGACGGAATAAAATAAAAGCAACCCTGGATGGATGGATGGATGGATGGCGCATTTCCGGGCACGGTGCCGGGTCAACTCGCGAGCCTTGTGCGTGCGGTGCAGCGAGCAGCAGCATATGCAGCTCACCACTCCAGTTAGTTAAGAGTGCAAACTTTGGTCTGCGCTACGGCTAGTGCCGTCAGGTTCAGTGAACGCTTGGGTTCCCCCTAGAGACTGCCTGCCTTGCAAAGACGAAACGGATGGTGGCGACGGGCGGAGAAAAAGCGAAAAGGGGAGGATAAGATCTGCCTGAATACCTCCATGCATGAGAAAAAGGTCACGTGCGGCATCATCATCGGGGGAGTGAAGGGGACGGCATTAGTGGAATCTAGCCAGTAGCTCTCACAACAACGAAAGCTTATATGGGGCGACGTGTCGGGCGCGAGGAGCACCAGCTAGAGGGTGTAGAACAGTGTGTTCTGTGGACAGACCGGGCTGCTCGAGTCGGCGTCAGCCGGCCCATATTTATTGGACCAGCTCGTTGCCTCGGCATATTTAAGCCGGTGATGGATGCCGGGCCGAAATCCCGTCTGGGATGGTTGCACCCAGGCCACGACAGCATATAAACAAATGCTAGCAGAATACTCAAATAATGCTCACCGTAGAACAGCAATCATGATAATGGATGGGCCTCGCCTCACATAAGAAAAACAGATCAATTTGAAGTCGAATAAAAATCATTGGAATCATCCATGTCAGCAGCACAGCGGATGGATTAACAACATGACCAACGAACAAAGTCCAACTATTTTATAAGCGAGAACATATTATTTGACCATTTTCCCCATAAGAAAACCAAGGATGAGGGTCAGTTAGAAAGATTCTGATGAAAAGAGTATTAAATTCGAATAAGAAAAAAAAATAAGAGAGCAATGCATGTATTCAAGATATTATCCTATTCCAGCCAGTCAACAAACTTTGAACAAATACAACGAACCAGTGAACTGATTTTATTTAGTTCAGCCGGCTCCTTTAATTTTTCTCAGCCTTTATGCCATTCATAAAGATTCCTATAACGATCGAAACCAACTTCTGCACTGACAAAACTAACAGATATCTATCATAACGAAAGCCAGTGCCACTAAAGGAAAAGGGGGGAAATCCCTTCCCAGTGAAGCAGAGCCCTAATTTTTATAGACTTGCACAAACCAGTAGCTACAACTTGACATCGATGACAAACCATGAATCAAAAAAACAATAACAAACAATAGTAACAGACTAGTTCAAACAGTATAATCAGTTGTCAAAGCCAACTAGTGTAAACCAGCTAGTTTGGAATTGCGCCTCTGCCACAGGCAAATGGAAATGGATAAGAGGCTTGGGGATTGACGTGTTAAGATTAGGGTTGCCAATACTGGTGGTGGTGAATTCAGGCTAATATTCTGAGACACGCACGCATTCAGTGAAAATAAGAAGACAATACAGAATGAAATTGTTGTACGGATAAACATGTGCAAGGATGTCTACTGGTTAAACATCCTTGGTTTAAAGACCTGAGTCAATATACAAAGCAGTATATATGAATCATTCTATCTTTCAGCTCAAGTCCAGTTTCAGCAAAGGGAGTTAAGAGTTTCTTATAAAAATTAAAGACCTGAGTATATCCAATACAATTGAAGCCTTATCGCTTAAAGAATGAAACTATTTGGTCACCTATCATCAGAGCCTTCTTTCAAGACATCACTAAACAATTTTAAGACGGTCAACATAAGTTTAACCAATACTACAACGGAAGCATGTATCCTTCAATTAAAAATAACGCAAATAGCCACATATCATATCAAAGCCTCAGAACATCACAAATGAACAAACTGGTGGTCCAAATAAATCCATAATTCTTACACAAGGATGTGTGCTATGCCAATCGTTAATCCCTTTAGATGAATGCTAGGTTCAGAAAAGAATGCTAGGTTCAGAAAAGACCGATAACCTATTCCAAGAAATAATAGTTCAGGCCAAAAAAAAAAAATCAAACAACTGCAGATTGGGCTTAGATGAACGCTAGGTTCAGAAGCGACTAAACCTTTAGAACTACAGCCATTCAGGAATATTCATGACCATACCACACAAAATGCTCTGTATTTAAGTGAACTCCTTGCATAGAAAAAAGAATTTGTGCTACAAAGACCTACGGCAAGAGACAGTTACAGAAACCTAGTTTAACTACATTAGCTCACAGTTTCATTACAGACTACAGCAGCAGCAAGGTTCAGCTTACGCAACTACAAATTCAATATTACCTTATGGAACGAAGAGTAAAATATCATCTGCACAATGAAGCCTTTAAATACAGATAAATGAGCATTGGTGGGCTTTTTTATTACATTTCAGGTAGGTGGGGCAACATAATTCTGTCCCATATCAAAATCTAGCTTCAGGCTATGTGAATGTGTGGGTTATTACCAAGATTACAGTGGGCTAACATTTTCGCCATTCCTGAAGACAACTAGAACCAAGCATCATAACATAAAGTGGGCATATGATAGGAATGAAAAATCGATTGTGGAAAGTTGGTCCTCTAGGGTTTTCCTGTCCTCCGGTGCCGCCGCGCCGAGAGTTACTTTTCCTTCCGACGAGTCATCGCCGGTTGTTCCTTCCGCCCCCCGGATACCCTGTTCCGCTCGGACTGACCAAGGAGATAACCTGGTTATCTGCCCGGTCTTGGTGGTGATCGTGGGTGCCCTGGGTTCTGCGTTCGTATCAGATCAGGAATTTGCTGTTTGGTATGGAGAATGAAACACGGAAATCTGCTCCTAAGGGAGAAGAGAAGGAGGACCCGAGTAATTTGTTGGAGAGGCTTACCCTCCAGGAGGATGAGATCGACGACCTAGTCTGGGAAGATGAGATCGATACAGATGAGATCAAGCCGAAGTGGTTGGCGCTAGGGCGTCTACTGACGGCGAAAACCTACAGCCATAGCGCCTTGATCGCTGACATGCGAGCGGCATGGAACCCCGCACAGGCGGTGGTATGGAGGCGCATCAATGCTAACCTGTTCTCCATCCAGTTCAATTGTCTTGGTGATTGGAATAAAGCGATTCATCGAGGACCATGGGACTTCCATGGCTATGCTCTAATCCTGACGGAATATGACGGGTTTTCAAATCCGGAGAAAGTTAAGCTGGATAGATTAGAAACCTGGTGCCAAATCCATAGGTTACCGGATGGTGTGTTGAAAAGCAGTAAGTTTTTGGAGAACCTAGCGTCACGCATAGGTGATGTGCAGGAAGTACAGGTTACTTTGCCCAATGGCTTTGTAGGTGAATTCATTCGTGTGAGGGTGAAACTGGATGTGCACAAGAAGCTCACCCGAGTTGTCTGCATCACGAAGGCGGGCGAAACTGAAAAATATCGTGTCAAGTTTTAAAAATTGCCCACCTTTTGCTATGCTTGTGGAATCATGGGGCACTGGCATGAAGAATGTGGTACAGGAGAATATGATGCGACAAAGTTTGAATGGGGACCCTTTCTGCTGGCTAGTAGGAGTGGCGGAGGCAGTGGAAGAAATGGCCGTGGCTCCGGGGCGAGTCGAGGGCAAGGCCATGGGGCAAGACAGGAGCGCGGGGATGACCCAGATGATCAGAATAATTCCCCTTTTGGCAGAGGGAGAGGTGCAGGACTGTCTGGGTATGACAAAGGCACAAGATTGGGAACTGCAGGTGGTGGTGCTAATCAGAGCTGGAGGTTTAACCATCTATTTCAAAATGATGGCTCAGGAAAGACAAATGAGGGGATGAACTTATCCGCACAAGATGTCAGAGCTTCAGATGGGAATGAGGCGGCTGCTCTTGGAATGGAGTTAGACCCAAAAGGTGAGGCACTGAATGTTTTAGGCAAAAGATCGGCACAGGAGGTTGTGCCAACAGTCAGGGCCACAACAGAGGTTGTGGATAACAGTGGAGCAATTGTTCCAGCAGGATTCACAGCATGTATAATTGACCAATTTGAAGGAGCGGACAAGGATCCATCAGTGAATGATTTATCGAATACCCCACGTAGAAGTGAATATAAGAAGAAATTTAAAGGAGAAGATGGTACAGCGGTGGATAGTGCTTCAACTTCAGATTTGGCGGCCTCCGTACGGGAGGACCGCCAGACTCAATGAAAACGTTAGCTTGGAACTGCCGTGGAATGCTAGCGGCCACGGCAGTTCGTGAGCTCTTGGAACTCCAAGAGCGGGTGGTGGCGGATGTGTTATTTCTTTCAGAATCTCATCTGAACAAAGAAAAAGCGGAAGCTTTACGAGTGAAGATGGGTTTTGATGAAGTACATGTGGTGGAAAGTGATGGTCGATCAGGGGGTTTGACCCTGTTCTGTAATAAAATAAATGAAGTAGAAATAAATTTTATGTCAGAGAATTACATAGATTTGGTTTTCATGTCAAATAATGTTCCCAGTTGGCGAATGACGGGGTTTTATGGAGAACCAACTTGGGAGCACCGACACCGTTCCTGGCAGTGGCTACGAGACCTAAAAGGGGAGGATAATTCGGCTTGGCTAGTTGTCGGTGATTTCAATGAGATTTTACAAACTTCAGAGAAGGAAGGAGGCAACCCTAGGCCACATGCAATGATGCAGGCCTTTAGGGATTGCTTGGATGATTGTGGCCTCAAGGACATAGAGTTCATGGGCGATAAATTCACATGGAGGAGAGGCGAGATTCGGGAACGCCTTGACAGAGCAGTGTGTAATGAAGCTTGGTTTGAAAAGTTCCCTTTGGCAATGCAAATTCACGAACAACATATACACTCTGACCATAGACCGATCTTGATTGATACTGAATACTTTGACAGTGAGTTGATAAAGAAAAACAGTGGCAAAATGAGATTTGAGGCCAAATGGTTAAAGGAGGAGACAGTGGATGAGATAGTGAAATCGGCTTGGGAACGGGCAAAACTAGCCGGAATTGGGCCATCGTTGGCCAGCCGTACACACGCAGTACAGGTAGATCTGCATGATTGGGACCGCAACACTCTGAGGGGGCCAAAATGACGCATTGCAAAGTTGAAGAAGCAATTAGAGAAGTTGAAAGCGGGCCCTCTGAATTCTGAAACCAGGGCGCGCCAAAAGGAAACTCAAGTGCTGCTTGAAAATTTGTTGGATCAGGAGGAACTGTACTGGTTGCAACGGGGGAGAGCGAATTGGCTGCTCCATGGTGACAGGAACACTGCTTTCTTTCATAAGGCAGCGTTGGCAAGGAAGAAACGCAACCTAATAAAAAGGCTTATGGATGACAATGGCAATTGGTGCCAAGGTACGGACCAGTTAAAACAATTAATTTCTGGTTACTTTACTAACCTATTCACTTCCGAGGTGTTTAGTCCAGATGCAAATGTGTTGAACAAAGTTAACTCACGCGTATCAAATGCTATGAACGACTCACTGATGGCTCCATATTCAGCGGAAGAAGTAAGGAAAGCATTGTTTGATATAGGGGATTTTAAAGCCCCGGGGCCGGATGGTTTGCATTCTATTTTTTATAAACGGTTCTGGACGATGCTTGGTGATGACCTTATAGAAGAAGTTATCCAAGCAATGAATTCTTGCACTATGCCTGAAGGTTGGAACGACACCACCATTGTGATGATTCCTAAGGTCCAAAACCCAGAGAAGGTAACCCAATTTAGGCCGATTAGTCTTTGTAATGTTGTTTACAAGATTATCTCAAAAGTCCTAGCTAATCGGCTGAAGCCCTTCCTTGATGAAATCATCAGTCCTACTCAGAGTGCTTTTGTCCCGGGGAGACTAATTACTGATAATGTTTTGATTGCCTATGAGAGCCTCCACGCTATAAAAAATAAACGCACGAGCAAAGAGGGATGGTGTGCTGTCAAACTCGACATGAATAAAGCATATGACCGAGTTGAGTGGATATTTTTGGAAGCAATCTTGTTGAAGCTCGGGTTTCATGTAAATTGGGTGAAGTTAGTGATGCTCTGTGTGAGTTCAGTTGAATACCGAGTTCGCTTTAACTCTGAAGAGACAGATATGTTCAAACCCACGAGGGGGTTGCGCCAAGGGGATCCATTATCCCCGTATCTGTTTTTGCTGTGCACTGAAGGACTTACTGCCTTATTAACTCATGCTGAAGTAACAGGTAATCTGGAAGGGGTGAAGGTTTGTAGAGATGCTCCTGCTGTAACCAACCTCTTATTTGCAGATGACTCACTTGTCCTAATGAGGGTGAATAATCAAAATGTGGCATCTCTAAAATCAGTCCTTGATTTGTATTGTCTAGCATCAGGTCAGAAGGTGAGTGTGGAGAAATCGAGTATTTTTTTCAGTCCAAGTACATCAGCTGAGCAAAGAGCTCAAGTATGTACCACTTTGGATATTATGACTGAATCTTTAAACGATAAGTACTTGGGGCTGCCTGCACAAGTTGGTCTGGACAGGTCAGATAGTTTTCAGTATTTAATTGATAGAATTATTCAGAAGATCAGTGGGTGGAAGGAGAAAGTACTTTCATCAGGAGGCAAGGAGGTGTTACTTAAGTCGGTGGCTCAAGCTATTCCATCGTACGCTATGTCGGTCTTTAAAATCCCTAAAAAAAATGTAAGGGGATTACAGATGCGATAGCGCAGTATTGGTGGGGTGATGATGCTAACCACAAGAGGATGCACTGGTTCGCTTGGTGGAAAATGTGTGTACCCAAGAAGGAAGGAGGCATGGGATTCAGAGATATACACTGTTTTAATCTCGCCTTGTTAGCTAAACAAGCTTGGAGACTGATCGATAATCCCAATTATCTCTGTGCGAGAATATTACGAGCGAAGTACTATGCTGATGGTGATCTACTTAATACGGTACTGAAGAAAAAAGCATCGTATACCTGGCAGAGTATAATGGAAGGTGTCAAGGTACTTAAACTAGGCTATATCTGAAGAGTAGGGGACGGGACAAAAATCAAAATCTGGTCGGATGCTTGGATTCCGCAATCAGTAACTCGTTCGCCAATAACGCCACGGGGTAATCAGCTATTGTCAAAAGTCTCAGACCTTATTGATCCGGTTACAGGTGCTTGGGATGATCAGTTGATAGAGCAAACCTTTTGGCCTGTTGATGCTTCACGCATCCTAGCTATCCCCTTGCCAGCCTATGACATGGATGACTTCATCTCTTGGCACTTGACAAAAAATGGGTCATTTTCGGTCAAATCAGCCTACTATACAGTATGGAGAGATAAATATGAGGCAAGAGGCAGAAGAGATGGACCTAGTGCTGCATCTATTAACCCAATATGGGATATAGTATGGAAACTACCCTGCCCAGCGAAGGTTAATTTTTTTTTGTGGAGAGCTTTACATGGATCTTTACCATGCAGAATACCCTTGGCAGATAAGCACATGAAAGTGAACACAAAATGCCCTGCTTGTGAGGGTCGGGAGACGGTAAAACACATGTTGTTCTTGTGCCCAAAGGCGAAGCGAGTATGGTACGAACTGGGATTGGGAGATATCATTGCCCGTGCATGTGCTGTTGATCATGCCGGAGAAGCAGTATTAGAGTATTTACTAAACCATCCAGCTAATGAGATCTTGGTGTTGGGGCAAGAAAGATCGGATCTGATCATGGCTATCACTTCTTGGTATCTTTGGTGGGAGAGACGGAAGCTAGTGCATAATGAACATACCCAGCAAGTCAAGGAAATAGTGGCTTCCATTCGAGCACTTGCTGCAAACTTCTTGAACGTCTCCATGCCTAAAGCGAAGACCCAAAAAAATCCCTGGGGGAGACCACCGGCAGGCTTCGTTAAACTTAACATAGATGCCTCATTCGATCATGACACTCTACAAGCTACTGTGGGGGCAGTCCTGCGGGATAGTTCAGGAAACTTCTTGGCTGCTGGGAATAATGCTGCTGGAGAGTGTATGGATGCATTTACAGCGGAGGCACTGGCCTTGCGCTTCGGGCTAAATCTGGCACAGAGCTATGGTTGTTCCAGATTAGTTATAAATTCTGATAACAGTGATCTGATCAAATCAATGCAAGATGGTGGACAATTTGCAGGTCCGGCGGTTGCGGTTATTGATGATTGTTATCACATGTCGGCTGACCTTGCTAGGGTTCGGTTTGAGCACTGTCATAGAGAGGCAAACTCTGTGGCCCATGAATTAGCTAGAATGGCTAGGTTTTCTCCACCTAGTTCATGGTTTGATTTGGCCCCTAATGCCATCTCCTCTTTACTTGTAAATGATTCTTTGTTGGTTTCCAATGAATAAATAAAGGGGTTGGAGAGTTTCAAAAAAAAATAAAGTGGGCATATGATATTCCTAGTTACTCAACTGTTGATATTCCCAGTATTGACTACTAAATCCAAAGATTATTCTAGTATCACTTCTCAAATACTCTAATGCACTGTTTCTTTACAGTGCAAATTTATTGTCTACCCCAATAATCTCATGCCATTACATAATGTCATCATCAACATTCCCATCCAGCAGCACAGGTCATCATTTTGGTTGCATAACGTAATGTCTGTGCTATTACGGACTCTGTCAAGCATTTTGTAACAAGCTCTATGTGAATTAAAACTGGAAAAAAAGTGTCAAAATTATCAAAAGGAAACAAGTTTGTTCTTGGCTTTTTGGTTGCAAACGCACCAATGTAAAAACCTGTCAGATAAAGATACGTGCAGTGGCGCAAAACACGGCAATTCTCAGAGATACGGCTACTTTCTAACCTTTTTCAGCTTACAGCTTGGATATGCGTCTGTTACAAACATAAAGAATAAAATCCATTAGAAAACAGAATCCAAGTAGCGATGATGCGTTATAGTTTCAGGCAAAAGGACACAGGTGCATAGCCATTAGGAGCTGACAAGTTTCCAGACAACGTCTCAATGAAAAGCTTTTCTCCGTTGTAACACAACTGCACAAGTAAAGGTATGAAAATGGTACGCAACACTCTACCCTCGAGATATGTCTAAGGTTGCAGTCATGCAGGGATATTAGTACATCACTGCAAAAGAAGATTGGGTACAAGCTAACTACAGGAGCTGCAGAACTAGGAATTTTAGTGTCCGCTATGTCGAAGTGGTTGTCACAGGAATACAAGATAGGACCATATTTCTTTTGGTTTTAAAGGATAATGATGATCTCTAGTATATCATTGAAGATATTGTGATCAACCAATAATATACACCATGGTACAGCATATATTGGCTCTTAGCAAACTTGAGAAGGACTTTAGAAACACATCAAACAAAAGGTTGTTCAGCTTACAGTATGCAAAGCAAAAAAGGTTCCTCCAACAACTATACATTGGTATATTAGTATAGAAGCACTAAGAATACTAATTCAATAAGTGCAACGCTACTTGGCATTTCGAGTCCAGCAAAACCAAGGGTAGTACAATTCGAAAGAATATACAGGTGCTCCTAAATAGCACATAGGACTAGGTGCGTTTGCACAGGTTCAGGTGTACGAAACAAAAAAATATGTTTACATTTTCCCCCAGTATGGTGGATTTATTCTGAAACAAACCGTCAGTCTAGCTTCCTATGGTCCCCCCCCCCCCCCCCCAAAAAAAATCGTTATATGGATCACATTGACTCTCCTTCAGAGCATTACCAGCTACCCTATGTGACTGAAGGATAAACTGAAGCATGACAACTTTGAACATATTATGGTTTTAGAGTGCGAAATATTTAGCTCACAGGGGGATCATAGAAAACTAGAAACCATTGCAGCCTAATCCAAACTTGCAAATCACGTGTAGATTGGAGTGTAGAAGCAAACATTCATATCAAATTTGGTACGCTGTTCAACAAAGCAATATAATTTGACTGAAAGAAACATAAAACTGAAGTTCACCGCAATGCCAAGCACCAGGTATACAGAGACTAATGGAACAGACAGACACAACTCAGATCAGACACAAATTATACAGACATCAAGTTGCAAGTACAGCTTCAAAGCTAATCACAAAACGTTCATGGTACAGACCAAATATGTCATAATAAGCAGGCCATAAGCACAAGCACCATAGTAATTCATGTCTCTCAAGCAAATATATACATATACAGAGCAAACCACGAAATCACACTGCAACTTATTCCCACATTAACAGGAATTGAGAAGAACCAACTCACAGCGCATCCTCACCCACGTGAACTCCCATCAATACTCTCGACGATACTCGCTGTAATCATCCCTTCCGGCAGGAGCCACCTTCTCTCCCACCCTCTCTGCCGCCTTTTCCTCCTTATACTTCACACCTTCATCAATCGCAAGCGCCCCAACGCCCCCAGCAATTGCACCCACAGCAAGCCCAGTGCCTAATCCATACCTTTCGCTCGGAGTTCCCCCCTCAGTCCTTCCTCTTTGTTCATACTGCCCAGTCACACCCTCAGTCCTTCCTTTTGGCTCATACTGCCCAGTCACACCTTCAGTCCTTCTCGGATCATACTGCCCAGTCACACCCTCAGTCCTTCCTCTTTGCTCATACTGCCTGCCGTACTCCACAGGTGCAGAGGGCCCTGTGGTGTACTCGTACTGAGATGGAGGCGGTGGTGCTGGCGCGGAGTAGTACCCACTAGGACGGTAGTACTGGTCTGAGCCGTACTGTGGCGGTGCCGAGTAGGTGGGAGGCGGAGGGGCTGGGAAATAGTACGGGGAAGAGGAAGGAGGCGGATACTGCGGCTCAGGAGGAGGCGAGCGCTCGCGAAGTGCGACGCGGATGCGGAGCTTGCCCTGTGGGCGGCCGGAGGGGCGCAGGAGCGGGAGGGTGATGATCGGTGAGGCGGGGGAGTCGGAGCTAGGGTTAGGGCTAGCGGGGAAGAGGAGGTCGCGGAGAGGCGAGCGGGCGGAGCCGACGAGCGGCTTGGGCGAGTCGGACGGCTTGGAGTGGAACACGTCGAGGGAGAGGAGGAGCGACGGGTCGTGCGGCGAGAGGTGGGGCGGGAGCTGGAGGGTGATGCGCTCGTTCCACGCGGGCTTGCAGCCGCCGGCGTCGTCGGGGCGGGTGGCGGTGCGGCGGGAGGGATCTAGGTAGGCGACGGCGTAGGCGCGGAGATCACCGCGGCGCCAGTTGACGTTCTTCAGGTGCTTGCCCGAGACGACGGTGACCTCCAGATCCATGGCCTTGGAGGGCGCCCCCGGCGGCGGGGGCATCGAAGGGGGCGGGGTCTGGTACTGCGGGTGGGGGTGCTGGTGCGGGGGGAGCGGGTGCTGCTGGAGTTGGTGCGGGTGGAGAGGGGAGGGGGACGGGGACGGGGAAGCCATGGCGCGGGGAGCTCTGACCTTCGCGCTTGCTATGGGGGTTGGTGATGAGTCACTGATCTGATGACTCGCTGGTGAGGCGACCTGCTTGATCAGCCGGAGGGGAGCTCCTTTTATTTATTTATACTAGCAAATATGCCCGTGCGTTGCAACGGGAGACAAAAAAAAATTATGCGCTAGTCAAATAAGTATGACTCAATAATCTGACATAAAAGTGTCTCCTATTTTAACACGGTGGCTCACCATGTACTTATTTTTCTTCCCTCGCTGATGATGGTTGCGATGTCCACGTGATCACAATGCAGTTAACGTGATAAATCCCAAGGCTATGAGCTTACAACTTCATGCCACACCTTTCATTATGTTGCGCAAGGAAATGTTTACAACTTTAAAAACAAATCTCATCGACCACGAACTACTCCCAACGCCTAGACATATAAAGACTTTCAAAAACTAATCAAATCCTAGACATAAAAGTTTTTTGAATCGGTGAACGGGTTTCCGAATCGACAAACATTTAAAAAAATGGATTTTTTTCAAAAAAAATACTATACATTATTTTTTTTACGAACATTTTTTGAATTCATGAACAATTTTTAACTCAGCAATCATTTTTTGAACCGATGAGTTTGGGAACAAATTTTAAAATTTCTTTTTTAATTTATGTGAGCATTTTCTAAAGTTTCATGGACAATTTTTTTTCATATTCCTGAATATGTTTTGAATACACTATCATTTTTTCAAAATCATGAACATGATTTTATTTCCTAATCATTTTTTCCAGATCTCGGTTCTTTTTTATAATTTGCAAACAGATTTGCAAAAACCGCCAACTCTTTTAAATCCAGGAAAATTTTATGATTTTGTTAACATTTTTTGAATTCACGTATATTTTATGATTTCTCGAACATGTTTTGAAAACTCACAACTTTAAAAATTTGAAAATCCCGAATTGGTTTAAAGAAGGAAGAAAACAGAATGAGGAAAATAAGACAAAAAACGAAATAAAAAATAGGGAATCAAGCCACGCATATGGACCGGCCCAAAAATGCATATGTGAGGGAGGACTTACGTGAGAAGAGACTGGGGATCGAACCCTGGTCTCTCCGCTGGAATCGTTAGGCCTTAGCCACCGTGCTGCGTACGCAACTTTAATTTTTCTCAGTATCAACTTTATAAAAGAACGAAGCAGACGCGACTTCGGAAAGGAAAAACGAATAGTTTTTTTCACTTATGGATGGCATAGTGGTTAATTTATAGCAACTTCGGGAGTATTTTTTTGGACGGACGACCAGAAGTTATCCGTGCTTTGTTATAATAAGGTAAAGATTTTTGAGATAAAGCCGGAGGGGAGCTCCTAATCCCCGCACTACGCGGCGCTAGCGCAGCAAACGGGCACTCCCGCACGCGCTTCGGCGGGGCGGCCGGCCCATTTACGAGGTGGGGCGCCCCTGTTTATTTCTTTCGTTTTTTTCCTTTTTTTTCGCTTCATTAAAAATGTTTGGGATTTCAAAAAAGATTACAAATTTAAAGAACAATTCACGAATTTTAAAATAAATTCATGATATGAAAATTGTTCCAAATTTGAAAAAAATGTTCAATTTTAAAAGTGATTACGGGTTTAAAAAATGTTCAGGAATTTGAAAAAAGGTTCCAAATTTTAAAAAATGTTCACATATTAAAAAACTATTCATGAATATGAATCATGTTCCTGGATTTCAAAAAATGTTCACAAATTGAAAAATCTTCCAAATTTGAAAAAAAATCGTGAATTCAGAAAACTGTTCAACAATTTCAAAAATGTTTGCCAGTTTTATAAAATAATCGTGAATTCCAAAAAATGTTCCCAAATTATATTAAATGTCGTTCATTCAAAAAATGTACGTGAATTTCAAATATTGCTCCCAAATTTGAAAAAATGTTCATCAATTGGAAAATGTCTAAGATTTAAAAAAATATTCACAAATTTGAAAATGTTCTCGGATTTCAAAAAATGTACGTGAATTTGAAAATTGTCCCGTATTTTAAAAAATCATGAATTTGAAAGATTGTTCATGATTTTCAAAAAAGTTCATGAATTCGAATAAAAACTTCGTGGATTTGGAAACTTCATGAATTCAAAAAATTTACGAGTTTGAAAAAAGTTCACGGATTTTCAAAAGAGGAAAAAAGAAAGAAAACCCCTGAAGAAAAACAAAGAAAAAGGAAAAACCGGTTCGAGGAAGGTTCTAGAACCTTCCCAAAACCGGTGGGGAGAAAAACCATAATGGGTCAGCCCATAGAGAGGATGGGGCGCAGGGGTGCGGGTGGGTGGGTGGGTACGCGGCTACACGCGAGATAGGAAGCACCCAGTCGGAGCGTCGTGACGTGATATCTGGCCATATGGGGCGGCACGGCCGGCACACCAATATAAAGGTCTGGCATGGCACGGCCCATGTCGACCCTTTTATAATAGGGTTATGTCATGTCGGTCGGAAGGCCTCGGCTCGGGGATCGGCTTGGCACACGCCATAAAAAGGCCGGCACGGCACGGCATGCCTGTGGACCGGCAGTGGCGGAGGCAGGATTGCCTAAAAGTTTTATGTTAGGGGGGGGGGGGGGGGGGGGAGGGGGCAGCTTAAAGGAAAAAAACACTGTTCACATGCATAATACAAAGGAAAGTGTGATCATGGGGAGGGCCCTGGCCTGCTGGCCACCCCTGCCTCCGCCACTCTGGACCGGCCTTTGTTCATTTTTGGTCCTTGTGGGCTGCTTCGGCCTTCCGGGCCTTTTGTTTTTTAGGTTCAAAGGCCAAAAGGGTCAGAACAGTCTTAAAAAGGCCAAAACAACATCAAACAGTGCTAAAAGGGACAACTTGGGCCGCGTGCCACCATGTGTCGCCACGTGCCAAGACGTCTCGTGCCGACCCATGAATAAAAAGGACGTGCCCGGCTGGCCTTAGAGCTTGGCTTCGGGGATCGGCCTTGTTGCGTGGCGTGCCGAAGACCGCCTGGCCCTTTTATTCGCGTGTTGTGCCAAGCCAAAAATTTGTGCCCACGGGCGGCGCCTTAGAAGCACGGTCCATATGGCCAGATCTGGACATGACTTGACACAAAAATCTGGCAGTAATCTGCGGGCCAAAGAATAGAACCTGACTGTGTCTCTGAAGACCCCCATTGGCCATTGGACTTGGTTGCTTCTTTCAACGAGCCCGTTCCCAAGGTAAAGAAACCCTCACAAGAAAAAGAAAAAAGCAACATAATAACCTTTTGTTTTGTTTATAAAAAGTCAGTGGGAGACTCTCCCACTGTCCATAGTTCCTCAAAAAAGAACATAATAACCTTTCTGCATAATTGCCGGTCAATCAAGAGATCAAATGGATGAGCAACAAGAGGGAACAGAAAGAAACCCAAGGAATCTGCAAACAATGCTGTCAATTAGTACAAACAAACGCCATGACCTCAAAAAGGAAAATTTAACTATCAATCTTATTCAAAACCAAGCACAGCCAATGCAAAGATAAAATCCAAAATTAATTTGAATGCATAACGAGATTCAATGGAACTATTGTACAATGCATATATGCAGCTGCCTGTGGACCCTGGCCACTGTTCTTATTGACCAAAATATACATCCAGTGAAATGAAAAATAAAAACAATGTCACTTGACATTCCAATCAGAATTATTGCATGACAAGCAAAAGAGACACTTGCCTTCCATTATATAGCGCTGCACCATTGTTGATTCAAGTATAATTGCACCGATAGTTTCTACTGCCATGCTCTCAGAAGGATCAGAACCTCCAGGCTCCAGCAACACATAATCCAACGTTATGACCAACCTGAGCAGATATTTAATTATTAAAGGCATATATATTGCTAATAGATGAAAGATGGGACAACGACAACCAAATAATTAGTTGTAGAGAAAACCAAATCTTGTATTTCAGCGCTGTCCACAAATATTCATACGAGTATCATTCAGAATGCATATCCTGAACTTCAGAATTCTACCAAGACTTGGGCGAAAAATGCTAGTCCATCACTTATAGAAGGCAATGATTTGTTTGAGAATCAGAGTGAATGCATTTATTGTTGAGGATCAAAGATCCAGCAAATTTTATGATTTCCAGAGTACAGGTCGGATTGGTACAGACTAGTTGAAACTCAAAACAGCCAATTCAATAGCGCATCCCTCAGTTGAGTAGACCAAAACCTGCTGACTTCAAAAATTCCATAAACCAAGTATACAGATCTTGTTCCCCACAGCAGATGGAAAAGATACACACAGTTCAGTGCTCCCATCACCAATAATCTCTGCAGGAGCATTTGCCATCTCTGAAATGGTGAAAGCGGCTTACATCTCTGACAACAATCTCTCGGCCAGTGACCTGGGACATCAACTTGATAGCAACATGGCAGTCATCACACACACGAAGATTCTTCATTACTCGGATAGGAACTCCTTCATGTAAGCTCAGAAACGCAAACGCTATCGCCAATTTCTCGCTGTGGTGAGTTAAACTAACCTCTTTCTCCTCATCCTCCATATCATGGAACACCATGCTCATGTCTGGTGCATAGCCACATTGCCTGATCTTGGCCATCATTTCTTCCAAGTACTCATCGATCTCTCCTTGTCTTGGATGAGATTTATCTCCTGTGCAGAACTGATGCACCTGACCCTTAAGCTCTACCCAGCTGACGCCAGGTTCCTTTCTCACGTTCTTCTCCCTCATGTTTTTCCTTACCTCACTGACATCTCCCCATCTCCTGCTGGTAGCTCGAATATTTGATAGCAGAACATAAGGCGCGGAATCTTGAGGGTCAAACTCAATGACTCGTTCTGCTATCCGCTCGGCCATATCAAAATTCTTCTGGGTCTTACAAGCAGATAGCAGTGTCTTCCATATGACCCCATCAGCACGTACAGGCATTGACAAGATAAGGGCCTCTGCTTCATCCAGACAACCTGATCGCCCAAGAAGATCCACAATACAAGTGTAGTGTTTCACACTTGGTTGCAGTCCATAAGTCTTGGTCATAAGCTCAAAGAACTCCAAGCCTTCGTCTTTCAGACCACTGTGGCTGCACGCGTATAGCAGGGCCAAGAAAGTAACCTCATTAGGTCTTGCCCCTGCATTCATCATCTCTTTAAACAGCTCAACTGCTTTATGTCCTTGCCCATGGAACCCACAGGCTGAGATCATTGCACTGAGAAGAAAAAGATCTAATCCACAATAACCAGAATAAACTCTTTCCGAGTCACCCAAGCATCCGCATCGAGAGTACATATGCACAAGGCAAGTAATGACTGGAACAACCTTGTCAACTCCAGCCTTGATAACCTGTGCATGAACTTGCTGACCTTGTGCGAGAGCTGCCAAGTCTGAGCAACAGGTAATAATACTAACGAATGTGACCACGTCTGCCGCTAGCCCAACACCTCTCATCAGGGAGAAATACTCCAATGCTCCCTCAGAGTCTCCATGCTGCGTCCTACCAGCGATTGTGGTATTGAATGACACAACTGTAAGAGAAGGAAGCGCTTTGAGAACGGCCTCTCCTTCTGCAAGGCACCCACACCGCATGTACATGTGAGCCAACGAGTTCCCAACACACATGTCAACGTCCATCCCACACCTCACGACATATGCATGGACCTGGCGTCCAGAGACAAGATCGGAGAGCCCGGCACAGCACCTGAACACGCTCCCAAGACCAAACTCATCAGGATGCAATCCCTCCCTTCGCATGGCAAGGAAGAACCCCAAGCTGTCCTCGTCAAGCCCTGCATTGGTGAGCCCAGCGACCATGGCATTCCAGGTGGCGACATTTCTCGTGGGCATTTCGTCGAACAGCTTCCGAGCGCTTCCAAGGTCGCCGTTCTTGATGTAACCCCCAATCAGAATGTTCCAGGACATGACGTTCCGCTTAGGAATTCTCTCGAACAGACTGCACGCAGTGGGGAGGTCGCCAAGGTCCGCGTAGGCGAGCATGAGGTTGTTCGTGGTGAAGCGGTCGGCGGCGGCGCCAGAGGTGGCGGCAAAGGTGTGGAGCTGGTGGAGGAGCGGGATGGCGCGGCAGGCCCGGAAGACGTTGGCGAAGAGGGTAGGGTCCGACCAGAGGACGTCCCGGAAGGGGTGGTGGAGGGCATCCTTGAGGCGGCCGCTTGAGCAGAGACGGATGAACTCGCCCTTGGCTTCCCGTGGCCCAGTGGTGAGCGTCTTCAGCGCCGGCCTGGCCATGCGCATGTGGCCGTGCAACCGCTCGCGCTATGACGCCGCCGAGGCGGTGGCCTGCGCGGCCCCCGGAAGCATGGCGAATTTGGAATTTTGGATACCGTGAGTGGCAATGCAACAAGTCGAACACCTGGACGACATGAAAGTGTAGCAATAAGATCTGGGGGGTCATTTTTTTTTTTCGAATAAGGCCTTGGATTTGTATTAAAAACTTTCAACAATACAAGACATGTCAAACCCCATGAAAATTACAACAAAGATCCGTGCAAACTCAACATTCAGCACAAGCGGAAGGCGCAGCATCCCCACCCCACTGTTTCATTGTCGGAGTCGACATGACATTTTATTCTGCGATCGAGAATTCATAATGCTAAGGTTCGCCTGGACCAACGCCGCGGTGAAGAAACCGCAATTGTAGAAGTCTTTGTGTTGATCGATCTAAACCATCTCATGACAGTTTCAGCCAACTTCGCAAGAGTAGCAGAAGAGAGTGCCACTGCGACGGGGAGGAAGTATGAACTATCACAAAGCATTCTGTCGCATCAAGAAAATACACAAAGAGATAAAAGGAGAGCACAACCTCGATGCTAGCACAAAAACGACCGTGAAAACACCGCGTCGGCCCTAAAGGGTTGGCCTTCCGCCATCGAAGGCGTTGGATTCCCTTAACACCACGTCACCACCACCGCAAAGAGCAAGAAGAAGAGGAGCATTACCTCGGCGCTAATATGAAAACGCACGAAACGCCCCCCCAAAGGGCATGAGACGTCGCAGACACCACCTACCAGATTCAACACGAATAGGTGAGAGAATTGAAATTCTGATAAGAGATCTAGAGGAAACTTATTCGTCACCGCCATCGCCACAGTTGAAGACGAATAGCTACCTAAGCCACTAGAGTATTGAATATGCGCAAAAACAAAGTCGCACGGTTCCCCTCCAACCCGTAGTTGCGAGAGCAACCGATGGAGGGGAGGGATCCCTCTGAGGCGCAAACTGTGGTGCATGTTCCCTCGCATGTGGTTGCTATGTTTCACACGATGCAGAAACCGATTACGTGCTACATATGTGGTGTCGCATGACACTGTTACCATAACAATTTTAATCTATAAACATGCTCATATAATATATTTTTAATAAATTCTTATTGTAAACACATAACTTGGATCCTCATGCGAAAAATAGAAAATAGTTTTTTTAGATATTCATTAAGAGATTTGGGGTTAACATAATAAGGGGTGCTTTATTTCAAAAGGAAAAAGGGTAATTAAATATCTAGAGGTTTATCTTCACTAGCAATCCGACAAATGCAACGCACAGATTTCACATAACACATATTAATTATTTAATTGCATTTTTTATAAAACCCATATATCATGATAATAGATGCAAATTTAGTAATCAATATGGAAAGTAAAATACTTTTAATGTGCACCATAAAATATATTGCTTCGTGCATACGTAAATCGTGATAAGACGTTGCTAGTCCTATTTATTTTATACAATATAGAAAGAAATGATAGGGCAATATATATTCAGCGGGAGAAAGTCGGGGGAGACTTGTGTGAGATCTCACATTAGGTGAGATCAATGTGATCGATTTTTTTGAAAAAAAATATACATGTTCAAACATTCTCAAAAAAATTGTAGACACACATCAATGTTTGATGTACAACCTGAAAAAGTTTCAGCTCCTAATTCAACTTACATTAATAGAAACAAAAAAGATAAAATCAGATGTGAATAGTGACAAAATACTATTCACCCAAAGCTGTCACTATTCACATTCAAATTTTTCTTTTTTGAATCTCTAAATGTACATCGAGTTTTGAGCTGGTTTTTTTCGGAGCTGTAGACATACCCCACATGGATGTTGTCAAATAATTTCAGATATTTTTGAAATGTCTAAATACGAATTTTTGGGGTTGATCTCACGATCTCACCTAAATGTGAGATCTCATACAAGTCTTCCCCGGAGAAAGTCACCGTTAACATATCGAAAGTGAGGTCCATCACCGGTGACATCACACACACCACACACACACCGGCGGGCCTGGTTGCTGGCCATCCATGGTGATCACATAAGCGTTATGCATTATTTTTGACCGAACGGTGATGATAGAACCCAAGTCCAGTCACCCAAAACCCTAATTTTCCGATCAACCACATCTTTGTTAGTGCTTAAAGTACCTCTTTATTCATTGGAAATCAAAGGTTACATCGTTCATCAGTAGAGGTACAATATGGGTAGGAGGATTATCTAACCAAGTATGGGTGTCTTGGTATTTTGCATCATCAGCAAGCTTATGAGCTACTGAATTGGCTTCTCTAAACTCATATACAAAATTACTTTGGCAAAATTAAACACTAATGCCGCAGTTCTCGCCTATGAGGTATCTTCGTTCAAGATATTGATAAGGCCCATGTTGTTCGAACTAATGACAACTCTATTGCATCTCAAAGATCCATCAAGTAACAATCCTTCAGCACGATTGCATGAGCTGATAGGACTGATCGACCTCATCTTGGTACATAAAACAATGCATATTGGTGCATAAAATAAATATAAAATATTTTGAGTTTTTTGCCTCATAAAATATTTTGAGTTTTTTCTAGGGAAATAAAATAGTTTGAGTTGAACATGCATTAAGCGTTACATATGGGTTTTTTTTGCGGGGGAGGGGGGGGGGGGGTGGTTACATATGGGCTTTAAAGGTGCAATGTTGTCATATCCACATGAATCGCGCACCCCCTTAGCGTACGCATGCTTCATGGGCCGGCCCATTACGGGTTTTTTTCTGTGTTGTTTTCCAGTCGGTTTTGGGAAGGTTCTCTAACCTTCACTCAAACTGCTTTTTTTTATACTTTTTCTATGTTTCTTTTTTCCCAGCTATTTCTTCCATTTTTATTTTTTTATTTTGGTTTTTGTTCTTTTCATTTTTAATTCGTGAACATTAATATGTTTTTCCTTTCGGTCTTTTTGTTTCTTGATGTGTAGTGGGTTTGTTCAGTAGAGATGGGTACATCACACAAGTATTGGAAGGAAAGTTTCACCCTTTTTAAAAGAGAAAAAGTCTGTATTGAACTATGATTTAAATTTCTTTTTTATTAGTTTCCAAGTGAAAAATGTTCATTGCCTTGATCAGAGCCTCTAAGCCTTTTAGAAAGAAGCGAGCATTTCCGCGGCTTCTATTTTTCCTAAAGCTAATGAACCGATTGGAAGAGAAACACATTGAATAAATAATAAAGAAGGAACCAATAATAATGACCAATGGGTTAGGATCTGAGGAAGCTTAGTTTGGATGATGGAATATTCACTGTTAACATATTGCAAATCCTCTTTTCATTTTTTTCCTTTTCATTTTTTCCATTTTAAAATTTGGAACAATATTTTAAATTCGCAAACTTTTATTAATTTCTGATTTTATTAAAATTCATGATTTTTTTTAAATTTTCAATCATTTTTTTTCATCTCATGAACATTTTTATAATGGTGAACAATGTTCTAAATTTGTGAACATTATTGCAATCAACGAACATCTTTTGAAATCCGTACATATTTTAAAATTCATGAATATTTTTTTAATCAGGAACATGTTTTGAAATCACTGTACATTTTTTGAAATGGTAATTGTTTTTCAAATTCATGAACTTTTTTTAATTCATGAACATTTTTTGAATCAGCGAACATTGTTTTTCAAATTTGTGAGCATTCTTTAAATTCAAGAACATTTTAAAACAATTGTGAACATTTTTTAAAATTCTTGAATATTTTTGGAAATTCGAAAAACTAAATAAATTCATGAACAGGTTTTGATATCCCAAACACTTTTTCTGAATTTGATATTCGTGAACAGTTCTGGAAATAAGAAACAAAAAAGAAAAAAAGGAGAAAAACAAAAAATAAACAGTAGCGCCTAGCCCGCATAGGGTAGGGGGGGGGGGAGTGCGAGATTGGTGGCATTCTGCCGACCCGCACGATAAATACACGAGCGCTATGTCTCGCATTAAGCGACACGGTAGCAGCTCAAGGGGGGAAGCAGGGATCGATCCCTGGTCTCCAGGGATATACCGCGCAATGATAGCCACTCCGCCCAAGTACCATTAGTGGTAAGTAGTAGGGGTGTATACTAGTTGACGCGATTCGAACCGCGAGCCGGTTTTCTTTAGTTTTAGTTTTCTTTCTTTTGTTTTCTTTTGTTTCTTTTCTTTTCTTCTTCTCCGTTTTTTCATTCTTTTTTGAATTTTGTTTCTTCGTTTTTTCCATTTTCTTTTTTATTTTATTTATTTATTTCTTTTTTCGGTTTTCTTTGTTCTTTTGGATATTATTCTACATTTTTTATATGTCAACGATATTTTTCGAATACAAGTCTAACATTTTTTCAATATAAATTAAACATTTTTCTAATACATGGTCAAAAAAAATCTATACACATTTTACATTTTTAAATGCTTGATTACATTTTTTTTAATACATGGTCAACATTTTTCTATACATTTTTTAAATGCTTTACTAACAGTTTTCAAATAAAAAGATTAACATTTTTTGCATACATGGTCGGTATTTTTTCTATACACATTTAACATTTTCCAAATGCTTGATTAACATTTTTCAAACACTTGTTCAATATTTTTTAAATGCTTGATTAACATTTTTATATACATGATCCAATTTTTTCGTCATTTTTTAATACATGGTCAACATTTTTTCTATACACATTTAACATTTCCAAATGCTTGATTGACATTTTTCAAATACTTTCAACATTTTTTCAAATGCCCTATTAATATTTTTATATACATGATCAAAAAAATTCACTATTTTTTAATACTACATGGGCAACATTTTTTCTATACACATTTAATATTTCTCAAATGCTTGATTAACATTTTGACGAAATAGGTTTTCGCCCCGCTATATTAATATAGCAACCACACGATACAATTGCTGACGCCGATTCAATTGAGTACGGGTACCGGGTCCTCTTCGGCAAGATCCACACCTTCATCGGCGTGGTCGGCGAGTCGGCCGCCGGGTTGGAGAACATCGCCGGCGTCGAGTCGGCGCGCCGCGCAGGTCCGAGCCAGGCAAGACCCAGCCCGCCTCAAGCCGGCCGGAACCATGTCTTCGTAGGGTTCACCCAAGGGGTGGCCTTGTCGGAGAACTCCCTATCTGGAGATGATACGCTCGTTCAATCTGATGGCGAGTCCTCGACGGGAGAAACCGAGTCGATCCGTCCTCTACGCGATGGAAGGCTGGGGCACACTGACGAAGTCTTTCCGGAAATCCTTGAGCCGCCTCGCTTTGCGGCGGTGTACATGGCGGGTAGGCAAGATCCAGTGCGTGATCCGGCTGATCCAGCGGCTGGACAGAACCTCACCCTTGCCGGCTCAGGAGGAGCCGGCGCGTCGGCCGCCGGCTCTCAGAGAACCGGGGTGCAGGCGCTTGCGGACTTGATGAATACACTGACAGCCCTGCTGGCCGAGCCGGTTACTGTGGAGAACGCAGCGTCACGCAATGCGGAGATCACGAAGTGTCGTGAACAGATGGCCAAGATCCAAGAGGACATCAATGCGGAGAACACACGCATGGCTCAGGCGCAGGCCCGGCTTGTCGAGGAGAGGCAGCACCTGGATGAGGAGGCACATTACCTAAGCCGCTGACAGGCCGAGTCAGAGCTCATCCACCAGAGGCGTCATCAAAGCCGGCTTCCGGCTAATCTCGAGCCGACTCAGCTGTTCACCACACCGCCGGCTCCGGCGAACCCGGGGGCTGGAGTTGTTCCCCCGGGAGGACCACCTTTGCAGCAGCCGATTCAGCAGAGGGAGCCGGCCCAGCATCGTACGCCAGATCAGCAACAGCAGCCGCCGTCTCACCGGTTCCAGACCCCCAATTGGACACTATTCCAACCCGGTCGACAACGTGCTGGCAGCAACCCACAACTTGGCAGCTATTCCGATCGAGGGGGACAGCCCGATTCAGGCGGAGGCCAGGAACGCTATTGCGATGCTCAAAATAGCAGTAGTGCAGCAGGCCAACTACTCTCATAGCCAGCATAGGCTTCACTCAACTCCTCACCAGAGCCGTACCAGGAGCCAGCGTCCAGAGTCGTCGGCGGTCTCCAGCAGCGCACATCGCAGAAGAGCCGCCCAACCGCTGGCGGATCAACACCAACCCAGAATCCCGAATGCGCAGGACATTGTGGACGCCGCTCGGGCTCTCCGAGCGTTGGAGGAAAACGCGCGCGCGGTGTATAACCCGCCGGCGAACGTCAACCCGCCGACGGCACACGACCCGCCCACCGCAACCCAGACAGCTGGCCGGCTTGGGGGCTTATCGAGCCGCATGATCGGAACTCCCTGTTTAGTACCAGCGCTGCGAGAAGCGCGCATACCCCCAGATTTCAAAGGTCCTCGCAAGGTCCCTAATTACACAGCGAATCTGGAGCCCACCGAGTGGATCGAGAGTTACGAGCTGGCAATGGACTTATTAGGCGCAAGTGAGGCAGTGTGTGCGCGTTATCTGCCTCTCATGTTGGAAGGCCCTGCTCGTACTTGGTTGAAAAACCTACCAGTGAATTCTATCAACACTTGGCAGGAACTGAAGGAGCGCTTCATCAAGAATTTTCAGGGAACCTGTAAAAGGCCAACCACAATTGTTGATCTTGAACGTTGCGTTCAGCGGGAGGATGAGTCGGCGCACCATTGGGCTCGCAGGGTCACGGAAGTTATACATAGTTCAGACAGCATCTCGGCTGCACAGGCGATGCTCGTTCTGGAACGAACATGCAAGTTTCAGCCACTGGTCCAGAAACTAGGGCGACTCAAGAGAAGGCCTAGGATATGGGCGATCTCCTGGATGTCTTAACCCGGTACGCGGAGTCTGACAATACCAAAGATCCGCCGTCTGACGAGGAAAAAACCGGCAAGGGCAAGAAAAGCGATGGCAAGGGCCACCAGCAAAACAATAGTAATGGGCAGAACAACAACGGCGGTAAACGCAAAGGTTATGAAGGTAGCTCCGATCTGGTGGCAAACACAAATATAGGAAACAAAAGTCAGCGTCAGAACGATGTTTCTAGGAGGCAGTCCTCTGGTAATCGCCCTCTCAGCTACGAGGAAGCTCTCAAGGATCCATGTCCGAAGCATAGTTACAATGGTAAGCCGTCCAGTCACTCCTGGGAAAATTGCTACATCATGCAGGAATTTTCCAAACGGGTCTTCCAGAATCATCATAACGGGGGCGGCAACGGCGGACAACCCGCCAACCAGGGACCCGGCTTCTCGTGAGCCGGCTCACAATGGCCCTTCGCAGGTCCCGGCTTCCACGGGAACAGTGGCCAGGGCAGCGGGTTTCAGGGGGCTGATAATACTGGAGGCAGCAATCAGAGGAACAGTCAAGGAAACCAGCATCAAGCCGGTCAGTCAGGGTTCCAGAGTAATCCGATGCAGTTGAATAGTGGACAGTATCATGTCTTCACCACTAGTACCTGCAAACGTGATAGGAAGGTGCAGCGGCGAGCCGGCGGCTCTGTACTATCTCAACTGGTCAGAACAGCCGGTCACGTGGAGCCGGGCGGACCATCTGGTGCTCCTTAATCACCCGGGCCACTTAGCGTTGGTAGTGGTGTAGGGGAACGCGACAGAAAACAAAAAAATTTGGTACATCGAGCACGCCCAGGATCACTATGGAGATGTCATACAAGGTTTGATCTGATCCGTACCGACTCGAAACGCAACGGAAGAAGAGTCGGTGTAGATCATCGGTGCAGATCCCTGCAGCTAGGATTTACAACCTCCCAACCGCAAGGATGTACTCCCTCGCCGGACAGCCCTTCGGGAGGCGGTCGGACAGTCCCTCGGACGATGTCGCGGACAGCCCTTCGGGAGGACACTCGAAACCCGAACGGTAACTGGGACAGCCCTTCGGGAGGACACCCGAAAACTGAACGGAAACTCGGACAGCCCTTCGGGAGGACACTCGAACAGCCCCTCGGGCAAAAGATCGAAACTACAATATCTCTACGGGGTTGCACACATACGGTGTCAGCAATCCGGCAGGGCTTCGCCGTCCAGAGCTAGTTCCTGCCGGAACCCAGACAGCCTTTCGGCTCTACGAAACTATTTCGCTGTGAGGGAGAGAGAGAGAGCCACACGAGCATGGCATGTGTATGAGAGCATGGATGAGTTTTGGGGCAGCCCCCTCACCTCTATTTATAGGAAAACCAAGGGGTAAAGTTGGCATTCAAAAATCCCAAAAGTACCCCCACTTTATGCCTTTTCATAAAAGAATAAAGCTAAAAGGGATGGCAAGTGGAGCTCCAAGGAGCCCCACCTCCCTTGGTCGGCCACTCTTGGGGGCCCCCCATGAGGGGGCTTCCTTGGCTCCCAAGTCCTTCTAGAAGCCTTTTGGAAAATATCCCAAAAGGTGCTTTCCAAAATATATCCATAAAGCACTTTTACTATTCATGAAGACATTTTCTGCGTCCGTTAAATCCCAAATTATTTCTGTGTGCCTAGAATAATTCCAGTACCCACTAAAACAATTTTGAACGCATTCCGAAACAATTCCGGAACAATGTTTTTCTTCAGCGAAAAGCAACCAAAGCGGTTCCGGCAGCTTCGGAACATTTCCGGTTTTTATCCCGGATAATTCCCAGAAGTTTCCAGAACACTTCTGGCATCCTCCAAGAATTTCCAGGCATGTACCGGAACCAATTTGACTTAATGGAATACCCTGAAACAACTTTTCAGTTTCACCGAAACTATTCCGGTGTTCTCTCCGGAATGTTTCCGTTTCGTCCGAAACTTTTCCGGTGATTTTCTCTCAGACTCCCCGTCTAGTATTCAGCAGATAGATGACCCTTAAGCGTGTGACCCTATAGGTTCGGTGAAGTATAGACATGACTCGGAACACTTTCCGATCAATGATCAACATCGGAGCCGTGGACACCCATATTGACCCCTATACCCACACGAATGAATATTCGAGTGAACCTCCAGTTGCCGTGTGCTATTCCTATTGCTTCACGATATATTACAAACACCCGAGGTGAGATTTATTGCATCCCCGTGGATCAACAACTTGTCCACCATGCAAGTTACCTCGTTACCGGTTTTGTACTCTTTTCTCGTTTCCGTGTTCACCATGCAAGTTACCTCGTCACGATATATTTCCATCATCGGAGGAGCAAATCCCAATCTTGAGCTATCTCGTTACTTGTCATACTTTTCCGTGAACCCGTAAGCCGCCGTAATAGCCACCCATTTACGGATGACGTTTAACAAACCCCAAAGTTCACGAAGCAAGTACGAAGGAACTCGATACTCTCATGGTCTAAGGAATTATGCAAACATTAACTATCTCTGTGTTATTAACCATTAACTTGTGACGAATGTATCTCATAGCATAACATCAATTCGGGTCGATTCAACACAAGTGTTCTACTAACATTGTGCCCTCAAAATTGCCGGCATAGACATGCCCATGATCAGGAAAACAGGATCATCATGCAATACTTGAGCCAGTCTTAGAGGCAAGACTAGGAATACATTTTACCGTTTATTACACCACACGTGCACATGAGTTTCCCTCCGAGCCTCGTGGTTATTGTAGACTCGAGAATCATTGCAGTTATAGCATGGAACATAAACATTCATTACAAACTCGGAGATACAAAATAACTGTTATTACTGCCTCTAGGGCATATCTCCTACAAGTGGCACCTCAAGTCGGCGGTTACACATTAACAAAAGTACTCATGGACGGAGGTAGCAGCATCAATATTCTGTACTATGACACGTTCAGACGGATGAATCTATCTGATAAACAGCTGACCCCATCCTCTACAGTTTTTCACGGCATCGTTCCTGGCAAGTCAGCTTATCCCATGGGAAGAATATTCCTCGAGGTGGCCTTTGGCTCAGAGGATAACTGGCGTTCTGAATTTATGTCCTTTGAGGTAGTCAAGCTTAAAAGCCCATACCATGCCTTATTTGGCCGGCCGGCTTATGCACGGTTCATGGCGCGGCCATGCTACGTTTACCTGAAAATGAAGATGCCAGGACCAAGAGGAACCATCACAGTTGAAGGAAATCGGAAAATTGCACTCGAATGCGAGGAAGGAGATGCGGCATATGCCGAGACAGCTTGCGCTACAGAAGAATTGCGGTATTATAAGGACAATGTTGACCCGTCTGACAGGACCTCCCTGAAGAAGCCCACGATGGAGTCAGACCCTTTGCTCAAGTTTAAATCGGCTAGGGACACCAAGCAAATTGATTTCACCCCGGGCAATTCTTCTGAACAGTTCACCATAGGGGCCAATATGGATCCCAAATAGGAAAGCGCGCTCATCGAGTTCATTCATGAGAACCGGGACATCTTTGCATGGAAACCTTCTGACATGCCGGGTGTACCAAGAGAACTCGCTGAGCACTCCCTCAATGTGGATCCCATGCTTTGTCATCGGGTCTGACACGTTCAGATCCGTGTGAACTTTGCGTACTTTCACTAAACCCGCTTCGACATGATGTCAAATGAGTTTATATTTGTGTTGAATATGTCTTGTCTTATGGTGCGAACTTGGCTCCCTTGCCTGAGTCACGGCGCCACTATTATCACAATAGATCTCCACCGGGTCCAGAGCACTTGGAACCACACCAAGGTCTTCAAGAAATTGCTTGATACCGCCTCCTTGGAGGCTTCTGAAGCAGCAACATATTCCGCCTCCGTCGTAGAATCCGCTACAGTTTTTGTTTGGAACTTTTCCAATCAACTGCGCCGCCGTTCAATATGAAAACATAGCCTGATTGAGATTTGAAGTCATCTGGGTCAGTCATGAAGCCTGCATCAGTGTAACCACTTACAATGAGCTCTTCATCACCTCCGTACACAAGGAGTAAATCCTTGGTCCTTCTGAGGTACTTAAGAATACCCTTGACTGCGGCCCAGTGTTCCAATCCTGGATCACTTTGGTACCGGCTGCTAACACTTAGCGCATAGGAAACGTCCGGTCTTGTACATAGCATGGCATACATAATAGAACCAACTGCCGAGGCATATGGAACATCATTCATTTGTACTCGCTCATCGAGAGTCCGAGGACACTGATTCTTGCAAAGCACTGTGCCAGGTGACATGGGGAGTAGGCCTTTCTTGGAGTTCTCCATGTTGAACCTTTTCAACACCTTGTCAGTGTACGTGCTTTGGCTAAGCGCTATTAGGCGTCTTGATCTATCTCTATAGATTCTGATGCCCAATACATATGCCGCTTCGCCTAAGTCTTTCATTGAAAAACTTTTCTTCAATGAGTCTTTTATTTCGCTAAGAAAATTCATGTCATTTCCAATCAACAATATGTCATCCACATACAAGATTAGAAATGCTTTTGCGCTCCCACTAAACTTCTTGTAAACACAAGATTCTTCGTCATTCCTGATGAAGCCAAACTGTTTGACTACTTCATCAAAACGAATGTTCCAGCTCCTTGACGCTTGCTTCAGACCATAAATGGCTTTCTGAAGTTTGCATACCTTTCCAGCATCCTTATGAACGACAAAACCTTCTGGTTGTATCATGTATACATTCTCTTTGAGGTTTCCATTTAGGAAAGCCGTTTTGATGTCCATCTGCCATATTTCATAATCGAAATAAGCAGCAATTGCTAGTAATATCCGAACAGACCTAAGCATAGCTACGGGCGAGAAAGTCTCGTCGTAGTCCACTCCTGGAACTTGCGTGAACCCTTTCTCGACAAGTCTAGCTTTGTGGATAGTAATGTTACCATCCGCGTCCGTCTTTCTTTTGAAAATCCATTTACAACCAATGGGTTTTACGCCTTCTGGAAGTTCTTCCAAGTTCCAAACTTGGTTTTCGTACATGGATTCCATTTCGGATTTCATGGCTTTGTGCCATTCCTTTGAGCTGGGCCCCGCCATCGCTTCCTTGTAGTGCGCAGGTTCATCGTCTTCAAGAATGAAGATTTCGTTATGAAACCATTCAGGTGGCTGGATAGCCCTACCTGATCTGCGCAGTTCAGTTACAACATTGTCTGAAGTTTCCGCATCACATGCGACAACTTCCGGCTCGGTTGTAGGGATAATTAGCGGCATTTCTTCCGGTTCCTTAGCCATATCAACGGTTGCCGAAGATTCAATAATCTCATCAAGTTGTACTATCCTCCCACTCACTTCTTTAGCGAGAAACTCTTTCTCGAGAAAGACTCCGTTTTTAGCGACAAACACTTTGCACTCGGAGGGTTGGTAGAAGGAATACCCAACTATTTCCTTGGGATAACCTACAAAGTAACATTTGTCTGATCTAGGATCGAGTTTGCTTGGTTGTAAACGTTTTACATAAGCTTCACAACCCCAGATTTTGAGATGTGACAAATTGGGTTTCTTCCCATGCCATAACTCGTATGGTGTCATCTCAACAGACTTAGACGGTGCTCTGTTTAATGTGTGAGCGGCAGTGAGTAGTGCGTGACCCCAAAAAGATATCGGTAGATCTGTAAGAGACATCATCGACCTTACCATGTCTAACAGGGTTCGGTTACGTCTTTCCGACACTCCGTTTCGCTGTGGAGTTCCGGGAGGCGTAAGCTGTGAAACGATTCCACGATCACTCAGATGTTGGCCAAACTCATGACTAAGGTATTCGCCCCCGCGATCAGACCGCAGAAACTTAATCCTTTTGTTACGATGATTTTCTACCTCATTCTGAAATTCTTTGAACTTTTCAAAGGTTTCCGACTTATGCTTCATTAAGTAGATATATCCATACCTACTCAAATCATCCGTAAAAGTCACGAAGTAGAAATACCCACCCCGTGCGATTGTGCTCATTGGACCACATACATCACTATGTATTATTTCCAATAATTCACCCGCCCGTTCAGGATGACCCGTGAACGGCGTCTTGGTCATTTTCCCCATCAAGCAAGCTTCACATGTGTCAAATGATTCAAAATCAAAGGACGGTAGAACTCCATCTTTATGGAGTCTTTGCATGCGTTTCTTTCCGATGTGGCCAAGCCGACAGTGCCACATGAAAGTGGTGGTGGTATCAGCCTTCTTAAGGCGTTTATCATTTACGTTAAAGACATCATTTCCACATTCAAGATTTAGTATGAAAAGGCCCCCAACAATGGGTGCAAATCCATAAAACATATCCTTACAATAAAGTGAACAACCATTGTTCTCAGACTTGTACGAATACCCATCGTGTACTAAACATGATCCGGAGATAATGTTTCTACACAGTGGAACAAAATAACAGTTATTTAGTTCTAAGATAAATTCCAAAGGGAGACGTAGAGGCATAATGCTGACGGCTTGAGCGGCGATCCCAGCGCCGTTCCCGACGCGCATCACGACTTCATTCTTTCCTAACTTGCGCACCTTCTGAAGTCCCTGTATCGAGTTGCAAATGTGAGCAACCGATCCGGTATCAAATACCCAAGACTTAGAATTTTCGCTAGCAAGCAAAACGTCAATGACATTAACTTGTATAACAATTATACCTTTTCCGGTTTTCCCGGACTTCTTATCTTCCAGATACTTCTTGCAGTTTCTCTTCCAGTGTCATGTGCCCTTGCAGTAGAAGCACTCAGTTTCATTCTTGGCTCCGCCCTTAGAGTTGCTTTGGGAGCCAGTCTTACCGGCGCCCTTGCCCTTCTTTGGCTTGCCTTTCTTTTTGAAACTGGCGGTTTTATTCACAAGCAACACTTGCTTGCAATTTTTCCGCAGTCCTCCTTCCGTAGTTTTTAGCATGGCGAGCACCTCTTCCGGTGTCTTCTCCATCCCACTCATGTTGTAGTTCATGATAAAACCGTTGTAAGACGGGGGGAGTGAAGAAAGCAGCATGTCCATCATATGGTCAGGTGGAAGTGGAAACTCCAGGGTTTTAAGCCTTTCAGCATAGCCAATCATTTTGACTACGTGTTCGCCAACTGAACTACCCTCAGCCATCTTGCATTCCATCAAGGCCTTCATGATATCAAATCGTTCAGACCTTGCGGTTTCCTTGTACAGGGCATCCAATTCCCGGATCATATCGCGGGGTTTATGGAATTCAAAACGTTTTTGAAGCCCTGGACTCATGCAAGCTAGTATGAGGCACTGCACTAAGTTGTGATCATCATCCTTAGTGGCCCAGACATTCTGCTCATCTTCCGGGGCATCTGCCGCCGGTTTAGCTGGAAGAGCAGTTTCAAGCACATACATTTTCCTAGCGCTCCTGAGGACAATCCTCAGGTTACGGACCCAGTCCGCATAGTTGCTTCCAGTCGCAGCTAACTTTTCTTTCTCTAACATCGGGCCTAAGTTGAACGCGGTGTTGCGAGCCATTTGATCTACAACGGAAAACACAAGTTTCACTTAGACTTTGTTTATAATGATTTTGGCACTAGTGAATAAACAATTTTATTCTAAAGTGCGCTCCCACTAAAATCAATATCTCTCAAAATTGATTATGAGTGATTCAAAATCCACATTTAAATTCAACGCCATTGATGTGGACATCACTGATGACGAGAATTTCAATCGGTAGGCAAACTTGCCGATCACATCTCTATGTGACTTTTGTTCATCTTTTGATGGGTGTGTTCCGAGCTCAGGACTATCCTGCCTGAACGTCAAAGACAACCAAGTGATCTTGCTGCGAGGTCTGACCTCACCCGCCTCATTCCTCTCAATTCGTTCGTACTCATGTGGACATGGCGCACCCCGAAAAGATACGAATTTCAGACGGTGCTACACTTGGGTGAACACTAACTACTTTGATATTTTTAAGTGAGAGATCACCCTAATAAAAAGCGACTACCGCGCAATCAAGAAGGGTGCATCATAAGGGATAAACATCTCAGGCCATTCATAATAGCATGATATGGTATAGCCCCTTCTGACGGAGAAGTCTTTAATTTCTTCGTCTTCGGCATTTGCGTCGGTGTTCACCTTCGCGAAGAATGCCACCACCTTGTCGATGCACTAGATAATATTGCTATCTCTATAGCTAATAAATTAAGTGCATTACTTAAGGTTGACACGCAGGTCATTAAAGTGACAATCATATGGCTCCAGCCATCATGCCGAATCATGACACGCAGATCATGTTAATAAATTTACATCATATAGTCATCTCATACATAATCGAATTAATATGAGCAGTGCTATACCACATCACATGCACATCCTGCAAAACCAAGTTAGACGCCTCTAATCGGTTTATGCGAAATTTTATTTTACGTGGCTTCTAAGGTTTTGATTTAAACCGCAGCTACCAACGTTTTATCATCAAGTATGATTATTCAAGTCGCTAGATTAACTTTCCAGGGTGTATGAAACACGAGATAATAAAATCTTGAGCCCCATACTAAACTTCGTCATACGCATGACCCCCGTGCAGATCATATTTGCATTGCCCTTTCATCTGTGAATTTCATCTTTCTTTTGACTATGGCGGAACCCAAAGAACTGATAGCACTTCGTTGATCAATCAGGATCGCGGATTGCCAGAACTTTGTGAAATTCCACCATGCTGTCTCGAGATCAGAAATACGCAAATTCTAGGGAAGCAACAAGGACATCGGGTAACAGACTTCATCTGCTACCCGCATAAATAATTTTCGGCAATAGATCTCATCTACTCCAAAATTATATTATGCAATACCCATACATCTCCATGTATTCTAGATCATAACCTGCATCTACGCATAGCACGGCTCATGATGCCACTGTAGGGGAACGCGACAGAAAACAAAAAATTTCGATACAGCGAGCACGCCCAGGATCACTATGTTGATGTCATACAAGGTTTGATCTGATCCGTACCGACTCGAAACACAGCGGAAGAAGAGTCGGTGTAGATCGTCGGTGCAGATCCCTGCAGCTAGGATTTACAACCTCCCAACCGCAAGGATGTACTCCCTCGCCGGACAGCCCTTCGGGAGGCGGTCGGACAGTCCCTCGGACGATGTCGCGGACAGCCCTTTGGGAGGACACTCGAAACCCGAACGGTAACTCGGACAGCCCTTCGGAAGGACACCCGAAAACCGAACGGAAACTCGGACAGCCCTTCGGGAGGACACTCGAACAGCCCCTCAGGCAAAAGATCGAAACTACAATCTCTCTACGGGGTTGCACACATACGGTGTCAGCTATCCGGCAGGGCTTCGCCGTCCAGAGCTAGTTCCTGCCGGAACCCAGACAGCCTTTCGGTTCTACGAAACTATTTCGCTGTGAGGGAGAGAGAGAGAGAGAGCCAGACGAGCATGGCATGTGTATGAGAGCATGGATGACCTTTGGGGCAGCCCCCTCACCTCTATTTATAGGAAACCCAAGGGGTAAAGTTGGCATTCAAAAATCCCAAAAGTACCCCCACTTTATGCCTTTTCATAAAAGAATAAAGCTAAAAGGGATGGCAAGTGGAGCTCCAAGGAGCCCCACCTCCCTTGGCCGGCCACTCTTGGGGGCCCCCCATGAGGGGGCTTCCTTGGCTCCCAAGTCCTTCTAGAAGCCTTTTGGAAAATATCCCAAAAGGTGCTTTCCAAAAAATATCCATAAAGCACTTTTACTATTCACGAAGACATTTTGTGCGTCCGTTAAATCCCAAATTATTTCTGTGTGCCTAGAATAATTCCAGTACCCACTAAAACATTTTTGAACGCATTCCGAGACAATTCCGGAACAATGTTTTTCTTCAGCAAAAACAACCAAAGCGGTTCCGGCAGCTTCGGAACATTTCCGGTTTTTATCCCGGAAAATTCCCAGAAGTTTCCAGAACACTTCTGGCATCCTCCAAGAATTTCCAAGCGTGTGCTGGAACCAATTTGACTTAATGGAATACCCTAAAACAACTTTTCAGTTTCACCGAAACTATTCTGGTGTTCTCTCCGGAACGTTTCCGTTTCGTCCGAAACTTTTCCGGTGATTTTCTCTCAGACTCCCCGTCTAGTATTCAGCAGATAGATGACCCTTAAGCGTGTGACCCTATAGGTTCGGTGAAGTATAGACATGACCCGGAACACTTTCCGATCAATGATCAACATCGGAGCCGTGGACACCCATATTGACCCCTATACCCACACGAATGAATATTCGAGTGAACCTCCAGTTGCCGTGTATTATTCCTGTTACTTCACGATATATTACAAACACCCGAGGTGAGATTTATTGCATCCCCGTGGATCAACAACTTGTCCACCATGCAAGTTACCTCGTTACCGGTTTTGTACTCTTTTCTCGTTTCCGTGTTCCGGCATTCCAGTGATCAAATCACAATGTGTCTGGCCAGACGATGATGGATATCGTAACACCGAGAGGGCCCGAGAATATCTCTCCATCGTAGGAGGAGCAAATCCCAATCTTGAGCTATCTCGTTACTTGTCATACTTTTCCGTGAACCCGTAAGCCGCCGTAATAGCCACCCATTTACGGATGACGTTTAACAAACCCCAAAGTTCATGAAGCAAGTACGAAGGAACTCGATACTCTCATGGTCTAAGGAATTATGCAAACATTAACTATCTCTGTGTTATTAACCATTAACTTGTGACGAATGTATCTCATAGCATAACATCAATTCGGGTCGATTCAACACAAGTGTTCTACTAACATTGTGCCCTCAAAATTGCCGGCATAGATATGCCCATGATCAGGAAAACAGGATCATCATGCAATACTTGAGTCAGTCTTAGAGGCAAGACTAGGAATACATTTTACCGTTTATTACACCACACGTGCACATGAGTTTCCCTCCGAGCCTCGTGGTTATTGTAGACTCGAGAATCATTGCAGTTATAGCATGGAACATAAACATTCATTACAAACTCGGAGATACAAAATAACTGTTATTACTGCCTCTAGGGCATATCTCCTACAAGTGGCACCTCAAGTCGGCGGTTACACATTAACAAAAGTACTCATGGACGGAGGTAGCAGCATCAATATTCTGTACTATGACACGTTCAGACGGATGATCTATCTGATAAACAGCTGACCCCATCCTCTATAGTTTTTCACGGCATCGTTCCTGGCAAGTCAGCTTATCCCATGGGAAGAATATTCCTCGAGGTGGCCTTCGGCTCAGAGGATAACTGGCGTTCTGAATTTATGTCCTTTGAGGTAGTCAAGCTTAAAAGCCCATACCATGCCTTATTTGGCCGGCCGGCTTATGCACGGTTCATGGCGCGGCCATGCTACGTTTACCTGAAAATGAAGATGCCAGGACCAAGAGGAACCATCACAGTTGAAGGAAATCGGAAAATTGCACTCGAATGCGAGGAAGGAGATGCGGCATATGCCGAGACAGCTTGCGCTACAGAAGAATTGCGGTATTATAAGGACAATGTTGACCCGTCTGACAGGACCTCCCTGAAGAAGCCCACGATGGAGTCAGACCCTTTGCTCAAGTTTAAATTGGCTAGGGACACCAAGCAAATTGATTTCACCCCGGGCAATTCTTCTGAACAGTTCACCATAGGGGCCAATATGGATCCCAAATAGGAAAGCGCGCTCATCGAGTTCATTCATGAGAACCGGGACATCTTTGCATGGAAACCTTCTGACATGCCGGGTGTACCAAGAGAACTCGCTGAGCACTCCCTCAATGTGGATCCCAAGTTTAAACCGGTTCGCCAGTATCTCCATCGCTTTAATGAGGAAAGGCGGAAAGCTATTGGTGAAGAAGTGGCCCGGCTCCTAGCTGCCGGGTTCATCATGGAAGTCTTCTATCCTGAATGACTAGCCAACCCGGTACTTGTTCTAAAGAAAAACGGGACTTGGCGGATGTGTGTTGATTACACAGACCTCAATAAGGCTTGTCCTAGTGACCCCTTTGCCTTGCCCCGTATTAACCAGATCATCGATGCTACGGCGGGTTGTGAGTGTTTATGCTTCCTGGATGCTTACTCTGGTTATCATCAGATCAAAATGAAGCTGGAAGACCAGGAAAAAATGGCGTTCATTACACCCTTTGGAGCCTTCTGTTATACGACCATGCCGTTTGGTCTGAAGTGTGCCCAAGCGACTTATCAGCGTTGTGTCCAAAGCTATTTCCATAAGCAGATCGGGCGGAATGTTCATGCCTATGTTGACGACATTGTGGTTAAATCCCGTAAAAAGGAAACCTTGTTGGAGGATCTTAAGGAAACGTTTGATAACCTCCGCGTCTACCAGATGAAACTCAACCCGGAGAAGTGTGTTTTTGGTGTCCCTACGGGAAAGCTTCTGGGATTCCTTGTTTCTGAGCGTGGCATTGAAGCTAACCCAAAAAAGATCAAGGCAATCGCGACCCTAGCTAAGCCGGCGAATCTTAATGCTGTACAGAAGCTAGCTGGGCGGGTTGCGGCGCTGAGCCGGTTCATAAGCCGGCTTGGAGAAAAGGCAATCCCATTGTATCAATTGCTTTGGAAGTCAGATAACTTTGTCTGGAGTGATGCTACAGATCAGGCTTTTGAGGCCCTCAAAAAACAATTGTCTGAGCCGCCTATCCTCGCCGCCCCTCAGGAAAAGGAACCTATGCTGTTATACATTGCTGCCAACAACAAGGCTGTAAGCGTTGCAGTTGTTGTAGAACGCAAGAAGGAAGGCAAGGAATATCCAGTTCAGCGCCCTGTATATTATATCAGTGAAGTGTTAACTGAGTCCAAGCAGCGATATCCGCATTGGCAGAAATTGGTCTACGGAGTGTTTATGGCTAGTCGCAAGCTGAAGCATTACTTCCACGAACATCCAATCACTGTGGTCAGCTCAACACCTCTTGGGGACATAATCCAGAACAGGGAGGCCACGGGTCGGGTTGCTAAATGGGCCATCGAACTCGGTCCACATCATCTCAAATATGTGCTCCGCACAGGAATCAAATCTCAAGCGTTGGTGGATTTCATTAATGATTGGACAGAGTTACAGGCTCCCGAAGAGAAACCTGACACAACATATTGGTCCATACATTTCGACGGCTCAAGGCAGCTCGAAGGCTCGGGGGCTGGAGTTGTGATCACTTCCCCACGAGGAGATAAGTTCTGTTATGTTTTAAGACTTATGTTCCCCTGTACTAACAACGCAGCAGAATATGAGGCTTTGCTTCATGGACTTCATATGACCAAGGAGATGAACCTGAACCGGGTCAGGTGTTTGGGTGACTCAGATTTGGTGGCCCAACAGGTTTTTGGTACATGGGATTCCAAGGATCCCCTTATGGCGGCTTATCGGCACGCGGTCACCAACATTGCTGGACACTTCAAGGGTTATCAAGTTGATCATATTGATCGCTGGCAGAACGAGGCAGCAGATGCACTCTCTCGCTTGGGTTCTCAGCGCAAGCCGGTGCCACCCAAAGTTTTCCTGGATGTTTTGCACAACCCGTCTGTCAAGTTACCAACAGAGGAGGACTTAGCTATACCTGACCCGGAGGCGGCTCTAGTGGCTGCTGTCCACGCTATACCTGATTGGACAGTCCCCTACTTGGCTTATCTAGGCCGGGGAGAACTTCCAACAGAGGAAATCCTTGCTCGACAGATCATCAGACGATCCAAGTCTATGACTATCGTCAATGGTGAGTTGCACCAACAAAGCGTCACTGGTGTTTTTCAGCATTGTGTTTCGCCTGAAGAAGGCCGCGCAATTCTCAATGAGATTCATTCTGGTGACTATGGTCACCATGCCGGCTCAAGATCACTGGTCGCAAAAGCTTTTCGGCACGGTTTTTACTGGCTCACAGCTCACGCTGATGCAGAAGATATTGTGCGGAAATGCAATGGTTGCCAGAAATATGCTCGCCAGGCTCATGTGCCGGCTCAAGAATTGAGGATGATACCAATAACTTGGCCTTTTGCAGTTTGGGGGCTTGACATGGTTGGACCCTTCAAACGTTCTAAAAATAAGCATACACACCTATTGGTGGTTGTCGATAAGTTCACCAAGTGGGTAGAAGCAGAGCCGGTTAGCCGCTGTGACGCCGCCACAGCTGTCAAGTTTCTAAAAAAGTTGATCTTTCGTTTCGGCTATCCACACAGTATCATAACTGACAACGGAACCAACCTTTCCAAAGGAGTCATGAAATAGTTTTGTCAACAGGAGCATATCCGGCTTGATCTAGCGTTGGTTGCGCATCCTCAGTCCAATGGGCAGGCAGAAAGAGCCAATCAGGAATTACTGCGTGGTATCAAACTCCGGCTCATGGTGCCTCTGCAACGCACGCCGGGTTGCTGGGAAGAAGAATTACCTGCGGTGCTTTGGAGCATATGAACTACTCCCAACAGGTCAACAGGCTATACGCCGTTTTTCCTGGTCTATGGTGCAGAAGTTGTACTTCCAAGCGATATTCGTCATGACTCCCCTCGAATGGAGGCTTATGTGGAATCTGATAATGAGCAAGCTCGACAAGACACTCTAGATGCTCTGGAGGAGGAACGCGAACTTGCCGCGTCCAGATCAGCAATTTATCAACAAGACCTATGTCGCTATCACAACCGTAGAGTTCGAAGCCGTACCTTTCAGGAAGGTGACTTAGTGCTCCGTCTAATACAAGACCAGACAGGTATGCACAAGCTTTCACCACCTTGGGAAGGGCCCTTTGTGGTTAGCAAGAATCTCAATAATGGGTCATATTACCTGGTTGATATACGTGAGGCAGATAAGTCACGAACCTCTGAAGAGGAGACAAGCCGGCCTTGGAACATTGCCCATCTCCGGCCATACTACACCTAAGTCATTGACTGGGTTACATCCTTGTACATACCTTCTATTATGTATATACATATTTTTTGATCAACGAAATAAAGACCGACAGCTCTGTATAAGAGAGTTCGTTATTTCGCCACAAAATAGTGTGTTGACTCTTTATTGATTGATCTTGGTTATTTGGGGGCTTCCAACTCAATTGAGTTTAGCTTACAAAACCCTTTAACCCGGCGAAATGCCACAAGTTGGTTAAACCTGCCTGTTAGCAAGATGCTACTCCAAAAAAGGCGACCCGGCGAACGCCTGATGAGTCAATCACAAAGGTGACCCTGAATTCATCAGAGTAAAAACGCGTGATTTGTCGTGTGAGAGCCGGCTTTCAGAAAGCGAGGATAAACCAACAAGCCAACGCGCCAGCTTCATGAAAGCAATTCAGACTTGAGCTTTATAAGCCGGTCTTTCAAGTTGTGTTTAAAAAAATGGCTTGTTACAGTCATGTTCTCTTTTCTGCATTCATTTCATCTCTACATGCATGCATACATCCATACATAGCATCTACCTTAGTCAAATTTGATATTCTTGATTCATTACAAACAGTAACAAAGTTACTAGTTATTTATATGATGTCATCAATCAAAACTATTGTTATATGCAATTGTTATTGTTTCAGCAGAATCACTCTTACTGCAAAAACCAGCTCTCGAGGCCCAAAGGAGGATTCACAATGGCAAGGCATCCACAAAAGTGTTTGTACAGGCAACAACAGCACAGTACACGATGGCACTGGCATCAGCAACAAGTGTTTGACGCTAAGCTATTACAAGTCGCCCATCGGGCTGCAGGCTAAAATGTTATTCCTCCCAAGTTCCACTACAATCAAAGAAGAGCCGGTATGTGCCAGATTGAGGACACGGGATGATCAAGGAGCGCTTTGACCTGTCTCTTCGTGATTGTCGTCATCCTCCGCCCCTTCTTGGCTTGTGGACTCGCCGGTCGACCACTGAATGGAGCGCAATGCTTCAAACATCGCATCGACGGAAATCACGGAAGAAGGATCAACTTCAGGGGCAAAAGATTGCTTATGCGCACGAGTAAGAGTCATCGGTTGAAAGTTTGGCGGCTCAATCCGCTCATTATCTTCTGTATAACCGGCTTGGTACTTGGACAAGTTCGCTTCTTCGGCAATGGCAGTGGCAGCAACTCGGGTTTCCTTTAGGCAGCGTCTGAAGTCCTTCTCAGAAAATGGGGTGTCATCTACGTTGAACTCCGGATACCCGCCCACAATCTGAGCCGAATCCAGTTCTGGCACATAGGCTTTGGCACGAGCAAGAACTGTCAGAGCGCCAGTGCGACAAGCCGCCTTCTTCCACTCTTCAAACTACTTGGGCACAACTGACAGTTCCTTCAACATGTCAGCAATCAACTGTGGCGGCGTCTTAGTATTTTTCGCGGCCATTACGCAACGAGAGCCACCTATGTACAGCTGCTCCACAAAGGTATAAACTGCCTTCAATTTCACTAGTGGTTGCTGAACAAGGGTTTGGTTCTTGTGGCCTTCAAGGATAAGTACACGCGATCAGTAATGCCAGCTTAGCATGATAAGTTGGTATAATTGACTCATGGTAGTCTTTTTTACTTACCGAAGATGGCCTTGCACATAGCTGTGATCTGGCCCTTTAGCGTGGCTAGCTCTCGAGTTACCAGCTCTAATTTCGACTCGGCCTCCTCAGCACGTTGGGCTAGGGCGGCTCTTTCTGCTTCAGTTTCTTTCAAAGTGCTCCTCACAAGGAGCAGAGACTTGTTGGCTTCTGCAGATGTTTTTTTAGCTTCTTGGCGCAGTTTTTTTTCTCCTTCCTTGCTTCCTTTCGGAAGAAGGAAGCCTAAGCCTCCACTTGATTCAGCATGTCCTGCAAGGCAGCTTCAGTTATACATCATATAAGCATGTCCCGAGCCGCCCTTCCGGTTGACCCGACACATGGGGGCTACATGTTTTCAGTTCAACAAAAAACAGCAAGTCCCATGAAGATGCAGGCATTCTACATGGCACTTGGGGGCTAATGCATAATTTGATCTATCTTACTAGATATGGAGACCCGCCCATCACAGTATGACGAGCCGGCCTTTGGGGTCACCGATTGAGGTTATGCATGCAAGATAAAGTTTTGAAGTCCCGGGTCATCATCTGATAATGACCCGGCCCTTGAGGGCTACATATATATATATATATATATGTATGAATATCAACAGAGGGCAAAAGTTACCTCATATTTTCGCTTCAGCGAAGTTATCATTGCTATCTCTGTGTCACAGCTTTCAGATAGCTAGGTCAGCACAGATTGGTGCAACGAGTTGGCGTCTTGGTCTTCGAAGGCAGAGAAATCAAGCGCCGCCTTCCCCTTGTTCTTAAGGAACGGCTCAGCCTTGGTAGGAACCTTGGTGAGAGCAGTTGAGGCTTCCGGAGGAGTAGTTTGCCGCTCACTGATCACCACTACTTCATCTTGAGCCGGTGCCGCGGGCTGCTCTTCGAGCTGCTCTTCAGTTAATTTTCTTTCTCCTGAGCAATAGGAGAGGAAGCGTGAGCCGGGCTCGCAACAGTGTCTTGGGGTGGCGGGCTGTTCTAAAACGCCGGCTCGTCCTGGATGTCCAGGGTGGCTGCTGTCTCTTGCTGGGAAGGGCCTGTTGGAATCACCGGGTCAGATGACCCGGCGGCGGCTTTCTTCTTAATGGCCTTGGCGTTGTACGAGGAACAAAGAGTTATCCAGTTAAAAGATAAAAAGCAAGAAACCGTTGGGCGATACAGGAATAATCAACGTGCTTACCCCGGGTTAATGTTGAAGGCCGGTGCCTGAGTAGCGCTTGACTCATCCGAAGAGGGGGACGTCTGATATGCCGAGTCATTCAAATGTAAGGGCTCTTTGAAACGACCAGCTAGAGGAAAATAGGGAGTTGGACTAAGAAGCACCTCTGTCCGCGCTTTACGTGTTGGCGGCTCATATGGTAGCCCGCCACTCAACTCGCCTTCACTACTCCGGGTCTTCCTTTTGGAGGTTCCGGCGTGCTGTGTTTTCTTCAAAAGAAATTGGGGATCCAAGTGAGCATCTTGATGTGAAAAAGGGACTTTACGGATGGTAATCCGGGGTTTTCTTCGGACTTTGCGGACTACAGCCCGGGTTTTCTTTCGAACAGGTGTTGGGGAGTCAGAGTCTGAAGAGATCAAAGTTACCTCTGGCTCGACGGTGTGGCTAATTTCAGCATCTTCCTGTGAAGAGTTAGCATCAGCAATTTGATTAAAAAGGCGGCCAAGAGAGTCAAGTTCTACCTCATTATCATCATCATCCTCCGGGTCTTCTTTGTCATCCTCTCGAGGAGGGGTAGGATCTTGAACTTCAACCCGCCACCAGTCAGCATTCTCCTATAAATATGATGGGTTGATGAAATAATGACAAGGATATAGCAATAGTGGCAAAGTGCAAGATGACAGAGACGGCTTACCTCAGGAGGCGGGTTGTTGGCGTAGAATGGGGCGAGCCCCACGAGCTTAATGTCGTCCTTTGTTTCGCCAAGAAGCTTCTTGGCAAATTTTAGGACGTCCTTCTCCTTGAGATTAACCCGGCTAAATCGAAGTGGGTCTTCGTGATAGCCAGTGTAGGTGTGCATGAGTCGGGTCCTAGAACTGAGTGGCTGAATTCGCCACTCGACCCAAGTCCGGGTCAGATCGACACCGGTGAGGCCATGAGCAATCAACGCATTCATCTTTGGATACAGAGGCTCCAGGTTCTCTCTCTCTTCCCTGGAAGCAAGACCCGGGAAGGCTGCATTGGCGGCAAGCCGGCTTGACTTGTAAGCCGGGAGTGGGTGTTGTCCTTCAAGGGATGTGTCTTTACAGTAGAACCAGGTTCTATGCCACCCTTTGGGGTGGCTGGCCGGCTTGGCGTTGGGGAAGACTATCTTTTTCCTTCTTTGAATGGAGATTCCACCAAGTTCAACGCTCGGGCCATCCTTGTGCTCCGTTTGGCGGTTCAAATAGAAGAATTCCCGGAATAAGCTAATGGACGGCTCAAGCTGCAGATACACTTCACTGAACACTTGGATGGCACAAGTTGAAGATGGAATTGGGGGCCAAGTCTTGAGGCCTGATATTGAAGAAATGTAGCACGTCTCGGAAAAATTTAGAGCCTGGAGGACGGAAGCCCCTTGAAGCATGATCAGCAAAAATGATGATTTCGTTCTGGCCGGGTTGGGGGTGAATCTCTTCTTCAGGAGCTCGCCATGAAATTGCTTCCTTAGCTGGCAACAGCCCGGAATCTACCAGGGCTTGCAGACTAAGTTCAGACATGCTGGACTTTGCCCAGTTGATAATCTTGGGTTTGGGACCCATTGATCCGGCTGCTATGAAAAAGGAAAAGATGTCATAAGCCGGCAAACATGAGCTTTTTGATTTAACATAGACAGAACATGTGAGCCGGCAATTCAGATACTTGGCCGGGTTACGAAGGGGGATGCAAATAGATTCCGGGTCAAAGCCATTGATGAAGATAAGCCGGAAAATATGTAGTGCGATTTTCACAAGTGTTGAGCATGGTTTGGGCTACGAGTCAGCGAACAAGTTTCAATTGGATGAGGAGATTCTACGGATCTGAAAATGGATAAAAATGAAAAAAAAGCTAGGTATGTTCTTCGCGCTACGAGATGAAACACGGTAGGATCTATCTAAGGCAGTACAGCGGATCTATCAATGATGAAAGTACTGCGGGGCGACCGTGTGAACTACAAACGAGAGGGACCAAACGCACTTTGGATCTGCAGCGGCTTTGGCGAAGAACTCGGAAGAACAGTAAAGAGCTAACGGCAATGGAGGAGGGACTTACAGATCAGGAGGTCAAGTTTGGGGGTCCTCGAGGTGCGGTGGATGCGGCCGCGCGATGTTGATGGCTCCGGCGACGATGAGGACGCGTGACTGGTGCTAGTTCCGGCGACGACGAGCTCAGGCGGTGCGGCGGTGTCGGGAGCAGAAGAGAAGAGGGAGAGCGAGCGGTGAAAGGAAGCAATGGAGGTGTGCTGGCCTATTTATAGGCATGGTAAGAATTGGAACGACGGGTGCGGAGCCCCAGGCGGCGCAGTAAAATTCGGCCATGGGCTCCTTGATTTTCGCGCCTGACAAGACAATACGAACCCACTCAAAGATTCGATATGACGTCACCCCGGAATTTGCGGAAGTGGATCGTGACGTCATAAGGAAAGGTGGAGAATGAATACCAAGTTATGGAGGGTGATAACCCGGCAAAATGATTGAGCCGGCGAATTTGAGTACAGATGAAGGACACTGAAGAGCCGGTGTGAGAAACAGATTCAGAGCACCTTCACAGATTTTTTGATTTATTTTGTTTGTTTTTCAGGTTGGAGTTTAACATGGATAAATCCAAGTCAAACCGAGGGCTAATGTTGGGGATATTTCCCGATGTGTAGACCCGGCAGGGCGCTAATCCGGCCATAGAGCTGAAGAGCTCAAGCGGGTCATCTCACTACAAGACTAAGGAGATACTCGACGGGCCAGCTTAGCGGAGGCCCAGTAAGAAAGGCCGACTCAGGTTGCGGGCCGGCTCAAGAAGACGAACGACTTCAACATTGTCTTGGGGAATAAGTAGGAACGAGTAGGAGACAGGTCAGGATTATGACCCGGACTCTCGTTTAAATCTAGGGTTCCACCTGTATATATAAAGGGGAGCACCTAGGCAAAAAAGACTAAGTTGCAATCTCTCGAAAGCTAGGTTAGCGAATCCGCATCCTTGTAATCGAGATCCACAGCAATATAATCAAGCAGGACATCGTCTTTTACCTCCACCGTGAGGGGCTGAACCTGGGTAACCCCGTGTCTTCTCGTTCCCGATCAACCCCGTTAAGCTTCCACACTTGTGTGATGGCCTCATCTCCAAGTCCTTTCACAAGGGCATCTGCCGTGTCAAAACCACGACAAAAACGAAGATGACTCGCAACCGCTGCGCCCACCGGAGAATTCCACCACGCTCCTAGCACTCCGGAACGCCGCATACCAAGCAACACCTTCAAGAAGGAACGCGACGACAACGACGCTGCTGCCCGGACATGTCCTAGGGTTTCCTCCGGTACGCGACGGGGCGTGGGGGGAAGGGGTATCCGACACCCTTCATGAAGGCACAGCGGCGCCCACGGGCGTCACCGCGTCGGTGTCGGTCAAGCCAACAAGGATTTCTCCCAACCACTAACCAACCATGACCCCGAACGATCCATCGCGCTCCACCATACTTGCCGCCCACCAATATGCGCCACCACGTTCTTGCAGTCACCATCGCCGTCTCACCGTGTCAAGCGAAGCGAGACCGGCGGGACCAAGAGGAAGCAACCAGGAACGAGGAGCAGCAGAGTCAGCAGCCACGCGGGAGGGGACAACCTCCACCGCCCTCGGCGGTAACCGACCGGACGCAGCATAGGAGCAAACCAGGCACCCCTGCCCGGCCGAGCCCGAAACGGGCTCGTGAAGCTCCCGTCGCCGCGCTGCAGTATGCGTGCCGCCGTCTCCGCCACCCCCAGCACGAGCCACACCTCCGTCCGCCGGAGACGACGCAGGGAAGCCCAGGCTAGGCCCGCCCAAACCCAGATGGGGCCCAAAAGGGCCCAGATCTGGGCCGGGAGGGCGCCGCCCCGCAGCCAAGCAGCCGCGCCACCGCCACCTCGCCACCCGCGAAGCCGCGCCGCCGCCGGATCCGTCGCCGGCCTAGGTGCACCGCCGCCAGCTGCCACCACCCGAGCCGCAGCACCGCGCGGGGGGGGGGGGAGGGTGGACGGGGCCGCCGCCGCCACCACGCGAGCAAGGCCCGGTGGCCTACGCCGGCGGCGGCGGGAGGGGGTTAGGAGGAAGGGGAGGCGCTGGGAGGAGGAGGGAGGGGAGCCCCCGGTCGCCTCGCTCGGGGAGGCGACGCGGGGGTCGCGGGAGGTGGGAGGAGTCCTGCATTGTGTATTTTCTAATTAACATTTTTCAAATACTTGTTCAATTTTTTTTTCAAAATGCTTGATTAACATTTTTATATACATCATCAAAAAAATTCAACATTTTTTAATACATGATCAACAATTTTTCTATAAACAGTCAGCATTTTTTCGAATGCTTGATTAACATTTTTTGAATAGTTGTTCAACATTTTTCAAATGTTTTTTCTATAGTGATTTTTTAATATATATATGTATATAATATTTTAAAGTACAAACAAAAGTACAAAAATAAAGCAAAAAATGAAAACAAAAAACAGAAAAATAGGCCTGCCGTGCTCGTGGGCCGGCCCATCTCGCTCGCCCCTTCAGCGAGTCGGAAGCTGGACTCGCTGAAGGCGAGATATAGGGGCGCCCCGATAAATAGGAGCTACCGCATCTACTGGACGAAACTATCATGGGCTAGATCCTAATCTAGATTAAGCTTTTAGATGGGTCCATGATGTATTCGTCGCCATTTTATTGCATCATACTATACTTAACCTAATTCTCAAAAAAAAAAAAAAACTATACTTACCTCAATTTCCTCAAAAAATAAACTATACTTACCTCAAAAGTTTGCTAGCCACTCAAAAAAAAAAAAAAACTTAGCTGGTTCTTATCCCACGTTGGCGTTCCTTGGTGGTCTACTGCGTACCTGATCACATTTCTTGTCAGTTAAGCGTACGAGGCGCTTTTAGATATGCACGGGCGGCTGTTGATGGCTTTCAACGGCAGCGGGATACGAGTAGAATCTACTATATCTAAATAGGAGCTCCCCACTACATGATTTCTTTTGACATGCAGCCTACCCACATCAGCAAACAACATGCAACCAATCATCTCAGCAAATCTGCCACCTCAGCAAAAAATATCCACGAAAAAAAACAGGTGATTTAATCTCTTTACTCCCTCCATCCCGGGCTAACCTTCCCCAGATTTTCTGTTATTTTAGTCGCGCATGCATTAAATCTGTAGAATCCCAAAACGTCCTGCCTAAAAATCAGGGCATTAATCTGCATGCACCTATTGATCGGCCTTGATTGGTGGTTATGGTTGCATGCGGAGGCGATAAATCAGCGCACAATCGCAGCAGCCTGGAGAGAGAAAAGACGCACCTTCGTCGCCGTGTGATGGCCCTCCACAAAGCATTGATGGATTTCCTTCTCCTTGGTCTTCATCTTCTCCATGCAAGACTAACTGATTGAGGCTTATATCTCCTGCTCTCACCCACGCCCCGATCCTCCATTCCTCTCTCTCTCTCTCTCTCTCTCTCAGGTTGAATTTGTATGTGCGTGAGCCTGCACAGATTGAAAATTTCATCACAATATTACACTTGGGAGGAGGTTCTACCATCCACCATCTAGATTTATTGTGCGCTGGTTTGTTCATTTGGTTTAACTTATTTTGTAGAGCAATTTGACGTTTGATCTGCTTGAGTACGGATTTACGAACCTTTATCGACAGAGCTAATGAATTTTGAATGTGTATTTCAGAACCTTCGTGGCAGTATTCTGTAAGATTTTTTATTATTAAAAATAAGGTATTTTCCAAGATTTATGGCTGGAGTTTTCTTTTCCTTTTTTTTGTAGCTCTATCCATCTCTCTAATGTGGTTACATATGCCTGGATGGTGATTAGTTTGCAACATTTGTGATGTCAGGCTATGTCTACCAGTTTTATGGTTCTTTTCTAGATATGCCCAGGGTTACTCTGGGCTTTGTGGGTGGATTTATTTCTAAATCCTCTTTGTTAAAATAATATACACTAATGTTATGTTTTTTTAGCTTTCACCTACTTGATGATGAGAAGGCAAGCAATAGGAACAGAGAAGAATGTGTAGTATGAAATTTGCAGCTGGATATAGTATTTCTGTGTTCACCTTTTTGTTATACAAGAACCATTTTGTTTATCCCGAGTACATTTAATCATCATATGTTCACTTGCTATTTAACATACATTGTTTGCCTACCCCTAATTTGTATTATTATTTACTCAACTTCCTAGGGGTTATACTGTCCTAATATTGCTGAGCGAGAGATCTGTGAATTACTTTGATATGCTACGTTGTAGAGTTTTTGTTCAAGGTCAATCTTTTTTTGCTTTTGTTTCCAACAGAGTACATAACACAATTTATTATTGTCTGACTCGGTCATTTTTTGTGCTGATCTAGAGAGCTTTGGTTTGGACATCTGTGTTATCGCTTTAGAGATTGCAAGTGATGTTTGAAAATTTCCACACAACCATTATTCAGTTTCCAGTGGCAATTTAAATAAGATGCTCTCTTCATACTTTTACATTTGTGTGTTGAATCCACCGACTAAATGATTCATGGTATATAACTGTTTGTTCCATTACACAAAATTCATTTGCCTACAATAAGTGAGCATCACACATAGCTATCCTACGGAAGTTTCCAAGTTTTTCTCACTGAGTTAGGACTATAGAAGGTAAGAATCTTTTCATGAATGTAACATTGTTTTATTATGCTAAGGGGTTTACGAGTTTGTTAGATTGATCTCATGACAAATCTTTTGTTTACACTGTCTATGCAACATGACTATTCATAGTCTCACTCAACCCTTTGAGACTTCCAGTAGCCAGTTTATAATTCATGTTATGCTCTAGAGAGATGCTCAACAAAAGATTACAAATTTCTGCAGCAACGCGCGGGGTATCTACTAGTATTGCTAAAAAGAAATGTACATACGCAGGATCCTCTACGCTCTCGCTTCATGAACGGTAGAACGGGTTTCAGCTGGATTCCATATCGACACTCGAACCGGCAGAGCTCAATGGCCGCCGCATCGGATCCTAACTAATCACCCAACTAAGCAACTGCACGACAAATATTGTATACGCGGGTCGTTGAAAAGCCGGAGTATTTGGCGCACGAATTCGTGGCAGACTCGCAGGTCGCCGGGTTTAAAATTATCCACGGCCCCGAGTGGGAGAGGAGTGCTCAATCTGCACCCGACACCGCATCGGCCGCGGACGAAACAGCTGAGGCCCGCACCACGTCAGTCACCGCCGGGGGCGGGCGGTAGTTGGTCACGTCGACGTGGGCCACGACAGCGAAGGATCCCATTCCAACCTCGATTGCTACGGCGGGTGAGCGCTGGGCGGGCAACGAGGCAAAACCCCAAAAACCAAGCTGCGGAGTAAAATGACCAAATGATTTTACTACCAAATATGGTTAGAAATTCCAATTCCATATGAAGTGTAAACTTAATGGGTTTTGGAGTTGATGCAAGGGGATGGTTCTTTGACCCGGAATCACCATCGTAATTATTCGACGATAACGTTTCTTTGTGTACGAGCAGTGTGCCAATGTCTAGGAGAATATTCAACAGTATAAGACGACCAACCGGCAGTGTTATTGCTACCTTAGACAAATTATTATGAGAGTGCTCTTGTTTCGTGGATGATTTGTACGAAGCGTGCCTTGATCCAAACAACATGCATCCATGGGTACATTTTTTTTGGGGGGGGAGGGGGGGGGGGGCAAAACTGTGGCAATAGAAAACAATAATGCAGTGAAATGACATTGTCACCCTTTCATGAGGTAATATTGGGAGCTTTTGAACTGAACTCTCAGCTCTCGTAGAAGAAAGAGGCGGACCAGAAATCTTGCTACCTCATCAAGCAACAAGATACTGAGAAGGTTGCCTTTGCGACCTTTCATATTGTTTTATCGCGTCCAAACCATTTGATATAGTAGATATAGTGTAAATGCTCTTCATCATAGGAATGTTTCTAATGCAAAGGATGCAATGCTAGATTTTTCCTAATTTTTTTTCTCGTGACAAAGAATGTTAATTCTATTTTTTGTTCAGAACGTTACCATTTCTTTTAGGTCACCGGGGAGATATGTTTCAAGGGCCCAACAGGTAAGTTACAACATAGTCCGGAAGAGAAGAAAGTAGTGGGAGGGGGAGAGATTTATGTATGGCGAAGAACCGCTCTACAACCATCATTGAGATGTCGTTCAGCTCACGGAACCATGGGCGCCATAGGGCTACATCATCAAGGCATTGATAATTCACTAAGTCGAGGGGGGAGGGGGGCGAGTGCTGCATTTGTTCTGGAGAGAAACCTGGCCAACAGGCCACCTCCATTTAGTTCAACTACCAAAACAAGGCAACTCATGAATTGCCCTATTTTGTGAATGATAAACCTTTGTTAGCAAAAATTCTCTTCCACCCTCGATCATATTTATAGCTTCTAGGATGAACGCGACATCTTGGACGTGATAAGGTTCTTGTGAATTAAGCATCCATGCCACCTCCATCGAGTCCAAAAAACCACCCTCTCTGCATGTTAGGATTTTAACTTCCAAGGTGTCTTTGCAATGGGGATGGCACTTTGCAAGCCGAGAAGATAGGATACATCATAAGGGACGCCCATTCCAATTAATCACCATCCTCTATGAATGATCCATCCACATTTGGCTTGACCCAGCTGGCGGAGGTGGCTACCATTCTAGACATGTCGAAGAGATGATCCCGTCGACCTCCCTTTTTGACTCTCCAAAGAAGGTACTATATTCATTGTGACATATTGTAGTAACAGTCCAGGGCGGACCCACGTTCATGGGAGTGGGGGCCTAGGACCCCACTCAAAATATGAAACTTTAGTGACATTTCTTTGAAATTTATGAAAAAATTGCCAAAACTATGTCAATTTGTACAAAGTGTGCCCCCACTCCTATAGTTTGCCCCCACTTAGAATAGTTTCTAGTTCCGCCCCTCGTAACAGTCACTTTGGTTTCAAATGGAGCTAACACATTATCGTCATTTATCTTCTTTTAACCCAACAACTTGATAACTGAACCAGGGGGCCAATCTTGTCACAACCTCATTCTGTCATATTTTATCTTTTTCTTAGTGACGTCGCTTAATAACTAATTCAAGCCTAGCAAACTAAGTAGTAAACATTTCCAAACCAATTAAACCTTCCATGGCACTGGACCTTTCACAATGAAGTAAAAAATAAAGGACATTGTTCACTAGTAAAGGTCCATTGTACAACAAACTATATAAAGTAGTAACATGTTTTTCTAATCTATGGTTGACTGCTTTAGTTAGATAGTTGTTACTGGTCTTGACATGACTATGATTGATGCGGGTTTTAGCTATTGTCTTTGTATTCCGTTAGATTCCTTACATAAATATACTCTCTAATTTAGAATTGTTGTGATTAGTAGGCAACCAATTAAAGGTACACAAATTTGTTTTTCTGGAATGTGGATAGACATTCCAAAACAGGACGGTGCAAAAAATATGTGGAGTACAACCTCTTCATTAATGATGACTGCTGCTAAGGCAAAAAACATATACTATGTCACTATATTTACGTTCAATGTAGCTCACGGAAGTGTTAAGACTAGCTTACAATGGAGTTTTGTGCAACTCTATTGCTCGATATTGGGAAGTTTCCACATGTGTGCACACTAATAGACAAAGTTCTACATCTTCTATTTCAAGAGCATGTATGCCTCATCGCTTACTTTCTAGAGGGAAGCATGTGTAACCTTATATTCGAAATGTGTTATCTTGTAAATTTAGAATATTTTGCTTGTGTGAGTGCATTGTCATTTTGAGAACGGATTTTCTCGTAGAAAGTTTGGAACGATGAAGTCATTGGTGATTCCCCCGTACAAAAAGTGCAACAAAGACACCTTTGATTACGAGTCAATTCCATAAGATGGATCGGCTCTATTTTATCACCCCCTTGCAGTGCTTCAGGAGCAGCTTTTCTTTCTTCCTCCAGCTAGGGAAGAAGCCTATCTGAGTGGTAGTGCTCCAATCAAGCTACTTCATTCCTTGGAACCGTTGTTGTTAGTTCTTTAAATTGAATAGTTTGACTTGTTCATTGATTGCTCTTATGGACTTTGCTTCCCTTCTTTTCCTTATGCAGGCTCCTTATTGACGTTCCTACAAGTAAACAAGGTAAACAACCAGCATGAACTCTGCCTTTTCGTTTAAAAAAATATAGTTGCGATGTTAATTAAGAAAAAATCAAGCTAAAACAACATTCACATAGGTAATAACATGCATGCCGCATAGGCCAAAAAGATGATATGGCAAGTAATCGAAGAGGAGGGAGACAAACGAAGTAACATAATATATTAGAATCACATAACGCGCACCAATTAAAAATGACTCTAAAAATAATAAATAAAGGTCTCTATGTTACAACACATATGACACTACTACTTACTATGAAAGTAAGGGCGTCTCCAACACTATCCCCTAAAACAGACACTCTATTCGTCCACACACACAATGCGAGAGCCCGTCATCCAACCGTAATTATCAAATTTTCCCTATTTTTTCGGCCCTATTCATATACGCATTTCATCAAACACTTTGTGTGCACTAGAGCACAGACACACAGACACACGCCGCCGACGGTAACGACGGCCATGGCGACACAAACAACATCTTGTGATTGAGAGTTGTTCCCTGTGATCGAGAGAATTTTTCTGGTGATTGACGGGGTTGTTCAATGTGATTGAGAGAGTTATTCCTAACTCTTTTGAATCACTTCTCTCTGCGAGTTGTTCCTTGTGATTCTAAGAATTGTTCCCTGTGATTGAAAGATTTGTTCCTGGTGATTATGAAGTTGTTCCCTTGTGATCTGCACCCAGTATATCAGTCGTCGCCAGCGGCGGGTACCGCTACAACAAAGAAGGGCGAGATCCAGGATTTTTTCAACCACGCACGCCGTGGCCAGGAGAACTTTGGGATCCTTATGTGTGGGCTTTGGTTTTTGCCTCCATGGCCATTGCCGAGGGCGGTCTCAAGCCGTGCGTGGTGCTCGCCGTCTGCCGTGCTTGTAGGAAAAAGAGGAGAGAGGGGGTCAAGTGGTTGCTTATGGTTGGACATGCGAATGTCCAGACGCCCGGAAAACGTCCTCAAGTTTGCGCCCAATATACTGAAATTCGGACATGCAGACTGGTCTGTGGACATTTAGGAGACTCCATTAGGGAATCTTCAACGCCGACCCTCAAATCGCCCGCATACGTCCGGACCGCGGAAGCCATCCAAAGCGGGCCTGTATCGGTCCGCCGAGCGGTCCGGACGTGTTTTCTCCCGCAAACCAGAGACAAACGTGGGGGGCTTTGCGGGCGTCTGGACAGCACCCACGCCCGCTTCTAACCACCTTGGCCCACCCAAATCCTCTCCTCCCTCGCCCGCGCGCATTCCCGCCCGGCGCCAGGTGCCCGCATTCATGCCGCTGTAGGGGAACGCGACAGAAAACAAAAAATTTCGGTACAGCGAGCACGCCCAGGATCACTATGGAGATGTCATACAAGGTTTGATTTGATTCGTACCGACTCGAAACGCAGCGGAAGAAGAGTCGGTGTAGATCGTCGGTGCAGATCCCCGCAGCTAGGATTTACAACCTCCCAACCGCGAGGATGTACTCCCCCGCCGGACAGCCCTTCGGGAGACGGTCGGACAGTCCCTCGGACGATGTCGCGGACAGCCCTTCGGGAGGACCCTCGAAACCCGAACGGGAACTCAGACAGCCCTTCGGGAGGCACCCGAAAACCGAACGGTAACTCGGACAGCCCTTCGGGAGGACACCCGAAAACCGAACGGTAACTCGGACAGTCCTTCGGGAGGACACTCGAACAACACCTCGGGCAAAAGATCGAAACTACGAACTCTCTACGGGGTTGCACACATACGGTGTCAGCTATCCGGCAGGGCTTCGCCGTCCAGAGCTAGTTCCTGCCGGAACCCAGACAGCCTTTCGGCTCTACGAAACTATTTCGTGGGAGGGAGAGAGAGAGGGCCAGACGAGCATGGCATGTGTATGAGAGCAAGGATGAGTTTTGGGGCAGCCCCCTCACCTCTATTTATAGGAAAGCCAAGGGGTAAAGTTGGCATTCAAAAATCCCAAAAGTACTCCCACTTTATGCCTTTTCATAAAAGAATAAAGCTAAAAGGGATGGCAAGTGGAGCTCCAAGGAGCCCCACCTCCCATGGCTGGCCACTCTTGGCCCCCCCCCCCCCCCCATGAGGGGGCTTCCTTGGCTCCCAAGTCCTTCTAGAAGCCTTTTGGAAAATATCCCAAAAGGTGCTTTTCAAAAAATATCCATAAAGCACTTTTACTATTCACGAAGACATTTTGTGCGTCCGTTAAATCCCAAATTATTTCTGTGTGCCTAGAATAATTCCAGTACCCACTAAAACAATTTTGAACGCATTCCGAAACAATTCCGGAACAATGTTTTTCTTCAGCGAAAAGCAACCAAAGCGGTTCCGGCAGCTCCGGAACATTTCCGGTTTTTATCCCGGAAAATTCCAAGAAGTTTCGAGAACACTTCTGGCATCCTCCAAGAATTTCCAGGCGTGTGCCGAAACCAATTTGACTTAATGGAATACCCTGAAACAACTTTTCAGTTTCACCGAAACTATTCCGGTGTTCTTTCCGGAACGTTTCCGTTTCGTCCGAAACTTTTTCGGTGATTTTCTCTCAGACTCCCCGTCCAGTATTCAGCAGATAGATGACCCTTAAGCGTGTGACCCTATAGGTTCGGTGAAGTATAGACATGACTCGGAACACTTTCCAATCAATGATCAACATCGGAGCCGTGGACACCCATATTGACCCCTATACCCACACGAATGAATATTCGAGTGAACCTCCAGTTGCCGTGTGCTATTCCTGTTGCTTCACGATATATTACAAACACCCGAGGTGAGATTTATTGCATCCCCGTGGATCAACAACTTGTCCACCATGCAAGTTACCTCATTACCGGTTTTGTTCTCTTTTCTCGTTTCCGTGTTCCGGCATCCCAGTGATCAAATCACAATGTGTCTGGCCAGACGATGATGGATACCGTAACACCGAGAGGGCCCGAGAATATCTCTCCATCATCAGAGGAGCAAATCCCAATCTTGAGCTATCTCGTTACTTGTCATACTTTTCCGTGAACCCGTAAGCCGCCGTAATAGCCACCCATTTACGGATGACGTTTAACAAACCCCAAAGTTCACGAAGCAAGTACGAAGGAACTCGATACTCTCATGGTCTAAGGAATTATGCAAACATTAACTATCTCTGTGTTATTAACCATTAACTTGTGACGAATGTATATCATAGCATAACATCAATTCGGGTCGATTCAACACAAGTGTTCTACTAATATTGTGCCCTCAAAATTGCCGGCATAGACATGCCCATGATCAGGAAAACAGGATCATCATGCAATACTTGAGCCAGTCTTAGAGGCATGACCAGGAATACATTTTACCGTTTATTATACCACACGTGCACATGAGTTTCCCTCCGAGCCTCGTGGATATTGCAGACTCGAGAATCATTGCAGTTATAGCATGGAACATAAACATTCATTACAAACTCGGAGATACAAATAACTATTATTACTGCCTCTAGGGCATATGTCCTACATCCGCTCCACATTGAAGTCGGCCCAGAGCGGACGCGACCTCTCACTGGCTCCGCCATCGAAGCGGCACGCCGGCCGAGGCGCCGCCCGTTGCAATCCCGGCTAAACATGTCTCCTCGCCGCATTCAAACGGCTGAAGACTGCCTGCCTTCCTCCATTAAATCCGCGCGTGTGCCGAGATACCTACTCCGGTCACACGTCCGTTCGCGAGCCGGCCTGCATTAATCACAACGCCAGTTGGCTCTTCACGTCCGCCCGTTATTTAAACGATGCCATACGCCGGGCAAGAACTGCACCACACCTCTTGATGCGGAGCATCCCACGGTCATCCCCATGGACCCACCTCCGTCTTCCCAAGTGCCAAGAGGACCAATGACACGAACACGTGCAAGAGCTATCGAGACCGAGGTGACATCTCTCCTAAATGACATTCCGTATGATCCACGTGAGACATGGTTACTACCTCATCCCGGAATGCTATGTGTGCTTAGGTACCAGGAGGACCCTCTCGGAGAAGCCCGGAACAATGGACAAGTCGCCAAGTACACGGATGAAGGAGCTCGAGAAGAGGAAGTGCAGCTGAGCATCAGCTGCCGGACATCCGGCCTACGGCCCGGACATCCGGCCCCTGGAGACTTCAACTACACCACCAGATTAGCAGCCGACAAGCCCCCAGGCCCCGGACATCCGGCCCCGCCGCCGGACATCCGCCCCTGCCAGAAATCCGCCCCCCCTATCCAGAGAGCATCTGGAATCGGCCGCAGCCAACCCGGACATCCGCCCCCCAGCCCCGGACATCCGGCCCGACGCGAGCCCCCGGACATCTGGCCCTCAGCCCGGACATCCGGCCCCTGTATGCGCACCGTGAACGGGCCAAGGGCCCAAGTACCCTTCCAACTCGTCCCAACTTGTACTAGCACTATATAAAGACCTTCCCCTCCTCCATCTAGGGTTAGCAAAGTAGTTGGCTCTTTGAGATAGAGCTTTGCTCATCCATACCTCTCCCATGGAGATCAAGACCTCCATGAGACCCATGTGAGAAGATCCACTCCAGATTCAAGACCTCAACTCCTCTATGGATTGGGATGAACTAGCTACCGTGTATCCTCTTGTGTTGACTTTGGATCTTGTATCTCTACTATGTGTATGTGGATCTAGTGCATGTGTGATTTGGATTGTGTCAATTGAGTGTTTTGTTCTTGTGTTCTTCTCTCAATTTGCCTTTCCCCCTCCAAGTGTGAAAAGATCGACGAACTAGGGTTCCACCCTACATCATTTTGGATCACAGCCATGTTGATTCACACTTTGGAGTCTTTCTCCTCCACTTTCTAGCCCCAATTTTGTTTGTTTTGCCCAATTTCAAAAATTCCCCACAAAAATAGCCATACCAATTTTGTTGTGATTTGTTGGTTTGATGATGTTTTGTTGATTTTGATCCATGGATTTGCTTGGTTTCGAGTGGATCTAACTTTCCCCATCTTCTCCGTCCTTTCCATCCACGAAATCATCCGAATTTTACCCCGAAAATTCTTTTCCCCACTTAGTTCTTCGAGTTCATCAGCGGTTTGGAGACCCCCAGACATCCGGCCCGAGTGCCCGGACATCCGGCCCGCAGGCCCGGACATCCGGCCCCTATCAACCAACACTTCACCACATCCACTTTTTCACCGATTTTTTGTCGTTTTACACCGCTTCTTTCGCAATACCATCGCATACTCGTGTGACTCCACCACCGACTTCCGCAGCCACCACAAATTTTGTCACGTTTGCCATTTGAGATTTTGAGTCGCGGTTTTCCATTTCCTAATGTGTTTCGGCTAATTAGGAACGGTTCAACATCGACATCACCGCCGCTCATCATCGCCACGGACTCGTCATCGCCAACGACCACTTCATCATCAGCGAGGACGGTAACCTTGACGACAACTTGTTCATTTCCTTGCCATTGCATTGTTAACCCCCGAGACCATCTTCTGCGTCACTTCCCTACGAGACTATCCATTTGAGTATTGCCGGACAACGCTACTTGTGCACTTTAGTGATACCATTCCGCATAGCTATCATAGCATGCATATATCATCATATCATCTCTTGTGCCAAAATTTTGTTCCCACATATACATCATTGCTATCTTCGTAAGAGCATTTCGCATAAGTGGCCAAAGGAAAATATCAAAAGGAAGAGAAGCTTTTAAGCAAAGAGAAAAGTGCAACAACAAGCTTGTAAGCAATAGCCATAGCATCGCCACATTACATATCATATTTGATCATCTTGGATCATCGTGCCAAAGTCACCGAGACTCATACATAAGAGATAGAAAGTCGATACGTTTTGTCTCCAATAGGTTGTGCACAAGTGTTGTATCCGCCTTTTGAGTAATCATGCTAGTGTCTCTCTAGTGTTGTGCAACACGAGCGTTTTCCTTGGATTCCACATTTTGTGATCATTCCTTGGTTGCACGACCTCGCTTATCTATCCGTGTGTGTGTTTCCATGTGCCACTTATTGCTATTGGTCTACTTGTTTCACTTGCGAATTTGTGAATATTTTTCAACATTATTGATATCTTGCTAGCAATTGCAGAAATTTTGTGCCACCGTCCTAACCAAACTCCTCCAAAAGCTTTACTTGTGTAGGTGTGAGATCGACACGATCCGGTACCAATTGCACTATTTCCATAATACCATATTGGGTGATCATTGATCCATCTTCAACATTGGATAAGGTACATTGGTCTAGTTCGTTTCTTTCTTCCACTAACACTTGTTTGAGAATCATGGATAGGCCGAGCACTTCTACCAATCCTCTCTTCGACGAGCATGATGATGCACCGAACGACTACGTCACCAAGGCTCACCTCTTTGGTGTCCAACGAGCATTACATCAAGAGAGCGAAGCATTGGGCGAACGCATCGAACAACTCGCCTCCGACTTTCGACAAACCCTTGATGACAACCCATGATGGTCAACCGCGATTCTTCCACTTCGTCTACTTCAAGATCAAGACAGCGTCATTCGAGCCGACACTCTTCGGACACTTCTTCGGATGCAAGTCTCCCACGAGCACGCTCTCATCGTCCCCAAGAACATGACGACCGGCAAGCTACAAGAAACCCATTCCATGGCAATGGTTTGCAAGACCGCCTTCGAGAGCGCGAACGACAAAACCGGCAAGCACAAGCCAACTTGGACCAAGATCAAGTTCCACAACGTCAACGTCAAGTACACCAAGACGATGACGCTCTACAACAAGAACGACAACGTCGTGAGGAGCAAGCACTTGAAGCTCAACGTGCCCTACGCGAGGCAACTCGCAACGTCGCCAAATGGAACCGCCGTGTGTGCGAACAAGAAGAGGCCCTCCGACGAGACCGACAAGAAGATGCCGCACGACTAGAGGAGTGATACGTAGTAGATGCAGGCATGAGTCTACTACGTATCTATAATTTTTGATTGTTGCATGCTGAATAGCGGTCGGTGGGTGGAGTAATAGTAGTAGATGCAGGCATGAGTCGGTCTACTTGTCTCGGACGTGATGCCTATATACATGATCATTGCCATGAATCCGTCATAATTATTTGCTTTTCTATCAATTGCCCAACAGTAATTTGTTTACCCACCGTATGCTATGTGTTCGAGAGAGAAGCCTCTAGTGAAAACTATGCCCCCCGGGTCTACTTTATCATATATTAAAATCAAAAATACTTTGTCGCAATTTATTTATTTTTATTTTATTTAGTATTTTAGTTTATCTACCTACTAATATCAAAATTAATCCTTGCAAATAACCGCTAAGAGGATTGACAACCCTCCTATCTCTACTCCTAATGGGGGACTTGGTAGTCTTCGTTCCATGGTTTTTTTGTCTCAACTCCCACCTTCATTTGGTTTTTTTGTCAGGTTTTTTTTCGTACGGTTTTTTTTGTCTCATCTCCCCCCACCCTCTTCCAGCCTCACCGATTTTCTTTCACGTAAGTCCACCTTTCACCGATTTTTGTCTCTCCTGTCGGGCATCCCTCTCTCACGGTCTCGCCTCTCCCCCACCAGAGCAGCGAACCCTAGATGGCCGCCGCTGCCGGCGGCGCCTCCATCTCCTCTGCCTCCATCCCCTCCCCCTCGCCTCCACCTCCAACCTATCACGTCACTGAGACCCTACCTCGCACCAGCGCCGCCGCCTCCTCGCGCGCGCACAGGGCCTTCCCTGACCACCAACAGTTGCAAGCACCGGCATAGCCCGCACGGCCGCACCTCCACCGCCCACCGCGGTTTGCCCCAGCCACGGATACCTCTGCCCTATAGGCGGCCACCAGATCTCCCGCTCCAGTTCCAGATCCATGGCAGCAGAGGCGGCGCAAAGAAAAACGCAGGGGACGGTTCCTACTGCTAGCAGTTCACCGTTGGGTCTACTTCCTCCTCTGTTCCCATCAAGATCTCGCGCGGCGAGAGCACAGAAACGTGGTGTCATGGCGGAGGCGAGGGTGGATAGGAGTAAGAACGTGGAGGGCCCTCCTCTCAGTGGCAGGGAGCAGCGTAGGAGGAGTGGAGGCGCATCATCTAGACAAGCAGGACATCAGGTATGTTTGCTTGAGTGTGCTTTTTCTTTATTGTTTTGGTGATTATCCATCCCCTGGTGCATCACTTCAATTTCTTGAACACCACGACGTAGGCCGGGAAGGTGCCCTGGATAGAGAGAACGGGACATGCATATGAACATTGAGGCACCTCTTATTGAGAGGCTTGGTAAGCCTGCTAATAAGCTACATACTGCTAGGAGCCGCAATGTCCAAATTGTCACGGATCTTAGACTATCTGGTGCCGTCTTGCTATTGAAAAGATTATGATTCGCATAAAAAAGTTTCAGGTTTGTTCTTGAATTCCATTCATGATGTTCATGGTGTGCTGCTTATAATCAGGTTTAAAATTCTGGTGTACGTACTATTGTTTTCTGGTGTTGCATTTCACATTCATGCGCATGAACATTAGGATTCATCTACACATGAATTTGTGTTAGATCAATTGTTTTTTTGTCCTGGTATACCACTTAAGCATTTAGGAAAGCTATTTCAAAAGTTTAAGCTACTCCTTGTTATTTCTTCAGTGCTATATCTCACTTTGTAAATACTACACTATTCCTTTTCCTTTTTTTTCAGGAAAATGGAAGGAGTGATGAAGAACTGAAACAGTTTTTTTTATTGGAATAAGACCAAATAATCTGCCATCAACATAATTTTGGGACTAATCCAGGTGTCTCTGGTTTTGATAGTGTTGACCTAATTGTCCCTGGTTACACTCATCTTCAAAGGGCATAGCATCAACATAATTTCAGCTACGTTTCCTGTGGACAGGTGTTGTAGTGATTCAAATCATTTAGTAATTACCTGAGAATACTACCTCATTCCTAGGCTTTTACAGTAATGGAATGGATGTTTGTTCACATGTAAATAGAGAAATGACACGAAAAATAAATGTAAAGATCTTAGTGTAGTTTAACAACTACAGTTTCTACCTTGTGAACGTAAGGAATCATGTCGACCCTGCACCAGAGGAATCACTGAATAATAGTCCCATGTAATTGTTACTGATTATAGGTTGCCATTGTAAACCTGTTTGATATCTTGTTCTAACTTCTACCAGTGATATGTGTGTAGATGTTTATTCCTGAATATTTTACTTTCGACAAACTTTCTAGAATACAAGCAAGCAAAATAAATGATGTTTTGTTTAGTCTCCAATGAACAGTGTTTTTTTCCAAATATGCAAAGCAACATACCAGCCTGAAATGATATTCTTTGATACTTATGATTTAAATTTGGCGTGCATTTGGAGAAAAATATAGATAGTCGCTATACTGTTTGCACTATTCAAAATTTATTTTCACATTTTCCCTTTAATGATTATTCTAGATTGAGTGGTTGTACAATTAAATTTGTATAACACAAGTCATCATGCAGCAATCTGCTCATTACAATGAAATGAGAGAAGTTTAAGGAAGGGGGCATTTTAGTCTGGTTTTCTTAGCCAAATAATGTATTTATTTTTCTTTACCTTTTCTTGTCACAAAAATGTTATTGCGTTTGAAGGACATAAACATTGACATTGCAACTACATTCAAATCCTCTTGTCATGTATGGGTCTGAAGTCGGTGTTTCGAACTTCAAAAAAGGTCAAAATGAATGTTTAAGATGACAAAATGTCTTTGCTCCTATCACTTTATGATAACTTGAATTGACGTGTGAGGTTACTATCTAGATTAGAGCGCGACCAAAATTTTGAATTGTGTGCACGCGTCGTTTTAACACCACTAGGTTTCTGAAGTAGCTGACTATAGTTCGGTAATGGACATACGTTCTTTCAAGAATTGAAGGTATTACTCACTGAATTTAGTTGCTCATTTTCTGCATATTCTAACTACTGAATGATAAAATGGTATGATGCTCGTGACAGCTGTTTCTTGTGTTATTGGACGTTGGAGCTTTTACTTGTAATTTGATCTATTTATCTACTTATTATTCATGAATAGTAGGACCAGTGAGGCAGAGGTGAAATGCTCTGTAAATAAAGAGACAGGCTAAGATGATTTCATATACTACAATTTTGTAGTGATGTGGAGAAGGAAAGTGTTACTGTTCTTTCAACAAAGTTTCATGTTCTTACTCCGCATGGCATGAAATTCTCTAATTTTGCTTTTAGTTTCTCGAGAGGAACAAGTCACCATGAATCAGCGAGATCGAGAGACGGCTCCACGGTCGTGAGGAGCGACGACTGAGAGGAGAGGCAACAACAACCGGTGGCCATGACGTCTCGAGCGTTTGCGAGAGGGGATGGAGTGGCGGCTGCGCGGACACGTCGACCCGACCAGTTGCGAGTGCAGATGGAGCGACGGCTGCACGGACACGCTCGTCGAGGCGCCGGTATGCACCCTGATTTTGAGCCGGGGAGGATCCTCGCTCTGCCCTGGTCTCAAGAGTGTTCGTCTACTTGGTGTCGTGCTCTGGAGTCAGGACGATGCACTAATGCAGGTTTGATTCTTTACTTTTTCTTTTCCTTTCCCTATCAATTAGTATGGTTCTTAGCTGATTGCATGATTAGGATTTAACACTATATCTTAAGAATAAAATTAATGAACGAACAGACTGCTCTGCTCCAGTTCGGTGGTAGCGGAAGAGAGACAATCATGGAGGCGACAGACGCAATGGCTTGAGCACGCTGGTAAACATCTCGGATATGCGTGTGTTCTTGCAAATGTACTTGAAGCTCCAAACTGGATTTTGTTGATACCAAAGTTCTCCTCTGGTAGAGTACTTGTTCTTCTTCTACCTTTCAGGTTGCTACATCATTTTGTTTGGTTACTGAATATCTGGCAATATTAAAAAAAAGTCAAAATATTTTAAAAGGTCCTATAACTGGGGACAAGATTAATTTGGTTCATGTACATGAAAATATTCTGCAAGTTCCCCCACTCTCAGAAAAGGAACACACTGGTAATACTTCCAAAAGCTTTACGTAGGTTATGACAGAGCACTTAGGTGGTTAGGCCCCAGTATTTGCTTTTGTACTTCTGTTTATTATTTTCCAATTTTTGAGCCAAGGTTGGAAGGTTGAGCCGCAGGAAAATTTATCTGGTCCATAACAATTGTTCTTTACACATCAAACACACAACTGCTCTATTTTACTTCCCAAGTTATAGCTTGATTTCCTTGCGAAAAATGACATGGAACTATGGATTATGTTTGAACCATAATGTTGTCCATAATGGTGCTACAATACCGAACTTGTGTCAGTTCTTACTGGTTAGTATAGAATGAACTGTAGGCAAATTATTTCCTGCCAAGTAGAGACGTGCAGATTTAATGCTTGGGATGGGTAAGCTACTCTAAACATGTAATTAAATCAGAAATGTTTTGAGCAATGATTTTTTTTCATGTCTATGTACTTAATTTTGTCAAATTTTTGGGATTTTTGTTCTATCCAGTTAATCATTATATTTGATGTTAATCTGAGGTGCTTTTGATATCATTTTCCTCGCGCATGAGGTCTACTATTTTGTAATTTATCATGTGTTTATGATTTTAGCACTGAAAGTTTGTATGGCTACATACTTGAATGACAAGTCCGGTTTCTTTTTTTAGATTCGACTACTTAATGTTATATTAGTGTTCTCCTGACCTTTCTTTTTTGTAGCCTCTATTGCAATGTGCACCTCTGCAAGAAAGTATTTATGTGAAGCACTTTGTAGAAATAATGTAATGTCCCTTTCGACTGAGGAGCTTATTATGCCTCCAACCTGTGCATATCCTGGGTGGGTTAGGATTCATAAGGCCTTCACATAGATTTCTGTATCTATAAATAAAAAAAGTTCTATGTCCCAGATATATGCATGAAATATTCACACAACTGCATCCTTGATCTACTTTTTAGAGCATACACCTTTTTACTTTTATACACGACATTTGTGAGGTGTAAGATTTCTCACAAGCATCATATGTAAAGGTCTTCAAGACAATCTTATAGATTTTTTCCGGTAAAGATCGTGTGTGTTTCAGCTACTTAAAGGGAGAGGTGGAGAAAATGGATCCGGGGAGATGCCAATGCTGCTTGTTGGGGCATCGGTGTTCACGTGTGTGTTTGTTGCCGCTGCTCGCGTGTGGATGGGATGTATGTTTCAGATAGTATTGTATTATTATGGGACCTCCATTTTCTGTTCAAATATTTTGATTTATATGTTAGGATCATAATAGTTAATATAGAAATATTGTGGAGTAGTTTTTTGTTCTCTAGATGTTGTGTCGTACTCCTGTTAAGGAAAATGAACTCACCATCTCATTTTATGCAGGATTGATGACTTGATATATATTCCTAGAGGTAAATAATATCAGTTTACTGAGTGAGCTATCAGGTTTGGGTTCTTTCAAATTGATGCTCAAATTTGTTGGTATTATCAGTTGTCTGGCAATTCTCATGTGTAATGTATACATGGTTCGAATATCAGGATTATGTTCATTTATGTTCTCCTTTTTGCTAAAAATATCAAGAACTAAGGTTTTAATTAATTAGTTCAATTGATTGTGTTATTTGAAGTAGTATATACTTATCACATTTTTGACGCTTGTTTCTCTACGTAAAGATTTCACTAGGCTGCTAACATAGTAGGGGTCATACTATGGTTTCTTTAGCATTGCTTGATTTGGCCATATGGTTCTGTTTGCTCTTGCATTGACTATAAACCTTGCTCACTATGGATTCGTGTGAAGCAAAGCTACTAGATAAGTAGTTACTATATTCTATGTGGGGTAGAAAAATAATTTATGCATGCTAATATATCTCATGCTATCAATTTAAGTGTCTGTTTCTACCCTTGGTGACGCTATTTTCATATCCAGTATTACTCGGGCATTGCAATACACTGCACTCGGTTGATTTTGTCGATAGAAAATTTGAAGCTCCATGATTTGGCAAGTGGATTTGTGCACTAAATTATGTATGTCATCAAGTTTTGTATCTCAATTTTAGTACTTGTGTTGAACAGGAGAAAGCCTAGAATTCGCTTGAGAGACGGAACTCACCAATATCAAAGAGTAACACCTAGACAGAATCTGGTCAGAGAAGCCGATTGTACCTTCTTCACGAGTGCCCAATGCAGATGACTAATGTTGATGATGCCATTCGCTTGCCTTGTTTTTAAATATCACGTGTGCAACACAACGATGGAAAGGGAATCTCGTGGAGTGGCAGAGAATAAGACATTCGTGGGGTTGAAGGAGCACATGAAAGTAGATATTTTGGCCAAGGCGGAAATTGAAATGCAAGCTAGGAGAAACATATTTAGAGGAAAGCAAGAGATAGACAAGAACTATTTGTTGCAACATAGTCATAAGCATGTGAGAGATAGACAAGAACTATTTGTTGCAACATAGTCATAAGCACGTGAGATGTACCCACTAAATATAATGGTATTTTGATATATGTTTCCATAGATAAGTTTGTTCTTCCATGGCAACACATGGGCATTCAACTAGATTTAGCTTCCTTGGATTAGGAATTTATCGGGAAGGGTTGTTTTTCTACCACTTGAGACAACAAAACAATTACATGGAAGCTATATGTAGAGCGAGGATGAATGATGAGAGAAGGTGATGGACGACAAGTTTAACGGGAAAGATCGGCTAGAGGGGTGTGTGGTGTTTGTAAGAATAGAGAGAAGATGCTTGCAGTTGTGCTGTGATTGAACATTACGTGAGGAAAATGAACATTGTTTACAAATTTAGTTGTTGGCCCGTGGCAACGCACGGGTAGTCTATTAGTTTGCGTTGGGTGCAAGTGTTTGCTTTTGTGTGTGCAGGTGCGCTTAACGAGATTTTGCTTGGTTCTCCTACCTTGGTTCATAACTGAGGGAAATACTTATCTCTACTATACTGCATCATCCTCTCCTCTTCGGGGAAATACCAACGCAGTCTACAAGTAGCAGGAATAATTTCTGGCGCCGTTGCCGGGGAGACATCATCAAAATTACCAAGTACCTTCGCACAAACTATCATCCACTTGCATTTATTATATTTGCATTTGCCTCTCGTTTTCATCTCCCCCACTTCTTATTTTTTTTACAAAAACACAAAAATATTTTTATTTGTTTGTTTGCTAGTTCAATTGCTTGCTTTGCCACTATGTCGCTAGAAGAATTTCGCGATAGCTTCTATAACAAAAGATTGTCTGAAATTGAAAATGTCACTAAGAATTTTATGTCTTCACAATTTGAGCAAAATAAATTCTTTTCCGAAGAGCTTAAGGAACACTCTAGCTTGTTAGATGCTATTAATAAACAACTTGAAGATGTCAATCTAGAAGTATCCAACCTTCAGGCTCAACTTGCTAATACTGAGAATTTGCTAGGAAAGATTTCAGATAAACAAACAACTCTAGTGAATAAGATGGCTGCCAAACCTGAGTCACAATCTAGTAATGATGAAGATATGAAAATGATTGGTGTCACTCCTATTGAATCATTATTTAGTAACATAAAACTTGATGAAAAAGGGACTGAAGAAGAGTCAACTTTAGTTAGAAGGAGTCCCAATTGCTTGGAGGGTGATAATCTTAAAGATAGAAATGAAAAAAGTGGGTTTGGAGAGGTCAAAACTTTAAATAGTAATGCACCCACTACTTTGGATTACAAGGACTTTAATTATGATAGTTGTTCTTTAATTGAGTGTATTTCCTTGTTGCAATCCATGATTAATTCACCAAATGCATATGAACAAAATAAAGCTTTCACTAAACATATTGTAGAAGCCATGATGAAAGCGCATGAAGAAAAACTTGAGTTGGAAGTTTCAATTCCTAGAAAATTACAAGATGAATGGGAACCTACTATTAAAGTGAAAATTAAAGATTATGAATGTAATGCCCTTTGTAATCTTGGTGCTAGAGTTTCCACTATACCTAAGTCTTTATGTGATGTGCTAGGTCTCACCGACATGGATCCTTATTCCCTTAATTTGCATCTTGCGGATTCTACTATAAAAAAACCATTGGGTAGAATAAATGATGTGCTTATTCTTGCAAATAGAAATTATGTGCCCGTGGATTTTATTGTTTTTGATATTGAATGCAATCCTTCTTGCCCCATAATACTTGGTAGGCCTTTTCTACGAACAATAGGTGCTATTATTGATATGAAAGAAGGTAATATAAGATTTCAGTTTCCATTAAAGAAAGGGATGGAACACTTCCCTAGAAAGAGAATTAAGGCACCTTATGAATCTATTATGAGGGTCACCTATGGAATTAACTTGAAGGATGACAACACTTGAAACTATACATTATGCCTAGCTAGGGGCATAAAACAATAGCGCTTGTTGGGAGGCAACCTAATGAATAAAATAATTTTTTGTTTTACTTTCTGTTTTTGTGTGTTTACACAATTATTGCCTCTTCTATGATTGTGTTTTTATCTTTTAATTAGTGTTTGTGCCAAGTAATGCCTTTGGGATGATATGGATGATAGTATAATTGATATTGTTTGAAAACAGAAACTTTTGCGTCCAGTGCTGGAATTTTGATTTTTCGCTGGAGCATCAGAAACTTCTAATTTTTTTACAAAATATTGATATATGAATTGCCCACGTTGTCCTAATTTTTCAGAAGTTTTGGAGTTACAGAAGTATGACGTTAATTCAGGTCTTTATATACTGTTCTATTTTAGACAGATTCTGTTTTTGTTGCATAGTTTGCTTATTTTGATGAATCTATGGATCGTATCGGGGGGTATGAGTCATGGAGAAGTTGGAGTACAGTAGCATTATGCCAATATTAAATATGAATCAATTTACAATAGTACCTAAAGTTTAATTTTTTTTTTGTTATACTAACGGATCTCACGAGGTTTCTGTTGAGTTTTGCGTGCTGAAGTTTTCAAGTTTTGGGTGAGACTACGATGGATAAAGGAATAAGGAGCGGCAAGAGCCTAAGCTTGGGGATGCCCAAGGCACCCCAAGGTAATATTCAAGGAAGACTCAAGCGTCTAAGCTTGGGGATGCCCCGGAAGGCATCCCCTCTTTCGTCTACAATCTATCGGTAACTCACTTGGAGCTATATTTTTATTCATCACATGATATGAGTTTTACTTGGAGCGTATTGCGATATAGTTTGTTTGCTTTTGTTTGCTTTTTAGTTTGTCACAATCATCTTTGCTGAACACACCTTTTTGAGAGGGACACACATTATTCGTGATTTGTTAGAATATTCTATGTGCTTCACTTATATCTTTTGAGCTAGGCAGTTGCACTAGTGCTTCACTTATATCTTTTAGAGCACGGCGGTGGTTATATTTTAAAGAAATAATTGCACTCTCATGCTTCATTTATATATTTTTGATAGTCTAATGATTAGCAATGGTAATATGCACGGGTTATGAATTTGGTCCTGATATGATAGGTATTCAAGAGGGATATAATTCATGTAGATCACTGAATATGATAAGTTTGATTCCTTGCAATAGTTTTGCGATATTAAGATGGTAATATGTGGGAGGTGCTAGTAGATAATTGTGGTTTAGTAAGAATATTGGTGTTAAGGTTTGTGATTCCCGAAGCATGCACGTATGATCTGTCGTTATGCTAGGAAGTTGGAGCATGATATATTCTTGATTGTCTACCTTATGAGTGGTGGTCGGGGACGAGCGATGGTCTTTTCCTACCAATCTATTCCCTAGGGGCATGCGTAGTAGTACTTTGCTTCAAGGGCTAATAAACTTTCGCAATAAATATGTGAGTTCTTTATGACTAATGTGAGTCCATGGATTATACACACTCTCACCTTTCCGCAATTTGCTAGCCTTTTCAGTACCGTGCATTGCCCTTTATCACATCGAGAGTTGGTGCAAACTTCGCCGGTGCATCCAAACCCCATGATATGATACGCTCTATCACACATAAGCCTCTTTATATCTTCCTCAAAACAGCCACCATACCTACCTATCATGGCATTTCCATAGCCATTCCGAGATATATTGCCATGCAACTTCCATCGTTCCGTTTTTATGACACACATCATCATTCACTACACGAATCAGGCACTTTGCCGTCTGCGATGGCAGACGGCAAAGGAATGTCTGGCGGACGGCAAAGCCCTTTGCCGTCAGCCAGCAGACGGCCCCGCGTCCGGCTGAATAAACTACGGCAGAGGGCTGCTTTGCCATCTGCTTAAATAAAGCGGACGGCAAAGAAGTTTGCCGTCAGCCATACTAAGCAAGTAGACGGCAAATGCCTTGGACGGCAGAGGGATAGGGTTAGGCCCGTTAGGTGGCTAACGGCGTACTTTGCCGTCTGCCAGCAGACGGCAAAGGCGCAAAGTTCTTTGCCGTCTGCCAGCTGACGTCAGCTGACGTCAGGCATCAGCTGGGGCCAATGCATGCCCTTTGCCGTCTGCCAATAGACGGCAAAGCACACCAGCCTTTGCCGTATGCTGGCAGACGGCAAAGTGCCCAAATAGGCCAGCCCAGGTGCCCCCCAGGTTGCACAGGTAGCTGCCACGTGGCAGCTTTGTCGTCCGCTGGCGGACGGCAAAGCTCTTTGCCGTCTGCTGGCAGACGACAAAGTGCCTGTATTGCCCCTGTTAATTCTGTTTTTTCTTAAATTCAATCAATTTCACAAATATATATATATATATATATATATATATATATATTCATTTGAAAAAACTTTCAACAAGCATACATATCCCTGCCATATGGATATGATCATCCAACACATATATATACCAAATGAAAAGTCCATATCCAACATATATATAGCCAACATATCCAACAATTAAGCAAAAAGTCCATATACAATGGTTTCATCCATACATACATATATAGGTAGCAAGTTTCACATTGTTCATCCTACAAAATCAAAACAAAAAGGAAGGACAAGGAGAAGAGTAGACTCCATCAACGCAAGCTTCCGTGATCTGAAGGAAATCTGCAAAATGGGAAAGAAGAAAGTTAGAAGAAGAAGACTAGAAGAAGAAGAAGAAGAAGAAGAAGACTAGAAGAAGAAGAAGAAGAAAAAGAAGAATAAGAAGAATTTTGCCTCTCTTTCTTTTTCTCCTCTTCTTTTTCTTCTTCTTATTGCTTACTTGTGTCATTTTAGAGCTAACCTAGGTAAATAGGTCATTTTGGATCTAAGTAAGGTTATTATGTCATTTTTGAGGAAAATAAGCTAAGTATATGACATTTTGGAGGTAACCAAGGTTATTATGCCATTTTTGACCTAAGTATGCTAAGTATGTCATAAATGAACTAAATAAGCTAAGTATAGGTCATTATTGAGCTAACCTAGGTAATTATGCCATTTTTGAGCTAACTAAGCATATTAAGTCATTTTGGAGGAAAAAATGCTAAGTGTAGGTCATTTTAGAGCTAACCTAGGTAAATAGGTCATTTTGGAGCTAAACCAAGGTTATTATGACATTTTAGAGCTATCCTAGGTAAAATAGGTCATTTTGGAGCTAAGTAAGGTTTATGTCATTTTCGAGGAAAATAAGCTAAGTATATGACATTTTGGAGCTAAACCAAGGTTATTATGCCATTTTTTTTACCTAAGTAAGCTAATTATGTCATAAATGAACTAGCTAAGCTAAGTATATGTCATTTGAGGGCTAACCTAGGTAAAATAGGTCATTTTGGAGCTAAGTAAGGTTATTATGTCATTTTCGAGGAAAATAAGCTAAGTATATGACATTTTGGAGCTAAACCAAGGTTATTATGCCATTTTTTACCTAAGTAAGCTAATTATGTCATAAATGAACTAGCTAAGCTAAGTATAGGTCATTATTGAGCTATCTTAGGTAGTTATGCCATTTTTTAGCTAACTAAGCATATTAAGTCATTTTGGAGGAAAAAATGCTAAGTATAGGTCATTTTAGAGCTATCCTAGGTAAAATAGGTCATTTTGGAGCTAAGTAAGGTTATTATGTCATTTTCGAGGAAAATAAGCTAAGTATATGACATTTTGGAGCTAAACCAAGGTTATTATGCCATTTGTTTTACCTAAGTAAGCTAATTATGTCATAAATGAACTAGCTAAGCTAAGTATAGGTCATTTGAGAGCTAACCTAGGTAAAATAGGCCATTTTGGAGCTAAGTAAGGTTATTATGTCATTTTCCAGGAAAATAAGCTAACTATATGACATTTTGGAGCTAAATATGTCATTTCTTAAGCTAAGTATGCATTTGTTAAGCAAAACACTAGGTAAAACGTACCGTCATCACGGAGGTGAAGGACCGGTCGCGCCAGTGGGAGACGCAGAAGGATCGGTCGATGCTTGTCGGGAGTTACGCTGCACCAAAGATCATTTGCAATGTCTCGTTAGCATGATGCAACTCAAATGTGAAGACTAGTAACTAATGACCATTCAAATGAAACTCACCGTGCCCGCCGGAGCAATGACTGGCATCGGCGGAGGGGTCTGACCGTTGCTCTGGCACATGGTCTGCACATTTGGTTTTCACGAGTCAGTCATATTAGTTAGTAATGAAACGAACATTACGTGCATGATTTGGCTAATATGCAGAAGAAACTTACCACGAAGAGCTCGTATAAGGCCCGGTGAGACGCGTCGTTCCAGTTCCTCTCCTCCTCCAACAGCGTAGCAGTCCTCTCCTCCAACTCCCTCTCCCTCTCCGTCGCCTGCCTCTTTGCCTCCGCCAGAAGCTCCTGGGTCTTCGCTCTCTCTTTCTCAAGAGCAGCCTGCAACACCACTCCTCGTTAGCATTGTAATCATCGACGGCCGCACACACAATGTAATGGAGGAAAGGTATCTGAGTCCGTATAACTAACCTCGATTTGGAGCTCCATTGGCCGTGGACGAGGCCTTATCTCAGGATCGGAGCTCGTCTGGCGCTTCTTGATCTCCAGGAGAGTGGTAGGACAACGTATCAGTCCATCCCCAATGGCTATCGAGCCATGGGGCCTCCCGCCACCAGATATCATCACCAGCTCTGGATCAAGAGGTTGCCGGCTCGGGTTAAAGTCCTCCCCTTTCCTCGCCTTCCCCTCGTCTCTGTACCTCACGAGCTTGTTGTGGGAGGAGATGTTGGTGAAGCTCTCTGGATGATCAAGGTCAGACTCAGAGAATGCCTTGGCCTTCTTGTACTTTGCAGTATGGGCCATGGCATAGAGGTCGAACACCTCTGGCACCTCCGTCTTGTTGTGTCGCGCCTAAAAGAGAGGAACAAAGTATTAGTTAAGGGCTCAAGCTAGCATGAAGAATGAAATTGCATGAATCATGAAGCAAACCACATACCCAGTTATTCCCGTACTCATATAGGTTGGCGCTCCCTTGATGGTGTGGCACACCAACCATTTTGGCACGCCGCTCCTTGGCATTGTTGTGGACGGCTAGCCATTGGGGAGAGCACCACTCATCCACCAATGCCTCCCAACAGTCCATCCTATCCGCACACCATCTCGGGGGCACCTAAGTTAGTCAAGAGAAATTTCAGCGCTACGCCTACGAATCAAATCAAGGAAACTAAGTACAAGGCCTTAAGAATAGGTATTTACCTTCATGTACTTCTCCTTACTCAGAAACTTGTCGCGGCACTTCGTCTTGGACCTCTTAATACCAGTCGAGGCGTAGTAGTCTCGAACAGCCTGCACCCGAGCCTCGTGCCGTAAGTTCTGAAGTAGGCGCCTGCACTCGGCTTCGATAACCATAGCCGCGGCCTCCTCCTCTCCCTCAAGACACCTGTAGAAGGTCTGCAATCAAACAAGACAACACTGATTAGTACAATAACTCGGTACTGTTGATTTTTAATTCTGTAAAGGAGAAATTACCCAAAATGTCTGGATCACCATCTCGGCCCTCGTGCGGCACAAGACACCGTCGATCCTCTCCTGCGGCGGGGCCGGGGCAGCCAAGTACAGCTCCCAGCTCAGTCCGAGCTGTCGAGAGGACGTTTTGAAGACTCCAACATATCATTGAAGGCCTTTGCAGATTCCTCCATCTCATCGTCCGAATCCTGAGCATCATCAAAGTCTTCCACCATGTCTTCGATCCCGGTACCATGCTCGTCGGTGCGACGACGGCCCACCTCAGCTCTGGCACGTTGGGCAGACTCACCATGAAATGTCCAGACCGTATAAGCAGGCGTAAAACCCCACTTCTGCAGGTGTTTACTCATTTCAAGCTCTGTCCTCTTATGATAGTTGTCGCACCGGACACAGGGGCACCAGGTTTTTCTCTGGCCATTTGCAAATGCGGCTCTCACAAACCCCTTGGTTTTTGTTAACCATTCATCGCCCATGTCTTTCTGACTAGTGTGACCGGTGTACATCCACGCACGATCACTCATCTTGCCTAGCTACTGGACACACAAGAAATATATACATAATTCAGCAAACCATATTCATCAGTTAATGGAGTTTGTCAGTTTTATTACGTCCATGCAACCTAGACGCTAATAGGTAAAGATAGGTCCTAATCCCACCCGAGTATGTGTAGATTGGGTTCGTTTTCCCATGCTCTGCTCCGGATCCGACGCAAAATTTCGGCAGCACCTCCCCGCTGTTTTCCTGATACACGTCTCGGCAATAAACAGAGAGGATGTGTACCCAGAGAACAACAGGGAGGCACTGACAAAATTCTGCATCGGATCCGGAGCAGAGCATATGGGAAAACGAACCCAATCTACACATACTCGGGCTGTCCATGGATAACGTTGGACAATTCGAAAGAATCACGGTTATAAATATGCAAATGCATGCATATTTATAAATGTAACCCTTTCGAACGGGAGACGCATATTGGTCACGCAACTGTATTTACCTAGCTAGTGTCATCGGCACGAAGGCCGGAACAGAGCAAAGGAAGGGGGGAGGAGGAAGGACATTTTGTGCTCACCCTCGAACGCAGGGGGAGGTCGTCGAACAACAGACCCTCAATGGCGGTGCTCGAGGTGAAGGGGAAACAACTGCACATTAAAATGCAGAAAATCAACATAAACACTAGTACCGGTAATTAAGCTAAGTAATACTAACATCTAATTACTAACTACATTATCTAATACTAACATTCTTCTTCTTCTCTCCTCCTCATCGCCGGGATACGATCTACTACGACCCCAAGACAAGGTCTACGTAGAGTGGCTCCTCCATCTTCACCGGAAGGAGCGGCGCGTCGTCGTCCACCTCCATCTTCACCGGCAGGAGGGCCGGGCGGGAGCGGTGGGTTGCGGCGGTGACGGTTCGGGCTCCTCCTCCTCCTTCTCTCCTTCATCTCCTCATCTTCCTCCTCTCCTCCTCCTTCTCCTTCTCTTCCTATTCTTTATCTTCTTATTCTGTTTTTCTTTTTCCTTTCCATTTTCCTTTTATTATATTTACATCTACATCTTTTTCTTCTCTTTCTTTTCATTTTCTTTCTTTCTTCTATTTCCTTTTTCTTCTACTTATTTCTTCTCTTCCTATTATTCTTCTTTTTTCTTTTACTTCCTATTATTTTTCTTTTATTTCCTATTATACTTCCTTTTCTTTTATTTCCTATCTTTCTTCTACTTCTTCTTCTTTCCTTTTTCTTCTTCTCTTCTTCTTTCCTTTTTCTTCTCCTAAATCTTACTCCTATTACCTAAATAATACAAACGGAGAACAAATCTAAAACTAAATCTAATTCAACCTAAAAATTAAATCTAACTAATACAAACAGATAACAAATCTAATTAAACCTAAATAAAACGAAAATTAACTACATCTAACTATTTGCTAATTAACAGGAAAAATACCAAAAAAAAGAACAGGGGAGGAGGGGGGCTTACCTTCCGGTGGCTGCAGGTGGGGGGAGGTGGCTGCGGGGAGGAGGATGGCTGCGGGTGGGGGGAAGCTGGCGCCGGCGACGTCGGGGCCGGCGAGGAGGGTGGCGCGGCTGGTCGGCGGCGTCGACACCTGCAGCGGTCCCGGTTAGAGGAGAGGAGGAGAATAGGCGAAGGGGGCGGGGGGCTCACCGGCGGCGGTGGGGGCGAGTGCCGCGGCTGGTCGACGGTGGGGGCGGTGGGACGACGAGGGCGGCGGCGACACCTGCAGCAGCCGATCTGACCCCGGTCAGAGGAGAGGAGAAGAGAGGAGGAGAAGAGAGGAAGGTGGGGCGACGGGCCTCACCGGCGGTGACGACGACACGCGGGCGGCGGCGGGGGGCGTGCTCGGATCGGGTGGCGGCGGGTGGCGTGCTCGGCTCGGGTGGCGGCGGGGGGCGTGCTCGGCTCGGGCGGCGGCGGTTCAGACAGGACAGTGCGGGGTGGGGGGGAATTGCAAACTAAATTCACGCGGGCTGTGGACGAACAGGTAAGGGCGCCTCTTTGCCGTCTGCTGGCAGACGGCATAGAGTCCCGTTAGTCTTTGCCGTCTGGCAGCAGACGACATAGCAGTCGTCCGTTAGCCCTCAACGGTACCGCGCGGCGGGTGGGGCCCACCCTCTTCTTTGCCGTCTGCTAGCCGACGGCAAAGAGCCAGCCTACGGCAAAGAGTTGACCTAGCCAATGCCACTCTTCGGTGGGGCCCACCCTCCTCTTTGCCGTCTGCCATATTGCTCTTTGCCGTTAGCAAGCAGACGGCAAAGAAAGGACTGACGGCAAAAACTATCATTGCCATGAGTCCTTTCTTTGCCGTCTGCTTCCCCAAAGCTGACGGCAAAGACAGTCTTTGCCGTCAGCTGGCTGACGGCAAAGAGGCAGCAGACGGCAAATTATCAGATTCCAATAGTGATTGTCATATTGCTTTGCATGATCATATAGCTGACATAGTATTTGTGGCTAAGCCACCGTTCATCATTTTTATACATGTTACGCTAGTATCATTGCACATCCTGGTACACTGCCAGAGGCATTCATATAGAGTCATATATTTGTTCTAGTATCGAGTTGTAATTTTGAGTTGTAAGTAAATAAAAGTGTGATGATCATCATTATTAGAGCATTGTCCCAGTGAGGAAAGGATGATGGAGACCATGATTCCCCCACAAGTCAGGATGAGACTCCGGATGAAAAAAAAAGATAGAGAGAGGCCAAAAAGAGCCCCCGAAAAAAATGAATGAGAGAAAAAGAGAGAAGGGGCAATGTTACTATCCTTTTTCCACACTTGTGCTTCAGAGTAGCACCATGTTTTTCATATAGAGAGTCTCCTATTTTGTCACTTTCATATACTAGTGGGAATTTTTCATTATAGAACTTGGCTTGTATATTGTGATGACGGGCTTCCTCAAATGCCCGAGGTCTTCATGAGCAAGCAAGTTGGATGCACACCCACTTAGTTTTCATGTTGAGCTTTCATACACTTATAGCTCTTAGTGCATCCGTTGCATGGCAATCCCTACTCCTCGCATTAACATCAATTGATGGGCATCTCCATAACCCATTGATTAGCCTCGTTGATGTGAGACTATCTTCTTATTTTTGACTTCCCCTTATTTACCTCTACCACCACACTCTATTCCACCCATAGTGCTATATCCATGGCTTGCGCTCATGTATTGCTTGGGGGTTGAAAAAGCTGAAGCGCGTTAAAAAGTATGAACTAATTGCTCGGCTTGTCATCGGGGTAGTGCATGATAAATATTTTGTGTTAAGAAGATGGAGCATGACAGGATTATATGATTTTGTAGGGATAACGTTCTTTAGCATTTTTATTTTGAAAGACATGATTGTTTATTAGTATGTTTGAGTATTGATGTCTTTATATCAAACTATATACTATTGCTTTGAATCATTCGGATCTTATTATTCATACCATAAGAGAAAGATTACATGATGAAACATGTTAGGTAGCATTTCACATCAAAAATTCTGTTTTTATCATTTACCTACTCGAGGACGAGCAGGAATTAAGCTTGGGGATGCTTGATACGTCTCCAACGTATCTATAATTTTTTATTGTTCCATGCTATTATAGTATCAATCTTGGATGTTTTATATGCAATTATATATCATTTTTTGGGACTAACCTATTAACCCAGTGCCCAGTGCCAGTTGTTGTTTTCTGCTTGTTTTTGCCTTTTCAAAAAATCATTATCAAAAAGAGTCCAAACGAGAAAAAAAACTTTGGATTATTTTTTCTGGATAAGAAGAGACCCACGAAGCTTCGGGAGAAGACCAGAAGAGCCATGAGGAGGCGACAAGCCTGGAGGGCGCGCCCAGGGGGGTATGCGTGCCCCCCAGGCTTGTGGGACCCTCGTAGCCCCTCCTGACCTAATTCCAGCGCTATAAATTCTCAAATATTCCCAATATACCAGAGAGACAGAAGAGAAAACCTTTCTGCCGCCGCAAGCTTCTGTTCTTCCGCGATCCCATCTGGAGGCCTTTTTCGGTACTCTGCCGGAGGGGGAATCGATCACAGAGGGCTTCTTCATCAACCTTGCTGCCCTTCCGATGACGTGTGAGTAGTTTACCACAGACCTACAGGTCCATAGCTAGTAGCTAGATGGCTTCTTCTCTCTCTTTGATCTTCAATACCATGTTCTCCTCGATGTTCTTGGAGTTCTATCCGATGTAATCTTCTTTTGCGGTGTGTTTGTTGGGATCCGATGAATTGTGAGTTTATGATCAGATTATTCATGAGAAATATTTGAGTCTTCTCTGAACTCTTTTGTGCATGATTGTTATAGCTTTGTATTTCTCTCCGATTTATCGATTTGGTTTGGCCTACTAGATTGATTTATCTTGCAATGGGAGAGGTGCTTTGTGATGGGTTCAATCTTGCGGTGCTCAATCCCAGTGATAGTAGGGGACATGACATGTATTTGTATTGTTGCCATTAAGGATAAAAAGATGGGGTTTAATCATATTGCTTGAGTTTACTTTGTCTACATCATGTCATCTTGCTTAAGGCGTTACTTTGTTTTATACTTAATACCCTAGATGCATGCTGGATAGCGATCGATGGGTGGAGTAATAGTAGTAGATGCAGGCAAGAGTCGGTCTACTTGTCTCGGACGTGATGCCTATATACATGATAATTGCCATGAATCTGTCATAATTATTTGCTTTTCTATCAATTGCCCAACAGTAATTTGTTTACCCACTTTATGCTATGTGTTCGAGAGAGAAGCCTCTAGTGAAAACTATGGCCCCCGGGTCTACTTTATCATATATTAAAATCAAAAATACCTTGCTGCAATTTATTTACTTTTATTTTATTTAGTATTTTAGTTTATCTATCTACCACTATCAGAATTAATCCTTGCAAATAACCGCTAAGAGGATTGACAACCCTCTTATTTGCGTTGGGTGCAAGTGTTTGCTTTTGTGTGTGCAGGTGCGCTTAACGGGATTTTGCTTGGTTCTCCAACTGGATTGATAACCTTGGTTCTTAACTGAGGGAAATACTTATCTCTACTATACTGCGTCATCCTCTCCTCTTCGGGGAAATACCAACGCAGTCTACAAGTAGCAAGGAGCGCCAAGAGATGAGGAACCGTGCACGAATTCCACGCCCTCACTGTTAAGTCAATAAAGAGGAGCACGAGGGGCAAGAGCTAGAAGATCACCCTCCACGGCAAGAGCGTCATCGCAATCACCAACAACGTGATGAGGAGCGCTATGGCAAGCTCAAGTTCAACATTCCTAAATTCTCCGATGGAAATGATCCCAAAGAATACCTTTCATGAGCATTGAAGGTTGACAAGATATTTCGTTTTCACAATTACGAAGAGGAAAAGAAGATTGCCATGGCATCTCTTGAGTTCCAAGATTATGTTCTCATTTGGTGGGAGCAAGTGATCGAACGACGCCAAGAGAAAGGCGAACCACCCATCACCACTTGGAATCAAATGAAGGATGTCATGAGAGCTCGTTTTGTGCCTACACACTATAGCCGTGACCTCTTTAAGAAGCTAAAACTCCTCAAGCAAGGCACCAAGTCGGTTGAAGCATACTATCAAGAGATGGAAATTGCAATGATACGAGCCAACGTCAAGGAAGATGGTGAACAAACTATGGCGCATTTCTTGAATGGCCTCAACTATCCAATCAAGAAAATTGCGGATTTTCAACCGTACTCCAACCTCCTCGAGCTAGTGCACCAAGCAACCAAAGTGGAGCGGCAAGTACAAGAAGACTATAAGTACTCCAAGTACTCTTCCAAGACCTACGATTCATACACTCAAGCTTCAACGACTTACACAACTCCTTCCACGATTCGATCTACACCAAGTACCGGCGACAAGTCAAGCTCCAAGCAACCAACGACATCTTCAAGTCGTCCTCCGTCAAGTACATCCAAGCAAAAGCCTTCGTCATCGACACCTCCCATGGATGATACTAAGACAAGCGACATCAAATGTTTCACTTGCAAGGGCCGAGGCCATAAATCATTCGAGTGCCCCATACGGCGCACCATGATCGCCAACGCCGACGGCACCTACGACTCCATGAGCGAAGAAGAAATGGAAGCACTTGAGCACGTGGCCATGCACCGACAAGTGAATGAAGATGAAGACGCTCAAGTATTTTGTGATAATGATCCGAGCCCCACTCTTGTTGTCTCCAAGGTCTTGACACTTCAACAACATCAAGACGAAGACGAATGTTGCCACATCTTCCATACCAAAGCGGGTATCCAAGGACGTTCCGTCAAGGTCATCATCGATGGCGGAAGTTGCCACAATTTGGCAAGTGAAGAGTTATGTTCCAAGCTACAATTGCTCAAGAAGAAGCACCCTCGCCCCTACAAGGTCCAATGGTTACGCGACTCCGGCACCATTCAAGTGGAGCACACCGTTCAAGTGTCCTTCAAGATTGGCGCATATGAAGACACCTTGGAGTGTGATGTGGTTCCCATGTCCGTATGCCATCTCCTCCTTGGAAGACCTTGGCAATTCCACCGCGGCGTCATCCACAATGGACGGACCAATCACTATAGCTTCAAGATGAAGGGCAAGGAATTCGTGCTTCGACCAATGTCACCAAGTCAAGTCATCGCCGACAAGCAAGCATCTACCCATCATGGAGAGACTGGTGAGCGAGTGAACCACCAAAAAGAGAGTGAGCTCCACAAGCCAAAAATGAGCGACTCCACAATGAGTGACAAGAAAGATTTAGTGCTTTTAGCCACCAAAAGAGATTTGAGGGATCTGAGTGAGAGCCCATCAAGTGTTCTTCACTTTGTGCTTGTGTGCAAAGATGAAGTGGTGCGGACTAATACTTCACAACATCTTCCTTTGGTATTGTCTCATCTATTGCAGGAATTCGCAAACGTTTCCCCCAATGAGTTACCTCCCGGACTTCCTCCGCTTCATGGCATCGAACACCGCATAGATCTCATCCCCGGCGCACCTCTACCGAACAAGGCACCTTACCGCCTCAACCCGGACGATACCAAAGAGATCCAACGGCAAGTCCAACATCTCATGGAGAATGGGTATGTACGCGAGAGCTTGAGTCCATGTGCCGTTCTGGTAATTCTTGTGCCTAAGAAAGATGGTACCTATCGCATGTGTTCCGATTGCCGTCCCATAAATGCTATCACCGTTAGATATCACCATCCCATTCCACGCCTAGATGACAAGCTAGATGAACTTAGTGGAGCCACCATTTTCTCCAAAATTGATCTTAAAAGTGGCTACTATCAAATATGCATGCAAGAAGGTGATGAATGGAAAACGGCTTTCAAAACCAAATTTGGCTTGTATGAATGGTTAGTCATGCCTATGGGTTTATCGCAAGCACCTAGCACTTTCATGCGTGTGATGCATTATGTTCTTCGCAAATACATTGGCATTTGTGTTGTGGTATACTTTGATGACATTCTTGTCTTTAGCCAATCGCTTGATGATCATGTGAAACACCTTAGAGACGTCTTGCAAGTTCTTAGAGATGAGCGACTTTATGCAAACATGGACAAATGCACTTTTGGTGTTGACAAGCTTGTTTTCTTAGGCTTTGTAGTCTCCTCTAAGGGTGTTCAAGTTGATGAAGCTAAAATTGATGCTATTAAAACTTGGCCACAACCAACCAATTTGCTTCAAGTGCGTAGTTTCCTTGGCTTAGCTGGATTTTATCGTCGTTTTGTGAAGGATTTTAGCACTATTGCATCACCATTGGACGCATTGAGTAAGAAGAATGCACCATTTGTTTGGGGACCATCCCAAGATGCCGCATTTCATGAGCTTAAGAACTTGCTTACACATGCTCCATTACTTGCATTACCCAGCTTTGATAAAACTTTTGAAGTGCATTGTGACGCTAGTGGTAATGGCATAGGTGGTGTATTGATGCAAGAGAAGCGACCCATTGCATACTTTAGCGAAAAACTCTCCGGCGTGCAACTTAACTACCCCATCTATGACAAAGAGTTATATGCTTTAGTGAGAGTCTTGCATGTGTGGGAACATTATCTCCGACCACGTGAGTTTGTCATCCATACGGATCATGAAACGCTTAAGTGCCTTAAGGGTCAAACCAAATTGAATAAGCGTCATGCTAAATGGAGTGAGTTCACTGAGTCATTTCCTTATGTTATCAAGTATATCAAAGGTAAGGAAAATGTTGTGGTGGACGCTCTTTCCCTCAAGTACATGTTGGTTATGCAACTTGAGTTGAATGCCATTGGCTTTGAGCACATTAAAGACTTGTATGAGCATGATTCTTCATTTGTGATTCCTTATGCCAAATGCCTAACTCATAAAACTTGGGAGCAATACTATTTGAAAGATGATTATCTTATGAGAGCTAACAAACTTTGTATTCCCGAGTCTTCTCTTCGTTTGCTACTTTTGCAAGAATCTCATGGTGGAGGACTCATGGGGCATTTTTGACGCGACAAGACATTCGCCACGCTCTCCAAGAACTATTTTTGGCCAAAGATGTTTCGTGATGTTTCACGCTACACCAACCGATGCTCTACATGCCGCAAAGCTAAGTCCAAAGCTCAATCTCATGGTCTATATATGCCACTTCCTATTCCATATCACCCATGGGAAGATATTAGTATGGATTTTGTGCTTGGTTTGCCTCGAACTCAAAACGGCAAAGATTCGGTATTTGTTGTTGTGGACCGTTTCTCTAAGATGGCACATTTCATACCATGCAACAAGATAGACGATGCTTCACATGTTGCCAACCTCTTTTGTAGGGAAATCTTGAGATTGCATGGAGTGCCCAAGACGATTGTATCGGACCGCGACGTCAAGTTCCTAAGCTACTTTTGGAAGACACTTTGCGCTAAGCTCGGAATCAAGCTCCTATTCTCTTCAGCATATCATCCACAAACCGACGGCCAAATGGAGGTCACCAACCGGACTCTATCCACCCTCCTTCGCGTGTTGATCAAGAATATAAGGGAGTGGGAGGAATGCTTACCCATCGCCGAGTACGCCTACAATCGAGCAAGACATTCGACTATCGGCAAGTCCCCCTTCGAGGTCGTCTACGGTTTCAACCCGTTGTCCCCATTGGACATCCTACCTCTACCACTACAAGAGCGAATCAACATGGACGCGAGTGCACGAGCAAGTTACCTCAAGAAGGTGCATGAAGATACAAGTGCACGAGCATGAAGATACAAGGTCAACATCAACAAGCACCCCATGGTGTTCAACCCCGGAGATCTTGTGTGGCTACACCTACGCAAAGACCGCTTTCCTAATGAACGCAAGTCCAAACTACTTCCTCGAGCCGATGGACCGTTCTAGGTGCTAGCACGCTACAATGACAATGCTTACAAAATCGACATCCCACACGACAAGTACAACGTGAGCGACATCTTCAATGTCAAGGACTTATCTCCCTTCCATGGTGATGTGGATTACTATCTGGGGACAGATCTTTCCCAAGGGGGGGAGATGATGCGGAGCATCCCACGGTCATCCCCATGGACCCACCTCCGTCTTCCCAAGTGCCAGGAGGACCAATGACACGAGCACGTGCAAGAGCTATCGAGACCGAGGTGACATCTCTCCTAAATAACATTCCATATGATCCACGTGAGATATGGTTACTACCTCATTCCGGAATGCTATGTGTGCTTAGGTACCAAGAGGACCCTCTCGGAGAAGCCCGGAACAATGGACAAGTCGCCAAGTACACGGATGAAGAAGCTCGAGAAGAGGAAGTGCAGCTGAGCATCAGCTGCCGGACATCCGGCCTACGGCTCGGACATCCGGCCCCTGGAGACTTCAACTACACCACTAGATCAGCTGCCGACAAGCCCCCAGTCCCCGGACATCCGCCCCCCTATCCAGGGAGCATCTGGAATCGGCCGCAACCAACCCGGACATCCGGCCCGATGCGAGCCGCCGGACATCCGGCCCTTAGGCCGGACATCCGGCCCCTGTATGCGCACCGTGAACGGGCCAAGGGCCCAAGTACCCCTCCAACTCGTCCCAACTTGTACTAGCACAATATAAAGACCTTCCCCTCCTCCATCTAGGGTTAGCAAAGTAGTTGGCTCTTTGAGATAAAGCTTTGCTCATCCATACCTCTCCCATGGAGATCAAGACCTCCATGAGACCCATGTCAGAAGATCCACTCCGGATTCAAGACCTCAACTCTACGGATTGGGATGAACTAGCTACCGTGTATCCTCTTGTGTTGACTTTGGATTTTGTATTTCTACTATGTGTATGTGGATCTAGTGCATGTGTGATTTGGATTGTGTCAATTGAGTGTTTTGTTCTTGTGTTCTTCTCTCAATTTGCCTTTTCCCCCTCCAAGTGTGAAAAGATCGACGAACTAGGGTTCCACCCTACATCACCTCTGCTCCCCATTTCCTCCTTTAACAATTTTCTCCATGGCATCCGGCGAGTAGGAAGAAAAGTTCTCCGGCATAAAAGCCGGCTGGAAGGTCCTTCGAGCCCGCCGGTCACCTCCATCGACGTTCCAGGCCGCTGCAGGCCAGCTCGCGGAGGCTGAAGCTCCAAGCCGGCGCGTGGTTCAGCTCGCCGAGGAGCGGCGAGTTACTCCAGGCCGGCAAGGGGGGAGCACGGTGGCACGAGCATCGTGGCTGCCGTGGATGACGCCGTGTCGTACCACGCCTTCCGTGCCTGCTACCGTGCCATCCGCCGTCAACGTGCGCGTAACCACGCCCTGCCGGCACAGAAAGAAGCCGGCTAAGCAGACATCGACAAGGCGGCACCCAGCACGTCTGCAGCCGCCGCCATCATCGAGGAGAAGTGGAACACGGGAGGCTGCCGCCGCTTGGGTCCCATGAAGGCCATTGCCGAGGCGACCCATGCGTACACAGCCGGTGTCTTGCCCTCTCACAGGCCACCGTCGTCCCCTACCCAAAAACCAACTCTGATCCATGCAGCGTACGCACCCTTCCCCTCCGGCTGAAGCATCATCCGGCGGTTCCACTCCGATGAGCGGTGGGGAAGCGATCTGCCCTTTGCGCTGAAGCATATACCTCTGCGGCTCACGGCTGCCGGACATGGGGACGACAATGGAGATCCACCGCGGCCGGCCGTAGACCAGTCAAGGGTATCCATGTCGTCGGAATGGATATGCACCGGCACCGGCCGTAGGTAGTTTTACCTTAGTTTGGTATCATTTTTAGTTAAGAGTATGTCCAAAATGTAAATGTTTTCGTCCGGTTTGTATGAAATCCGCCGTGTTTGCATGTATTTCGTCCGATTTGTTCAAAGAGTGGTTGAAATGTCTGCGGGCAGCGTTGGATGGCGGCCTCCGGCATCGGTGTCTATGGACTGGTCCCCCCCTGTCCCCGGACAGATGCCAAAGCAAATTGGCGAATCGCCGTTGGAGATGCCCTTAGATGGCAAAAATGGTCCAAAGACATACACAAACTTTGAAGATGCCCTAACAACATAGACTAGTAACACATGCATGTTAATAGTCTAAATTATTTGGAGTATGACCAGCCGAAGGTGACAATGAAAAATGGAATCTAGCATACTTCAATTTTTCATCCTGCCCCGAGACACCCACGACAATCATTTATACGCGCCACTGTGCCGTGGTCCTCAAGCATGCAGGTTGGTAACCGATGAAGCGCACGACAGTGACTCCATAGCTAGCACTTATGTGGCACCGGCACAACATTGTTGCAGCACCAATTATGTGCACGCATACGTATTCCTGTTGGAGACCAATATAGCTACGGCTTCATGCCGACTTGGAGTACAAGTCCGGCTACCTCCACATAGATAGTTTCCCTGCTTGGGACTCCTTTTGTAATTGTAAACTTCTATGCTATATATATAACAGGGGTTGCGCCAAGGCAGGCAATCAAGCCGCCCGGTATTCTCAAACTTACATGGTATCAGGCAGTCCGGTCCTCTCCCTCTAAAACTCTCGCTGCCGCATCTTCTTTTGCCCTAGCTGCCGCCGCCGCCGCCTTCTTCCGCCACCAGACCCTGCCGTCGCATCGCTCCACCGTCTCAGCCCCTTCCACCTCGCCATGGCCACAGCTGATGATCTCAAGAAACTTGAGGAAGAACTCAAGAACCGCGAGTCTCCCCTCCAGGCTCGCGAGGAAGAACTCCAACGCCAATCTGAAGAACGGGGAAGGCCGTTCTTCCTCCGGCTACCTCCACTTATGCTGCCTCCATCAAGACGTTTGTCCCCATCACGCTCGACCTCCAGGACTCCAACTATGCTAAGTGGCGCGAGCTCTTCCTTGTTGCTCTCGGCCGCTATGGCCTCTCGGCTCATGTTCTCTCCGACAGCACCCCGTCGGACACCTCCGCCACTTCAGATTGGGGCCGTGATAACTTCACCGTCCTCTCTTGGATCTATGGCTCGATCTCTCTCGAGCTCTTCGGCATCATCATGAAGCCCGACTCCACGGCGAAGCAAATTTGGGATGCCATCGCCAACCTCTTTCGCGACAACAAAAAGAGCCGTGCTCTCACTCTTGACGCCGAGTTCCGCAATACTGCTCAAGGGGACATGACGATCTCCGACTACTGTGCAAAGCTCAAGTGAAAGCACATTTGCTCCCTTGGTGGTTTTGGTAATTCATAACAACATATATCTCATTGAACTAATGTCCATTCAAGTTAAATATTTCAGGATGTTCAATGATTGGCATGGCAAGGACTAGAGATGTGGACCCCTCAAAATGCTAAGGACAAGGATTGGCAAAAGATCAAGACTCTACATTTTTGGTTTAGTGATCCAAGATCACATTGAGTCCATAGGAAAGCCAATACTATTAAAAGGGGATGAGGTGTTGCTTAATGGTCTTTTTGCTCAAGTGCTTAGTGACAATGTTCCAAAACCCTCAACCACCTTCTCTATCCAAATATGTCCAAAATCTACATTCCAACTCGGCCCCACTGAAATTCTCTATCCGGAGCCACCGAGTTCATCTGGACTTAGCCACTGCCAAAACCCTAACAAATCGGATCCACCGATATGGATCTCGGTCTCACCGAGATGGCCTTGCCAATCGTTTGCACTCACTTCGGTCTCACCGAGTTTTGCAAATCGGTCTCACCGAGATGGCTTGCCAACTCTCTGTTGCCTTATTGCTTCACTTCGGTCTTACCGAGTTGATGCAATCGGTGCCACCGAGACGAGGTTTGCCCTAGCCATTGCACTTCGGTCCATCCGAGTTGTTCCAGTCGGTCCCACCGAGATTCCTAACGTTCATATCTTTTACACAGTTCGGTGCCACCGAGACTTCTGAATCGGTGCCACCGAGTTGGGTCAAAAGTGTGTAATGGTTGGATTTTGTGTGGAGGCTATATATACCCCTCCACCACTTCCTTCTCAGTAAGGAGAGCCATCAGAACGTGCCTACACTTCCACCATACATTTTCTGAGAGAGAACCACCTACTCATGTGTTGAGATCAAGACATTCCAATCCAACCATTTGAACCTTGATTTCTAGCCTTTCCCAAGTTGCTTTCCACTCAAACCATTCTTCCACCATAGCCAAATCTGTGAGGAGTTGTTTGAGTGTTGGGGAGACTATCATTTGAAGCACAAGAGCAAGGAGTTCATCAACAACACACTGTCTATTACCTTTTGGAGAGTGGTGTCTCCTAGATTGGTTAGGTGTCACTTGGGAGCCTCTGACATGATGTGGAGTTGAACCAAGGAGTTTGTAAGGGCAAGGAGATCGCCTACTTTGTGAAGATCTACCCCGAGTGAGGCTAGTTCTTCGTGGACGTAAGCCATGGTGGGATAGACAAGGTTGCTTCTTCGTGGACCCTTCGTGGGTGGAGCCCTCCGTGGACTCGCGCAGCCGTTACCCTTCGTGGGTTGAAGTCTCCATCAACGTGGACGTACGATAGCACCACCTATCGGAACCATGCCAAAAACCACCGTGTCTTCATTGCGTTTGAAATGTCCGATCCCCTCCTTTACTTACATATGCAATTGTTTACTTTCCGCTGCTATACTCTTAGAATTGCATGTGTAGGGTGATGCTTAACTTGTATGCTTGCTAAAATCCGCCTACCTCTAAAATTGGGAAAAGGTTAGGTTTTTTATTTGGTCAAGTAGTCTAATCACCCCCCTCTAGACATACTTTCGATCCTACATCAAGTCTCTCTCGTTCCTGCCGTTCCAAGTGTCGTTCCCGTCCTTTCTTCAGACTCGCTCCGCCCTCGTTCTCGAAGAAGCCCAGAAGAAAACTGATGCTAAGAACTCTGCTTCCACCGCCTTATGGGCCATCGGCAACAACATCCTTCCCAGCGCCGGTGGCGAACGCGCTCCGCCTCCCAATGATGGCCACACCTTCACCACTGACCCCCGCGGCTCCCCGTCCTTCTCCGCTGGACGCGGGGGAAGCAACAGCAGCAGCCGTGGCCGCGGCCGCGGCGGCGGCCGTGGTCGCCGAGACACCCCCTGGATGTACAACCCTTGGACCGGCCAGCCTACTCGTCTTCATCTCCAACAGCAGACGACGCCCTCGCATCAACACTCCCAAGCATCTCCGCCGGCCTGGTCGCCTCGCCCCTAGCGCCCTTCTGCACAGGGGGTCCTCGGTCCTCGACCCATCGTGCCCTCGCCCCAAGCCTATACGGCCTACGGTCACGGTCATGCAGCAGCACCATCTGTCTACACCATGAGCAACCATGCAACACCCTACAACAACTTCACTCAGCAGATCGACCCGACTCTCATCACCGCGCTCAACAACATGCAACTTCCCGGCAATGGTACATGGACTCCGGAGCATCATCCCACATGGCATCTGACCCTGGTATACTCTCCACTTTCACCCCTTCTAATGCTCACACAATCACCGTTGGTAACGGTGCTTCCCTACCTATTTCTCATATCGGTTCTCACACTCTACCCTCTCTGTCTAAACCTCTCTTTTTTAAATCATGTCCTCGTTGTTCCTCACATAATCAAAAATCTTCTTTCGGTTCGTAAACTTACTACTGATAATTTTGTCTCTATCGAGTTTGACCCTTGGGGTTTTTCTGTGAAGGCACTTCCTACTCGGATCGAGATTCTTCGATGCAATAGCACCGGACCACTCTACTCCGTCTCCCCACCTCCACCAACCGAAGCCCACATCATCACCGTCTCCCTCGACATCTGGCATCGTCGTTTGGGTCATCCCGGTCATCACACCATGAAGCGTCTCCACCACCATCAGAATATTCCGTCTTCTAGAGTTACACCATCTATATGTCATGCTTGTCAACTTGGACGTCATGTTAGATTGCCCTTTTATCCTTCTACTTCATATACTATTAAACCTTTTGCTTTACTACATTGTGATCTTTGGACATCTCCTGTACCCAGTACTTCTGGTTATCTATATTATCTCGTGATAGTTGATGATTATACTCATTATTTCTGGACGTTTCCTCTTCGTAAAAAATCAGATGTCTATGCCACGTTTCTTACTTTTCATGCCTATGCCCGCACCCAGTTTGACCTACCGATTGTTGCCATCCAAAGTGACAATGGTCGCGAATTCGACAATACAAAGTTAGACTCTTTCTGTGCTTCTCACGGTATCACGTTTCGTTTTTCTTGTCCCTATACCTCTCAACAAAACGGCAAGGCCGAACGAGCAATTCGCACTACCAACAATGTCATCCGCACACTTCTCATTCAAGCCTCTCTCCCACCACCCTTTTGGGCCGAAGCTCTTCACACTGCCACCTTCCTCATCAATATTCGTCCCACTTCGTCTACCAATTTTCTCACTCCATACACTCTACTCTTAGGTACTACACCACCATACAATAGCCTCCGTGTCTTTGGTTGCCTCTGTTACCCCAATACTACCTCTACATCCGCTAACAAACTTTCTCCACGTTCCACGAAATGTGTCTTCCTTGGCTATCCTCTCGACACAAAGGTTATCGTTGTCTTGATCTAACCACTCGTCGTATTATTATTTCTCGCCATGTCGTTTTTGACGAGTCCACCTTTCCATATGAACCAGCACCATCCCCTTCTCCACCCCGTTGCACTGAAATTTTTGATCCACCCATTGACCCACCCATTATGCCTCACTCTTCTCCACCCGCATCTGTTATGCATGCACCCACCACACACACACCCGTTATGCATGCACCCCCTAGCCCCAACTCACCAACGCCGGACCCCCCTTCCCCCTCCACGCCTCCTACCACACCCATGGCGGCTACCCCTCCCGCCACGCCAGCTACTCCTCCTGCCACAACTTCCCCACCGGCTCCACCACCGCCACCTCCAGCACCTCTTCACTGCACACGCGCCACTACCGGTCGCCTTCCACCACCTATTGATCATTTAAACCTTTCCGATATGGCCTCTTCCCCTCTTCCTCATAACTATCTCATAGCCCTTCGCGACCCCAATTGGCGCCAAGCCATGCAGGAGGAGTTCGATGCCCTTACACTCAATAAAACGTGGGTCTTGGTTCCTCCACCATTTGGCGCAAATATTGTGAGTGGCAAGTGGATCTTCCGTCATAAATACAATGCCGATGGCTCTCTCTCACGTCACAAAGCTCGATGGGTTGTTCGTGGCTTCTCTCAACAACCGGGGGTCGATTTTGATGAAACATTCAGCCCTGTCGTCAAACCAGCCACCATTCGTATCGTTCTTTCTCTAGCCATCTCACATTCTTGGCCTATCCACCAACTTGATGTCAAAATTGCCTTCCTTCATGGTCATCTTAATGCGGCAGTCTACAGCCAGCAACCATCTGGTTTCATTGATCCTCGTCATCCTACTCACGTTTGTCGTCTCCTCAAATCCTTATATGGGCTCAAACAAGCCCCTCGTGCCTGGTTCCAACGCTTTGCATCCTTTGCTCGTTCTCTCGGGTTCACTTAATCTAAATCCGATGCTTCTCTCTTCATCTTCCATCAAGGTTCTTCCACAGCTTATCTTCTTCTCTATGTAGATGATATTATTCTCACTGCATCCTCCTTATCTTTTCTTACCACCATCACTAATTCCATGGCTCGTGAGTTTGCCATGAAGGATCTTGGTCCTCTTCATCACTTTCTCGGTATCTCTATCACTCGTTCGGCTTCTGGTCTCCATCTTTCTCAACGACAATATATTCTTGACATCTTATCTCGTGCTGGCATGCGCGATTGTCACCCAGTTACTACCCCTATTGATACTCACGCCAAACTACCTTCCTCTACCGGTCCTCCGGTTCCGGATCCCTCTCTCTTTCGTAGCCTCGCTGGTGCCCTCCAATATGCCACTCTCACTCGCCCAGACATTGCTTATGCTGTTCAGCAAGTCTGTCTCCATATGCATGACCCTCGTGAACCTCACTTTTCTCCCATTAAACGCATCCTCCGCTATCTCAATGGCACCCTTGATCATGGTCTCTCTCTACACCGCACTTCTACACATTCTCTTACAGCCTACTCAGATGCCGATTGGGCTGGATGTCCGGATACACGTCGCTCCACCTCCGGATTTTGCATGTACCTTGGCGATAACCTCGTCTCCTGGTCCTCCAGACGACAGACGACAGTTTCTCGATCTAGCGCAGAGGCCGAATACCGAACCATTGTTGCGGCCGTTGCAGTCTTGCTGGGTTCGTCAGTTATTACAGGAACTTAACAGGCCCATCTCGACTGCTACTATTGTATATTGTGACAATGTCAGTGCGGTCTACTTGTCAGCTAACCCGGTACAACATCGACGCACGAAACATATCGAGTTAGACATTCATTTCGTCCGGGAGAAGGTCGCTCTCGGCGCAGTTCGTGTTCTTCATGTTCCATCAGCCCTGCAATTTGCGGACATTTTCACCAAGGGTTTACCAACAGCTCTCTTCCGCGATTTTCGGTCCAGTCTTCAGGTCATTCCCGTTCCCGGTTCAGACTGCGGGGGCGTGTTGGAGACCAATATAGCTACGGCTTTAGGCCGACTTGGAGTACAAGTCCGGCTGCCTCACATAGATAGTTTCCCTGCTTGGGACTCCTTTTGTAATTGTAAACTTCTGTGCTATATATATAACAGGGGGTGCGCCGAGGCAGGCAATCAAGCCGCCCGGTATTCTCAAACTTACAATTCCAAACACGCCCATCACTCTCTGTTCTTCTTGATTGCACCAGGTCTACTGTTCCTGCCTGTCGTACGCACACGGCTCGGCTACACATCAAGCTGGCGCGAGGACGACGCGGTCTACAGGCGGCTACTCCGTGCGAGCTGGACCGTGAATCTGAGATTCTGCTTGCGCAATTGAGGCCATTTTTCTGGAGCTCCATGTACCAAGTTCAGTGAACTTGCACCGCTACACTCGTGCGTGCGTTTGGACCCTACAGGGAAAGAATAATACAATAAAAACAAATTTCACTAGTCTCTTTGTTTTTGACGAATCCTTTAAAGAACTCTGGCCCACGTACACATAATTATGCATTACATTTCTGTCGGCAAAGGTCGGATGCGACCCCTCTGAATCGAATTAAACAATTCTGAATTAAAAATCAGCAACAAGGTAAACAAATGCAAAACCTGCTTGCTTTCAATCGTATTCTTTTTTGCAAAACTTGCTTTGCCAAAAAGAAGAGAACCTCCAGAACCAGGATTATACAATACAAACCAGGAATGTAGTAAAAGTATCCCAGCAAATGCAATTAAGAAATGCAACGCAATACCTCCCAGTCTCCCACAACAACTGCACGAGAGGATTTCAACGTATAAGAGCATCAACACCGACTTTGCAAATCCAGCACCCTATACGCCCGCGGGCGCGTCCGGTCGGGCGCGCCCGCGGATACCGCCCGCCGGCCCCTCATATCTTACGCCGCACATCCACATACCTTAAATGCCAATCCTCAAATCCATGCAAATCCATGCACGTCGATCATACGATACAAATTGTCCGAAATCAACAATTTAAAACAAAACAAAGCAAATCATAGTTCAATAAACCGGACATGCCAAAATGAAATCCATGTCCGAGCGTGACGGATGGCTCGCTTGTCGGATCACTGGTCGAACGCCATCCATGCCGCCTGCTCCGAGCCCATGCTTGCGTCTTGCAGCTCCTGCTCCGCCTGCATCCTTGCCGCATGCTCCGCCTGCATCCTGGCCGCTGCCGCCCTCGCCGCCTCGTACTCCCTACGGTCGTTGATCTCCTTTTTCTTATCCGCAAGCCACTTCTTCGCATGCTCATCCAAGAGGGTTTCGCCCGCCAACATGATCTTCGCATCCTTCGTGTCCCGTACGAGTTGCAACCTCTCCTTCTCAAGCTCAATCTCTCCAAATGTCTTGGCCTTCTCGAGTTCCCATTTGATCGCCGCTTGTTGCTTCTCCAACTCGATCTTCTTCCTCTCAATTTCCAGCTTCTTCTCTGCCATCTTCCGGTCCCACTCCATCCTCTCCTTTTGCGCATTCAACATGAGCTTGTACCTCTCCTCTTTCTTGTTCTCCCTTGCCGAAAAAACGCCCGTCCATGTGGACGACATTTTTGTAGCCGCGGCGTCACGGGAGGCCATTGCCTTCTCCCACTTGTTTCCCATGACTTGTCGGTTATTCTTTGGCATGGTGGCTCTTCCATTCTCGACGACAACATCGTCGTCTTCATCGTCCAACCCAATTGATTGATGGGAGCTTGAGCCATCATTTCTCTTCTTGCCGGCTTTGAGATTGGCCACAAGTTGTGTTCACTTTGGCACTCCATTCAATAAGATCCAACAATGGCTAAAAGCAAACGGCTTCTTCTCCGTCTCGTGATACAAAGTGTCCGCCACCGCCGTCTAGCAAACAACATATGTATGAGCACGAGAATGCAAACACAAGAAGCATATGCAAATGATGACATGATGAATCAATTGAGCTTACGTGAGTTGCCACTCCCGTCCCACTTTGAGGGCGTTTGGCACTTGTGAGTAGTAGTCGACGTACTTGTTCACTTCCCCTTGAATGATCCCCCATCGATGTTGGAGAGATGACACATTGCGGTTGGTCACGATAGGATGCGGCTCCACATACTCCTTTTGATCGTGATACTCCTTCCAAATCTTCTCCCAATACCTGTTCCCCTTTTACTCGGTGCCGCATATTGGATCCATCACTACTGGGAAAGGGCTTATAGTTGAACCCAAATGAGTGACGGGCGTCGCGGGGCACCCGCCATAGCTATTTTTGAAACGTAGCAGTGGCGTGTACCACGTTATACCCGTGACTGGTGCTAACGAAGCAGTGGCGGGCAGGGAAACGCGCCTGCCATAGGTAAACCGTTTCAGATCTGGCCGCGTAATGAAACCTAACTGTGGCGGGCGGTGACTGATGCCCGCCACTGCTTATTCGTACGTCAGTGGCGAGCGTGGCTGTTGCCCGCCACAGCTAAATTGCTTTAGCGGACACGGAGAACGTATAAAGTACGCGCTCGTAGCAGTGGCGAGTAGTGGGTAGTGCCCGCCAGTGCTCTCCACTTTCGTGTGGCGGGCTCCTGCCCGCGCCCGTCACACGTAGACCCACGACGCTGACGGTTTAGTTTCCCACACCCTAAAAACCAATCCAAAATTTCCAATTTCCCAAACCCCCGCCCGTCCCCCGCCCCTACCCCCAAATCTCGCCCGACTCGCCGCCGCCGCGCCCCTCGTTGCCTCCTCTCCTCGCCGCCGCCGCGCCCCTGGTTGCTGTCTCTCCTCGCCGCCGAGCCCCTCGTCGCTCCCGCCGCCGAGCCCCTCGTTGCCTCCTCTCCTCGCCGCCGCCGCGCCCCTGGTTGTTGTCTCTCCTCGCCGTCGAACCCCTCGTCGCCCCCGCCGCGCGCGACCTTCGTCGACACCGCGTCGCAGCCCTCCTCTCCGCCGCGGGCATGGACTCCTCCTCCAACACCGGACGCATCTCGCTGCCGCCGCCACCGCTGAGCTCCTCCGCGATGGCTACCCCTCCGGCCATCGGGACCTCCTCCGCCAACATCGGAGACCTCGCGCCGCCTTCGGACTGCAAGCGAGCCACCTCTCCGGTATGGTCAAATTTGTGTTTAGGGTAAATAGATATTTAGCATGTATTAAATTTGAGTAGTGTGTCTTACTGTTATTTGTGGTTAGGGTAACTATGAGTAGATTATGAATATTTTGTATAAGATTCATTGTAGTATCATTGGCGAAACGTCAATTCATTTTGGTTTCGCCGAATTTATGGCACTCGATATGTCCTCTTTTTAGCAAAGGTCATGTCGATTTTTTCTTTCATTTTTTAACTAGGATCCATTGTAGTATCGTTGGGTTATATTTGCAGGTATTGACATGAGTGCTAATGTTTTGGCGAAACGTCGATTCATTTCTGTTTCGCCGAATTTCTGGCACTCGTTATGTCCTCTTTTTAGGAAAGGTCATGTCGATTTTTTTTCTTTCATTTTGTAACTAGGATCCATTGTGGTATTGTTGGCTTATATTTGCAGATATTGACATGAGTGCTAATGTTTTGGCGAAACGTCGATTCATTTCCGTTTCGCCGAATTTCTGGCACTCGTTATGTCCTCTTTTTAGCAAAGGTCATGTCGATTTTTTCTTTCATTTTGTAACTAGGATCCATTGTAGTATTGTTGGCTTATATTTGCAGATATTGACATGAGTGCTAATGTTTTGGCGAAACGTCGATTCATTTCCGTTTCGCTGAATTTCTGGCACTCGTTATGTCCTCTTTTTAGCAAAGGTCATGTCGATTTTTGTCTTTCATTTTTTATGCTTCATGACTCATAATTTCCACAATAAATTTTAGCAAACGCAACAAATGGATTCCGGAGAACCATCTTCTATGGACCCCTCAGCTCAGCGTCCTAAAAAGGGCAGAAAGCGAAAGAAGAAATCAGCCAATGAACCTACCGCCAGTAAGGCACCAGGAGAAGATATGGTGAATGTTTCTACCAGTAGGTGCTTCATGCAAATGTTTAAGTCAGGTGAACTGATGTTACCACAACACAAGTTGAGTGCTCTAAGCATTGAAATTCAGCTTCTACACAAAGACGTAGTAGCTAGGTCAGGAAAGGGTGAGATGTATTACACCACCAATGTTATAGAGGGCCTTGGATTTGTCGACGAGTACCCTGCTGATAAAATATATCTTGGGTTTGAGAGTGTGGTCAACGACAATATTTTCTACGTGGACGTAATCAAGCCGTCTTTAATGAGGCTTTGGTCACTCTGGCATGCTACAAATCCATTACTCCGGAATGATGAAGTTTGCTTCCTTGATCCGTATCTCATGCATTGGGCCTATGTGGATTCTGATAAATGCTAACGTCTTATCGCGACTTACCTCCACAAGACCATTCTTCATAGTCGTCGGCACAAGCACAACTTTATCGTGCCTTACTTCGAAACGTAAGTTCATTTCTTTATGCTTTTGCACATATACACCTGAGTACTTTGATGTCAATATCATTAATGTTACATTGTTCAATTGTTTTGTGCAGCAATGAACACTGGATCGTCATCGCACTGATGCCCCGAGACGGTCAAGCTTATTTCTTTGATTCCAGGAGAGACCCTAAGAAGCCGTGGACCGCTCTGAAGGAAGTTCTCAATGCTGCTCTTTTGATGTGTCATAAGACCGACCGTAAGAACATGCCGTATTCGCAGTACAAATTTAACACTATCTTCTGTTGCCGGCAACAACAGAAAGGCGAAACCACACACATGTCTGGCTACTATGCCATGGTCTTGATGGATGACTATGTGCGCATAGGACCACTTTTGAGAAGTGATTCAATGTTGCAGAAATGGTCCGAAGAGAATGAGAAGGAAGTTAAGCTAGCTCACTTTTGGACAGAGCATGAGCGCCTTCAGAGGGTGCTCACGAATATCATCAATCACCATGTAGTGAGGGATGAGGGGATGTTCTACTGCGCGACAGAGTCAAGAAGAACGAGAGATGAGAATGAAACATCAACATGGCGATATATATGCTCCTTTCTAGTGTAGAAAACCGTCAAAAACATTAAATTATGTCATGACACAATGCTTGTTACCTTGTGATCTCTATTTTATATGTACGTGTGTCATATGTTTATATATTTACCTTGTCATCTTTTCCATATGTATATATTTTGAATGTTATTGTGTGCTAAAAATAACAGATGGGACCGCCAGAAGATTTGTGGGAGGGGGTCTCTGCGGCGGACATGGAGAAGCACTATCTATGGGCGCGGGAAAAATATCGGGCAGAGCACCTCAGGGAGGCGATGTTAGCTTGGGTCAGAAGTGTTCCAATGGCCCAGTGTTCTCTCCCAGCGAGTGAGAAGATTGCAGAGACGCGGTTCAATGACGTCACGGTGTGCATCCTTACGGAGGTGACCTCGGATGAGAGGCTGAGGATCTGGCCGGGTCTGAGTCCAGCCACCATACCCACGCCCGTTGAGGTTGTTCAATGGGATCTTCGAGAGGCCAAATCTCCAATTCCAGAGCAAGCGGCCCGTTGGTCCCCGTTCGTTTCATCAAATACTAATTCATGTAGTACGTGCGGCTTCTACTAACAGTCTACGTGTTGAACATCGGCCGACACTCATTTCACTCCTAAACAACTCGTCAAACCATTAATTATGTGATGAGCAGCATATATATGCTTATTAATTATTGTAATGCACTTGTTATATTTGCTTTATAACTACTACTTTTCATTAATCTGATATCATTGTAATGTGGTGCGTGTATGTGGATCAAGGTTCAAACCAGAATTTATATATCAAATGCAATCTGATGATATGATCCAGGTGCAATATGCCGCAATTCAATCAATTCGGTATGCAACAATAGCAGTGGCGGGCTGTAAAAATGGTCCGCCACTGGTGCGTGAAATTCCTATGGCGGGCAACGTGAAACTCGGTGGCGGACCCGGACTACCGCCCGCCACTGCTCATGGGCTACCAGTGGCGAGCGTGCGCCCGCCACTGATGGTGTATTAGCAGTGGCGGGCGCCCCTGAGAGCCTTGCCCACCACTGCTGGGCTTTTCCCACCCGCCACTACTAGGCATTCCTGCAGTAGTGCATTGTTGTGGCCAACCAAGTTTTGACCAACAAGATGTCCTCAAAAGTTGAGAATGCCGGACCTCTTGCCTTCGCCGTCTTGCCCTTCTTCTTCTTCTTGCTCGGATTGGGATCGGATGTTGTCCCAACTTCAAATGCGGTGCCCCCCAATTGACAGTCCATTTGGGTCGGACATTCATTGTCATTGATCATGTTGGACATGAACGCCTCCTAGATGATCATGGTTTGCAAGCATTCATCATGTCCGAAATCAACTAGTATGCAAAACATTGAACATGCCGTATGCAACTTTGATCGGACAGGAGCAAACAAAACGTACCAACTCTTGTTCTGTCATTCCGTCGAACATGTCGAGGGCAGCTCGGGCGCCGCCAGTGCCCTTGCTCATCCGCGCCCAAACGAGCTACGGCGAGTCATATACGTCCACCGCCGGCATCTGCGTGGGCGGAAAGCTCTCCGGAATGGCCCAGCCGGCTGTCAGATCCTCCTCTGTCCCAACGTGGTCGGACGGCGTAATCCGCGTCAGCGCTCGGAGGGAAAGGGCGCGGGGTTCAGGGCGCGGCGGGGGAGACAGCTGCTCGCCCATGTCTGCACCTTCCTGCGACGCCGCCGCCGCTTTTCCCTCTCTCGCTGCCGGCGTCGCCGCATATTCCGGGTGACGTTCTCCACCTTGCACGACGGACCCGAGGAAGGGACGCCGACGGACGAGGCGGACTGCGTCTCCATCGCGATGGTCGGGGACGGGCTGGACGACATCTACGACGGCGGATCGGGACCGGTGGTGAGGATGGGGGGCAAGGGTGGTGGACGGCGAGGGCTCGGGCACGGGAAAGGTTGGAGGGTGGCGGGAGGAGGAAGGGTTTGATGGATTTGGTGCAATTTGCAGTGGGGTCGGGTGGCGGACGCGCCCGGGCGTCCCCATATCCGCCCCATATTTGGGCTGAATATGAGGGGTGCCGGTCAGCCCGGGTGTTTGAGGCCAGTTTAAGGAGCCCGTCTGGGTCGGAATTTTGTGACCGGGCAGTGACCGGGCGGCCTGCCCGGGCGTTTGAGGCGGGTTTGGGGCGCCCGGCTATAGATGCTCTAAATACACTAGAGAAAACAAATTATTAGGGGATACAAACACAATTAGCACACACCCACCTCTGCATAATTAGGATGCACACGGTCAACATCAACACACAGACAAAATCACATCGACAAATAGCAAAATCATACAAGTCAAAGCTATACCTAGGTGGATTAAAAAAACTTCAAAGCAACCAAAACAATGATCAACAAGCTACATTAACGACCATATACGCACCAATCATCTCTTGACATCACAAGTATAACGAGAAAGGTTCTCCAAAAGCAATGCCTTTAGGAAGGGAACGACGCTCAAGCGCCGTCGTCGCCAGATCCAACCACCGAAGGCTTGATCTTGGGTTTTCACCCAAAAGATTAAGTCCCAGCAAATCCGAGCAATGCCTCAACAAGGTAATGACACATTGCCAGATGTAACCAATTAGGGCCAGACCTCGGGTTCACCCCGGAGCTCGGGATCGATACTTGAGAAGCACCACCAAATCGAAGTCATCATGTGTTGTCATCACCACTTTCTGATCCCAACAGCTACATGCGCAGTACGGTCTTGACATGAAATGCCACACAAGTGACCATGCTCGCACAAGCAGACAATCGAGTCACAACAAGATATAGTCGCCACCAAAGGCTAGAATAGCAAAGGTTGTCGTCGCACATGTGACGGAGATTGACGAGGTAGAAAGGTCACTGACAACGCCAAAATCCCAATTCGGGACGCTTCGGCAACCCCACACCGTCCTCATGCCCCGTCGTTCTATCTGTGGCGGCAAAACATAATCGCCGTTGCCGCCGGTTATGAAGAACTAAGATCCCCTGTCCCCTCCCTGCAATCGCCTAGCAGAGCAGAACCATATTGTCACCTGCGCGCCCGAGCAGAGAACCACCATATTAGGACACAACAGGCCGCCGCCGCCGCCCGTGTACCTAGAGACAGGATTGTGGCCACCGACGTCTCGCCACCAGAGACCACCGACCCGGACAGAAAATCCACAACTGCTGCTGCACAACCATGCCCTACCGTCTCCTTCATTGCAGTGTCGGGGCTTAGGCCGACCACTAGTCTCAAGCAGCGGCAAGGGGAAGGGAGGATGGAGAGGTACGAGATGGCGGCTTAGGTTTCGGCGCCTACGGCTATCAAAAGGGAGGCACATATGCTATGTGGTGCAAGATTATTATTTTTTACTTTGCATTATGTCTGCCGCAATAATGTTGTACTCCCTCTGTAAAGTATTATAAGAGCGTTTAGATCACTACTTAATCTGAATAAGTTCTTACATGTGTAACAAAAAATTATACACCTACATATCCTAGTTATGAAACACGATCAATTCCTTCGGTTTCGTCTCTTCAAGGATCGACTCAACTCCAAGAGCAACCTCTTCAAGAAGACCATCACCCCAACGACCACTGCTCTCCAGTTGATGACGACCTTCACATGTTCATTCAGTGCCCCGTAGCCATCCAGATCTAGGATGCCCTACTCCTCCCATTGATGCCCTCCATCGAGCTCATTCGGGATGTCCCCACGCTGTCGGACCTCCACTGTGATATTTGGCCATCGCTCTCTCTCTCCTTGCTATGGGAGATTTCGGATTCCAGAAACATGCTTGTCTTTCGGAACGAACTCCACTCCTCAAGGACCAACGTTAGAAATTTAGCTAGTGACTTCACTCTCCTCACGCTCTAGCGCACAATTGCAAAGCTTGCCATTTGGTCGCCTTTGAGTAATGCATTCGGGTAATGATCCTCTCCCCCTAGTGATTGGTCACAAAAATCAATTCCTTCGGTTAAAATAATTCATACATGTCTGAAAAAGCAAGACATATATTCAACAAAACTGAATCTTGTTACCATTAGTTAGCACTCTCCTCTTTACCTCTTGTGCTTGGTTGAGAGGCCACAAACTCCACCAAGGCCCAATCACAAGCATCCACTTTCTTTTTGCTCATCGTCTCAAGGCCTCCAACGGTGGAGACGGAATAAACTCCGGCCACTTTTTGTAGCCGCCCGGAATTTGATACTCCCCGGGTCCTCCCCTATATAGGCACGCCTCCTTCCACCTCCCCACTTCGCCACTTTCCTGCCTTCCTCCATTGCTCGCCGTCCTAAGCCCGCTGCTCAGCCGCTCAGGTAGGAGCTAGAGGCGACATGATGGCGGAGGCGTGGATGGACGTGCTGCCGCCGCCGGCGCCCTACTTCGCCGGGCAGCCGTGCTGGGCCGTTCAGCAGGAGCGTCGTGGAGGTGGCGCTTGGACGCTGGAGGAGAACAAGGTGTTCGAGGAGGCGCTCGCGGCGATCGACCTGGACTCGCCGGACGGGTGGGAGATGGTCGCGTTGATGCTGCCCAGGAAGACGGTGGCCGACGTGATGAACCACTACAGGGCCCTCGAGAACGACGTCGGGTTCATCGAGGCCGGGCTGGTCCCGTTCCCTCACTACGACAGCTGGTCCCCTTCGTCCGGGTTCACTCTGGACTGGGACGGCGGCAGCGCCGGCGCCGGCGGGTTCAGGCGCGGCTACTGCCTCAAACGCGGGCGCGCCGACCAGGAGCGGAAGAAGGGCGTCCCGTGGACGGAGGAGGAGCACAGGTAAGCCAGCCATCTTCGTGCTACAACATAATCGCTGGATCTTCTTGATCTTGTGCTCCGATTGTTGGTGGTGGAAATCTGATCGCGTTCCCGCGCTGCGTGCAGGCTGTTCTTAAAGGGGCTGAAGAAGTACGGGAGAGGGGACTGGAGGAACATCTCGCGCAACTACGTGACGAGCCGCACGCCGACGCAGGTGGCCAGCCACGCGCAGAAGTACTTCATTCGGCTCACCTCCGGCGGCAAGGACAACAAGCGCCGCTCCAGTATCCACGACATCACCACCGTCAACGTGCCCGACGACGACGACCGCGACAGCCCCTCGGGGTCACCGCTGTCCGTGCTCACCACCGTCGACACGAAGCCCTCGCCGTCGTTCGGCGGACAACGACATGCCTTCATGCCGTCAACGCTGCCACTGGGGACGCTAGGCCCCGGCCATACCTACGGCAACGTGAAGCTCGAGCACCAGAGCTCGTTCATGGACGGCATGGGCGTCGACCTCGACGACTCGCTCCTCCTGCAGATGCAATGCGGCCAGCTGTGACGGAGCTTCTCGCCGCGGCGAAACCCGCACGGAGGACAAAACAACGGCCACCTATCACCATCGTCATCTCATCCACCGGCACGACCGCGCGCACCAGGGGCGAGGCAGGCGGGCGTGCTTGCCTCGGGAGCAGTTTGGTTGCAGAGTCGCTGTGCTTGTTCTCGACCGACACTCAGATGATGGCACGCAAGTGAAAACATCTGAGAGCGACAGGGTGTTGAGCGTGCTGCTGCTACCTCCGTGCAGGTCTGCGTCCATGGAGAAAGAAACCTCAAGAACCCATCGACGTGCCGTCCAGTGTACATAATTCCGCCACAGCCAAGAACCTCCACTGTAGTGAAAAAATATATCTGAAATAAGCCTTCGATGAAGCCTGTACTCCGGTGTGCTCCGGTCAGGAGCTAGCGCCGGTCTGAAAATTGGTTTGTACTTCGAAAGTTCGAACGTTTGTATGTCTATTGTACTAGAACTAGAAATTCGGCACTCGCTCGTAAGCACTTGGGGGAGCACAGGGTTGGATCATGAGTGTGAGAAGCTTTCGCGAGATCCGTCGCCATTGCTGCACCGCCTCCGCCTCCCCGTGAGAAGTTTCGATTTGGCTTCGCTCTCTCGCTCACCTCACCTGAGATCTTCCATGTGCTGCCGGCCTAGCCTTCTCATTAATGCCGATCTCGTTCCGTAGCCTCCGCCACGCAAAAATATTGAATTCTAATCTGTGCAGTGCAGGCCGTGCATAAACTACTCGGCCTCGTGCTCCTTGCTCCTGCTGCCCTACCCGCCCATGCGCAGGTGCCGGGCTCCGCTCTGGTGATTCCGCGCCACCTCTGGCTCCAGTTGGCCAGTTGCTGGGAGGAAGGAGGAGAGTATCAATTTGATTCGTCAATCAGGTCGACGAGAAGTGCCGTGCCTTGCCTGGTAGCGGCTGGCACGCTGCACGCGGTATCAAAATACTGTAGGGAGGGAGGGAGGGAATGAGTTGGAGGTCCACCCAGACGGACCAGCGAGCGAGCAAGCCAAAAGCATCACATTCACATGCCCCAACAGCAGCGAATCCCGTGTCCTTCTCGCTGGCGTCTCTCTTTTCGTCCCCTTCCTTCCCAGAGGAAAAGAAAGCAAAGCCTCGGCGCCGGCCGGCCCTGTACACTCGCACCATTCTTCATCAGTGGCGGTGGGCGCACGCTGTCGAGGGCACGGGCACGGGCACGGCGGAAGCAGTGAGGTTCACTCATTCGTCCACTCATCACCCAGCTTGCGCGCACACGCCTGGCCCTCACCATCTCCGGACGTACTACGTGCAGCGGTGCTGGCGCAGGTGCCCGCCGGTCCCCAGAACTCCAGTGGCACACAGTGATTCTCTGTTACAGTCTGGAGGCGGTTGCAGCGGGCGCGCTCGTAGCAGAGCAATGATTCACAGCAGCTTACAGCCGCACGGAGCACCTCCCGGCGCCGACGGAATGCATGGTAAACTGTCGTCGGCACCGGTGGCTGGATCGGGCGGTGTCCGTTGGCTCGTGGTGGCGGTGGTGGTGTGTGACTAGGCGCTCGTGGGGGGGGAAGATTCAGCTCCGTGACTTGTGTCACGTCGCTCTTTTAGCGAGCACCTGACCTGACCACTCCGCTTTCCTCCCCGACGAATCATTCGCCCTCGCCCAGTGCCCGGCCAATTCGATCAGTGCCCCAGATCGCATTAGCCGGCTATAATAATACGCCGAGCCGGCGAATGGGCTGCCTGGTCCGGCCACGACAAAGCGAGAAAAGCGGAGCTGAAAACTAAGTAAGACTAGCCAAAACCTCATCATCAGCGTCCGTCGCAAAGCTCCGCATCAGAGAGAGCTGAGCTAGCCGTCCCTGAATCCCGCGGGGGGGGTTGGTGTCCCCTCTGCCGCTAACCATTTAGCCGGCCGGCCGGCCTTTGCCGCTCTGCCGCCGCCATCATGACCTGCCCCATGATGCTCTCACACACACACGACGTCCCTCCCTCCCTCCCAGTGCCGCGCGCACTGGCACTAGCTCCAGCCACGCGCCGAGGGGCCAAAAGCACCACGGCGCAACGCAACTTGCGACTTTGCGAGGCGGTGGGGCTACGCGCAAGATTCATGTAAATCCAACGCGACCACGCAGGGCCGGTGCAGTGGGCGCCCCGTGTGCCTTGCCGGCCTAGTTTAGTGCCTTCCCGTGCTCTCGCTTTCGCTCCCTGCTTTCCCATTTGTTTCCGTCTCCCTCGTGAGTTCTTCTCGTCCCGGCGAAGTGGCAGTGGTAACTAAGAGCATCTCCAACAGAGACGCTAAATAAGGCGCGCGTGGGAAAAAAAGTTCTTTTGGCGTGCGAGTGGTCACGCGGCTCGTTCCAGCGGGCGCGGGAAATTTCGGCGCGCTAAAAAAACCGGCGCACGCACGGGAAAAAGCGGCCGCGCGCGTGCCAGATTTGGCGCGTGGCGCCGTGCGCGCTGTATAAAAGCCGCGCCTCTCCCAGCGCTCTTCCTCGCCCCGCGTCTTCTCCAGCGCCTTCTTCCTCGCCCCGTGCCTTCTCCAGCGCCTTCTTCCTCGCCCCGGCGCCGCCGCGCCGCGCCGCGCCGCCGGAGCATCTCGGGCTTCCGCCTCCGCCCCTCCGGCGTGTATTATGCGGAGATCCGCTCCGGCGACGACATACGTCTTGGGCTCGGAACGTTCGAGACCGCCCATGAGGCCGCCCGCGCGTACGACGCGGCGGCGTGGCGCCTCGAGAGGCCACGGACGCAGATGAACTTCCCCGACGTGCAGACGCGTGAGCGGGCGCAGGAACTCGCGCCTCCCCCGCGACTAGTCACCGAGGAGGATCGCCGCCTCCAGCGGAGGCGGGAGCGCCGGCTCCTCATCGCCGAGACGGACGAGCACGCCATGGCGGTGTGGCGCGAGCGTTTCCCGCAGGATGTCGTCGCCGAGAACGAGTTCTGAGCGCAGAGGAGGGCGGAGCGAGCCGCGCGTCGGGCGGACAAGCGTGCGCGGAAGGAGGCGGCGGAAGCCCAGATCGAGCTGGGAGAAGCGTCGACCTGGGACTCCGATGATTCTCGGTGGGTCGACGCGTTTACGTCGTCGGACGACACCACCGAGTAGGAGGACGAGTAGTTTTATCAACGTCATTTTAGTATCGATTTATCTATTTTTATCTAGCATCTATGAACTGGCTTGTAGTTTGGACTATGTGAGAAACTATGCTATGAGAATTTGAACTATGTGTTGTTTCAATTTTTTCGTATGTGTTGTATAAGTTTTTTCCAAGCGCCGGCTGGTCGCGCGCGCTCTTTTTTACCGTGCCTGCTGAAGCGCTACAGCGGCGCGCTAAAATTTACAAAGCCTGATGAAGCAACGACCCACTCCGGCGCCGTAAAACGCTATGCGCGCGCTGTGAAAAAAAATAGCGCGCCGTAGCGCGCTTGTTGGAGATGCTCTAACCACAGTTTAGTTTCGCGTTCTGCGCCTCCAGCGGCTTTTGCTCGTGGGAGGTGAAAGTGGCGGCACTGCGGGCGCCGTCGCTTTCCGGTCGCTGTGTCCTCCATTTCCATTGGGCGTGGTGAGGAGGAGATGGACATTTGACAGCATGGACGCCGTCGTGCTTTCGGGCGTGTCATGTCCGCGTTCCGCCTTTGTGCAAATATTCAGATTCTGCAACTGCAAATGGGTGATATAATTGAAGAAGAGTTAGAGGTCGAGCGCGGAGATTCCAGATTCCGGTTAACTTTGCCGCCCAGGACCACGAGGATGTGCATGCCGCAATACCAATACTGGCAAAACCTATCATAGTCCGGGAGAAAGAGAAAGCTATGTGTTATCAGTGGCCTGTCCATGCTATGCTAGAGTCTGCATTTCTATTATTCTCAACAGCTCCTGCCATAGCTTTTAAGGTTACCTTTTATATGGATATACGTCAGTAATAAACGTATAAATAAAATAGCAGGAAAATATGTTTCGCGGCACTTCTAATTTTCAACTTGACCAATAATAATGTTATTTATGCGATAATTAACCAAAGTTACAGGTAGCAGAAATTCTTTGATTTGTATCAGCCACTGTAAGGATAGCTGTATTTTTTCTTCAGTTAAGGACAGGGTGCGTGTACCTGTGATTCAACTTCGAAGTACTACAAGAGTTGGATCATTTTGAGAAGATCCAACGAACTCCTGCACCTCCGCTGTACTTCACTGGCATGTTTCTCATGGTTCATGGCTGATGCCTGGGCAGCTGAAGGATTGCATACTTCACATCGGCCTCTCTAGAGTGGCAGAACCATTGAACTGGGCAAGTAGACGGTGCCCGTCAGGAAACCTACTAGTTGTTCAGGAAAAGGGCAATCAGAACATAAAGTTAAAACAACTATGGAATAATGGAATTGCACTGCTCAAGAACAAAGCATAGCAGCCACCAGCTAGTACGTATGCACAACGTCACAACAAAATTATTCTACTCAATTATCGCCGTTTCTGAACATGTTCTGTTCATGAACAATGGGTAATCTGTCGTCATATTCAGCATCTCCATGCACCAATGCAACTGATCAACTGGCCGGAATAATGCGACAGATAAAGATGCCACAAAATTTGTCATGTCGAATTCCCACAGCCAGATATCAGAGTGATCAGTCTGCAGCCAAGGACATTTTATATGCTCCAATAATTAACGGGCATTTATTTTCGAAAAATAAGAGATATGAAGCAGAACCAGTCAGAAATGCATGAGAAAAGAGTGAAGATGGCCCGGTGAAGGTTACAGGTGTGACGTCTTAGTGAGGTATTGTCAAAAAAATATTACAGTAACAAACCTCGAGGGTTTCATGATAGCACAGAAGCAGCGTGATGCAAGCATTAAAAAAGAGTGAACGATACAAACCAATAGAAAACGTAAAAACCAAGGCACAATCACTAATAACAGTCTGTGCCTTGTAGCACAAACTGAGGCTGGGAGGGACAGAGTGTACTCCAAGCATATTTAGGAAAAGAATGCCGTAACACTTTAGTAAAAAAAATAAAAATCAAACTCCCAGATTATGAAATTAGTTGCATTATAAAGAAGGGACCACTTATCACTCCCATCATAGATTTAACATTGTTCACTACACCTTGTTGCCCTTTCAGCTAACAGAAATGCCAAAGGTCCAACGTTACATCAATTACAAGGATCTAACTTAAAGCAAGATTGGACCACACACTGATCTCTACTATGACACTGACATATACAAATTTTCAGGAAGAAACATGCATTGTCCATAGTGTACCTGACATTTTGTAACCTAAATCCAAAAAAGCAAATGTCGTTTTGTATTTATCATCACCGAGTAGCTTTCTTTTCGGCAAATTTATTTGCTACGAGAAGAATGTTCAAGTAAGCGAACTATCTCCGAGGCCTATAGAGACTAGAGTGGCTAGTGAGAGATGAAAAAAGTCGTTTTCATACGTTTCATCTTTTCTAAAGTTCGCATAGTTCCATAACTTCTTTTGTCTCATTGGAAAAGATAAAAGCAAAAATTTGCACCAACAGCTGGCGTTTTCTAATAGCAAGTTGACTGAACTCTCCTGCTAAACCTATTTCAGCAGATCAAATATTTGAAGTGGCAATCTTGAATTTCCATTCACTCTTTGTAACTATGCATAGATTGGCTTAACAGTGGTTAAATACAAAGACATGTGGTTCAGTTGAATCAATGGTGGCATGAATATAATCTGCATATCACATTGTTGTTGTTGCAGTTCATCTGCTATTATTGCAGGAACAACAGTTCACAGCTACGTGAATGTTTCCATGTGGTTCTCCCTAGCAGTTTGTTGATTGATGCGCACTGGGGTTGTGATACTGAATTACCTGGTGCAACCGTCATGCTAGGATATATATATCTCTATCTCTATCTCTACCTAATAATAAAGCAAATAGGGTTTCTGGTCGTCCGTCATTAATATTACCCCTGAAGTTGAGGATAATTACCCACTATGCTACTCGTAAGTAAAGAAAACGATTCGTTTTTTCTTTTACAATTCACTGCACCGGACTTGGGTTTATTACCAAGCGGCCCATTGGTTGGAGCCTGACCCTTCCAACCCGTAGACCTGAGTTCGATCCCTGCTTAGCGCATTTTTCATTCTTTTTCGTTTAATTTTTCTTTTATCAAGCATATTCAAATACTTCTTAAATATTCATATCTTTTGAATTCTAACTCGAGATCTTACATGTTATATATGAAAATTACTCAGAAAAATGTGTAGATTTCAAATATGATATCATCTTGCATGTTAATCATTTCTAAAATTAGATTTATGATGCAATCTTAATTAATACTTTTTTTATATGGGGTATTTTAAAAATGCCTATTATATATGTTCCTACACCATTTAAATTGGCACAAAAGCTATTATTGGTACCATATGGGATGTTGATTTCAAGCAGCCCTATTACATATGTTCCTACACCATTTAAATTGGCACAAAAACTATTATTGGCACCATGGGGATGTTGATTCCAACCAGCTACCATATGCTAAAGGTTACAACAAGTATATAATTATCCTCTCTATTTCACACAGTACACAATAACCGACCCATATACGATAATGTACACTAAACTACTAATATATTGTACTAAAGTTGAGACACTTATTTTGGGACGAAGCGAGTACTTCTCTATTTTCATCCCAATGCAAATATTTGTTGGGAATCACAAAGGAGGAACGACAACAAAGACGTAAAAAGATAGCGCAACTAGGTAAATATTTTGGTAGTCTAATAAATCGGAACACCTTGAGTACACTAAAAATCATTACACCTTGTCGTGCAACATCGTGAAAGATTTTAAAGAATTTGCTGATGTCGTCGGGTGTGTGTATGAGGGATCATTTTTTTCTCCCGGTGCAACGCACGGGCATGTTTGCTAGTATATATATATAATAATAAAGCAGCGATTGCTTCTGGTTGTCCGTCGCATCTTTTTGCAGAAAACCCCCTGCTTTTTCAGATAATTAACCCGCAGTCCATCGTTAAGGCAGAACGAACCGTTTTTTTGCAGTTTACACAAAACACCCTGGCTTTTGCGCTAATTAACCCGCGGTCCAGATTTAAGTCACCGTGACTCGTTTTTTGCAGTTTTACATAAACGCCCCTGATATCTACGGTAATCACGCCGCAGTCTATTAAAAATAAATATATTCTTTCAAATAACCATATCTTTTAAACCGTAACTCCGATTTTAACATGTTATATATGGAATTTGATTTAAAAAATATGTAGAATTTGAATAAGATGTTATCTTACATATTAAATATTTTTAAAATGCTATTTAGGATGCAATGTTAATCAATGGCGCATGATCCGTCTTCATTTCGTACCGACGCAGATCCGTATTGCAACATGTAAAATTGAACGTTAATAATTGGGAAAGATTATAATCCTTGGGCATGTTGTACTTGCACCAGATTCTCTCTTTGTACATGTTTCATGAGATAAGACCTTAAACGTACCTTTTCTTTGCAAAATCCACGCACGTACTTACCATCGGACTACTTTTTTTTTTGTAGTGAATATACAAACAATTTTTATAGGATGTACATACACAATCTTAATTTGTGTTCCATCCGTTGCATGTGATGGTGATACATGTAGGCTTTCTTGAATAAACTTAATTTATAGACGCGGCCTCCTTAGTGTCAAACGGCACCACAAAGGTGTTGCCTGAGTGTGGTTGTAGGTGCTTGCCATCAATATGACGAATCAGAATCAAAATTGAGCCGAAAATGGTAGCGGCTTAGATAAAAATTTTGACTCCCCGTTGCAACGCACGGGCACGTTTGCTATTTACTCTAACATGAGGATCTCAAAGTTCGCTATGTTACTGTTTGAGCAGTGGTATTCACTTGCATTTCGCAACCCATCTATGTTCCTTCCCAACAAAGCTTGGTCTACTCTAATTGCAAGAAGTTGTTGGGTGAGACCTTCCAGCACCCCGTGTTAGTTTATCTTGTGAACATTCTAGTTTTCTATTTGGTTTGGACTTAAAGCTCTCAAACCCAAAGCTGTCTATGCATGATTTGCAGATACGCAGCCTCCCTGAAAACTGCCAGACTTGTTCGTGGCAATGGACAAACTAGTATCAAAATCCCAGAATGAATGCCATGCGAGTTATAGTATTCTTAGCACTATAAATTTATGCAAGAAGTTTCTCATTTACCTTTTTCACTGTTCAATCAATAGAAATATAATTTGAACCAGTTTGCTTTATCTTCTGTTTATGCTTGATTTTGATCGCTTCCCGGCGTGTCTGAATTTCATATCCAACAGAACATAAAGGATTATACTTAGAATTTCAAGCATTTATCAGTAAGCATTCAGTTGAGTCAGTGTGAAACAATAATCCATCATTTGAAACCTCTACATGCATACAAAACCAAAACTTTGAAATATATCTGCTGTACATGCTCCTTGCAATAGTGGTACGTGAACAGCAGGGCCGGCTCTGTGTTTTGGAAGGCCCTAGGGCGAAGTCGACGATATGAGCCCTTAAGGCTATATGTGTGTGTGTGTGTGTGTGTGTGTGTGTGTATACACATCATATATGTGTCCAAATTCATACATATTTAACATGCCTTTGCACGTGTAAATTACTAGTTTACAGTAATATCAGCAGGCATTCCTAAAACGAGCAAAATTAGTAGAGAAATCATGTTCATTACCTTGTGGGCAGACATGTCTAGTAGAGATGGATCAGAAAATGGGCAATGAAATAGTTCAGCTGCAAAAGGTCACGCTTGAAATCTCTAGCACAGTCGCAAAGTGCAGCACACCACGTACCCACAACGAATGGAAGGTCTCCAAAAAAACCTTTCAAAAACATGCTCAAACAGTCGATTGCTCATCACTGTGTGTAGATTGCCCTGCAACAACTGCAGAAAAGCCTGTAGTAAGTACAGAGTTGATTCACATGAGCATCTAACAAATTTGGAATGCTCATTCCTGACTTAACTGAGAATGCAATGCAGCACCAACAACCAGAGCATGTCTTCAACTCTGCAATCCTCGCAGTCTGACAGCACAAAACCCTGAAAATGAATTCTTCAAATGTTGATAATACACATTTACATGAATATAGCAATGGACGCGCAGGCTCTACTAACTAACCCATCTTCCCTTCAGAACATCCATCGGCACATGGTAGATCACAAATCACATCCACCAGCTCCTGCACTCACGCCACAAATCATTCATAAGTGCGCGATTAGCATTAGTATCCATTTGAGACAAATGATCAGGCCCATGCGATCATATAGATTCTCCAAACTTCTCCAGCTCTATAAGAGCAAGCCGTGTTTTGTTCCATCCTGCTGTTGACCCCATCACGTGCACCAAACATCTCTGGCAAAGTGGCAAGAGAGCTTGGCGCAGTGTCATGGCATGCTTATTCTTCCAGCACAAACTGCAGGCGCATTTTATCAAACAGGTTGCGGACAAAGATCTCATCAGACCACCGGAGCTCCAGATCAGAGCCAAGACATCAACTCAAGCAATGCTCAGGCGAACCCCGACATTGGCTCTGCAGGTTAGCGGCGACGGTCATAAACGGGCGCACGACATCAATGGTCCGTGCCTACGATGGCAACTAAACCTTACACTAGCAACATGCAGCAGATTCACACAAACACCACGATCATGGGCCATGCCGCGGAGATCGATCTAGCCGTGGATGGCGCGGGACCTACGCGCGCTGCCTCCCGAGCGAGGGACTGCACACACCTGAGGTACAGGCGGATCACAGATTCACTTTCTCTCGCACACAGCGTCGCAATGGTTTACATGTTCAGATAGGAATGGAGGAACTCTGAAGACGGAGTAGGTAGCCGATCGTGGAGTAAAATGCACGCATGGTCCTGCAAGTTGGTGGCGATGTCCACAACCGTCCTGGAACTTGCAAACGGCCTCAATACGGTTCTGGAAGTTGGAAATACGGTGGTAATACGGTCCTTCAAGTTGGGGAACTGGTCCTGGGATACATATGTGCATACAAATCGCGTACGCCAGGACCTCCACGTCAGCAGAAAAAAAAAGGGTTCGCGTCGCTCAGCGTGTGTTCGCCCGCACGTCTACCTGGGTGAGCCGGCCCATACATCCGAGAGCTAGTTTATTTTTACCGGCACGTCTATAGCGAACGATACGAACACTGTAGCGAAATATATATTTAATTTTTCCCTCCTTTATATATATTTCCAAAATTTCAAAAATTGTTCACGAATTCAAAAAGTTCAAAATTTGAAAATCTATTCGCGTATTTGAGAAAATGTTCAGGAATTCAAAAGATGTTCATGGATTTGGAGAAATGTTCACGGATTCAAAAAATTATTCATGAATTCAAAAAAATGTTCGTCATTTCAAAAATTGTACCAGCCGGCCGACTCCGCGTCCGCGCCCGGCAGCGCTCCGCACCCATCAGCCGGCCGACTCCGCGTCCGCGCCTGGCAGCGCTCCGCGCCCATCAGCCGGCCGACTCCGCGTCCGCCCCCACCAGCCGGCGGACCCCGCGCCCGCGCCGGGCAGCGCTCCGCGCCCACTAGCCGGCGGACTCCGCGTCCGCGCCTGGCAGCGCTCCGCGTCCACCAGCCGGCCGACTCCGCGTCCTCGCCCGGCAGCGCTCCGCGCCGACTCCACTGGCGGGTAGGCGCGAGCGCTGCCGGGCGAGGACGCGGAGTCGGCCGGCTGACGGGCGCGGAGTCGGCCGGCTGGTGGACGCGGAGTCGGCCGGCTGATGGGCGCGGAGCGCTGCCGGGCGAGGACGCGGCGTCCGCCGGCTGGTGGGCGCGGTGCGCTGCCCAGCGCGGGCGCGGGGTCCGCCGGCTGGTGGGCGCGGACGCGGAGTCGGCCGACTGATGGACGCGGAGCGCTGCCGGGCGCGGATGCGGAGTCGGCCAACTGGTACAATTTTTGAAATCATGAACATTTTTTTGAATTCATGAATAATTTTTTGAATCCGTGAACATTTCTCCAAATTCATGAACATCTTTTGAATTCCTGAACATTTTTTTTAAATATGCGAATAGATTTTCAAATTTTGAACTTTTTTTTGAATTCGTGAACAATTTTTTAAATTTTGGAAATCTCTATCTCTACCTAATAATAAAGCAAGGATAACTTCTGGTCGTCCGTCATAATATTTACCCCCGAAGTTGCGAATAATTACACACCATGCCACCGGTAAGTGAAAGATAACGATTCGGTTTCCTAAAGAATACGCCGCTAGATTCATTCTTATAAAATGATACATTCATTTATCATGAGCACAGAAGCAGCGCAGTGGCTAGGACCCCAGTCTTCCATGCGGGAGATCGCGGTTCGAACCCAGGTTCTGCGTATTTTCCTCCCCTTTTCTCTCCACGCCTTCTACTTCGTGCGCCCCCGTTTTTTTTATTGCTTTTTTCCTTTATCATCTCTGCATTATTTTTCCATTCTTTAAATTAATCTGGGATTTCTAAAAAGAATCCAAATTTCAAAAGGTTGCCAGTTTTGAAAATATATATCGAGATATGATTAAATATTTGTGATTTCAAAAAACTGATCGTGTATTCAAAAAATATTCGGTAATTTGAAAATACAATGCCATCAAATTATTAAAAATGTTCACAAAAACTAAAACGGATCCATAAAGAACGAACAAAACAAACCGTCGCTTATGTAAAGATTTTATTAGGGGATTTGTAGAGGTTGTTTTATGATTTTATTTAGTACCTTGTGTGTCGGGTAAAAAATTGACACAACTTCTTATAGGTTCATTTTTGTAAGCTATATGAAAATGACTAAATGTTTATTTTGCCTCTATACACAACTATGTTTATTCTGGTATTCGCAATTTTTAATGGTTATAGAAAACAACACTACGCTGGGTCAAGGCGAGACACATAATTCATCAGTTTAGCTCAGGCATTGTCCATCAATGCAGTTTGCTCGGCCAAAATATATTTCAGTATGGCGCCTTATGAAATTGTTATGAGACCCTCACATTTTCAATTTTTAAAATGACCTTTTTAAAAGTCCCTTATCTCATCATGACATCATTCAAACATAGTTTGTGAACTGGCATTTTAAAAGTCCTTATCTCATCCTAGCATTTGATTCAAACTTTTTTTTATCTCTACCACATCTGCATAATCTGATTGTTTTTCTCCCGTTGCAACGCACGGGCATATTTGCTATCTTTACCTAATCTCTACCTAATAATAAAGCAAGGATAACTTCTGGTCGTCCCTCATAATATTTACCCCCGAAGTTGCGAATAATTACCCACCATGCCACCGGTAAGTGAAAGATAACGATTCGGTTTCCTAAAGAATACGCCGCTAGATTCATTCTTATAAAATGATACATTCATTTATCATGAGCACAGAAGCAGCGTAGTGGCTAGGACCCCAGTCTTCCATGCGGGAGATCGCGGTTCGAACCCAGGTTCTGCGTATTTTCCTCCCCTTTTCTCTCCACGCCTTCTACTTCGTGCGCCCCCGTTTTTTTTATTGCTTTTTTCCTTTATCATCTCTGCATTATTTTTCCATTCTTTAAATTAATCTGGGATTTCTAAAAAGAATCCAAATTTCAAAAGGTTGCCAGTTTTGAAAATATATATCGAGATATGATTAAATATTTGTGATTTCAAAAAACTGATCGTGTATTCAAAAAATATTCGGTAATTTGAAAATACAATGCCATCAAATTATTAAAAATGTTCACAAAAACTAAAACGGATTCATAAAGAACGAACAAAACAAACCGTCGCTTATGTAAAGATTTTATTAGGGGATTTGTAGAGGTTGTTTTATGATTTTATTTAGTACCTCGCGTGTCGGGTAAAAAATTGACACAACTTCTTATAGGTTCATTTTTGTAAGCTATATGAAAATGACTAAATGTTTATTTTGCCTCTATACACAACTATGTTTATTCTGGTATTCGCAATTTTTAATGGTTATAGAAAACAACACTACGCTGGGTCAAGGCGAGACACATAATTCATCAGTTTAGCTCAGGCATTGTCCATCAATGCAGTTTGCTCGGCCAAAATATATTTCAGTATGGCGCCTTATGAAATTGTTATGAGACCCTCACATTTTCAATTTTTAAAATGACCTTTTTAAAAGTCCCTTATCTCATCATGACATCATTCAAACATAGTTTGTGAACTGGCATTTTAAAAGTCCTTATCTCATCCTAGCATTTGATTCAAACTTTTTTTTATCTCTACCACATCTGCATAATCTGATTGTTTTTCTCCCGTTGCAACGCACGGGCATATTTGCTATCTTTACCTAATCTCTACCTAATAATAAAGCAAGGATAACTTCTGGTCGTCCGTCATAATATTTACCCCCGAAGTTGCGAATAATTACCCACCATGCCACCGGTAAGTGAAAGATAACGATTCGGTTTCCTAAAGAATACGCCGCTAGATTCATTCTTATAAAATGATACATTCATTTATCATGAGCACAGAAGCAGCGTAGTGGCTAGGACCCCAGTCTTCCATGCGGGAGATCGCGGTTCGAACCCAGGTTCTGCGTATTTTCCTCCCCTTTTCTCTCCACGCCTTCTACTTCGTGCGCCCCCGTTTTTTTTATTGCTTTTTTCCTTTATCATCTCTGCATTATTTTTCCATTCTTTAAATTAATCTGGGATTTCTAAAAAGAATCCAAATTTCAAAAGGTTGCCAGTTTTGAAAATATATATCGAGATATGATTAAATATTTGTGATTTCAAAAAACTGATCGTGTATTCAAAAAATATTCGGTAATTTGAAAATACAATGCCATCAAATTATTAAAAATGTTCACAAAAACTAAAACGGATTCATAAAGAACGAACAAAACAAACCGTCGCTTATGTAAAGATTTTATTAGGGGATTTGTAGAGGTTGTTTTATGATTTTATTTAGTACCTCGCGTGTCGGGTAAAAAATTGACACAACTTCTTATAGGTTCATTTTTGTAAGCTATATGAAAATGACTAAATGTTTATTTTGCCTCTATACACAACTATGTTTATTCTGGTATTCGCAATTTTTAATGGTTATAGAAAACAACACTACGCTGGGTCAAGGCGAGACACATAATTCATCAGTTTAGCTCAGGCATTGTCCATCAATGCAGTTTGCTCGGCCAAAATATATTTCAGTATGGCGCCTTATGAAATTGTTATGAGACCCTCACATTTTCAATTTTTAAAATGACCTTTTTAAAAGTCCCTTATCTCATCATGACATCATTCAAACATAGTTTGTGAACTGGCATTTTAAAAGTCCTTATCTCATCCTAGCATTTGATTCAAACTTTTTTTTATCTCTACCACATCTGCATAATCTGATTGTTTTTCTCCCGTTGCAACGCACGGGCATATTTGCTATCTTTACCTAATCTCTACCTAATAATAAAGCAAGGATAACTTCTGGTCGTCCGTCATAATATTTACCCCCGAAGTTGCGAATAATTACCCACCATGCCACCGGTAAGTGAAAGATAACGATTCGGTTTCCTAAAGAATACGCCGCTAGATTCATTCTTATAAAATGATACATTCATTTATCATGAGCACAGAAGCAGCGTAGTGGCTAGGACCCCAGTCTTCCATGCGGGAGATCGCGGTTCGAACCCAGGTTCTGCGTATTTTCCTCCCCTTTTCTCTCCACGCCTTCTACTTCGTGCGCCCCCGTTTTTTTTATTGCTTTTTTCCTTTATCATCTCTGCATTATTTTTCCATTCTTTAAATTAATCTGGGATTTCTAAAAAGAATCCAAATTTCAAAAGGTTGCCAGTTTTGAAAATATATATCGAGATATGATTAAATATTTGTGATTTCAAAAAACTGATCGTGTATTCAAAAAATATTCGGTAATTTGAAAATACAATGCCATCAAATTATTAAAAATGTTCACAAAAACTAAAACGGATTCATAAAGAACGAACAAAACAAACCGTCGCTTATGTAAAGATTTTATTAGGGGATTTGTAGAGGTTGTTTTATGATTTTATTTAGTACCTCGCGTGTCGGGTAAAAAATTGACACAACTTCTTATAGGTTCATTTTTGTAAGCTATATGAAAATGACTAAATGTTTATTTTGCCTCTATACACAACTATGTTTATTCTGGTATTCGCAATTTTTAATGGTTATAGAAAACAACACTACGCTGGGTCAAGGCGAGACACATAATTCATCAGTTTAGCTCAGGCATTGTCCATCAATGCAGTTTGCTCGGCCAAAATATATTTCAGTATGGCGCCTTATGAAATTGTTATGAGACCCTCACATTTTCAATTTTTAAAATGACCTTTTTAAAAGTCCCTTATCTCATCATGACATCATTCAAACATAGTTTGTGAACTGGCATTTTAAAAGTCCTTATCTCATCCTAGCATTTGATTCAAACTTTTTTTTATCTCTACCACATCTGCATAATCTGATTGTTTTTCTCCCGTTGCAACGCACGGGCATATTTGCTATCTTTACCTAATCTCTACCTAATAATAAAGCAAGGATAACTTCTGGTCGTCCGTCATAATATTTACCCCCGAAGTTGCGAATAATTACCCACCATGCCACCGGTAAGTGAAAGATAACGATTCGGTTTCCTAAAGAATACGCCGCTAGATTCATTCTTATAAAATGATACATTCATTTATCATGAGCACAGAAGCAGCGTAGTGGCTAGGACCCCAGTCTTCCATGCGGGAGATCGCGGTTCGAACCCAGGTTCTGCGTATTTTCCTCCCCTTTTCTCTCCACGCCTTCTACTTCGTGCGCCCCCGTTTTTTTTATTGCTTTTTTCCTTTATCATCTCTGCATTATTTTTCCATTCTTTAAATTAATCTGGGATTTCTAAAAAGAATCCAAATTTCAAAAGGTTGCCAGTTTTGAAAATATATATCGAGATATGATTAAATATTTGTGATTTCAAAAAACTGATCGTGTATTCAAAAAATATTCGGTAATTTGAAAATACAATGCCATCAAATTATTAAAAATGTTCACAAAAACTAAAACGGATTCATAAAGAACGAACAAAACAAACCGTCGCTTATGTAAAGATTTTATTAGGGGATTTGTAGAGGTTGTTTTATGATTTTATTTAGTACCTCGCGTGTCGGGTAAAAAATTGACACAACTTCTTATAGGTTCATTTTTGTAAGCTATATGAAAATGACTAAATGTTTATTTTGCCTCTATACACAACTATGTTTATTCTGGTATTCGCAATTTTTAATGGTTATAGAAAACAACACTACGCTGGGTCAAGGCGAGACACATAATTCATCAGTTTAGCTCAGGCATTGTCCATCAATGCAGTTTGCTCGGCCAAAATATATTTCAGTATGGCGCCTTATGAAATCGTTATGAGACCCTCACATTTTCAATTTTTAAAATGACCTTTTTAAAAGTCCCTTATCTCATCATGACATCATTCAAACATAGTTTGTGAACTGGCATTTTAAAAGTCCTTATCTCATCCTAGCATTTGATTCAAACTTTTTTTTATCTCTACCACATCTGCATAATCTGATTGTTTTTCTCCCGTTGCAACGCACGGGCATATTTGCTATCTTTACCTAATCTCTACCTAATAATAAAGCAAGGATAACTTCTGGTCGTCCGTCATAATATTTACCCCCGAAGTTGCGAATAATTACCCACCATGCCACCGGTAAGTGAAAGATAACGATTCGGTTTCCTAAAGAATACGCCGCTAGATTCATTCTTATAAAATGATACATTCATTTATCATGAGCACAGAAGCAGCGTAGTGGCTAGGACCCCAGTCTTCCATGCGGGAGATCGCGGTTCGAACCCAGGTTCTGCGTATTTTCCTCCCCTTTTCTCTCCACGCCTTCTACTTCGTGCGCCCCCGTTTTTTTTATTGCTTTTTTCCTTTATCATCTCTGCATTATTTTTCCATTCTTTAAATTAATCTGGGATTTCTAAAAAGAATCCAAATTTCAAAAGGTTGCCAGTTTTGAAAATATATATCGAGATATGATTAAATATTTGTGATTTCAAAAAACTGATCGTGTATTCAAAAAATATTCGGTAATTTGAAAATACAATGCCATCAAATTATTAAAAATGTTCACAAAAACTAAAACGGATTCATAAAGAACGAACAAAACAAACCGTCGCTTATGTAAAGATTTTATTAGGGGATTTGTAGAGGTTGTTTTATGATTTTATTTAGTACCTCGCGTGTCGGGTAAAAAATTGACACAACTTCTTATAGGTTCATTTTTGTAAGCTATATGAAAATGACTAAATGTTTATTTTGCCTCTATACACAACTATGTTTATTCTGGTATTCGCAATTTTTAATGGTTATAGAAAACAACACTACGCTGGGTCAAGGCGAGACACATAATTCATCAGTTTAGCTCAGGCATTGTCCATCAATGCAGTTTGCTCGGCCAAAATATATTTCAGTATGGCGCCTTATGAAATCGTTATGAGACCCTCACATTTTCAATTTTTAAAATGACCTTTTTAAAAGTCCCTTATCTCATCATGACATCATTCAAACATAGTTTGTGAACTGGCATTTTAAAAGTCCTTATCTCATCCTAGCATTTGATTCAAACTTTTTTTTATCTCTACCACATCTGCATAATCTGATTGTTTTCTCCCGTTGCAACGCACGGGCATATTTGCTATCTTTACCTAATTAATAATAAAGCATGGATCGCTTCTTACCACCGTAATTTCGTCCGTCCCTAATTTTCGTCCGTCGTTCCTACCTTCTTTCGTCACGTCCCGTATGTGCGAAGCCGAGCTGTACCGTGCGTTGCCCCGATACAATCTGCGTGGGCCTTAAGCAAGCCTTGCGTTCAGCCCAGCCCAACCTGACCTTTTTCTTGTTCATGACGTAAAAGAAATCCCAATACAGAGTACGTAGAAGTCCCAATACGTCTCCACACCTTGCCGTGAAAGGCAACAAAAACGCCCAGCCATTACCGATCCCTCCTCTAATAAATAGCACAACCAGCTGAGCCCACCTCCTCTGGACACGTCCTTCTCTCCGTGCGTGCTATTCACCACGAACGATCGAGCTGACGGCCACCTCGACCTGTCATGGCATACGAAGCAACGAGGGCCTCAAAGTCGGCTGTTCTGAGCTCTGACCCCGCACGCCGCTGCGACTAACCCTCGCCGCCATCGTCTCCGGCTGGCGCGGTCTTCCTCGCCGTACACGCCTCCCCCCTCCCGGCATGTGGGCGTGTGCCTCCGGTTGCAAGACCAACGAGGTGTTCATTATCTCGACACTCCTTGCTGTGGGCGAGCTCCGTCGGCTGGATGCCCTCCATGCGCCGATGATACGAGGTCTAGACTATTAGTTTATCTCTTGATGAGGAAACTGTTGAGAAGAGTCGATTAGGGGGCCTCGGCAAGGAGCGGGCCAGCGGGGCCGAGCACCGATGCTCGGGTGATTTCATGAAAAAGTGGACGGCATCATCGAGGACGCGGCGACGGTGCTGTGGAAGCCTCCGCTGGTGTCGTAGATTGGTTGTTACGCGTGGTCTAACGGCTACGCCATCTACACATCCGTGAAGGATGGTGGGACGTGCCCCGGTGGCTCTTCTGGGAGGTCATGGCGATCAGGATGCGGGGACAGAACAACGGCTACGAGGTCGTGCTCCAGCACAGCCCGGCTCATCACAGCCGCCATTGTCTCCCAGGTTTGCGCCAAGATCGACGGCTCGACGCGATTGACTTGCTTGCTAGCACGCGTGGTACATACATGCATGCATCAACACGTACTACAACATGACTATCAAGATATGCTCGCGCGTTGGTCGCAACTACCAATTCGCGGGAGTGCTCGAGAGGATGCTCTCCTCTAGCTCCTCTGTGTTAGTTCCGGCTCTGCCATAACTCATTAGTTTCATTCAATCCATGCCATGGACACTATCACCGTCATCAAGCAGAAGGATTCCTCGTCATTGATGGACTCAACAGCGAGGCTTCATCTAATTTGTCATCTTGAATCATGTTTATTTGTCACATCTGGGATTCTCATAGTTTTCGTCGTTCAGTTCTTATCGGTATTATTTTCTGCATTTGTTTATCGTCAGTTATTGAATCTATCCTAATCGGGTCAGCCGGTTTGTTTTTCTTAACCGTCGTTTTGTCATACGATCAGCGTACTGATATTATACGTGAAGCAATTCTCCATTGTAGGTGATGTAATTGTGCAATAATTTCTCCAGTCTAATACAATGCGAACAGCTTGGACTGCCTATAATGATCGCCTGATGCTGCACTGCCAAGGGCTTATACAAGGCCACTGATTTAATCTTGGTGCGTACTACTCATGGCTTCTTTATTCTTTATTCTTTATTCTTTAATGATTTGGTTATCGCCTTTCAGTACTATTCATCTTTCATGTTGATTAAATTTTTTCTTGCATTGTTTGGTGGTCCTAATTAATTTACAAAAATGCTGAGTAATTGTGCTAATGTGGTGTCTGGCCCATTTTATTTTGGATCTAAGCACCTTAAATTTAGTTATATAGTGCAGATGTATTTGTTACTGTTTTAGTTAAGGTATAACCATTTTAATATACACAATTTTTTTAACTTATCAGTCTATTTTTTGCACTAGCAAGATTAAAGAAATACAAGGGGAGGAGCTTCTATACATGCTTTCATTCATTTATTTGGTCTAATTAAGTGCTATTTTATTCAAACTAATTCCTACCGCTGGTACTGCACATGAATGCATGCATTGCCAGTACATCAACCTCCTTGCAGTTTAGCATCGGCGCCATGTCATCCTCCTTCGTAAAGATTGTAGAATCTAGGCCAAGGCAGCAATGGGGGCACAACGGTCATTTTTCTTTTGAACTGTTTGAATTGCTTCCCACATGTGTCACGTGGTGGGCACAGCGGCCATTACATCTCCATGGAGATGCAAGCAAGGATGATGAGAACCCCACAGTACAAGCACGAACATGTACGATTTAGGTCTAAAAAGGACAATCGTTGTTTGTATTTTGATTTGTTCTAATCCATGCATTTGTTATTCATGTATCTCTGATTCAGATTAAAAACAATAATATGTAATTGTTAGAAAATAACCACATACACATGTGATATGTTTCTCAAGCAAGTTTGACGGGATGGCTTATTTGATTGAGTCATCATTCTTTGCTCTGGCAAGTAGATCCTTTAATCACAAAACGAACAATTATTTCAATTTTACTTAGTCCTCATTCTAACTTTAAACTTACCAAAAATAACTCTAACTTTACAATATGTAAATGTAAACTCAAATGTATAGAACTCATGGTAAAGCAGCCAAGTGGCGGCACGGGTGGGGTGGCATGTTGAACTACAGATCTCGGACCGTGGGGTCTTGAGCCCTTCTTATATTGAGTTAGAGGCATGTAATTTTATCCCGGTGCAACGCACGGGCATGTTTACTAGTATATATAAAAGAGGGAAAAAATAAATATATATTTCGCTACAGTGTTCGCATCGTTCGCTATAGACGTGCCGGTAAAAATAAACTAGCTCTCGGATGTATGGGCCGGCTCACCCAGGTAGACGTGCGGGCGAGCACACGCTGAGCGACGCAAACCCTTTTTTTTCTGCTGACGTGGAGGTCCTGGCGTACGCGATTTGTATGCACATATGTATCCCAGGACCAGTTCCCCAACTTGAAGGACCGTATTACCACCGTATTTTCAACTTCCAGGACCGTATTGAGGCCGTTTGCAAGTTCCAGGACGGTTGTGGACATCGCCACCAACTTGCAGGACCATGCGTGCATTTTACTCGCCGATCGTGCTCGTGCCGTTGCCATGATCCAGTGGATGCGTTCCTTTTTTTTTAGCAACTGTATGCTCAAAAAAAAGTTACTCAAATGATAAGTGCCACACTGTGGCACGAAGCACTCCAGCCCGGACGTTTTTTAAAGTAAAGTTGTCATCCGAAAAGAAAAAACAAATTAAATAAAACTGAAACTTGACATCCGAAAAAAAGTTGCCATGCTTGACAACTACAATTGTCATCCTCGCGTCATTAAACTTGACATAAAAAACGTTCAGAGTTGCCATGTCTTCGTGCCACACGTGTGACACTTATCAAGGTCCAAAAGTTAATGTTCATAGGGATACAGATAATATCGGGCAAAACAACCGCCACACATGGCGCCCGGAGGAAAGAGAAGATGCCGCTTTGGCAAGGGCATGCCTCTTCAGGAGCTGGCTCCTCTAACTTGCCTCTTGCCCAGTCAGGAGCCTAACATAGCCCATATCCACCGCGCAAATCAGATCCGATGGCTCTCCTTTTCCCAGTACTACTTCTTGCCGCTGTTGCCTCACCCTCGATTCAGGCTGCCGCTGCCTCACCCTCGATTCAGGTCGCCGCTGCCCCTCCCTGATCCATGCCGCCGCTGCCCCTCCCCGATCCATGCAGCTGCTGCCCCTCCCTTTATTCAGGCCGCCATTGGTCGCCATCACGGACGAGGGCGAGCTGGGTCGAGTTGATGGCGGAGCAGCGAGGGGAAGGCGGGGTGAGACAGGGTCGGACGGAGGACAGGGCATGGCTTGATGGGCTCGCGCAGAGGAGAACCAGCGGGAGACGGAGGAGCTCGGACGGCTAAGGAGGAGGCGAACTCGTGGGGAAGAAGGTAGCGCAGCGGCTTTGTTGGACAGTGAGGTGCTTATGAATTTTTACTGCCTTCTCAAGCTATATATGGCGTAGGTAAATCTATCCTGAAACCTTCTTATTGGCACTTATTTAGTATCACAGGAACAAAACAATCTTATTGTCTGTATCACTGCCTGTAATTTCCTAAATCAAGAAGATTTGTACACCAAATTTGGTTTCAGATCGTCGGTGATTTTGATTTGATCCGTGGAGAAACTGATGTATCTAGGAAGTAAAAAAAGGATCTTCCAGAAACTAAATAAGTTGAACAAAATAACAAGTTTCATATTTCCCGTACAACTTGAAGGTCTACAAAAGTTCAACAATTGAAAGTCTACAGAAGTTCAACAAAATAATGATTCTGATGTTCACCAAAGCATCATGATTAGAATATATCCTTAGGATATATGCCTCCAGTGGAGCCTCTAGCACTAGGCATATTTAGTAGTTCAGTGAAGTTTGTAATGTGCTCATATCCACGCAAGTCTTCCTCATTCAGAGTTTGCACCGTTGAATGATTTTTCTTTTGTCTTGAACTCTGTTTTTTCTGCTTTGTTATGTGTTGCAAATGATAGTTTGAATATTAGTACTCGAGTAAAGTACATTTGAATGGTACAATGTGTCAATGGTACCTTAGATAATGGTGGTGTGGTAGTTGTGGCTGGTCCTATGTTCTTTCTTTGGTACTGCCTTTTAGTCCAATCTTTCCTTCTTTTGGAATTTTTGTCTGCCTTGTTAACTTCCTTCTTTTTTAGGCACGCAGCAGCCAACAAATCAGTTGTTACTGGAGGAGTCACTTTGGTATTCAACAAATCGTCTGATGCTGGCAGAGGCACTTCCGCATTCAACAACCGTCGTTTCACTTCCTTACTAAGGTTATCAAGTGTATTGTCGATCAAAATACAACATTCTTCAGAATGTGATGCTTCAGTTGCCAAGTTATTAAATTTGTGTGATAGGCCATTGTGGCGGAGAACTGCCTCTATATTTGGATCTGCAATCACAATCCTTCCATGACTATCCTTAACAGACACTGCTCGTGCTTCTCGAGTCCATCACTTCAAAATATAGTGTGATGGAAGCAACTTAATGTTCATCAAGTCAAGAACTTTTAAAGCATGTGCACACAATATTCCTAGTCTATCAAACTGACCACAACTGCATGATGATGTTTGTTCCAAAGGGTTACCAGTAACTTCCCATTCTTCTTCAAATATTGGATGCTCAAAAGGATATCCAATTTTAACCATGTATTTGTATTGTCCATCTAGTGCTTCGGGCATGCTGATATAGATCTCTGGTATTCCTTTTGAAAAAAATCAAATATAGCAGGAGTGTAAAGTGGGCCGACTTGCATCAACATTGGGGTCTTCATTTTGATTCTTGGTAAGTACTTCCTGGAATCAAACTCTGAATTGACCTCAACATCTCTTTTTACTTTGACAACTCTTTCGAAGTGCTAAAAGAACCGGACAATGTCTAAATTTGACTTCAGATGATGCTTTAAGTCATTGTTGAGACTCTCACTTAGCTGCGTGCTCCGCATACCCAAGGTAAATGCATTTTTCATGAAACATTCTGCTCACTTCTCTTTTACTTTGTAAATACTATCGAACCAAGTTTGTGTTGGCACTTGAGCCCTCATATTTTCAAATGCTTCCTCAAATTCTTCTTGGTGCCCATGTTGATACATGCAAGCACTGAAATCTGCAAGAAGAGTTGATTCTTTGTCCATATAACTAGATAAATGTTTGACCGCATTTTGCATAATGTGGAAAGTACATAATCCATGCCGTGTTTCCGGAAAAACATACCCAACTGCCTTTCCCATTGCAGAGTCTTGATCAGTATATATGGTTCTAGGATGCTTCTCACTATGTACTAATAAGAAAGAATCAAACAACCATTTGAAAGATTCAAATGTCTCATCATAGAGGAGAGAAGCACCGAAGATAACAGTTTCTCTAAAATGGTTGAATCCAACGAACACACCAAATGGCCTATGTTCCTTATTTGTTCCAAAAGTGGTGTCAAAGGTCATGACATCACCAAAATGAGCATAATCAATTATCATCTTAGCATCAGCCCAAAAAATGTTTGTTATTTTTTCATCACAGTCCAACTGTAAAACATATTTGAATGATGGATTCTCTGCAGCTCTGTCTTGAAAATACTTCAACATGTTACCCGCTTCACCATACTTAAGGTCCCTTTGGCGCTTAGTTCTCAAATGATTCTTGTGATCCCGAGGAGTGTAGCTCAGGTTAGATGATCCACCAACCCGTCGACTAGCAAACTCATGAGCAGCTTTTGGTGCAATACCAGAGGAATCAGCACATTCAATTTCAAAAGCCAGCACATCAGAGATCACTCTCTTTGATAGCAATAGGTGGCATGCTTCTGGCAATTGAAGTGTGTGATTGTGTTCAAGAAAAAGATCAGATATTGCCCAATTACCAGCTTCCCGATTTATTGAAAGGGTCATACGAACTCTACAGTCAATCCTAGTCTCAGCTCTTGGATTCTTAACAACATTATCTCTTTTGTCTACTTCCTTTTTACCCTCTTTGAAACAAACATATTTGCAGGAGGTGACTTTCTGATCAAATTTGCTTATGTTTTTATACCTTTGTCTGATGCTGAACCCCATTCTTCCTCCATAACATCCCCAAAATTTCCAATCCTCATCTAGGGTGTTGAACTTCATGCCAAGCTGAGGTATCCAAGTAGGCAATACATTTTCTCTTTAGAATGCACAAGTGCAGAAAATAGTCACTCATTTGCAAGAAAAGAGAGGAATCCAGCACAAAATTGAAAATGTTATTCTCACTAACTTGTTTGAATCTGCTTCTGCTTGGTTCTCCATTAGAGATTGACTCCAGTAATTTGAACTCTTAGCAGATCTAAGACCTGGACTTGGTTCTTCCAATCCGAACACTCATGCATGAAGAAGTGTGAGAAAGAACAAGAAAACGTGAGGAAGGAAGGAGAGGGAATGTGTGAGAGCTGTGGTCCTAGGGAGAATGTGTGGGAGCTGTGGTCCTATTTTGGCCTAGGGAGCTGTGGTCCTAGGGAGAATGTGTGAGAGCTGTGGTCCTAGGGAGAATGTGTGGGAGCTGTGGTCAAAATAGGACCACAGCTCCCACACATTCTCCCTAGGACCACAGCTCCCACACATTCCCTCTCCTTCCTTCCTCACGTTTTCTTGTTCTTTCTCACACTTCTTCATGTATGAGTGTCCGGATTGGAAGAACCAAGTCCAGGTCTTAGATCTGCTAAGAGTTCAAATTACTGGAGTCAATCTCTAATGGAGAACCAAGCAGAAGCAGATTCAAACAAGTAAGTGAGAATAACATTTTCAATTTTGTGTTGGATTCCTCTCTTTTCTTGCAAATGAGTGACTATTTTCTGCACTTGTGCATTCTACAGAGAAAATGTATTGCCTACTTGGATACCTCAGCTTGGCATGAAGTTCAACACCCTAGATGAGGCTTGGAAATTTTGGGGATGTTATGGAGGAAGAATGGGGTTCAGTATCAGACAAAGGTATAAAAACATAAGCAAATTTGATCAGAAAGTCACCTCCTGCAAATATGTTTGTTTCAAAGAGGGTAAAAAGGCAGTAGACAAAAGAGATAATGTTGTTAAGAATCCAAGAGCTGAGACTACGATTGACTGTAGAGTTTGTATGACCCTTTCAATAAATCGGGAAGCTGGTAATTGGGCAATATCTGATCTTTTTCTTGAACACAATCACACACTTCAATTGCCAGAAGCATGCCACCTATTGCTATCAAAGAGAGTGATCTCTGATGTGCAGGCTTTTGAAATTGAATGTGCTGATTCCTCTGGTATTGCACCAAAAGCTGCTCATGAGTTTGCTAGTCGACGGGTTGGTGGATCATCTAACCTGAGCTACACTCCTCGGGATCACAAGAATCATTTGAGAACTAAGCGCCAAAGGGACCTTAAGTATGGTGAAGCGGGTAACATGTTGAAGTATTTTCAAGACAGAGCTGCAGAGAATCCATCATTCAAATATGTTTTACAGTTGGACTGTGATGAAAAAATAACAAACATTTTTTGGGCTGATGCTAAGATGATAATTGATTATGCTCATTTTGGTGATGTCATGACCTTTGACACCACTTTTGGAACAAATAAGGAACATAGGCCATTTGGTGTGTTCGTTGGATTCAACCATTTTAGAGAAACTGTTATCTTCGGTGCTTCTCTCCTCTATGATGAGACATTTGAATCTTTCAAATGGTTGTTTGATTCTTTCTTATTAGTACATAGTGAGAAGCATCCTAGAACCATATATACTGATCAAGACTCTGCAATGGGAAAGGCAGTTGGGTATGTTTTTCCGGAAACACGGCATGGATTATGTACTTTCCACATTATGCAAAATGCGGTCAAACATTTATCTAGTTATATGGACAAAGAATCAACTCTTCTTGCAGATTTCAGTGCTTGCATGTATCAACATGGGCACCAAGAAGAATTTGAGGAAGCATTTGAAAATATGAGGGCTCAAGTGCCAACACAAACTTGGTTCGATAGTATTTACAAAGTAAAAGAGAAGTGGGCAGAATGTTTCATGAAAAATGCATTTACCTTGGGTATGCGGAGCACGCAGCTAAGTGAGAGTCTCAACAATGACTTAAAGCATCATCTGAAGTCAAATTTAGACATTGTCTGGTTCTTTTAGCACTTCGATAGAGCTGTCAAAGTAAAAAGAGATGTTGAGGTCAATTCAGAGTTTGATTCCAGGAAGTACTTACCAAGAATCAAAATGAAGACCCCAATGTTGATGCAAGTCGGCCCACTTTACACTCCTGCTATATTTGATTTTTTTCAAAAGGAATACCAGAGATCTATATCAGCATGCGCCGAAGCACTAGATGGACAATACAAATACATGGTTAAAATTGGATATCCTTTTGAGCATCCAATATTTGAAGAAGAATGGGAAGTTACTGGTAACCCTTTGGAACAAACATCATCATGCAGTTGTGGTCAGTTTGATAGACTAGGAATATTGTGTGCACATGCTTTAAAAGTTCTTGACTTGATGAACATTAAGTTGCTTCCATCACACTATATTTTGAAGTGATGGACTCGAGAAACACGAGCAGGGTCTGTTAAGGATAGTCATGGAAGGATTGTGATTGCAGATCCAAATATAGAGGCAGTTCTCCTCCACAATGGCCTATCGCACAAATTTAATAACTTGGCAACTGAAGCATCACATTCTGAAGAATGTTGTATTTTGATCGACAATACACTTGATAACCTTAGTAAGGAAGTGAAACGACGGTTGTTGAATGCGGAAGTGCCTCTGCCAGCATCAGACGATTTGTTGAATACCAAAGTGACTCCTCCAGTAACAACTGATTTGTTGGCTGCTGCGTGCCTAAAAAAGAAGGAAGTTAACAAGGCAGACAAAAATTCCAAAAGAAGGAAAGATTGGACTGAAAGGCAGTACAAAAGAAAGAAGATAGGACCAGCCACAACTACCACACCACCATTATCTAAGGTACCATTGACACATTGTACCATTCAAATGTACTTTACTCGAGTACTAATATTCAAACTATCATTTGCAACAGATAACAAAGCAGAAAAAATAGAGCTCAAGAGAAAAGAAAAATCATTCAACGGTGCAAACTCTGAATGAGGAAGACTTGCGTGGATATGATGTAGGAGATATGCCCTAGAGGCAATAATAAATGTTATTGATTATCTCCCTGTTCATAATTAGGTTTATGTTCCATGCTATAACTGCTATGGTTCTCGAGTCTACAATAACCACGAGGCTCGGAGGAAGACTCATATGCACGTGTGGGATAATAAACGGTAAAATGTATTCCTAGTCAAGCCTCTATGACTGGCTCAAGTATTGCATGATGATCCTGTTTTCCTGATCATGGGCATGGCTATGCCGGCAATTTTGAGGGCACAATTGTTGGTAGAACACTTGTGTTGAATCGACCCGATTGATGTTATGCTATGAGATACATTCGTCATAAGTTTATGGTTAATAACACAGAGAAGTTAATGTTTGCATAATTCCTTAGACCATGAGAGTGTCGAGTTTCTTCATGCTTGCTTCATGAACTTTGGGGTTTGTTAAACGTCATCCGTAAATGGGTGGCTATTACGGCGGCTTACGGGTTCATGGAAAAGTATGTCAAGGGACTTGATAGCTCAAGATTGGGATTTGCTCCTCCGACGATGGAGAGATATCTCTGGGCCCTCTCGGTGTTACGGTATCCATCATCATCTGGCCAGACACAGGGTGATTTGATCACAGGGATGCCGGAACACGGGAACGAGAAAAGAGAACAATACCGGCAACGAGGTAACTGGCATTGTGGACAAGTGTTGATCCACGAGGATGCCGATGTTTCTCACCTCGGGTAATTGTAACATATCGCGAAGCAACAGGAATAGCTCACGGCAACTGGAGGTTCACTCGAATATTTATTCGTGTGGGTATAGGGATCGATATGGGTGTCCACGGCTCCGATGTTGATCATTGATCGGAAGGGGTTCCGGGTCATGTCTATGCTTCACCGAACCTATAGGGTCACACGCTTAAGGGTCATCTATCTGCTGAATACTAGACAGGGAGTCTGAGAGAAAATCACCGAAAAAGTTTCGGACGCCGGAAAAGTTTCGGACAGCGGAAAAGTTCCGCAGAGAGGTCACCGGATGAGTTCCGGTGAAACTGAAAAGTTGTTTCAGAGGATAGCATAAAGTCAAATTGGTTTTGGCACATGCCTGATAATTCTTGGAGGGTGCCAGAATCATTCTGGAAACTTTCTGGAATTTTCCGGGATGAAAACCGGAAATGTTCCGGAGCTGTCGAAACCGCTTCAGATGCTTTTCGCAGATGAAATCACTAAACCGGAATTGTTCCGGCTCGCGTTGAAAATTATTTTGGTGGGTACTAGAATTGTTCTAAGCCCACATGAATATTTTCAGTTCGATCAGACGCTGAAAAATGTCGTCGTGAATAGTGAAAGTGCTTTTTGGGATATTTTTGGAAAGCCACCTTTTGGGGCTTTGCTCCAAAAGATCTTGGGGATGACATGGATGGATAGGGGCCAATTTTGGGGCCCCACATGAGGGTGTGGCCGGCCACATGGTGGACTCCTTCATGGAGTCCCCCTTGTTCCTTGGTTTCACCTTTTAGGTCCTTGGGAAGGACTCCTTTCCATGTGGGTTTTGGGTTTTCTTGTAAAACCACCCTACCCCTTGGGTTTCCTATAAATAGGGGGTGTGTGGGCTGCCATAAGACACACTCTTGCTCTCATACACAAAGCCATGCATGATCTGGCATTCTTCTCTCCCTCCCAGCGAAATAGTTTCGTAGAGCCGAAAGGCTGTCTGGGTTCCGGCAGGAACTAGTTCTGGACGGCGAAGCCCTGCCGGATAGATGACACCGTATGTGTGCAACTCTGTAGAGAGATCGTAATTTCGGTCTTAGTTCGAGAGTGCCTCCCGAAGGGCTGTCCATGTGACCGTCCGAGTTTTGGAGGTCCTCCCGAAGGGCTGTCCGAGTGACAGTCCGAGTTTCGGAGGTCCTCCCGAAGGGCTGTCCGCGACACCGTCCGGGGGACTGTGTGACCGCCTCCCGGAGGGCTGTCCGCGGGGCAGATGAGGGTATACATCCTCGCGGTTGGGAGGTTGTAAAATCCTAGCTGCGGGGATCTGCACCGCCAATCGTCATCGACTCTACTTCCGCTGCGCTACGAGTCGGTAACGATAATGATCAAACCTTGTATGCAGTCTCCATAGTGGTCCTGGGCTGGTGCGTAGGTCGGAAATTTTTTGTTTTCTACTACGTTCCCCAACAGTGGCATCAAGAGCCGTGCTATGCGTAGATGCAGGTTGCGATCTAGAATACATAGAGATGTATGGGTGTTGCACAATATAATTAGGTAGTAGATGAGATCTATTGCTGAAAATTATTTGTGCGGGTAGCAGATGAAGTCTGTTACCCGATGTTCTTGTTGCTTCCCTCGAATTTGCATATTTCTGATCTTGATAACAGTATGGTGGAGTTTCAATGTTCTGGCAATCCGCGATCCTGATTGATCAACGAAGTGCTAACAGTTCATTGAATTCCACCGTAGTTAAAAAGAAAGATGAAATTTTGCAGACGAAAGGGCAATGCAGATGTGATCTGCACGGGGGTCACGCGTATGACGAAGTTTAGTATGGGACTCGAGATTTTATTATCTCGTGTTTCATACACCCTGGAATGTTAATCTAGCGACTTGGATTATCATGCTTGATGATGGACGTTGGTAGCTTCGGTTTGTTTCGAAGCCTTAGAAGCCACGTAAAATAAAATTTTGCATGGACCGATTAGAGGCGTCTAACTTGGTTTTGCAGGATGGTTTGCATGTGCATGTGATGTGGTATAGCAGTGTTCATAATAATTTGATTATGTATGAGATGACTATATGATGTAAATTGATTAACATGACCTGCGTGTCATGATTCGGCATGATGGCTGGAGCCATATGATTGCACTTTAATGACCTGCGTGTCAACCTTATGTAATGCACTTATTTTTATTAAGCTATAGAGATAGCAATATTATCTGGTGCATCGACAAGGTGGTGGCAATCTTCGCGAAGGTGAACACCAACGCGAATGCCGAAGACGAAGAAATGAAAGACTTCTCCGTCAGAAAGGGCTATACCATATCATGCTATTATGAATTGCCTGAGATGTTTATCCCTTATGATGCACCCTTATTGATTGCGCGGTAGTCGCTTTTATTAGGGTGATCTCTCACAAAAATATCAAGTAGATAGTGTTCTCCCAAGTGTAGCACCGTCACGGCACCTAACTTTTCGGGGTACGCCATGGATGCATGGGTGCGAACGATTAGGGATGTGTGAGGCGGGTGAGTTGAGACCTCGCAGCGAGATCACTTGGTTGTCTTGACGTTCAGGCATGAGTGTCATGAGCTCGGAACACACGCATCGAAAGATGAACAAGAGTCACATGGAGATGTGATCGGCAAGTTGGCCTACCGATTAAAATTCCCGTCATGAGATGATGATTCTATGGCGATGAATTGAAGTCTGGATCTTGTATCACTCAAAATCAATTATGAGAGATATTGATTTGAGTGGGAGCGCACTGTAGAATTAACTTGTTTAATTCTCAGTGCAATTAATTATGAACCCTGTCTAAGTGTGATTTGCATAATAGTTGTAGAATAATGGCTCGCGTTTCCACCTTCCCTGTTAAAATTGAATAGCTGTTAAATATCTGGTTAAAACTTTACGGTTGGTAACGTAATATGAGGATTGTCCTCAAGAGTGCCGAGAAGGACTTTGTCCTATCGCATGCTTTCGGTATTCTCCCGCTAATGCTATGGATCATGTGACTCTCGTCCTTCGATCCAAAAGCTAGAATTCCTTTTCAGTCAAAGTGCAATATGTTTGCTTCCATGAGACCCGAACTTCGAAAGTTTGGATAGTTATGTGATATTCATGGAATCTGAAAATCATTTTCAGAGACAGACAAAAGCTAATAGATATGAGATATCCAAAGCAATATTTGTTTGCAAACTGTTAGTAAAGGAGTTTACTATGCATTAGACTGATAAGAGAGGGATCCAGAAGAACGCCAGTCATATGATGATGGTGAATAAAACAACAACTTAAAGAGAAAGGAAGTGTCCGAAGGGTGTTAGTGATGCTTTCACGCCTAGGAAGTCCGGGGCTAACGCCACTCTTAAGTTGGGTGCTTCTTCTAAGAGTAGGAGAAATACTGAAAGTTAAACTGTTAGAAGTATAATGGCAAAAGGAAAGTAGACTGGAATATCCAGCTCATGTATGAATGTCATACAAGTTTTTGATGTATAGAAGGCTGGTCAAAGATATAGTTCTTAGGAATTATGGTTAAACAAGTTAATCACTAATTCTTGGGTATTGTGAGTTAATCAAAAAGATACCCGCTCGATTGCATTCTGTTGCAACTCGATGTAAGAACTACTATGGCCTGAAAGACTAGCCAGGAATGAGGTTCAGATACACGCAGGGAACATAGTAAATGTTACTATGCCTTCCATCGGTGTATTCCCTATGTATTTACTTTCATAATTCATTTTAGAGTTTTACACTCTAGCCCATTGCATAAAGTATCTTGCAAGAAGGTTATTCATAAGAGAACTTTTGATGTTCGATGTTATGAATAACATAAGGGCCATACTTTCATTATGAATGAGACGTATGTTATGAATATTGATAATAATACATTACCTCTGTATTTACTTTCATAATTCATTTAGAGTTTCATACACTCTAGCCCTTTGCATAAGGTATTTTGCAAGAAGGTTATTCATAAGAGAACTTTTGATGTTCGGTGTTATGAATAACATGAAGGGCCATGATTCCATACAGGATGGGATGTATGCTATGAATATTGATGGTAATATGATACATCCATAACACTGACGCTAAATGTCGCAAGACTAAAAGAATACCACACAAGTGTGGCACTGCATTTGGTCACATTGGAGAAGACCGCATGAAAATTCCATTATGATGGATTTCGAAGTCGTTTGATTTTGAATCATCTGACACTTGCAACTTTCCTCTGAAAAGTGAAGTGACTGAAATACCGTTCACAGGCCATAAGGAACGAGCAAAGAACATATTGGTGATCATACATTATGATGTGTGTAGTCCAATAAATGTTGTTGCAGGTAGTGGATTTATCTATCTTCAGAAATGACTCAAGAAGATATGTGGACATTTACTTGTTGAGACGTAAGTCTGGATCTTTTTGAATTCATTCATAAGGTTTTCAAAAATGAAGTAGAAGTTGTTGTAACAAGAAAATTATGTTTCTACAATTCGATTGCAGAAAGGAATATTTGAGTTACAAGTTTAGCGAATGTCTGATGAGTTGTGAAAGGGGTTTCATAACTTGCACCTCCCGGAGCACCACTGCAAGTGGAGAGTCCGTGTAGATGTAATCGAACCATTTATGACATGGTAAGATCAAAGATGACATAAATAAATTTGCCATTATCCCTTTTATAGAGTGATGCTTTAGAGACTGCGGCTTTTACACTGAAAAGAGCTCCATCAGGTCTGTTGAAATGACGCCATGGTGTGGTACGCCCAACCATGTTATATCTTTTCTTAACATTTGGAATATGGGGCTTGTGTAAAAGGTTACAAACCTATTCCAAATCAGACAAGTGCTACTTTGTAAGGTTATCCCAAGTCATTGGGTATTCCCCCACCACTATACCGAGGCAAAGGTTTTTTGCCGCAAAACGGTATGCTTTTAAAGAGAATAGTTCTTACAAAAGGTGAGTGGGAGGACAATGCAACTCGACGAGATAACCAGTATCTTCGTCATCAGGTCAAAGGAAAGGAACCTTGGAAGTGATTCCGGAGTTTCCTACTGCAACTGATACGGAAGCCTCTACATGAGATGTATGGACTTCGGTCGAACTTGCAGCTGAACCACGTAGGCAAAGCTCGTGCAAACCTATCAGGTGCGCAAACGAGATATTGTTGTTAGACAACAGTATACCTACAATACACAAGGAAGCGTTGATGGGCCCTGACTCCGGAATTGGCTAAATGCCAATACAATCCGAGATAGTTTCCATATAAGTGATTCGAGATTAAAATCTTGATACACCTTTCGGAAGACTTAGAGTCTAACGAATATTTATGGAACTAAATACTGATACGGATAAAATGTTTTATCCATAAAGCTCGACTTGTTGCCATAACAAGTTCAAGGAGTTGACTACGATGAGATTGTCTCACCGTAGCGATGCTTGAAGTCGGTTCGGGTTGAACTTGCAATTAATACATATTTCAATCATGAGATATGAAACATGGATGACAAAAAGATTTCCATCTGATGGAAATGAAACATAGGACTTGTATGTGATACAGTCCAAAGTAATTTGTCGATCCAGAGGATGCTAGTAAGTATGCAAACTTCAGAGTTCCAGCGATGGACAGAAGAGAGCAAAGTGGAGTTGGAATCTTCGTTTTTGATGAAATGGTCAAGGGGGTTTGACTTCATCAAATGGGTATCGAAGATGCTTGTGATTCAAGAAAGTAAGTGGGAGCTTAATAATATTTCTAAAAACCTTGTGTACTTAACACATTGTTAATTGGAAATAAATTTCTTGACACGAATTAGGACTTCATTTGAAAATAGTTTTTCAATGAAGTGCTTAGGCTAAATAGCCTCAATATTAGGCATGATGATCTATGGAGATAGATTTACCTAATGGGGCTAAGCAATGAATACATATTGACAAGATGCTAAAACCTTTTAGCATTTAAAACGCCAAGGAGTGATTCTTGCCGAAGTCACATGGAAAGAGTTTTTGCAAGACTCGGTGTCCCAAAACACTGATGAGTAAAATACATGATGGAGATTCCACACACTCTTGTGTTTGGATTAACCATGTATTCCATGGTATGTAAAAACAAACAGATATGTCCAATACTCCAAAGTTGTTGCGAGTATAGATACCATAGTGATCAAAGTACTGATCATGGGACAACAGTGAAAGATGTCATTAAGTGCTAAGAGTAGTGCTGATGACATGTTTTCTCGCAAGTAGAGATTATGAAGTGCTCGTTGTAAGTGATTACATCGATACAGTCTTCATCAATGCTCCATGCAATTTTCGATTTAAATTGAGGGTTTTGTGTGATACACAATATGGTGGCACGGTAGTTGGAAATTGTTCCAAACAAGATACTGTTGCGAATTCTATAACAAAGGCTAAGTATGTTGATGCTTAAGAAGCGACAAAGAAGTTGTTGAATCATATAGTTCATTCATGAACTTAGTATGGTTCCAAGATGACTTTGGTCTATGGGACACTATTGCAGATAGTTGCTCCATAGCTCAGTCTGAGGAATCAGGTTTCGACCAATGATTCACACATATGCAAGGCCAAGTCCAGACAAAATATGAATTTTGTGAAAGCGTGAAAACGCAAGGATATGCAAAGTTACACACAGAGCTGAAGTCGTCAGATCCGTTGGACATCAGGCTATACCACATGCGAAGCATATTTTACACCAGTATGCCATAGGTGTAAAGTGCATTAGCATTGACTAGATTATTGACTCTAGTTCAAGTGGGAGTCTGTAGGAGATATGCTCTAGAGGCAATAATAAATGTTATTGATTATCTCCCTGTTCATAATTAGGTTTATGTTCCATGCTATAACTGCTATGGTTCTCGAGTCTACAATAACCACGAGGCTCGGAGGAAGACTCATATGCACGTGTGGGATAATAAACGGTAAAATGTATTCCTAGTCAAGCCTCTATGACTGGCTCAAGTATTGCATGATGATCCTGTTTTCCTGATCATGGGCATGGCTATGCCGGCAATTTTGAGGGCACAATTGTTGGTAGAACACTTGTGTTGAATCGACCCGATTGATGTTATGCTATGAGATACATTCGTCATAAGTTTATGGTTAATAACACAGAGAAGTTAATGTTTGCATAATTCCTTAGACCATGAGAGTGTCGAGTTTCTTCATGCTTGCTTCATGAACTTTGGGGTTTGTTAAACGTCATCCGTAAATGGGTGGCTATTACGGCGGCTTACGGGTTCATGGAAAAGTATGTCAAGGGACTTGATAGCTCAAGATTGGGATTTGCTCCTCCGACGATGGAGAGATATCTCTGGGCCCTCTCGGTGTTACGGTATCCATCATCGTCTGGCCAGACACAGGGTGATTTGATCACAGGGATGCCGGAACACGGGAACGAGAAAAGAGAACAATACCGGCAACGAGGTAACTGGCATTGTGGACAAGTGTTGATCCACGAGGATGCCGATGTTTCTCACCTCGGGTAATTGTAACATATCGCGAAGCAACAGGAATAGCTCACGGCAACTGGAGGTTCACTCGAATATTTATTCGTGTGGGTATAGGGATCGATATGGGTGTCCACGGCTCCGATGTTGATCATTGATCGGAAGGGGTTCCGGGTCATGTCTATGCTTCACCGAACCTATAGGGTCACACGCTTAAGGGTCATCTATCTGCTGAATACTAGACAGGGAGTCTGAGAGAAAATCACCGAAAAAGTTTCGGACGCCGGAAAAGTTTCGGACAGCGGAAAAGTTCCGCAGAGAGGTCACCGGATGAGTTCCGGTGAAACTGAAAAGTTGTTTCAGAGGATAGCATAAAGTCAAATTGGTTTTGGCACATGCCTGATAATTCTTGGAGGGTGCCAGAATCATTCTGGAAACTTTCTGGAATTTTCCGGGATGAAAACCGGAAATGTTCCGGAGCTGTCGAAACCGCTTCAGATGCTTTTCGCAGATGAAATCACTAAACCGGAATTGTTCCGGCTCGCGTTGAAAATTATTTTGGTGGGTACTAGAATTGTTCTAAGCCCACATGAATATTTTCAGTTCGATCAGACGCTGAAAAATGTCGTCGTGAATAGTGAAAGTGCTTTTTGGGATATTTTTGGAAAGCCACCTTTTGGGGCTTTGCTCCAAAAGATCTTGGGGATGACATGGATGGATAGGGGCCAATTTTGGGGCCCCACATGAGGGTGTGGCCGGCCACATGGTGGACTCCTTCATGGAGTCCCCCTTGTTCCTTGGTTTCACCTTTTAGGTCCTTGGGAAGGACTCCTTTCCATGTGGGTTTTGGGTTTTCTTGTAAAACCACCCTACCCCTTGGGTTTCCTATAAATAGGGGGTGTGTGGGCTGTCATAAGACACACTCTTGCTCTCATACACAAAGCCATGCATGATCTGGCATTCTTCTCTCCCTCCCAGCGAAATAGTTTCGTAGAGCCGAAAGGTTGTCTGGGTTCCGGCAGGAACTAGTTCTGGACGGCGAAGCCCTGCCGGATAGATGACACCGTATGTGTGCAACTCTGTAGAGAGATCGTAATTTCGGTCTTAGTTCGAGAGTGCCTCCCGAAGGGCTGTCCGTGTGACCGTCCGAGTTTTGGAGGTCCTCCCGAAGGGCTGTCCGAGTGACAGTCCGAGTTTCGGAGGTCCTCACGAAGGGCTGTCCGCGACACCGTCCGGGGGACTGTGTGACCGCCTCCCGGAGGGCTGTCCGCGGGGCAGATGAGGGTATACATCCTCGCGGTTGGGAGGTTGTAAAATCCTAGCTGCGGGGATCTGCACCGCCAATCGTCATCGACTCTACTTCTGCTGCACTACGAGTCGGTAACGATAATGATCAAACCTTGTATGCAGTCTCCATAGTGGTCCTGGGCTGGTGCGTAGGTCGGAAATTTTTTGTTTTCTGCTGCGTTCCCCAACATATGAGCACATTACAAACTTCACTGAACTACTAAATATGCCTAGTGCTAGAGGCTCCACTGGAGGCATATATCCTAAGGATATATTCTAATCATGATGCTTTGGAGAACATCAGAATCATTATTTTGTTGAACTTCTGTAGACTTTCAATTGTTGAACTTTTGTAGACCTTCAAGTTGTACGGGAAATATGAAACTTGTTATTTTGTTCAACTTATTTAGTTTCTGGAAGATCCTTTTTTTACTTCCTAGATACATCAGTTTCTCCACGGATCAAATCAAAATCACCGACGATCTGAAACCAAATTTGGTGTACAAATCTTCTTGATTTAGGAAATCACAGGCAGTGATACAGACAATAAGATTGTTTTGTTCCTGTGATACTAAGTAAGTGCCAATAAGAAGGTTTCAGGATAGATTCACCTACGCCATATATAGCTTGAGAAGGCAGTAAAAATTCAGAAGCACCTCACTGTCCAACAAAGCCGCTGCGCTACCTTCTTCCCCACGAGTTCGCCTCCTCCTCAGCCGTCCGATCTCCTCCGTCTCCCGCTGGTTCTCCTCTGCGCGAGCCCATCAAGCCATGCCCTGTCCTCCGTCCGTCCCTGTCTCACCCCGCCTTCCCCTCGCTGCTCCGCCATCAACTCGACCCAGCTCGCCCTCGTCCGTGATGGCGACCAACGGCGGCCTGAATAAAGGGAGGGGCAGCAGCTGCATGGATCGGGGAGGGGCAGCGGTGACCTGAATCGAGCGAGAGGCAGCGGCGGCCTGAATCTAGGGTGAGGCAACAGCGGCAAGAAGTAGTACTGGGAAAAGGAGAGCCATCGGATCTGATTTGCGCGGTGGATATGGGCTATGTTAGGCTCCTGACTGGGCAAGAGGCAAGTTAGTGGAGCCAGCTCCGGACAAACTTGAGATCTTGGAAGGAGCTCCGCTGGTACTTGACCTTCCGCAAGATAGTAACGTAACGGCAGGGGGTTTCAGAGTCGATATTTACTCAACTTCAAGACAATCTCAAGCCACACAAGTACACAACGAGAATCAAGGTGTAAGTCAGTCCCAAGTGTTAATGCCTCGTTGCACGCTTGAGATTTGAGTGTTGCCGGACCAATGAGCCCTTCAAAGACAACGGCGGAGGCACCCAAGTATTGGCCGCTCTTATCTCTACAGAACACGGCCGCCGCACCTTGAGAATCAATTCTTAAGTTTTTAAAAATTCATAAAATAAATACACAAGTATTCATAGATGTATACTAGGCGTGTAAAATTTCATTATGAAATATGTTTTGATGTGAATAGTACAAAAAACAAAATCATGTACTTTTATAGTGAATAGTACATGTGCTAGGAATACATGATTTTGCTATTTTTTGCAGCTCGCATAAAAAAGTATTTCGCTATGAAACATTGCAAACAAGTAGTATAGTGTCGGAGTCTAGGATCTGCGTGCAAGAAACATCTCCAAGAACCTAGGATTCGAACTCTGGGGGACTTTGCTTGGCAGCCTACGACAGGACTACGCCGGGGAAGCGACGGACTCGCTGGCTCTCACCGGACACGAAGGGGACGCGCGAGCTACCCAGGTTCGGGCCACCGTGCGGTGTAATACCCTACTCCTGCCTGTGTTGGATTGCTCTGTGATGGAGAGCTTGTGGTTCCAAGTACACGAGGTGTGGGGGAGAATGAATCGATCCCCTTACATGGAAGCAGCCCTGCCCCTTTTGTAGTGCCTTGGTCCTCTTCCCCGAAAATATGAGCGGGAAAGGGTTGCCACAGGGCGGCAATTCAAAAGGGGGACAAGAGCGCAGGCTTATCCTGACTAAAGGCGGTCTCCGCCTGCCAAAGTAGCTCCTTGTGACGCGCTGGTGGGCTTGGTGATGACCTCCGTCCTGGCGCGCTGATCCGTCCTTATCTTCTATCACCAAAGAGGAAATGTCTTGGGGCTTGCTTTGGGGGAGGCAGATGCCACTGCTCCCTTATCACCAGAATGGAAGCTGGGCTTGGTCACGCCCCGCCGTCCTTATCCTGACAGCGGGACGTCACCCATGTGCTGGGCGTGGAGCCCTGCGGCTGGCGCCGTACGACCTGCCTCGTGAGGAGGCCTCGCGAAGGGAGCCTCGCGAGGCATCCTAGCGCCTGGCGGCCTCGGCAGGGTCTGGCCTGGCGGCGAGGGGCCTCGCGAAGCTCGCCCCTCGTGAGGCGGCATCCGGAGGGCCGCGGCAGGGCCACTCTCATGGGTCGGCCGCAGAGCGCAGTCCTCTGGGCCAGAGGCAGACGGGCCGTGGTATCCTGGTTCCCACTGGGCCGACAGTAGCCCCCGGGCCCGGGGCGCGCACGTTCCGCCCTTTAGGGACGAAACGCCATGGGGCCCACTGAGCTGCCGGGCCCAGAGGCGACGCATGGCGGCTTTCACGGGGAGGGTCGCCCCCACTCCCCACGACGCCTCGGTAACCGCCGTCTTGGCGATAAAGCCTGCCCGCTCGGGGCGCTGGCGCGTCATTGCTCTTCGTCCCCATCTTGCCCTTTTCGTCCCGCGCGAGCAGCTCCCCTATTACTCCTCCTCCAGCTTCCGATCACTCCTCTGCCATGGCCCCAGGCAAGAAACCCGCGGCCGCCGAGGCCTCCTCCAGCAAGAGCTCCCAGGCGGCGGAGCTCGGTCCGGCCTTGCTGTCGGCCACCATCAATGAGAATGGGCTGGCCAGGGCCCAACCCCTGTTGGCCTCGGCGCACTCCGAGGGAGGCGCTGTAGGGGAATGCGATTGAAAACAAAAAAAAATCGGTACAGCGAGCACGCCCAGGATCACTATGGAGATGTCATACAGGGTTTGATCTGATCCGTACCGACTCGTAGCGCAGCGGAAGAAGAGTCGGTGTAGATCGTCGGTGCAGATCCCCGCAGCTAGTATTTACAACCTCCCAACCGCGAGGATGTACTCCCTCGTCGGACAGCCCTTCGGGAGGCGGTCGGACAGTCCCTCGGACGATGTCGCGGACAGCCCTTCGGGAGGACCCTCGAAACCCGAACGGTAACTCGGACAGCCCTTCGGGCAAAAGATCAAAACTACGATCTCTCTACGGGGTTGCACACATATGGTGTCAGCTATCCGGCAGGGCTTCGCCGTCCAGAACTAGTTCCTGCCGGAACCCAGACAGCCTTTCGGCTCTACGAAACTATTTCGTGGGAGGGAGAGAGAGAGAGCCAGACGAGCATGGCATGTGTATGAGAGCAAGGATGAGGTTTGGAGAGCACCCCTCCACCTCTATTTATAGGAAAGCCAAGGGGTAAAGTTGGCATTCAACAATACCAAAAGTACCCCCACTTTATGTCTTACATAAAAAGAATAAAGCAAAAAGGGATGGCATGTGGAGCTCCAAGGAGCTCCACCTCCTTTGGCCGGCGACCCCTTGCCCCCCCCCCCCCCATGAGGGGCTTCCTTGGCCCCCAAGCCCTTCTAGAAGCCTTTTGGAAATATCCCAAAAGGTGGCTTTCCATAAAGTAACCAAAAAGCACTTTCACTATTCACGAAGACATTTTTCTGCGTCCGTTAAATCCCAAATTATTTCTGTGTGACTAGAATAATTTCAGTACCCACTAAAACAATTTTGAACGCATTCCGAAACAATTCCGGAACAATGTTTTTCTTCAGCGAAAAGCTACCATTGCGGTTCCGGCTGCTCCGGAACATTTCCGGTTTTTCTCTCCGGAAAAATTCCAGAAGTTACCAGAACAAATCTGGCACCCTCCAAGAATTTCCAGACGTGTGCCGAAACCAATATGACTTAATGGAATACCCTGAAACAACTTTTCAGTTTCACCGAAACTATTCCGGTGTTCTCTCCGAAACGTTTCCGTTTCGTCCAAAACTTTTCCGGTGATTTTCTCTCAGACTCCTTGTCTAGTATTCAGCAGATAGATGACCCTTAAGCATGTGACCCTATAGGTTCGGTAAAGTATAGACATGACACGGAACACTTTCCGATCAATGATCAACATCGGAGCCGTGGACACCCATATTGGCCCCTATACCCACACGAATGAATATTTGAATGAACCTCCAGTTGTCGTGTGCTATTCTTGTTGCTTCACGATATATTACAAATACCCGAGGTGAGATTTATTGGCATCCCCGCGGATCAACAACTTGTCCACTATGCCAGTTACCTCGTTACCGGTTTTGTTCTCTTTTCTCGTTTCCGCGTTCCGGCATCCCAGTGATCAAATCACAATGTGTCTGGCCAGACGATGATGGATACCGTAACACCGAGAGGGCCCGAGAATATCTCTCCATCGTCGGAGGAGCAAATCCCAATCTTGAGCTATCTCGTTTCTTGTCATACTTTTCCGTGAACCCGTAAGCCGCCGTAATAGCCACCCAGTTACGGATGACGTTTAACAAACCCCAAAGTTCACGAAGCAAGTACGAAGGAACTCGATACTCTCATGGTCTAAGGAATTATGCAAACATTAACTATCTCTATGTTATTAACCATTAACTTGTGACGAATGTATCTCATAGCATAACATCAATTCGGGTCGATTCAACACAAGTGTTCTACTAACATTGTGCCCTCAAAATTGCCGGCATAGACATGCCCATGATCAGGAAAATAGGATCATCATGCAATACTTGAGCCAGTCTTAGAGGCATGACCAGGAATACATTTTACCGTTTATTATACCACACGTGCACATGAGTTTCCCTCCGAACCTCGTGGATATTGCAGACTCGAGAATCATTGCAGTTATAGCATGGAACATAAACATTCATTACAAATTCGGAGATACAAAATAACTGTTATTACTGCCTCTAGGGCATATCTCCTACAGGCGCCACCGAGATCTGGCCGGGCTCGGTCCCACGGCGTGACCTCGGCCCCACGGTAATCCCCGTCTTCTTCCACTCGCTCTTCGCCGGGCTGGTGCCGCCCTTCTCCGACTTCCTCTATGCCATCCTTGAGCATTATGAGGTTTGCCTTCTCCACCTTCATCCCAACTCCGTCCTCATCCTTGCTCTCTTCGCGTACCTCTGCGAGGCCTTCCTGGGAGTGATGCCGTCCGTGGCGCTCTTTCGGACCTTCTACAGCTTGCGGGTTTTTTCTTCTGGGAACCACCGCTCCGGAGGTGCCTCCTTCCGCATCGACGACGAGATGGACAAGGTTTTTCTTGACATGAAGATATTGAAGAAGGTGGAGAACTTCAGGTCGCGCTGGGTTTATGTTGACGCCCAGCGGACTAGCCCTCTCCTGGCGGTCCCCACCGAGCCGGCTGAGAAGATCCCCTGCTGGGAGCACAAGAAGCTTGGCGGCGCCGCCCTGAGGCCGATCCTGACGAGGCTGGCGAAGCTGCGCAGGGCCGGGCTTACGGCGGGCATGATTGCCAAGGAGTTCCTCCACCGCCGCATTGCGCCCCTGCAGAAGCGCTCGCACCTGGTGTGGGACATCACCGGACCCGGGGACCGGATCAGGCTGGCATGGGAGCCCTTCTCGGCCGAAGCCGTGGCCTACGCTTGGGAAGTTTTATTCCCAGGGGAGGCAGAGGATGTGCCTTACGATGCGCGCCCGGTGCACCGCTGGTCCAACAAGGCTGAGCTGGTCGCGACGATGCCCCAGTTCGACCAGTGGGGGCTGATTCGGACGGACCTCGAGGAGCCTGAGGAGCTTCTTGAGGATTCTTCGGAGACGGGGTCCTCCTCAGGCGACCACGAGGCCTCCGACTCCGGGCAGGGGAGCAGCGAGGAGTCGTCTCCGCCACCCCCTCCGTCTCCGCCGGCGCGTCGTCTGCTTCGGCTGGGCGAGGACGAGGGCAGCGACGGGGACGCGTTTCGCGTCGTGCCGGCCAGGCCCGTGCCGGAGAGGGGAGGGAGGAGGTGATGCCGCGAAGAGCGACGAGCCCCGCGAGGAGCGGGAGGAGGGGACCACCGTGGCTGCCGACCCCGACGAGAATCGCGCCGCGCCCTCAGGCGGCCACCCAGGCACGCTGCGCGATGGGGGCAGCAGCAGCGGCGCCATGAAGGAGCGGAAGAGGAGGCGCTTCTACCCCAAGGACGAGTGAGTTCCTCCGCCCCTTCCTATCGATCCCTGCTTCCTGGCTGTTGCAGTCCTGATGAGCTGTCACCTGCGCAGGAGCTTCGAGCCGGCCGCCGAGGAGGGGGAGAAGACCAAGAAGAGGAAAGTCGAGGTCGAAGGGCCCTCACCTCCTCTGAACACATCCTCTCCTGCCGCGCCGACGCCCCCGGCGGCGAGACCGGGGGGTGGCGAGGACACCACGCTGGCGCCTCCCGAGGCGGTCCCCGTCGTCGGTGTCGAGATGGCGGGGAAGGGGGGCGAAGCGCCGACCCCTCCCCAGCGCACCACGCCTGCCATGGCGGAGGCCAACGCAGCCCCCACGGGAGCCACCTCCGGGCCCGGGCGCTCGAACCCTGAAGTATTCAGGGTGGCGCCGGAGCGCGGGACGACACCGCCGGCGCCGGAAGTGGCCATCCCGGGCCCCCCGCGCCAGACGGCGAGCGCAACCCCTGCCGGGGGCGATGGGGCGGGGCAGCCGGAGGGGCTCGAGGTTGTGCCCTCCCGCCTGCCGACGCCAGCAGGCGATGAGGAGGCCCGGGCGAGCCGCGCCTTGGTGCTGCGGGAGAGCGGTACCGCGCTCTGGAGCGGGGCCGTCAATGGCGTCAAGGCGGCCCTTGAGGCCCTCGAAGGCGAGCTCGTGAAGGAGGCGGAGCTCTGCGCGGAGGAGCGGCAGAGGCTGGCGGAGGGGTGGAGCCAGCTTCATGAGGCGGCGAAGCTCGACCGCCGGCGGGACGAGGAGGCGCAGGCGCAGCGCGAGCAGCTCGCCAAAGAGGCCCAGGCGTCCCTCGCGAAGGCCCTCGAAGACGCCCAGGAGGCCAAGCGGCGGCGAGAGGAGGCGGACGCTTACGAGAAGATGCTCCAGGAGCAAGCTGCCTCGCGCGAGCGCCGGCTTAAGGCGCGGGAGGAGGCTGCGGAGGCCCTCGAGGGCCGGCTCGCGTCCCGCGAAGCTGAGCTCCCGAAGCGCGAGGAGGAGATCCTTAGGTCCCAGGAGGCGATCGCTACCCGCGAGGCGAACGCCAAGACCCGGGACGGCGAGCTCGCGGCATCTGCATCCGCCCAGGAGGCAGAACGGGAGTGCCTGCTGGCGAAGGAGCGCGAGCTGGCTACTGCCCAGGCCGCTCTCGACGAGCAGAGGAGCCTCGCGGCCAAGCGGGACGAGCTCCAAGCCGAGGTTGACGACCTCAAGAAGCAGCTGCTGGACACGGATGCCACCGTCGAGGAAGCGTGCCGCGACCTGCTGACCCAGGCGACAACGCGACTCTTCAGCAACCTCCTCCGCCTCGACGATCGCTTCGACTTCGAGCGGGTGGTGACCCTTGTCCCGGCGGAGCTCCGCGAACCCCTTGAGGAGGCTGTGAGGGAGCGCGTGGCCGGCTTTGTCGGGCTGTACGCCTTCGAGCCTGAAGTCAGCGGCGGCGGCGGCGAGCCCCCTCGTGACGGCGGTGGTAGCGGCGATGGCGGCGCCTCACGCGCCTAAATTCTCCTTGACCTGTTGCTGTAATAGGATAGATGTGGCCCCGCGGGGGCGTGAAAACGTTTGCATGGTACTTTTGTTGTAAGCACTTAACGATTCGTGTGTTTTTGCTTTCCTCCCGAGGCCTTTATTCCCTTTTTACATTGCCTTCGTGCCCTGCGTCGCTAGGACCCAGCCCCCGAGGCAAGCTACAGCCGTCGCTGGTATGCCCGGAGCGTGCGCTCGGCAAGGCCAGAGGGTGTAGGGTTCTTAGGGCTGGTAGGAGCCCCTAAGGCGCGATGCTCAGGGTCCCCTCCTTGACGCGCAGGCGGCTCGTGCCAAGGAAATCAGGATGCCGTGAGAGAGAAACGAGAGGGAAGAAGACCCGAGGGGTGCTTTAGACTTAGCTCCTTCGAGGCGTGCGGCTTGGGGCGAGTCCTTCGTAGAGCGCGGCTCGTGAGGCGCAGTCCCCGTGAGGCCTTCCGCCCGCAGGACGCCGCTCGCGGCGCCTCCCGAGGGGGGGGGGCTCCTGAGGCCTTCATATCCTGCACCAGGAAAACTGCCAAGTTTTTCCAAATAGTGCAGCAGGGCGCGCTCGCGAGGTCGCCTGTGGGTGTTACGCGTGAAGACAAGAGCACCAAGGACCTGGTGAGGTGACGTGCACGGGAGCAGGCCCGCGAGCCAGAGCTCAGTCGCTTGGGTTTTTCAGTGCTGCTGGGACTGACCCGAGCACAGACACCGTGCCCAGCCCCCGCTCGCGTGACAGGCACGGGCGAGACAATGAGCGCGCGCCCTGCAGCGGCAAGCACACGGGGTTTTGAAGGAAATAAGCTTTACTGATGCATGAAGCAAGCTCATTACATAACAGAAAGATACATGCTGCCATGTTCGACACGGGTCAGCTTGAGGATGTGACGGCCGAGGGCCCCTCAAGTAAGCCGCCAGCACTGAGCATGGGGCTTCCACGAGAGTGGGAAGGAGCTCTCACGTGCCGAAGGCAGCGTGGGTAGAGAGAGCCCCGGAGCGTGTACAGCTCCATGTCGCTCGTATCCGTGGAGCACGGATAGAACTTACGGTGATGGCGGGCGTTCCATGTGTTTGGTACCGGAACACCCGCCTTCGTCATGAGTGGGGCCGCGGTGGGCCGGTGGGCGAGTGTTAACCACCTCCGTAGTCCTTGCGATGTGGGGCTCCAGGCTCATGCGCATCAGCCTCGCGAAGGTGGCTGCGGCACCCTCCAGGCCAAATGTCATGCGCGTGAGCCAGGGCGAGCCTGCGGCGATGCGCGGAGGAGGGAAGGGGCCTGCGAGGCAAGCCTGGTTGAGGGCGATGAAGTCGACGCACATGCGCACGCTATCGCGCGGCCTGGCGACGGGGGTGAGGCTGGCGATCCTCCTGGGGTGGGGGGCTTCACGGGCGATTCCAGCATCCTGGGGCTTGTTGACCTCTTGGGTGACGACTTCCTGCTTCTTGGGCGCTTGACGAAATTCCTCACGCTTGACGGGCCGCGCGCTCCGGCACGCGGCTGAGTGGTGCTCGATCACCTCCCTCGGCAGGCTGGGCACGCCTGATGCTGTCCAAGCCAACGCATCAGGGCACGCCCGAAGGAAGGTGACGAGCGCGCCTTCCTATTTGGGGGAGGGCCCGCCGCCAGCGGTGAGGGAGGGGCCTGCTTTGCCCCCATCCAGCGACGCCTTCTTGGACTCGACCCGCTCCTGAGGGAGCAGGGGCTTCTTCTTCACGGGCGTCTCCTCGGCAGGCCCAGGCGCGTCCTCGTCGGCCGGGTACGCGACGGAGGCAATTTTGTAGGCATGCTCGAGGGTTTGCAGCGCATCCTTCTTGTCACAGCGGACGGTGAGGGTGCCGCGGCAGCCGGGCATTTTGACGAGGCCGTAGGCGTGGTGGGTCGCGGCCATGAACTTGGTGAGCGCCGGGTAGCCCAAGATGGCGTTGTAAGGCAGGCCGATGTGAGCCACAACCAAGACGATGAACTCCGTACGGTAGTTCTTGTGGGTGCCGAAGGTGACGGGAAGGCGCACCTGCCCTAGGTGGACCGTGGAGCCGTCGGTGACGCCCGAGAAGGGCCTGGTGGGCATCAGGCGCTCGTAGGGCACTTGGAGCGTCTCGAAGGTCTCGATGGAGATCACGTTGAGGCCGGCGCCTCCGTCGATGAGGGTCTTGGTGACGGCGACGTTGCTGATGGTGGGGGTGCACAGCAGGGGGACGGCGCCCACGCCCTTCGTGGACTTGGGGTGGTCGCTGGCGTCGAAGGCGATGGGGAACTCGGACCACTTGAGGCGGCCGGTGGAATCGAGCGACGGGAGGGCCGCGTTCACCTCCCGAGAGAACTGCTTGAAGTGGCGGTTGGATGGAGGGGCCTGGGCCCCGCCGAGGATGTAGGCCACCCTGCGGGGCTCTTTGTAGCCCCCAGCGTTCTCAGCGGTAGGGGAGTCGTTGGCACGTATTGGGGCGGCGTTGGCCTGAGGGTCAGCCTGCTGCGACTGGTTCTGCCAGCCCTGACGGCTGTTGTCGCCAGCGTCGTTGTTGTGGTTGTCGCCCCAGCGGCCACCTCCGCTACCGCCACCGCGGCCCTTGCCGCGCTCGGTGCGGCCCTCGTGAAGCAGCTTGAGCTCGTGGCAGTCTTCTGTGTTGTGGGAGTTCATGTTGTGGTAGGTGCAGAAAGGGCGGCCGTCCTTCTTGGCCTCGCCGCGGTCGCGGCCGCGCTTGCAGTCCGGCTCCGCCGCGAGCACGGCTGGGCCCTTGCGCTTGGTGTCCTTAGCCTTGGGCTTCGTCGCGTTGGGCTCAGCGTCAGCGTCGTTGTGGAGGAAGAGGCGTCCCTCTTCAGCCTTGGCGCAGCGGTCGGCGAGGACGAACAGCTCTGCCGCGGAGTCTAGCTCGTCCCTGACTGAGAGCTTCTCGCGCATCTTCACGTCCGTGACGCCACTGGTGAAGGCGGAGATGATCGCGGCATCGGAGGCCTTCGGGATCTTGCGGCGCACCTGGCTGAAGCGCTGGATGAACTTACGAAGGGGCTCGCCAGGGCGCTGACGCACGTTCCGCAGGTCGTTGATCGTGAGGGCGTGGTAGCTCGTGCCCTTGAAGTTGGTGACGAACTGCTTGCGCAGGTCCTCCCACGAATGGATGGACGCCTCGGGGAGGTTCATGAGCTACGAGCGCGCAGTGTCCTTGAGGGCCATGGGGAACCAGTTCGCCATGAACGATCATCCCCCCTCGCGGCCTGGATGCTGATAGTGTAGAGCAGGAGGAACTCCGTGGGGTTCGCGGTGCCATCGTAGCGTTGAGGGAGCTCTGGCTTGAACTTGTCGGGCCATACCACGCGACGTAGCTCGGGGGCGAGGGCTAGGTAGCCCCCGTTGGTGACGGCTCCGCCGTTAAGGGCTGCGCGGTTTTGGCACCCAGCCATGGCGACGTCATGGAGGACGCGGTCCTGGCGGTCGCGCGCCCTCTCGAGGGCCGCGCGCGCGTCCGGGGGTGCGCGGTGGACGATCTAGCAGCTGTCGCCGTCACCGCCCGGCGCGAGAGAGCCGCGTAACGGCTCCAGGGCGCGCGCGGCGGGGCGGCGCTCGGCCACGTCGCGGTCCGAAGGAGGAGGAGGAGGCGTGTCATGCCCGACGCGGTCTGCGCGGGACGGCGGGGCAGGCGGGAAGCGGGAGGGCTCTTGGCCATCGCACGTGGCGTCGACGAGCTCGGTGATGCGCCCAAGCCAGGCGTCGTAGGCGTCCTCGGTGGGGCGGTAGCGCAGCAGCTCCTGCGCCATGAGCAGCGCGGCACGCGGAGTGGGGGGATCGCGACGCGCGAGCAAGGAGGTGGCGGCGGAGGGGCCGTGCGCCTGCTCGTTCACCGACGGGTGGGCGGAAGAGGCCACACGCTCCCCAACAGGCTCAATGGCGGCGCGAGGGCGTCGCCCAGGGACACCACGGGCGGCGGGCGGCGCGGGACCCTGACAGCGGCGCGACGCGCAGCGCGTTCCCGGCGAGCGGCGGCAGCGTCCATGTCGATGCTGGTGTCGAGGTCGAAGGTGCGAAGACGGCAAGTCCCCCTACCTGGCGCGCCAAATGTCGGAGTCTAGGATCTGCGTCCAAGAAACTTCTCCAAGAACTTAGGATTCGAACTCTGGGGGACTTTGCTTGGCAGCCTACGACAGGACTACGGCGGGGACGCGACGGACTCGCTAGCTCTCACCGGACACGAAGGGGACGCGCGAGCTACCCAGGTTCGGGCCACCGTGCGGTGTAATACCCTACTCCTGCCTGTGTTGGATTGCTCTGTGATGGAGAGCTTGTGGCTCCAAGTACACGAGGTATGGGGGAGAATGAATCGACCCCCTTACATGGAAGCAGCCCTGCCCCTTTTGTAGTGCCTTGGTCCTCTTCCCTGAAAATATGAGCGGGAAAGGGTTGCCACAGGGCGGCAATTCAAAAGGGGGACAAGAGTGCAGGCTTATCCTGACTAAAGGCGGTCTCCGCCTGCCAAAGTAGCTCCTTGTGACGCGCTGGTGCGCTTGGCGATGACCTCCATCCTGACGCGCTGATCCGTCCTTATCTTCTATCACCAAAGAGGAAATGTCTTGGGGCTTGCTTTGGGGGAGGCAGTAGCCACTGCTCCCTTATCACCAGAATGGAAGCTGGGCTTGGTCACGCCCCGCCGTCCTTATCCTGACAGCGGGACGTCACCCATGTGCTGGGCGTGGAGCCCTGCGGCTGGCGCCGTATGACCTGCCTCGTGAGGAGGCCTCGCGAAGGGATCCTCGCGAGGCATCCTGGCGCCTGGCGGTCTCAGCAGGGTCTGGCCTGGCGGCGAGGGGCGAGCTTCCGGAGCGGCCGCGGCAGGGCCAATCTCATGGGCCGGCCGCCGAGCGCGGTCCTCTGGGCCAGAGGCAGACGGGTCGTGGTACCCTGGTTCCCACTGGGCCGACATATAGGTACGTGTGTATTTGTTTCCATAATTTTTTGAAACCTAAAAATTTGGTTTCTGAATTTGTCAAATTTCAGGCTTCCCTCGAGCTCGAGCTTTCTTAGCAATTTCCGTTACTTTTGGTCCTATTATCATGTCTAATTTATTGCTTTTCTGGATTAAACTTAACATTAAATTACTCAATTTCTCAATATGGTCCACTCGAACTTCGTGTAAAGAATTATATGCTTTTCCTACACACAATCAAACGATCATACAGTATTATACTACCCCCATTCCTAAACGTAAGGTGTATTTTGTTTTGTTAAGACATGCATTTGACCAATAATTATTCCATGGTTATATGACATGAAATTTTTATCACTAGATTCATATTTAGAAGTACTTTGTTATGATAGTAATTTTGTATCACATAAATCAAATATTAAGAGAGTAAATTTTTGGTCAAAGTCTTGTCTTAACGAAACGAAATACGCCTTATTCATCGGAACGGAGGGAGTAGTTTTCAATAGAGGTAATTATACCAGTGGTGTGCTACTTGTAGCTTGCGTTGGTATTTCCCCGAAGAGGAAGGGATGATGCAGCACAGTAGAGATAAGTATTTCCCTTAGTTATGAAACCAAGGTTATCGAACCAGTAGGAGAATCACGCAACACCTCGTTAGCAGCACCTACACACAAACAACAAATCCTTGCACCCAACGCAAACGAGAGGTTGTCAATCTCTCGGCGGTCAATTGCAAGATTAAATTGTATGTGATAGATAGATAGATTGTAACAAAAATACAAAATAAAATAAATAAAAGAAAAATGGCAGCAATATTTTTAGGGTTTTAGTAATATGATTTAGATAGAACCGGGGGCCATAGGTTTCACTAGAGGCTTCTCTCGAGAAAATAGCATACGGTGGGTAGACAAATTACTGTTGGGCAATTGATAGAAAAGCAAATAATCATGATGATATCCAAGGCAATGATCATGTATATAGGCATCACGTCCGAGACAAGTAGACCGACTCCTGCCTGCATCTACTACTTTTACTCCACACATCGACCACTATCCAGCATGCATCTAGTGTATTAAGTCCATATAGAACGGAGTAACGCCTTAAGAACGATGACATGATGTAGACAAGATAAACTCACGTATGAATAAACCCCATCCTTTTACCCTTAATAGCAACGATACATACGTGTCATGTCCCTTTCTGTCACTGGGATTGAGCACCGCAAGATCGAACCCATTACAAAGCACCTCTTCCCATGGCAAGATAAATCAACTCAGTTGGCCAAACCAAATCAATAGATTGGAGAAGAAATACGAAACTATAATAATCATGCATAAAAGAGTGCAGCAAAGACTCAAATAATATTCATGGATAATCTGACCATAAACTCACAATTCATCGGATCCTAACAAACACACCGCAAAAAGTGATTACATCGGATAGAATTCCAAGAACATCGAGGAGAACATTGTATTGAAGATCAAAAAGAGAGAAGAAGACATCTAGCTACTGCCTATGGACCCGAAGGTCTGTGGTAAACTACTCACGCATCATCGGAAGGGCAGCAAGGTTGATGTAGAGCCCCTCCGTGATCAATTCCCCCTCCGGCGGAGTACCGGAGAAGGCCTCCAGATGGGATCTCTCTGGAACAGAAATTTGCGGCGGCGGAAAAAGTATTTCGTGGACTCCCCTGAGGGTTTCTGATTTTTCCTGAATTTATAGTGGTGGAATTAGGTCAAACGGAGCAAAGGGGGGCCCACGAGGCACCAGGGCGCGCCTGCCTGCCCCCCCCCCCCTCACCCCCCAGGCGCGCCCTGGTGGCTCGTGGCCACCTCCTGGGTCTTCTGGCCCTCTCCCGAAGTTTCTAGTGTTTATAATTGTCCAATAAAAAATCTCCAAAAAGTTTCGTGGCATTTGGACTTCGTTTGGTATTGATTTTCTGTAAAACAAAAACAGGGCAGAAAACAGCAACTGACACTGGGCACTAAGTTAATAGGTTAATCTCCAAAAATGATATATAATTGTTGTAAATGATTATAAAACATCAAAGATTAATAATATAACAGCATGGAACAATCAAAAATTATAGATACGTTGGAGACGTATCATGGTGCTTAAACTTGCCACCGATGTTCAATAAGTGCCTCGAATTGAAAAATACGCCGAAATGGTTCCAAAACTTGGCACGTGTGTGCAAATACAATGATAATCCTATCCATAGACGTAAAATGCGCTAATGTGGCACCGTATTTCGGTTGGTGTGCACGCTAACCAAAGTATGGTGCCACGTCAGCGCATTTTACATCTATGGATTGGATTAGCATCGTATTTGCATGCTCGTGCCAAGTTTTGAAACCAGCTCGGCGTATTTTTCAAGTTCAGTCATTTATTAAACATCGGTGGCAAGATTAAGCACCACTGGTATAATTACCTCTTTTCAAGTACTCCCTCCGATCCAAAAAAAAACTGTTGTGGCTTTACTTCAGGAGTATATCACAACACTCTATTTCTGTAAAAAAAAAAATCTATCTTAGGTTTTAGAAGTACGGACAGTCATGACACATGAGTGGATCTTTTCACGGAGACACGGTCAGGTAGAATCAGATGCCTTTCATCTGCTAGGCAGTTGCTTGCTTATCTGCCACCGTGTTTCGGATGCACGGGCACGCTAAACCATGAGCAAGTTTTGGACTGTTACGTAGCAGGAGATACTCCTAAGTCCACCGCTTCTTCGGAGAGGCCATTCCCTCGGCAAAAGCCGACAGAAATAATCATTTTCTTCACCTGGCAGCTAATAAGCGGCAGGCCTCAAATCTACGCTTCTTGTCTTAGTGTAACAGCATCTCTAGCAGACCCCTTAAAACCGCGCGGCCCGTATAATTCCAGCGATTATACGGGTTTGATCCGATTTTTGAGCCAGACCAGACCCCGTATAGTCGGCTCGGTCCGTAAAATTTTTGCAGTGGCTCGGAAACAAACCCCCCGCGCAGTATATATCCGGATCCGCGGCCGCGATACGGGTCGAAACCCTATCCCCCGCCGCCGTGATTCCCCATTCCCCCCTGTGATTTCTCGCCGTCGGTGACATAAATCCGCCGCCCCGCCCACCGATCCGCCACGATGTGGAGCGGGATGTAGAGCTCTGGCCGGCGCGGTGGCGACGACCCCGAGCGGAAGCGTTGCGTCGCCGCCGACGCGGCGAGGAAGCGGGCCGCCCGGCGGTACACCAACCGAGGCCTTGAGCCGCCGGCGTCCCTCCTCCGCCGCGAGACAGAGGAGTACGACCGGCGGCAGGCTCGGCGCTTCGACACGAGGAGCTCCTCCGGCGCGGGGAGCTCTTCCGGCGCGCCGCCGCTTCCGGTGAAGAGGGAGCCCGGCGAGCTTCCGCCGCACCGCGCTGTCAAGAGGTTGCCGGAGAAGGAGGCGCCGCCGCTCCGCATCGTGAAGACGGAGCCGGGGGAGGAGCCCCCGCGCGGCCGCGGCATCGTCGGCCCGGAGGACTACCTCGTCTGGCCCGAGGCGGACGCCTTCGAAGCGGCGCTTGCCGCGCGCACTGTGCGTGAGCACGAGGAGGAGGAGGCGCGTCGCCGGCGGGACGAGGAGGTCAACGCGCTCCTCTACGAGCTGGGGGTCGCCGCTGGGCGCGAGTTGGACGCCAAACAGGCGGGATGGCGCCACGAAGCCGACGAGCAAGCCAAGATCTACATCGATCTTGGCTCCAACGACGACAAGGAGTGAGCGCCGCCGCCGCCGCACCCGGAGAGCTCCGTTTTTGGCTAGTGTTAGGGTAGGGCGGCATCGCAATGTAAAATATCTTTGCAATGTATCGATGATCAAACTATCTATGTAGCACTGTGTTGTTCATTTCGCCCGGGAAAGCATTTTTTCAAATTTTACGGTTTCAATTGAGGACTCTGTTCGGCCGCAGCCGATTTCACCTCTCAAACCATGATTTTCTCGGCCCTTATCTTGGTATAAGGGTCGCAGCTTTAAGGGGTCTGCTAGAGATGCTCTAACAACCCCTCACCAACCAGGTGAATTTTATACTGCAATTTTGTCTGCGTATTACGCAACGTCGTCGCATTCCTCGTGAGGCAGCACGAATTCCGGGGAGCTCCGCCACTTGTTCCATCATTCGGTGGCCGCCGGGACTACGTACTCAATCCACGTAGGAGAGATCCGTTCAAATATACTTACCGATGACTCATTCTATCATTTTGGACTCTTAGATGAATTGATTGGAGGTCAAATTCAATGTGGTATCGGATCCAAAAGCCCTCGAGATCAAGTTCAAGACCCTAAAGCAGTATTAAAAAGGTCTAGACATGAGAAAAAATGTTAAAATATACTCCCTTTGTCCCATAATATAAGAGTGTTCTTAGAGCATGGTTAATAGTATAGCCAACAATGAGCTATATGGGGTTATCATGTCACATATAGTCAACCTAATAGCTAACATATATAGTAGCTAATAGCTAACATGTATAATAGCTGGTTGCTAAGTAGTACTACTTTATTAATGCATGGCCCACCGTACATTCTCACAATATTTCTTAGAGTCCGTGGTGCAGCCTGCTGTTAATCTACAGCCCGCTTCCTTTCTCTCTTTTCTTCTCTCTCATCCAACTCAACACAAATATAATTGTTTAATCCTTATAGCCTTCTGACTGTACCTTATTATACTTGCTTTTATATTATGGGACGGAGAGAGTATTAATCATCTCTCTCCATTTCAGACTTTTGGATGAAAGAAACCCCCATTCTCCATTGCAAAAGGAAAAAGAGGATCAAAGCTTTAAGCAGAGGCAAAAACAGCAACCGACCAAGAGTTCAGAGACATCTCAAGGATCAAAGCACAGAGCAACTTTAGCATACAACTTCCCAGGATTACATACATAGTAGTACAAGCGACAACAGCAACTTATTGCACTACACCTCAGCTACAGCACTACAGTACTAGCTTATTAGGGCACCAAAGCAGCTAAGCTAATGATCTACATCCATACAAATAACCATATTTGGACACGGTTCTTGCCCAAGGGACGAGGGGCAATAAGGTAGAGTACGTACGTACACACAACTTGATGAACTGTATTTACAATCAATCATGCAGCTGGATGCAACGGGGTCACCCAGTCAGGGCAGTCCTGCCTTTGTCCAGCAAGGGAGTAGTAGGCAAGAACCTGGGCCTGCTTGTCCACACAGGGTTCTCCTTCAAGCGTCATGCGAAACAAGCCCTCGGGGCTGGGGGGCGTGAACTCGATGTTCCAGAATGGCCTCGCCATGAGGAGGAGCTCCAGGCCTGCTGGAGAGGCTTTGTAGCCTTGCACCCATATGTACCTGAGCGAGGGCATGTGGAGCACCGCGAGGGACAGGGCTTGCTCGCTGAAGCAGCAGCTCCGAAGCTCAAGCTTCCGAAGGTTGATGCATCCGATTGCAAAGCGGATCAACCCGTGGTCAGATTCACCAACGTTGCCCAGCAGCATGTACTGGATATTGCCGCTGTACTGCCCGATGTAGTCGAGGCCTGTGTCAGAGAGCCCTCCAGGTCTCAGGTAGAGAGCAAATCTCCGGAGCTTGGTGCAGCTCCTTAACAGAGCACGAACACCGTTGTCGAGTGGCAGATCAGTTACCTGCTTTTGTCTGTCGAGCAGGACAAGCCGGAAGTCATAAAGATTTTTGCAGAAGGTCCCGATAGATTCAAGAGCACCATTGGTGATATCGGATACATAGGCAGCTATGTACTCCAGGTCACGGCAACCAACAGCTACCGCTGTCAGGCCTAACTGAGAAACTCCTCCTTGCTCTTCTTGTAGACCTGGATCATCATCCCCTCGCTCAATTCGAAGTCTTCGTAGCTTCTTGCATGTATCGCCAACAACCTCTAGCCCTCTATCTCCTATCACATTCCTCACCTGTTGACAGAATCTACTGTCAGTAAAAATTGAGAGGATGACAAATTTCACACACCCAAAATACAAGAGTGTATGAGAAACATTACCTCGAGAACAAATAGGTTCGGACATTTCGAGATAAGCTGGCAATGATCCTCGGTGGTGAGGAAAGTGTACTGCAAGTCCAGTTTCTTTAGTGTCGCAGAAAAAGGGAAGATAACAGGTATCTCATTTTTACCCATGTACGTAAGCCCCAAGAAGCACACTCTTGGTGGAAACTTGACTTTTTCATACTTTGTTAGCTCTCCTACCTCATTGAACGATCCTCCAGCAAAATCTTGCAATGCATTGGCTGCTTCGAAAAAACCAATCAGGTCTGAAAGATCACATTCACTGATCTTCAAAGAAAGTAATGATTTGCAGTTCTTTGCCAGAAGCTCCAGATCAGCCGGTGCCACTTTGAGCTCAGTCATGTAGAAGTTCAGTGTCACAAGAACAGAATTGTTGACAGCAAGTTCATGAAGCCATTCACCGCTGTTATCAGTAATCACGCATTCTTCAAGAAATAATGTTCTCAAGGATCTGCCAAGATAATTTAGAATAGCATGTTACTGCAGTGATAGCACACATTCATAGCAGTAAAATCACTTTGAAATAATGTACCACAGAAAAATGTCTTGCTAAAGGAGAACAAAATAGTTGTGAGCTCAGGAAGAATGGAAAGTGCAATGAAAAGTGAATTACTGGTGAACCAGGAAACCTATAAAGACACGTCTAAAACTTCATGAACATGTCCCGATGTCCCCATGTTCTGTCCCCTTCCATTAATAGTAGGACAGCGGAACAGCCATTGAAGTCAAGTCAATTTTTTTTATCAATTCACAGTTGCATTATGAGGCATTTCCAGGCATAAAGGAGCACACTGCACATGCATTCTACCTAAAGCACTGCATATCATTTGTAGCATGCTAACATTTAGTCTTCAAGTTCCATATGTGAACTTGACAAGCTCACACAAATCATACTTGCGTACAACTACGATAGTTGCAGAATTCAGAGTAAGCAAAGTTAACACGGAAACGTGGAAAGGCTTATGCCAAAAGAGTAAAAAGGAAGGACAAGATGATGCTTGAAAGTCGATATGACGGTATGACATAGTGCCACATTAATGTGATGATGATATATTTGATTGGTAACAGAAACCACCAACTTGCAACTTTATTTTGGTTCAAAATATGTCCCAGAGGGACGGATGTAGTCTTGTTCAAATCCAATCAAAGTAGTACGATAGCACTCCTGGGGAAGATAGATCACCTGACTGGTGCAACCTCAAATTATAGTTTGCTTAAGCTCGATTGGTTGGGACTTGTGAGCTGTTTTGGGTGAATTTTACAAACTAGAGACCAGATCGGACATAGACCGAAACGACAGGTAAACAATAGAATTACACCAAATCTCATATTTCTCCCTTCGGCAGTCATTTGCAAATAATGCTCACATCAATTTGTTGTAGAAAACTAGCGCCATGATCCCAAACGAATTGTGTGTGGAAGCTAACTTTACACCTTCCCTCACATGACCGCATTTACAAGAGCTCATGATAGAGCAAACAAATATCTAATTATAGAAACTGACACTTAGCTCACCCTTATCCATTTTTACTCCATTTGGCGAAACCAACTAACACAGACCAGATCAATCCTAATCCCTCAAGGAGCAGATCAACTGCCACAATCACTAGAGCTCGCCAGCACACATCAACAGGCAGGAAGGCAAAAAAAAAAAAAAGGTGCACGGATGCAGATGAGTAGCAGTACGAGGAAGCAAAGAGCTGCCGGACTACCTGCAGGAGCGGGCGACGAGGCGGAGCGCGTCGGTGGAGAATCCGGAGCACTTGTCGAGCTTGAGCTCCTGCAGCATGTGGCCGCGGGAGCGTATGAGCGTGGCGACGTCGTCGTCGGTGACGGTCATGCGTCGCAGGTGGAGCGCCTTGAGGCACTCGAGCGGCGCAGCGAGCCGGGCGACCCAGGGGGCCGCGTAGGCGCCCCAGTCGTCGGAGATGAGGCCGTACATGGCGGCGCGCGGCCTGCCCTTGAGCGCGAGCGACTCGAGGCGCGGGAAGCGGGCGAGGAGCCTCGATGGGTCGGCGGCGTAGCAGAAGGCGACGGTGACGTGCTTGCGGGTGAGCGCGTCGATGCGGTGCCAGCGGCGGCAGACGAGCGAGGCGGCCTCCCGGTCGCGCGGGGCCTCGACGTAGCCCATGACGAGGTGCAGCGCCTCGTCGGGCACGCCGAGGCCGAAGCTGAGCGCGCGGCTGAGCCGCCGCGGCTCCGGCACCTCCCCGCCCATCGGATCGGACGGTGCGGGGCGGATCGGCTACCGGCTGCCGCGCGGGAGATCTGGGCCGAGCCCGGCGGGGGGCGGGGGCATGGAGGTGGAGATTCCTCCTCCCTCGCTTTCTGCTGCTGGAGGACGGGAGAAGGGAAGGGAAGAGAAATTATTGGAGGGAGAAGGGAGGGATAGGAGCAGGGGCGGACGGGACTTGGGGAGGCAGCAGCTTTTACCTGCGCGGCTCGTCCCGTCCCGTCTCGTCTCGTCCCGTGGTGCCGCGCCACGTAAGCCCCGCCGGTGGACGAGAGAGATAAATGGCCTCGCCCCCCGGGTACAGCCAGCACGGTACCAGTCTAGTACTCCGGGTAGCTCCCTAGTACTGTGCCGCTCAACGCTCATGAGCGTGCTGCCGATGATCATCTTGCACGGTACCAGTCTAGTCATGTTTAGCGGCGAGTGGATTTATACAACCACGGCAACCACGGAGTAGTGGATAAAACACACTCGATCTTGTGCAAGATCGCGTTGCATAGGCTTGTGGTTGTGGAGTGCATTATTGCGTGCTTGCTCGGTTTGGCTGCCTGCCCATCGGCTTTTTTCTAGGGGGGGTATCTTCTTCACTGGGCCACAAAATTGCTCAAAATATCTGCACAAAAATTGGATGAAGCCAGTGTATGCAGAACTAAGATTAGCTACCCTAAAAGAAAAGCTGAGATTAGCTGGGCATGCAGCCATGCAGACATAAAGCAGCGACCATCATAAAAGATGGCAGATGTTAACATGGTGTGCCCCAATAGGCCAATACACTCCAATGTCATTTGCTTAAATCGTGTTCGCATGGTCCCCTTGTCCTTGTCTTTGCCATGTTTTTCTGGTTTAAAAAAAAATGCATAGTCTCCTCAAACTTTCTTGCAGCCTGTAAACTGAGCGAGGTCGAGCTATAAAAAGTGGCTTGTGCTCAGCTTGTAACGGTCTCTCGCTAGTTTCGAGCTAAATAACATGATTTTTTTTTAATAACCTGGAGCAATTTTTCATACAACACAGGCCACAACACAACATAAGAGACCACTATAAAAATAGTATTCATATCAAAATGATGCTTTTTTTTAACAAAACCAATATAATTTGGCTTATTCTCTCTCAACTGAAGACTAGTACTTAATAGCAAAAGATCGTGGATGAACTAGCAAGAGAAGGAAATGAAGGTGTGTCTGCTCTCAAACTTTGACAAAAAATAACACGATATTTAACACACGACTGATCATGTACCATATTGAAGCCTAAATTTTCTCTGTGCTTAATTAAGCTTACATGTTTGCTAGTAGATAAAATGGAGAAAAATCGTACACAACAAAAATAGTAGTAAAATTATCATATTTCCTTTTAATATATATCACCATTATTTAATACTATTATTATATTATATCAAGCTAAAATCGAGCTAGCCGGTGTTAGCTCAAGATCAACTCGTTTCTCAATCAAGTTACATTAAATGCTCATAATCAACTCATTTTTCTACTCGATCTTGAGTAAAGCCAAAAGACGAGTCTATCTTGAGCGGCTCACGAGCCTAGAGCTTTTCTTGCATCCATACACACTCGCCGCCACCCCTTTTCTCTTCCTCTCCCTCGTCTCGTCGCTGCCAGGGGAAGTCGTTCAGCATGCCCGTGTGGCCACTGATGAAGGTGGTGGTGAGGCTTTCACGGCTCCACGGTCTTCTCGGAAGGTCGGAAATTGAGGCGGCAACGATGGCATGGTGATAGTACGACGAATAAGCATCTTGTCCTAGGTTTAGAGATTAGGTTGATACGACGTAGTATCAAAGATGGTGTGACGAGAGAATAGCGCAAAGCCGTCGGGATCAGCTCCGAAGGAAGAAGAGCAGACTATCCCGGGAAAGGAAGAAGGTCGGGAGGTGACTTCGGAAAGGCTCGAGCCCATGAGCAGAATATTGTAACCCGAGCTATTTCCAGTATATAAGGAAGGTAAAGGAGAAAACCCTAGTAGATCAAAGTTTTTCCACCTACCACCCAAAAAGGGTATCCTTCGTCGCCACGTCGAAAGACTTGTAGCCCAAGAAAACATAGCTCTCCCGTGATCTTCCCGATCTACGGCAAGCCCCCAAACAATACGCCACTAGGGGCCAGTTCTTTTGGGCGGCTTAAAAAATAAGGTGCCCATCCCCAGCTTAAAAAATAAGTCGCCTACTAAATTTGTTGAGACTTCTAAACTAGTTATCCCAGAACTAGTTTAGAAGCCCCAACAAATAAGAGAGGCGGCTTATGAGAGAAGCTGGGTAGGGGGCGGCTTATTATTTAAGCTAGCAAAAGAACTAGCCCTAGAAGCAGGAGTAGGGTCTTACCGCCTCTTGGAGGGCACGAACCTGGGTAACTCCATTGTTCTTCACCTCACCATCTTGAACCCCCGTCGTGCTCCCCCTCCTAACAAATCAGTCTTCCCTCGGCGGTTTATTGGTACAAAACACCGACAATTTGCACGCCGGGTAGGGACGAGTGTGCGCTGATCCGGGATGGCTTCTCCCAACTCAGATCAGCGACCTCACGCCAAGCCAGAATCTCCTCATCGGCCCCCTCTGCCTTGACTCCAACACAAGGGGGAACATGATTCGTCCCATCTCCTTCCCCAAGGGCATGGTTCTCCGTTTCGGTGCCCTCGACTTCGAAGACGAGGGCTCCGGGTGTAACACCCCTAGGTAATGAGCACAGTGATCATCTGTTAATCATGCCAGGTCATTTTGATTTACAATGCTTAATCACATTGGAATCATATCTCATTTCAAATTCCAATTCAAATTGAAATTCAAATTGGACGTGAAAATAAAAGTTGTTCAAATCCAGGAACTAAAATGTTCATAATTTTGGAAATAATCCATTGTGAATTATGTTCAGGAAAACAACATCACCAAAATTCCCTAGATGTCTCTAACATCATGAAAACAGAGCCATCAACACCATTTTGACCTTTTTAAATGCAATGCAAAATTCAGATGAATTCAAATGCATTCCAAACTTTTTGTGGCAGTGCAGTATTTTGCCTAGTGATTATGTGGCCAAGTCACATATTTTACAAAATCCATTTGGGCAGCTCCAAATATTGCAACTCTTCTCTGTAAAATGAAAAACAGAAAAGGAAAAGAGAAAAGAAGAAACGCTCATGTGCCTGGGCCTAAGTCAAACAGTGAGGCCCAGCCCACTCCCCGCTCGTCTCCCTCCTCCTGCTCATCGCGCGCTGCTGTCGCCGCGCCAGGCCCCCCTCTCTCCTGGTCGACAACGCGTCGCTACAGTCACCGTGGGCGACTACTTGGCCTCGCCGCGACCCACTGGCGAACCCTAGCCACCCCATTCTCCCCCTCTCCCTCTCTGCCACTCTCTCCCGAGCGTTTCCGTCGCCGCTCGTCGTCGTAGCCGCGGCCACCGCCTGCCTTCCGCCTCGCCGCCATGTCCTAGCTGCTCGCTGTCGTCCACTACTTCGACTACGCCGACCGGAACGAGCCGGGAAGCCCTCCTTCTTCGCCATCGCCGCCATCCTCGTCGCTTCTGCCCGGAGATCGCCGTCGCCGCACCGCCGTCTCCGGTCCTCCTCGAGCACGCTTAGCACATCTGCAGGGCCGCTGTAAGTCGCTGCTCCTTTCCCCTCCTTGCTCGCCGCCGTTTGCTGCCCGTAGTTGCCGTCCCCGTCATGCCCAAGCCCGCCGCCGCACGAGCTCGTCGCCGGCGAGCTTCCGGCGACCAAATGGCCCCGCGCAAGTGCCCGTTGAGCTCACCGCATCGCGTAGATCACCCCTGGCCGCTTCTTTTGCTCACCCGCGCGCCATAGCGACGAGACCGAGCTCGCCCGATCGTCGCCGCCGCCTACTCCGGCCACCTTAGCCGCCGCGACCACCTGCTTGCATTAGAACTGCTATAGTTATTGTTCCGAATACCTATTCTGATGCATAGCCTGCTTTTGTAACCTGTTGTTGTTACTTTACCTGTCATCCTAAACTGCTTAGTATAGGTTGGTAGTGAACCATCTGTGGCCCTCATCCTTGTCCTAGTTGCCCCGCTTAGTTACCAGTGCCCCGATCGAGGTGATCGATGGGCTGAGACCAGCAAATCACCGCACACCCCCCTTAGTTGTACGACACTGCAGGGCTACTATCGAGTGTCGAGGGTGATACCTCGTACTGCACTCCTGATGATATCTCTGTAGTATAGCACATCGGTGGTGATTGCAGAGGGTGATTCCTCGCTCTCCCCTTCCCGATGATGACTCTGTCGTGCAACCCCTCAAGTGTGGACCATCGAGGGTGATTCCTCCTGGTTCTCCTTGTCGGATTACATCGAGTAGGATCCCAACGAGGGTGATTCCTCGGATTCCCCTTGATGTGAAGAACACACGGTTACCATGACTTTTACCTACAGTTACTTGATAAAGTCGGGTCAGCCCCGAGGGGTACCCGCGAGTGATGTGGATTCGGGTTGACCATTAGGGTACCCGTGTGATGATCATGTGGCACGGCCGGGCATTCCTAGCCCTTGCCGTAAGTCCACGAGACGGGGCGACGGGACCACAGATCGTGGATCGCTGATTGTCACCGTGAGCTCCCAGAGCGCTAACGGGTTAGGATATGTAATCTGAGTAGGCCTCTGGCCTTATCGCACTAACTACCACGCGGGAATAAGTATGGGCACTCGGCGTCGTATGTATCAGCCGAAGCTCTTCAGACGTCAGCAGTTGAGCGGCGCGCGCCGGGTTGGACCGTGAAAGCCTGCGCTTGTATTAAGGGGGCTAGGTCTGCTCACCGGCCGCGTACGCAACGCGCAGGAGTGCAAAGGGCGATGGGCTCAAGACCCCTGAGTGCTTAGGAGGTAGGCCGGCGTGCTGGCCTCTCTGTTGAGCCTAGGTAGGGCTGCGATGTGTCGATCAGCCGAGGCCGGGCATGGACCGAGTAGGTGTGTCCGGCTAGAGTTAATCGAGCGTGTTGGGTAAAGTTGGTGCACCCCTGCAGGGAAGTATATCTATTCGAATAGCCGTGTCCACGGTAACAGGACGCTCGGAAAGTATCCCGATCTACTACAACTAGAACTGGATACTCGTGTTACTAAAATGATATGTTGGCTCCGGGATTGCTTTCTCGTAGGGATTCGAGGAAGGATCTCTGGGCGTTTTTACCACTTACTTGCTACTTTATATTATGTTAATATGCACTCTTCTAATGCTGCAAGACACTGAAGATGCTAGTCTTCGATAGGCTAGGCCTTACTCTCTATTCTGGCATTTCTGTAGTCCAGTCCACTGATACAGCCCTTCCTTTGAAACCAATGCATAAGTAGAATAGTTCTGATGTAAGTCTTGCGAGTACTTTGGATGAGTACTCACGGTTGCTTTGCTTTCCCTTTTTCCCATACCCGATTGCTGCGACCAGATGACGGAGCCCCGGAGCCAGCTGCGCCAGCCGACGACTACTACTACTACCCCTCTGGTGGAGAGTACTACTACGTGGAGACCACCGACGACCAGGAGTAGTTTCGGAGGCTCCCAGGCAGGAGGCCTGCGCCGTTCGATCTAGTGTCGTTGTTTTGCTCAGCCTTCTTAAGGCAGACTTGTTTCCCTTTTATGTCTGTACTCAGATATTATGTTTGCTTCCGCTGACGCTTGATCGCGAGCTTATGTATTCGAGCCCTCGAGGCCCCTGGCTTGTAATATAAAGCTTGTATTATTTTATTTTGAGTTTAGAGTTGTGTTGTGATATCTTCCCGTGAGTCCTTAGGCTTGATCGTGTGCCTTTGCGTGTATGATTAGTGCACGATTAAGTCGGGGGCGTCACACCGGGCACCTCCACCCATGAAAATAACGTATTGAAAGCGCCCTGGGAACACCTTTGGAACCATCCACTCTGCCTAGTCCTGGTGAAAAAGTCGCTACCAAACTGTCTGATCCTAGGGACCAGACTATCCGGTCGACATGTAGAGAACAAGCAAATATTCTGTGGTGAACTGGCATTCTGGTCCAGTGGACCAGACTGTATGATAGTGTGGACCAAACTGTCCAGTCTGTAGGACTAGACTATCTGGCGCTCTGCTGCGTTGCTCCTAAACCTTCTGGAGCCACCACATAGTCCAGCCCTCGGGACCAGATTGCCCGGCTGCCTCTCTGCCGTGTGGGTTTTTCCCCTCGACTAACCAAACTATCTGGTCCCCCTCGACTAGAGTGTCCGGTGTTACATAAACCATAGGCCAGCTTTAGCCAAACCCTAATTTCATTCGTACTGCTGAATGTCTGGTCTAGATCGGGCAGACTGTCCAGTAGCGCAAATTTGGGTTGTAATTGTTGGATTTGGAGCTCCACTATATATACTCCAGCTCCCTTTGTTCTAGGGTTGCCCTTTGAGCATATTTCATACATATCCACCACACTTCCTCGTCCTAGTCTCTCAAGCCCTATTCCTTTGATTCTTGGAGAGATTCAAAGGGAAACCCGTCAAAAGCAAGATCCACTCATTCCCCACACTTTTACCAGTCACTTTTGTGTTGGGGCTTGATTTGGATCCTTGGTTCTTGTCTTGTTAATCTTGGAGGTTGGAGACTCCTAGGCGGTAGGAGTTCTTTGGAGAGGAATTAGTTGTTGTGATTACCCCCGAAAAGTTTGTGAAGGTTTGGAGACCGCCTCATGGTCTACCACTAGTGGTTGAGAATCGCATTCGTTGATATCTCAAGGAGAATAGGGTGAGCCTTAGTGGTGTTGGTGTGCCTTCGTGGCAACACGCACCCCTCCAAACGTGACTAGCTTCCCTCCAAGGAAGTGAACATTGGGATACATCGTCGCCTCTGGAGTTTCGGTTATCTCCAAGGAAGGATTTGGAACGGATATGGCTGACATGTCTAAAAAAGAGTTTGTTGAACTTGCAGTCGATGGTTCTAACTATTTGACATGGGCAATGGATGTCAAAATCAATTTGACGGCCAAGGGACTCAATTCCATTATAACCACACCTGCCCAAGGGACTTCATCTATAACAAACATAACAAGGTATTCAGCGTTGCACTTCATTCGACACCATCCTCGCCCTGACCTAAAGACAGAGTATCTGATGGAGGAGAACCCTCTGACACGCTGGAACTCCTTCAAGGAGAGGTATGATCAACAAAGGGCGGTGATGTTGCCTGAAGCGCAACGGGAATGGACGCTAGTCCAATTCCAAGACTTTAAGTATGTAGCTGCATACAATTCTGTTGTTCATAAGATCAACTCCAAGTTGAGATTCTGCAATAGTGCAGTTTCTGATGTTGATCTTATTGAAAAGACACTTTCTACTTTCCATCCTTCTATGAGGATACTTGCTGAATAGTATCGGCGGCAAAAGTATAAGAACTATTCTGAGTTGATTTACTCGCTACTTCAGGCAGAGAAGCATAATGAGCTTCTTGAGAAGAACAATTTGGCTCGTCCAACAGGAACGATGCCTCTGCCTGAATCACACTTCAACTCTAAGAATACTCGAAAGTTCAATGGTTCCAAAAAACCCGTAGGACATTCAATGGAAAGTGGAAACGTAATGAGAAGCAGAATAAGTATGGAGTACAAAAGGGTAAAGGTTCTTTCAAGAAGAACGAAAGGGCTAGCAACACTGGTTGCTTCATGTGTGGTTGTAAGGAACATATTGCAAAGAAGTGTGTGTAACATCCCCAGACCTTAACCCTGTCATTAAGCTAATTAATTAGCCATGTCATCATGATCATCCTAAATGAATTGCATTTAGAGGATAATCCAACTTCAAATTCAAATTTAAAACAAAGTCAAAATTAAAAGTTATCCAAACAGTAGAACAAAAGTGTTCATAATATTGCAAATATTTCCAAAGCAATTATAAAAAAATAAATCAACATTATTTAAATTCCCAAATTGACCATAACATCCAATAACTGTGACAAAACAGCACTATTAAACCCATTTCTATTTATGTAAATTTCAAATGAATTCAAATATACCCCAAACCTTTTGTGGTAGCCCAAAATATTACTTTTTATTTATGTGACAATTTTCACTATTTACAAAAATCATTTGGTAGCTCTACTTAATGCAATACAATGGCAGAAAATACAAAACAGAAAAATAAAAAGAAAAAGGCCGAAACCTTGCTGTGCCACTGGGCCTAAGTGCCACAGTGCACTGTGGCCCAACCCACCGCGGTCTCCCCTAACCTCTCGCTCTCTCTCCTCTCTGTCGCGCGCGCGCTCACCCCCGCAACCAGGCCCCCCTCCCTCTGGTCGACAGCGCGCCCCGCGCCCGCCGTGGCGTGGATAAGAGCATCTCCACGGACCCCCCTGGCGAACCCTAGCCCGCCTTCTCTCCTCTCTCCCTCGCTTTCCACCCTCACCCGAGCGCGGTCATGGCCGCACCGCCGTGATTCGCGCGGCCACCGGCGTCCACTCGTCACCGCGACGTGTCCAGGAGCTTCCCCGGCCTCGCCTTCGTCTCCGGCGCCACTGCATCGTCACCGAGGAGCTCCACCGCCGTCGCTCGCGTCACCTTCTTCACCCACGGCCACCAAGATCGCCGTCGCCGTTTCGGCCGCTCCGTGCATCACCGAGCCCGCTGCCACCCCCTACGACCCCCGCAGTGAGCAGCCGCGCCATTCCCCCCTCTTCCCTGTCCGTCTTCGTGGCCCTAGACGCCGTACCCGTCGTGGCCGAGCCCGCCACCGTGCGAGCTCGTCGCCGGCGAGCTTCCGGTGACCTTTTGGTCACGCGCCTGTGCCCGTTGAGCTCGCGCGCGCTCGTAGATCACCCCTGGCCGCTTCTTTTGCTCACCCGCACGCCGTAGCGACGAGACCGAGCTCCACCCAAACGTCGCCGGCGCCAGCCCCGGCCACTTCAGGCCCCGCGACCACCGCAGTTGGATGTGCGACTCCGCCCGCAGCCGAACGAGCCTAGCCACGCGCCGAACGGACCACCGTAGCGGAATTCTGGCCAAGTCCGGCGAAGCTCCGCCTCGGGAATGGTCGCCGGCGTTACTCCGGCGCCGCCCGCTGACCTGGCGCCACGTGGGGCTCCTATGTGAGGCTGACAGTGGGCCCGGTGGGTCCAGCTGACTGGGTTGACCCAGTCAACTGTGCTGACGGGGCAGCTCAGTCACTCACATGTGGCCCCCACATTTAATTAAACGTTTTTATAAATAATTAATCTGTTAATTAATTTAATTACTAATCAGTCACTGACAACTGGGTCCCACCTGTTAATTAACCTAATTAACTAAAATTAACCTCTGTTATATTAATCAGTCACTGACCAGTGGGACCCACTGGTCAGGTTTGACCCTGGCCAGCTGGGTTTGACCGATGACGTCACCATGATGTCATGATAACGTCACATATTACTGTTTTGGATAATTCGAATTAAATAATTCCAGAAAATTCAGAAAATGATTAAAACTTTGAAAAATCATATAAAATAAACTGTAACTCGGATGAAAATAATTTATATATGAAAAATGATCAGAAAAATATGAAGAATCCGAATATGCCCTCCACATACCTGTCACATGCCTCTAACATACTGAACATTGAACATTTGCTACCGAAACTGCTAAATGAATAGTGTTCGGAGCTGGGAAAATATTCCTGGATATTTTCCCGCTCCGTTTAAAATACCTAGCTCTGCGTTAGGGCACCCTAGCACAGCCTATTTCCATGCCTAGCATCTGTGTGCATTTGTTTGCTTTATATTTACTGTTTCTTCCCCCCTCTTCTCTCCGGTAGACTCCGAGACCGACGTCGCCCCCGAGGACTGCTACTCCACCGACGACCCCTCTTTTACCGCAGAGCAACCAGGCAAGCAAAACCCCCTTGATCATTCCTATATCGCATATTCCTTCTTCCCCGTGCTTGCATTAGAATTTGCTACCGTATTTGATTGCTCATATTCTGATGCATAGCCTATTTTTGTAACTGCTGTTGGTACTTTACCTTTTGTCCTATATGCTTAGTATAGGCTGGTTAGCGATCCATCAGTGGCCCTACACCCTTGTCCTTGTTGCCATGCTTTACCACCGGTGGCTCGATCAGTGTGATCGATGTACAGAGACCGAACACAGCACCGCACACCCCCTTAGTTGTACGACTCTGCAGAGCTACTATCGAGTGCCGAGGGTGATACCTCCTACCTCACTCCTGGTGATATCTCTGTAGCGTAGCTAGTCGGTTGTGGGTTACCGAGGGTGATTCCTCTTTCACCACCTCCGATGATGCCTCTGTCGTGCAACCCCTCAAGTGTGAACCCATCGAGGGTGATTCCTCCTAGTTCACCTTGACGGATACATCGAGTGGGAGTCCATCGAGGGTGATTCCTCAGACTTCCCCCTTGATGACAAGGACACACTGTTACCTTTAAACTGTTGCCCCTTTTAACTGTTACTGCGGGACTGAAGGGACAGGTGGTACCACCCCGATAGAGGTGGACCTGAGTTCCCGACAGTCTCTTGAGAGTCGGGTTGACCTGGAGGGTACCCGCGAGATAATTACGAGGCGCGGCCGGGCAGACAGAGACCGCCCTAGAGAGGGATGGGCCTGACCCTTGTTGCACTTCCTCAAGACGGGGCGACAGGAGTACTGATCGTCACCGCGAGCTCCCAACACACTAACGGATTTGGGTATTTGATCTGAGTTGGCCACTGGCCTATACGCACTACCACCACGTGGGATAATGGTTTAATGGGGCCCTCGGCGCCGTATGTATCAGCCGAAAGCTCTGTCAGATGTCTAGTTCAGCATTGTGGCACGGTCAGATCGTGCCTTCCAGGAAAGGGATGGCGCTGGTATTCACCCTGCTCGCAACGACCCGGAGTGCAAAGGGCGATGGGCCCAAGACCCCTGAGCACTTAGGATGTAGACCGGCGGGGACCTCTCTGCTGAACCTAGGTAGGACTACGTCGTGTCGATCAGCCGAGGTCGGGCATGACCCGATAAAAGTGTGTCCGACCAGAGTTAATCGAGCGTGTTGGGTAACAGTAGTGCACCCCTGCAGGGAAGTTATCTATTCGAATAGCCGTGTCCACGGTAACAGGACGCTCAGTGTTGTATCCCGATCTACTACAACTTGAACTGGATACATGTTAATTAATTGTAAGCTCCGGGATCGCTTTCTCGCAGGGAGTCGAGGAAGGGTCTCTAGGCTTTGCTACTACATGCTTGTTGCTTTATTATATGTTACCAATCTGCACTCTTCTAATGCTGCAAGACGCTGAAGATGCTAGTCTTCGATAGGCTAGGTTTTCCCCTCTATTCTGGCATTTCTGCAGTCCAGTCCACAGATACAGCCCCTTCCTTTGATACTGATGCATAACTAGAATAGTTCTGATGTAAGTCTTGCGAGTACTTTGGATGAGTACTCACGGTTGCTTTGCTACCTCTTTTCCCCATACCCGTTTGTTGTGACCAGATGACGGAGCCCCGGAGACAGCTGCCGCCGACGACTACTACTACCCCGACGGAGCCTACTTCTACGTGGAGACCGACGACCAGGAGTAGTTTAGGAGGCTACCAGGCAGGAGGCCTTGCCTCTTTCGATCAGAGTCGTTGTTTGTTTTCGCCTTCTTAAGGCAGGCTTGTTTAACCTTTGTGTCTGTACTCAGATACTGTTGTCGCTTCCGCTAATGCTTGTACTCGAGCTTATGTATTCGAGCCCTCGAGGCCCCTGGCTTGTAATATAAAGCTTGTATTATTTTATTTTGTGTTTAGAGTTGTGTTGTGATATCTTCCCGTGAGTCCTTAGGCTTGATCGTGTGCATTTGCGTGTATGATTAGTGCACGGTCGGGCCGGGGGCGTCACAGTGTGACACTTCAAAGCATTTGGTGGAATTGTACCAGCAGTCACTTGGAAAGGGCAAGAAGGCTCAGGGAAACCAATATGAAGCACACTTCACTGGAAATGAAGATGGTACCCCTACGGTTGATGGTTCTCGAGATGATTCTTCGAACATGGACAACCAGGAGCAGAATCAGCAAGTCGATGACATGCTAGTGGAATTTGGTTCTAGTGACATATATGGAGACCAGATTTAGTATCATTTGTTTAAGTATTGTAATGATGTTATTAGACATATTACATGTGTTGTAAAATAAGTTATATCCTTAGACATAATGTGTTAGATATGTCGTGTGACATAGGGCTTGTAATAAGTACAAGACATATATAGTTTGTAATGTATGTACTGATTCTATAAGTTTGATTATATACTGAACTTTGTTCTTTTACTCTATAGAACTTCAAGAAATAATACAATGGAGGAGGAAATGTGTTTAGTGGATACTTAGGGAGATGAAGTATTTCCAGACACTCAAGAAGAGTAATGGAAGTGTCATGACAATTGTTGGTCGAGACACGGTAATTGTTGGTTCTGGTCAAGCTACAATTACACTCCCCATGGGTACTAAATTGGTAATCCAGGATGCTCTACTGTATCCAGATTCTACTCGTACCTTGCTGAGTTTTAAGGATATCCGCAAAAATTGTTTCCATGTGGAAACTAATGAAGAGAGTGGGGCTGAATGCTTACTCATAACTCAGAAAAAGGGATTTTGAAAGAAAATCCTTGAGAATTTGCCTTCTCTATCTTCTGGGTTGTATTATACATACATTAAACCAGAGACGCATATGGCGTACAGGATAGTTTTTCAGAATCTTGATAGGTTCAAGATTTGGCATGGTCGCCTGGGTCATCCTGCTATTGGGATGATGAGAAAAATTATTGATGGTTCTGTTTGACATAACATAACGAATAGAAAGTTCCCAAAATCATCGGATTTTGTATGCACATCATGTGCAACTGGGAAATTGATCACAAGGCCATCTTATGTGAAATTAAAGGATGAGCCACTTGATTTCCTTGAACGTATTCAAGGTGATATCTGTGGTCCAATACAACCATTATCTGGACCATTCAGATATTTCATGGTCCTAGTTGATGCATCAACAAGATGGTCAAATGTGTGTCTACTTTCAACAAGGAACCATGCTTTTGCAAAGCTAATTGCTCGGATCATTAAATTGAGAGCAAATCGTCCTGAGCATAGGATAAAATCCATCATAATGGATAATGCCGCGGAATTCAGTTCACGAGCATTTAATGATTATTTCCTAGCTTTGGGCATTTCTGTGGAGCACTTAGGGCCAGTTCTTTTGCTGGCTTCTAGAATAAGCTGGAATAAGCTACCCCCTACCCAACTTATTATAGAAGCCCAACCAAATTTATTTTTTTAGAAGCCTACTAATTGAGACTTGACTAGTAGGCTTCTAAAAATATATTTGTGGTTGGGATTCTAGAATAAGCTGGGTAGGGGGCAGCTTATTCCAGAAGCCCAAAAAAAGCTACCAAAAGAACTGGCCCTTAGTACCTTATGTACATACCCAGAATGGTTTTGCGGAATCACTTATCAAGAAGATCAAGTTGATAGCAAGACCGCTCCTACGGAATAGTAATCTTCCAGCTTCATGTTGGGGTCATGCAGTTTTAAATGCTGTAGAGTTGATACAAATTCGACCGACTGCATATCATACAGTCTCCCCGTTGCAGTTAGTATGTGGAAACCAGCCAAGTATTTCCCATCTGCGGCAATTCGGTTACGCGGTATATGTACCGATCTCACCACCGCAGTGTACATCAATGGGCCCTCATAGATGAATGGGGATCTATGCGGGGTACAATTCTCCGTCAATCATGAAGTACCTGGAACCCCCGACAGGGGATTTGTTTACAGCCCGGTACACTGATTGCATTTTTGATGAGGACAATTTCCCGGCATTAGGGGGAGAGAATAACCACAAAGAATGCCGAGAAATAGATTGGGATGTGAAAAGCATCCAGTCCTTAGATCCACGTACAAATGAGTCTGAACTGGAGGTTCAGAAGATTATAAATTTGCAAAATATTACAAATAATCTGCCAGACGCATTTACTGATTATAAAGGTGTCACAAAATCAAATGTTCCCGCTATGAATGTGCCAGAGAGAGTAGATGTGACCCATAGATCTACTCAGCCACCTAAGAGGGGGAGGAATCTGGACACAAAGGATAAGGCTTTGCAGAAGCGTCCAAGGGGAATGAGGAATCCTTAAATAGTAAATGCAAGTCTGCAAGATGTTGATATTCAACCTAGGGTTGAAGGACACCCGAAGGATGTTGGACATCCTGAACCCAACACGAGTGTGCACACAAATTTTGGTGCTAGGACATCGGAAGACCTTGATCCAATTGTTGAGGGAAATCACGAAGGATCAAAAGGTATTGATGATATATCCATTAACTATATTGATTCAGGAGAATCATACAACAGAAAGACTATGGTTGTCGACATTTATTTCTCCTCTAGAATTGCAGAAGGCCTTGATTTGGATTGCGAACCTAAGTCCATGGCAGAGTGCATGAAGCACTCAGATTGGTCCAAATGGAAGGCAGCAATTGAGGAATTGCGCTCGCTCATAAAAAGAGGGGTATTTACTGCAGTAATACCCACTCCTCAGCATGTGTCCCCTGTGGGAGCAAAATGGGTTTTCGTTTGTAAGAGGAACGAGAACAATGAGGTGGTGAGATACAAGGCGAGGCTTGTAGCACAGGGGTTCACGCAGAGACCCGGCATCGATTATGATGAAACATATTCTCCTGTTATGAGTGGAACAATGTTCCGATATTTAATATCACTGGTAGTGAAAATGAATTTTTCTATCCAACTGATGGATGTTGTGACTGCATATTTATATGGGTCATTGGATTCGGATATTTATATGAAAGTTCCAGAGGAAATTAAGCTTCCGAATCCAAAGGCTAATCGCAACATGTATTGCATAAAGCTTCAGAGGTCATTGTATGGCTTGAAGCAGTCGGGAAACCGACTGAGTGTATTCCTTCTTCAGAAGGGTTACTCAAATAATAATGATTGCCCATGTGTGTTTATTAAGAAATCTAAAAATGGATTTTGTATTATTTCTGTGTATGTGGATGATCTGAATATCATTGGGACTACACAAGAAATACATGAGGCAAGTAATCATCTTAAGACGGAGTTTGAGATGAAAGATCTAGGTAAGACTAAATTTTGTTTGGGCTTGCAACTTGAACATCTTCCTTCGGGAATACTTGTTCATCAGTCTCCTTATCTCCAAAAGATTCTTGAGAAATTTAATATGGATAAAGCATATCCATCGAAAACACCAATGGTTGTTAGATCTCTTGATAAAGATAAAGATCCATTTAGACCTAAGGGTGATGATGAAGAGGTATTAGGACCTGAATTTGCTTACCTCAATGCTATTGGAGCACTAATGTATCTAGCAAACTGCACCAGGCCTGATATATCATTTGCAGTAAATTTATTGGCTAGATTCAGTGCATCACCAACAAAGAAGCACTGGGTTGGTGTGAAGAATATTTTCAGATATCTTCAAGGCACCAAAGATGTTAGTTTGTTCTATCAGAAAAATCAAGATAAGACCATGGTGGGATATTGTGATGCTGGATACCTATCGGATCCCCATAATGCCAAATCACAGACTGGTTTTGTCTTCTTGAGCGGAGGTACGGCCTTCTCTTGGAAGTCGACAAAACAAACTCTAGCGGCTACGTCCACGAATCATTCTGAAATTATTGCTTTGTTTGAAGCATCACGTGAATGTGCATGGCTTCGCAGAATGATAAACTTTATTGAAAGTTCAAGTGGGATTGGATCATTGGAATCACCCACCATTATCTATGAAGATAATGTTGCATGTATTACAAAGATGCAAACAGGTTATATAAAGAGCAATATTACAAAGCATATTTCTCTTAAATTATTTTATCCCCATGAGTTACAACAAACTGGGGAGATAAATATTTTGCAAACGAAGTCATGTGATAATCTTGCTGATTTGTTTACAAAGTCATTACCAAGTTCTTTATTTGAGAAGTATATCAAAGGGATTGGTATGAAACGACTTCGAGATTGGGGAGTGCACCCTGTAACACCCCTATGTAATGAGCTACAGTGATCTTCATGTTAATGCTAAGTTACTTTGATTTGCAATGAATGATCACAGTGGAATCATATCTCATTTCAAATTCCACCTCTGAAATCAATTCAAATTGCAAGTGAAATTTAGAGTATCACAAACATGTTTGCAAAATAGTCCATCATTTAGCAAATATTCCATAACAATTATTTGTTAAGGAAAACAACATCACTTATTTGCTTAATTGGGCTCTAGCAATTAAAACTGTGCCAAATCAGCATATTTAAATGCTTTTCCATTTATGAAAATTCAAACAACTTCAATTACCTCCCAAACTTTTTGTGTCAGTGCCAAAATTTGCAATGCATCTATGTGGCCAAGTTCCATATTTTGCAAAAGTAATTTGATGGCTTAAATAAATGCAAAACAGTTCCTGTTAAAGAAAAAAAAGAAAACAGAAAAGGAAAAAGAGAAAAACCCTCTGTACACTGGGCCTAAGTGCACAGTGCACCGGCCCAGCCCATCTCTCTCTCTCCTTCAACCTCCCGTCTCTCTCCTGTGCGTGTCGCCGCACGCGCGCCCAGGGCCGGCCAGGCGCACGCGTCGGCCGTCCGCCGACGCTGCCGGCGCCCTGGGGTGGATAAGAGCCGAGCCTCGGCCCCCCTAGCAAACCCTAGCCTCTTATCCCCTTCTCTCTCGCTCAATCTCGAGCTCGCCCGAGACCTCCGTCGCCGTCGCCGCGTCGATCCCGCGGCCACCGTCCGCCTCTCGCCTCGCCGTCATGTCCTAAGGATCCGCCGTCGTCCGCTACGCCTTAAGGTGCCATCCGTCGGAGCCGGAAGCCACTGCATCAAGCCCTACGCGCCTTCTTCCTCCTCTGCCCCGACAAGCCTCGCCGTCGATTCCGGCAGCTCCGAGCCTCCCCCGAGCCCACTTTCCTCACCTGCAGGACCGCTGTGAGCCCCTCTCTCTTTCCCCTCTCTCCGTGCGCTCGTTTGCACACTCCAGCGCCCGATTCGCCATGGCCGAAGCTTGCCGCCGCTCGGGCTCATCGCCGGTCGTGCTCTGGTGGCCTTTTGGTCACACCAGTGTGCCTGCTGCCTTCGCCGCATCGCGTAGAGCACCGCAGCAGCTTTGTTTTGCTTGTTTGCACGCTGCCGCCGCTAACCTGACCGCACCCGAGCTCTGGCAGCCGCCCCGCTCGTCGCCGGCAACGCTACGGTCCACCTCCGGCCATGCCACCGCCACCATTCGACGCGCCGTCGAGTGGCCGTTCGAACGCAACCGGCCCCACGCCAAATGGACGCCTGTAGGCGTTTTTCGACGAACGCCCGAGCTGCTCCGCCGCGGATTTGGTCGCCGGAGCTACTCCGGCGCCGCCGCTGACCTGGGGCCATGCGGGGTCCACCCTGGTACACTGCCAGTGGCCCCGGTGGGTCCCGTTGACCACGTTGACCAGGGTCAACGCGCTGACTGGGCAACCCCAGTCACTGACCAGTGGGTCCCAGTTGACCAGTCAACTGGTCAACTGCTGACCCGCTGACTCAGCTGGCCTGGCCCACTGTCAGCCCCTCTATGCACTGCTGGGTGCACTACACCGGGTGCACCCAGCCTTTTTTTGGTGTTTTTCGAATTAAATTAATTCCAGGATTTTCAGAATAATGTTTAAAACTTTGGAAATTCATAGAAAAATAACCGTAACTCCGATGAAAATGTTTTATATATGAAAAACGTTCAGAAAAATAAGACGAATCCGAATATGCCATCCACATACCTGCCACATGCCCCCAACACTGCAAACATGGAACCTTCCCCTCCGGATCGTCTGACCGATAAATGCCTGGAGCCGGGAAAATATTCCCGGATATTTTCCCGCTCCGTCCTTAACACATAGTACTGCATTAGTTCACCTCTAGCATAGCATATCACCATGTCATACATTGTGCTACATTTGTGTGCTTTATATTTACTGTTTCTTCCCCCTCTTCTCTCCGGTAGACCCCGAGACCGACGCTGACGCCACCGAGTACGACTACGTCGCAGACGTTCAGCCACTTGCCGCAGAGCTTTCAGGCAAGCAAAACCCTCTTGATCATTCCTATATCGCCCATTCTTTCTCTCCCATGCTTGCATTAGATTTTGCTACTGTATTCGATAGCTCCTATTCTGATGCATAGCCTTTTTTTGTAACTGCTGTTTATACCTTACCTGCTATCCTATATGCTTAGTATAGGTTGGTTAGTGATCCATCAGTGGCCCCGCACCCTTGTCCGTGTTGCCATGCTTTGCTTCCGGATGCTCGATCAGTGTGATCGACGTGCAGAGACCGACACATCACCGCACACCCCCTTAGTTGTACGACTCTGCAGAGCTACTATCGAGTGCCGAGGGTGATACCTCCTACCTCACTCCTGATGATATCTCTGTAGCGTAGCTAGTCAGTTGTGGGTTACCGAGGGTGATTCCTCTTTCACCACCTCCGATGATGCCTCTGTCGTGCAGCCCCTCAAGTGTGAACCCATCGAGGGTGATTCCTCCAGGTTCACCTTGGCGGTTACATCGAGTAGGAATCCATTGAGGGTGATTCCTCGGATTTCCCCCCTGATGTTATGGACACACGGATACCCTGCATTTACCTCAGTCCCTTGTTGAAGTCGGGTCGACCCCGAGGGATACCCGCGAGAGATGTGAAGTCGGGTTGACCGTGAGGGTGCCCGCGAGATAATTACGCGGCACGGCTGGGCAGGCAGACCGCCCCAGGAGAGGGATGGGCCTGACCCTTGCCGTAAGTCCGTGAGACGGGGCGACAGGATCACTGATCGTTACCGCGAGCTCCCAACGCACTAATGGGTTTGGATATATGATCTGAGTAGGCCTCTGGCCTTTTCGCACTAACCACCACGCGGGATAAGTTATGGGCACTCGACGTCGTACGATTCTCCCGAAAGCTCTTCAGATGTCACAGTTCAGAGATGTGGGCTGATTGTTGGGGTGGACGGTAACCGCCTGCGCTTGTATAAGGAGGTGGGTCTGATCCCCGGCCAGTCGCGCAGCGCGCAGGAGTGCAAAGGGCGATGGGCCCAAGACCCCTGAGCGCTTAGGATGTAGACTGGCGTGCTGACCTCTCTGTTGAGCCTAGGTAGGACTACGGCGTGTCGATCGGCCGAGGCCGGGCATGACCCGATAAAAGTGTGTTCGGCCAGAGTTAATCGAGCGTGTTGGGTAAGTTGGTGCACCCCTGCAGGGAAGTTATCTATTCGAATAGCCATGTCCACGGTAACGGACGCTCGGAGTTGTATCACGATCTACTACAATTAGAACTGGATACATGTGACACTAAACTGATATGATGGCTCCGGGATCGCTTCCTCGCGGGGTAAACGAGGAAGGATCTCTGGGCGTTACTAATATATATTTGTTACTACATGTTATGTTATTTTACTCTCTTCTGTTGCTGCAAGATGCTAGTCTTCGATAGGCTAGGCCTTCCCCTCTATTCTACCATTTCTGCAGTTTAGTCCACAGATGCAGCCCCTTCCCTTTGATACCGATGCATACTTAGCATAGATCTGATGTAAGTCTTGCGAGTACTTTGGATGAGTACTCACGGTTGCTTTGCTACCTTTTTCCCCCCTACCCGATTGCTGCGATCAGATGACGGAGCCCCGGAGTCAGCTGATCCCGCCGATGACTACTACTACCCCGACGGAGCCTACTACTACGTGGAGACCGACGACCAGGAGTAGATAGGAGGCCCCAGGCAGAAGGCTTGCGCCTTTTTGATCTAGTTGTCGTTGTTTTGCTAGCCTTCTTAAGGCAAACTTGTCTAATTATGTCTGTACTCAGATATTGTTGTTTTCGCTGACTTATGTATTCGGGTCCTCGTTGCCCTGGCTTGTAATATAAAGCTTTATGTTTAAATTTGTATCTAGAGTTGTGTTGTGATATCTTCCCGTGAGTCTCTGATCTTGATCGTGCGCATTTGCGTTTATGATTAGTGCACGATTAAGTCGGGGGCGTCACACACCCCTGAATGATAATCTGTTTGTGGTCCTTGGATCTTTGATATTGCACTTTTTTCCTTTATGAGTTTTTCCCGAATGGTTTCTCATGGAAGGTTTTTAATGAGGCGATAGTAATACAAGCATTGTGATATGTCAGTTTCTCCTTATTTTCCTACTAGGTTTTTGAAAGGAGTTTTTGATGGCATATTGCATATATCTCCTCATATTTTTCCTACAGGGTTTTTGGAGGAGACTGATGATGATGTTTACAAGAATAATTGAAGCAGGGATTAGGAGGACTGTTAGGATTTAATTAATTAAGTTTAATTGAATGAAATTCTAGCTTTTCCAAACCGACATGCATGTGCGGTTTTCCTCACCGAAGAGATGCGTCCGTCCTCTATCTCTCTCATCCTAACCGACGCATCCTTTCGTTCGCGTCATTTGTAGTGCGATGCATCCTTTCAGAGGATATAATCATTATCAATAGACATCAATCATTACTGTTACTTCACAAAATGTAACCATGGTGGTGCCATGCTTGTTTAGAAGGCGTGAAAAATAAATCAAATCTCGTGTAAAATTGACTGTTGTAAAATTCCACAAAGTTCTTACTTCCAAACGAAGTGTTAAACTTCAGTTAACTCCACCAGATGCTAAAATGATTGCTTGGTTCTAGACTTGAAATCTCAACTGGTCAATCATCATTCATTCGCTGAATCTGATACCGAAAACCAAAGAAAGTAGTACTCCTACTAGCAGTCCTAGCCGGGGCCGGTGAAGGGCGAGGCAGTTGAGCTCGTGACCGCGCACCCAGACCGACGGTACGCGAGAGCGACAGCGGTTCGCAGCTGTTACGTCTGTCTCCCAACCTTGGAGGCCATGGAGAGATGCCTACTTAGCAGTAGTACTACTGTACTGCCCTATCAAAATCACCTGCATCAGCGTCGCGAGCAAGTGCACTAAAAATTCGTAGACAGTGGCCGGGGCCATCAGGGAGAATCATTGACCTTTTCGAGGCACAGCACAGGCCAGAACAACAACAAAAAATGTACAGTGGTTTAGTCCAGATATTTGCCGTGATCTTAATCTCGTCGGAGTAGTAGATTCCACAGCAAATTTTTTTTTAGAGTGTGTGGACGGCTGCAGTTGGACAAACGGATTGCAGCGGCACGTCCATCAAGAACGGCAGCGCAGTGAGCTCAGATATTTAGGTGTATTTTATTCTCGTACACAAAAACTGGATTACGACGCAACCTTTCTATGCACGTACTGTACCTTGGGGGCGGAAACAAATATCTTGTGCAATGTGCGCTGTGCCGGAGCCGGATGGATCTCGACCGGGGGAATCCGGACCAGCGCAGCGGCACGTACTGCTCAGGTGCACCGTCCACCTGGAGGTGAGGTCCCCGTCGGTATACAATCGCTGCACATGGGTCCACGTGGACCCCGGAGATGAGGTCTCTTCTCCTGCGACTGCGATCCAGCGCTTGATTGATTGCTCCCCGTCCCACGGAGGCCGACACGCGGGCCACGGTGCGCAGTCCGTCAGAGAGCTCGGCCGTGGTACGTATGGACGCACATAATTAAATTTGGCGAGAGATACGGGTACTACACCGAATTAATTCTCGTCTGTCGGTCGCTGGCAGTGGCCGAGAGATTTAAATCCCATTGTTCGAATTCCGAAGGTTTCTTGTACAAGAGTTGGGACACTTATTTTGAGACGGAGGGACTAATACATAGTACACGATTTACAGGGATTTGACCTCTTGGGCATCGTCACTCTGAAACATAAACCAAATCTGCTCGTCTGCACTTCGGCAAATTAGCTAGTGGCAAGAAAAATAATAAAGCGTGCTGACAGTGCGTAAACAGCACGCGTGTTCCATGCGATATACATAGCCTTCGTGCAGTGTATGCCGCCTGGAACGAGGAATAGATTACTGGATCGCGTGTTAAACCACCAGTACCATTCCCTGTGGCGGAAAGTCTACGCAGGGCTGTGCGTCCGTCTCGGCTCGCCCGTACGTACGTGTAGACCTCCCTGAATGTTGACATTCTGGAGCCATCATCATCGAATAACAGTGCATAAGACCGTGACCTCTGGCTTCCGATCCAGGACATCGCTTCTAGAAGCTACACCGGTGCAACAACCCACTTGTACAAAACACAATTGGTAACTGGTACTAACAAGGACGTAAGGTGACTTGTTCTCGCACTCCCGAGGGCGGCGCGCACGTAGCACCGCTCCATTACCGTGGAACGGCAAAGGGATAAGATCGGTGAGCGTCCGTTGCCCCATTCCGCGAGGGGAGATGACGAAACTTCACAGCGCCGAATCGATTAATTAACCCGGCCGTCCCATGACTTGCATCATCAAGTTGCGGAAGGTGCAGTGCCGGGAGGCTCCATCGACGACGACCAACGGCGGAGCCAGGAATTATGCACAAGGGGGGCCGAACATTGAGCAAAACTCTAAAGTGCAACAAGATGCATGGAATGTAGAAAAAATTAGGAAAAATATATATTTGAATGAGCCATGAGTATAGAGAAATATGCACTATTGTTACTGAGAAAGTGTTGGTAACATGAACACGTCACATAGATAGCATGAAAGCAAAGATGATGATGAACTAACAATCATCAATCGAACATCAATCAAACTGCATATACATGTCGTTCTATTTAATCCATCAATAACTGAATTTTTGTAGGCTTTTCAGATGAATAAACTGCCGTGAACTTTTTAAATTATTATTAAAACTAACTAACATATAGTTATTTATATTCCCTCCATTCCAATGAATAAGGCGTGCACACATCTTCAAATTCAACTTTGACCATAAATTAGATCAATAATATATATTTTTGTGACTTAAAAATTATATCATTGAAAAGTCCTTTTGAATATGAATTCAACGAAAAAAACGGTATAACTGTTATCATATATAACACACATTTGATTTGTCTAATTTTTGGTCAAAGTTGATTTTCGAAAAATGTGCGCGCTTATTCATTGGAATGGAGGGAGTAAATTATAACACCAGATTTTTTTAGAGGAAACTACAACACCACAATACCAGATTTTGCCTTGTCCTTGTGTATTTAGCCTCGTACTACTGCATTGTCTTGGAAGCGCAGAATAGGGAGAGAGAAGAGAAACTGCAGGAATAAGAAAGACGCGCAGGGCGATGACTCGCATGCATGGCCTTTCATTTTTCACCACGGTTTTCAGTGGGATCTTCTGTGAGCAACACATACACTCTAGTTTGTCAAAATGCTATTTGGGAGAGGGATGTACAAGCAGCCACATAGCTCTTTACATATATAATCCTACTAGATCTTCAAAAATATTCTGCATGTTGGGGGGGAGCCGTGGCCCCTGCTGGTCCCCCCCTGGATCCGCCGTTGACGACGACGACGCGGTCACGCGTCGAGCCTCGAGCGAGCCAAACTGCGATCTTTTAACGACGCAGCCGGGGATTTGGAGGAGGTGTACCGAAAGCGTCTGCTGATGATAAGATTAAATAAACACGGGCCTAGTTGCGGCACAAGCCCCCGGCATCTGCATGTTCGTTTGCTTCGCGTCATTACTCCTGTAGGCAGATAGGTACAGACGGGTATGGGCGCGAGGCCGGGCCTCATGATCGTGCAGGCCATTTCTGCGCTTTCGACTAAACGTCGCATATGGTGGGGCAGACGGAAGGGTACAGCTCATGAGCACTCAAACGCGTAACTCTACTCTGAGAATTTGCTCCAGAAAAGTAACTGCATGATGTGGATTATTCCGAGAGAGAAGTTCTGGCATTAAAAGCCTCAAGGACGGCATCTTCTTCAGCTCTCGCTCGATTGCCTCATTGATGCAAGCATAGTTGTGGAATAGCGGGACAGTATGGATAAGGTTCAAAGCTTTAAAAAGCACCATCAACCAGCAGCTCCCGTTTCCATTTCACAGGTGAATGCGAGAACGCACTACTGACAGTTAGGTGCTCGAAGCATTTTCAGTCTATAATTCCAGAATAAAAAGGGTGAAAACAAATCACACATGTGGTCGTTTGTGTCGTCCCGTGCAAATTTCTGAGAGAGCATCCTGTAGATATAGCTAGATATCTAAGGATGTATGCTGTCGGTTTTGGTGCTGCAGTTTGTTGCATCAGTTAAGTGTACAGAGTTGTCGGCTGGATGATGTATGTGGCCCCTTCTATCCGAAAAAAAAACTCCAAATGACCACATGGATTCATCAACTAATAATTCGTGTCTGTGGACATGGCCATAGCCTCGTAGGGCGAATGATAACCCGTAGGTGGCCATTCATTGTAGGCTAGCCCAGCTCTTCGTTGTACAAAAAACATAAGTAGGCGCGGCCCAGCTAGCACCTCTATTTCAGCCCAGTTCATGATTGCACGGCAACTAGCGGGGATCCATTGATTGATTGATTTCACGGTGGCTACACACAGAGCACTACTTGGCTGTTGGCTCAATGGATAGGAACCGAAACGAGGAAGGGTCCCATTCCCCGGGAAAGTGGCATGGGTTGAAATGGACCTGAGTGAACACGCTGCACGCAAGGGGCAACTTGGCCTTGTCATGTAGCCCAGCAGCGTGGATATCGTTCCCGCTCCAGGCAACGAGAGGTGCAGAAACAAACTCCGCCACGGTTACTCTGCAGACCAAAAGCAGCAGCATACCAAAGACCCAAAGAATCAAGAGGAGATGCTTACTCTTCACACCGTTCGGACATCCCTTCCCTCGCCGCGCAGATCCTCTCCGCACCGACATGCCCTGCAACTAAGCAGGAAGAGATTTTCCATCTGTAAGAGCAGCTCCGAAGATGCCGGATCCGACGCTCCCCTGCCGCACGGCGGTGACCAACGCCAGCAGGAGGTGCTTGCGAAAATCGCCATGCTTCAGACGCAGAAGGTCCGCATCACAAACTTCCTGGATGAGCGGTCTGCTTACCTGACCAAGTTCACCAAGGACGCCGACACCGAGTTCGATATGATTGGGCAGAACGCCATGAAAGAGCTCGATCAAATTGGGGACCAGGTGAGCATCCCTTGCGATGGACGGTTAAACAGTATATTGCTTCTTCATTTAGTGTCTGACAGAGAATTGCATTTCTGATGGGGTAGATAATGGAGCGTCTTGACAGCAAGATGCAGTCATACGAGGAGACAGCTGAAATGCAAAGGCAGGAGATAGAAATGAACGAGAGGGTGTTAGAAGACTTTGAAGACTGGATCGAAGAGGAGAAAAATGAAGGCATGTTCTTCAAAAGCCTTGGAAAGGTCAAAAAACCTCAAAACAATGAGGAAATCAAGGTGAAGGCCAAGATCGAAGCACAGAAGGTCAGAGAGATTGCAGAGGAGAGTGCGGGGTCAAAAACTCGGATGAATGTTTACCTTGCACTGATGGCGATACTCGGTCTTACAATCGCAAATGCTGTCTTTGCAACGCCAGAGGTGGAATGGAGGAAGGTTGCTGCTCTGGGTCTAATTTTCATTGGCCTGGTTGCTCAGGTCATCTATGAGCAAGATATATCCCCACCGGCAGCTGACAAGGATGAAAAAAGAGAAGAATGAAAGAGCTGTGCACCCTGAGTGAAACATCAAAAAGCAGCAAGAGCTTCATCGATATAGATGTAGACTGTATAAAATCAAGATATAGATTATGTAATCTTAGTTATCATTTAAGGTGTAGCTTGGCCTATAAACCACAGGTTTCTTACACCTGAGGTCTGATAAACTCAAGCTGTCTTCAATCTTGCATCAAAGATATGTTTCAGCGATATAACTTTCAAAGCCAAAACCATGTAACGAAGTTACAATTCTGACGCACCCAACACGTCAAGTTACTCAAATTAAAATTAAAAAAGGTTAAGAGTATAGAAGAGATAGCAAAAGAGAGTGCAGGGTCAATGCTCAAATGAGCATTTACCTTGGGCTGGTGCCAATGCTCAGTCTTACATTTCCAGGACCAGATGCTGTCTTTGCAACAACTGGATAGAGTAGATGGAAGGTTGCTGCTCTGGGTCAATTTTTCGATCGCCTGGTTGCTCAAGCCATCCATGAGAAGGATATATCAGCAACAGAAGCTGAGAGAAAAAAAAAGAATAAAGATCTATACACTTAAAAGTTATAGGGTAGAAAGTATTAGAAGAAGATAATTCTTAGTGAAGGAGAAGGCAGGGATAAAGTTATGGGAGCCATTCTCTGCTGAGTATCATGTTAACTGGAAGACTATCTAGTTCTCAAGAATAACAAACAGAAGCACATTTACTGCCGAACAATAACAGAAATCTGAAATTGTCAACACATCTGTTAAGAGATAGAAAACAACAACTAGATGGATGCTAACATGAAATTTACAACATCTGACAATTTTGAAGAGCTACTGAAACTGTAGCTTGTACACAGTTGTTGAAAATCTGAATCACCATTTACCTAGGGCTGATGGCAACACCCATTACAATTGTGAGTGCAGTCTTTGCAACACCTGAGGTGAAGTGGAGGGATGTTGCTCCAATTTTCACTCGCCTGGTTCCTCAGGTCATTTATGAACAGTGTGTATCACCACCAGAAGCTGGAAAAGAGAATAATGAAAGAGCTCTGCAGTTGAAAAACATGAAAAGGTAGCAAAAGAGTTCAACCAATACTTTTCACTAGCAATGACAGCAACTAAAATTAATATAATGGATATAATCTTTATAACGTAACAAATTTTGAAGCCATGAAGGTGTAGCTTGGCCTATAAATCACAGGTTTCTTAAACCTGAGATCTGCTAAACACATGCTGTCTTTAATCTTGCATAAAAATGTTCCAGCAACACTACTTTCAAATGCCAAAACAAAGTAACAGGTTACAAACTTACAATCTGATGCACTAGAGTACAACTATGATACTCAAAAAACCAAAGGATACAATCTGACGCGCTAATACAATCATGTTTCCCAAAAAATAAAAGATATGGTTAAGCAATACAACTTTCGAAGCCAAAACAAGGTAACCGGATTATAGTCCTGACGTGCTCACAAAATCATGCTTCTCAGTTTCAATTGAAAGTGAGTATGAAAGAGATTGCAAAATAAACTTCAGGGTTAAAAACTTGGTCTGGTGCCAATCCTTGTTCTTACAAACGTAAATTCTGTTTTCCAACGTCTTAGGTAGAGTGGAGAAATGTTACTCTGAGTCTAATTTTTCATGGGCCTGGTTGCTCAGGTAATTCGTGGACAGAAATATCACCACAGAAGCTGGCGAGCGGGAAGAATGGTCGTATATTTTATAATCGAAGATAACATTTGCAGTGTAGCTTGGCCTATAAACCACAGGTTAAATCTGATAAACTCAAGCTGTCTTCACTGTTGCATCAGAGATATGTTTCAGCAATTACAACTTTCAAAAGCCAAAATAATTGTAACATAGTTACAATTTTGATGCACCTAACACGTCAAATTTGCCAAATTTTGATTCGAAGTTAGTATAGAAGAGATAGCAAAAGAGGTGCACGATCAATACTCAAATGAGCATTTACCTTGGGCTAATGCCAATGCTTGGTCTTACATTTCCGGATGCTATCTTTGCAACAACTGGATAAAGTAGATGGAAGGTTGCCTGGTTGCTCAGGTCATCCATGAGCAGTATATATAAGCGCCAGAAGTAGGAAAAAAGAAAATGAAGATCTGTATACTCAAGACTTAAAAGTTAAAGGGTAGAAAGTTAAGTAGCACTGGAGTTCAGTTAATATTTTCAGTAGCAATACAATAGTGCATAGAATTCATATGAATGTATGCAGTTTTTTAATCGAAGATACCATTTATGATGTAGCTTGGAATATAAACCACAAGTTTCTCAAACCTGAGGTCTGATAAACTCAAGCTGTCCTCGCTCTTGCATCAGAGATATGTTTCAGCAATTACAACTTTTAAAAGCCAAAACAGGGTAACAGGATTACAATCCAGATGCACTCTAAAAATCCATGTTCATAAATTTTGATCGAAAGAGGGTATCAAAAATTCAAAATATTGCCAAATAAGAAGTTCAGGCTCAACAATGAATAATCAAGAAAATAGACGACATTTGAAGAATAAAAAACTTTTTTATCGATGCGATGAAGTTAAGGGATGTCATTCTCTGCTGAGTATCTTGTCAACTTGAAGAGTGAAGACTATGTATTGACCTTGAAATAATCAGCCAGTGTTACACTTTAGGCGGTTCTGGTATTCGAACAGATTAAAAAAGGGCATGGTCGGGAATGATGTAACCCTACCACAAGGACACACAGAAACGCTCTCATGTTCAATGCCTCCACATTAGTTGCGCTTTGAACACAAAGTTAACTAACACTCCATTGCCCATGTATGTTATTTTTGCTTGGTCCAGGGTCTCATGAAGAAGCAAGAAAGGGGACACCAAATATAGCTCCAGTTTTTTTATCTATCTATGCTTTCCTGATTTAATTGGAAGTAGTCAATCATACCTAAAAGCGTGTTTGTGTGGTTTGCTTTTATCATTCTGTTATATGTCAGAAGAAGCCACGGAAATAACATTGAAAGCAACTTGAGTGGACTCATGCCAACACACTGACCTCTGCTGCCACTAAGGTCTGTTCAAAATAAATTAATGAAAATGTATTCTGACAACCACTTTGCTTCTCAACCTTGCTGATCAAATTGATTTTATCTTGATTTGATCGAACAAATGGATGAATTACGTCTAACTAAATTATACGTTTCCTTCGATTTTATTATAAGCATGCCTCGGGTGCCATTTCGGGTTAGAAACAGTGATGAGTGCAAGATGGAGATCTGGTTCTCAAGAAGATTACAAATACAAGCACATTTATTGCCGAACAATAAGAGAATGCGCAGCAAAGAGATAGAAAACAAAAACTGGATGAATGCTAACATGAAATTCGCAACATCTACTCCCTCCGGTCCGAATTAATTGACGCAACTCATATACAATGTCAAGTTTACAATGTATATGGGCTGCGTCAATTGATTTGGACCAGAGGGAGTAACAATTTTGGAGAGCTGGTGAAGTACTGGCAAGTAAACTGTAGCTTGTATATAGTTGCTGAAAGTCTGAATTACCTTACCTTGGGCTGATGGTAACACTCCATCTTACAATTGTGAGTGACGGCTTTGCAACGCCAAGGTGAAACGGGTGGGGGTTGGTCTAATTTTCACTCGCTTGGTTGCTCAGGTCATTTATGCACAGGGTACATCACCACCAGAAGCTGAAAGCAGAAGAATGAAAGAGCTGTGCACTTGGTAAAACATGAATAGGTAGCAATAGAGTTTAGTCAGTACTTTTCACTAGCAATGACCACTACTAGCATTAATTTCAATGGATATAATCTTTAGAATAGACCATATTATTGAAGGTGTAGCTTGGCCTATAAACGACAGGTTTCTTAAACCTGAGAGCTGAACAGCACAGGCCGCCTTTAATCTTGCAAAAAGATAATCCAGCAATACTACTTTCAGATGCCAAAGCATGATAACAGCCTAACAGGTTACTATCTGATGCACTAAAAAACAACCGTGTTTCTCAAATAAATAAAGATAAAATCTGATGTGCTAAAACAATCATCTTTCCAAAGAAATCAAAGATGTGGTTAAGCAATACAACTTTAAAGAGCCAAAACAAGGTAACTGGGTTATAGTCCTGATGTGCTAAAAAAACACGTTTCTCGGTTTCAATTCAAAGTGAGTATCAAAGAAATTGCAAAATTGACTGCAGGGTCAAAAACTCAAATGAATGTTGTTTTCCAATGACATAGATAGAATGGGGGAACATTACTCCGGGTCTAATTATTCATGGTCCTTGTTGCTCAGGTCATCTGTCAACAGGAGTACCACCATCAGAAGCTGAGAGTGGTATGAATTGTCATATATTTTGTAGAAGAAGATAATATTTACATTGTAGCTTGGCCTATAAATCACAGGTTTCTCAAACCTGAGATCTGATAAACTCAAGCTGTCTTCACTATTGCATCAGAGATATGTTTCAGCAATTACAACTTTAAAAAGCCAAAACAAGGTAACAGGGTTACAGTCCAGATGCACTTTAAAAAAAAATCATGTTTCTCAAATCTGTCGGTGGAGCTCAGCCAGTCATGGGGGGTAAGGCAACAGAACTGATCAAAATAACAGAAGCGAAAGGATCTAAGAGGTGCTAGAGAAGGCCATGCTGAGTTCGGAAGCTCATCAGAGTAGACAAAATCACGGTGCGGCAATAGACCGGACTTGGGGAAGAAGCAGATCTCACAATTACCATGCTTAGTGCGTCAAGGAACAGAGCAGAGTGGAAGGAGATGGCCGGAGATCGGAGGATATGGATTGCAATTCGAGGGAGGGTAGAAAAGAGGAGAGAGAAGGTAGTCTTCTGGCACAAGTGGGTCACATTGCTCAATTTTATTTCTTCTAAGCCATTCTAACTGGTGACCATGTATATTCCCATTGGATAGCAGACACAGATGGGGTCGAGGGGAGTAAAGCAACCAGTTTCAGTAGTTTGGGGTTTATAGCGTATACCGCTGAAAGCGAACATTTTTTCTTTAAAAGATGCAATATAAATAAAACTGGTTCGATGTTTACCTTACCAGATGGTAATACTCTGCCTTACAATTTGCAAATGATGTAATTGAGATGCCTCGGGAGTAATGTAGAAAGCTTGCTGCTCTGAGTCGAATTTCCATTGGCCTGGTTTGTTCAGGTCATCTTTGAACAGGATATATCACCACTGAAGCTGAGAAGATACAAAAGAAAATCAAATAGATGTACACTTGAAGTAAAATAGGAGAAGTACAGCAAATTTTAATCAACATTATCACTAGCAAATTAAAATATATATAATTAGTAATTGCATAACTTTTGTGATTCAAGATATCTACCAGCATACCGCAGGTTTCTCAAGCTATAGGAGTTAGATGTCCATATCTGTGGTGTGTATGGTATTATGGTTACTTCTCTACTCTTATCATAAACGAAATAAAACAAGCACAAGATGCGAAACTGAACTGAAAAATCAATATTTTAGGCCCACTTAGGTCATCAGTTTACTATTATACTTGACCTTGGTTACTGCATCATAGAAGAGAGAGACGGGCAAGGTCAGCCTAGTCTGGACGAATCAAAATAACCAGCTAAGCTTATGAAACAAAATTTAGCAAATTTCAGTACTTCCACACATTATTTAGTTGGTAAATGCATGCACTCAAAAGGTTCCATTTTATCTTAGAAAGCATACCGCTCCAAACCTGATACGCAGGTGAAAATATGAAAGCAGTTAGTATTACTGAAATTCTTAGCATCAGGATTAATCTGCAATTCTTAATTATGATGCCCTCAAACAAACACTACGGTTGGCATCAGAGAAACTCATAAGTGTTATTATAGTAAGTCAAACAAAATCAGGTGAAAAATATAGGCCATGGAAAGAGAAACCTATCGTGCGGAATTAAGGCAAAGAAGATATTACCAAGAGGAGTTCTGAAAGATCATATTTGAATAGGTCCATATTTGATGACAGCTCTGACCAGTATATTCCATGTGATGGCTGTTGGTACAATTCCTTGTGCAAGAACCTCATCCAATAATTGGACGCCCTCAGGTGTTCTGTGACAAGAGCATAGACCCTTAATTCTTGTATTATATGAAATTATATCAGGTACCAGACCATTTTCTAAAATAGCTGTCCACAGAGGCGCTGCTTTGTCAAAACAACCCATTTCATAAAATCCATCCATGAGTGTGTTATAGGTCACTAGATTTGGGCGGCAGTTATTCTTCTCTTTCATCTCAGAGAGAAGACGTGCAGCTTCATCTACTTTCCCAGCAGAACAAAGACCATGGATTAAGATGTTGTGCATCATGACATCTGCCTGAAGACCCTTATCAAGAATTTGATTCCACAGAGCAAGGGCAGCATCAACCTTTTTGTCTCTACAAAGGCCACGAATCAATGAAGCATAAGTATTGACATCTAGTTTACAACCTTTCTCCAACATTTCCTTTGTAAAGCTTGAAGCATCTTGATACTTTTCAGCCTTGCATAGTCCATCTATCAGAGTGTTGTAAGTGATGACAGTAGGAGAACAACCATTGTTTGCCATCTCGCCGTATATTCTTACAGCATCACTAAACCTAGATGCTTGGCAGAACCCTTTTATTAGTGCATTGTAAATATGAGAATTCAGTTTGCCACCATCCATAGATATCTTTTCATATAACTTAACTGCATCGTCTAGTCTCCCATCCTTGCACAGTCCACTTATCACGGATGAATATGAGAATGCATCTAATTTTTTACCACTGATCTGTGCTTCCACTAAGATTTGAAGTGCCTTGTTAGCAAAGCTTTTCTCACATAACCCATGGATCATAGTGCCAAAACTCACCATGTCAGGAGAGGACGAAGTGTCTTTCTCCAATAGCTCCCACAGTTCTCTAGCTTCATCGACCATACCACCATCAAAGAGCCCCTTCAGCATTATATTATAAGTTATCACATTACGGATGCCAGAAACACTGGTAGAGTCCCAGAATTTCCAAGCCTCTCCTACTCTCCCAGCTTGGCAGAACCCCTTGATGAGCGAATTATATATGGCAACATCAGGAACAAGCCCAGTCTTGATCATCTCTGAATACACCCTTGCCGCACCATCCACATCCCGTGACCGGCACAAACCGTGAATCAGAATCCCATAGGTAATCATGCCGGCTTGGTGATTATTTGCAATCATCCTCTCCCATACCTCACCCGCCTCCTTAAACCTCCCAAGTTTACACAAGCCATCAAGCATCGCATTGTAAGTGGAGAGGTTCGGACTTACACCAGGATCTCTCACCAGCTGCTCCCACACCCGCATAGCTTTCTCGTATTCACCATTCCTGAAACACCCTCCGAGCAATGCATTGTAACAAACCGCGTCAGGCTGCACTTCATAGCTCGGCATTTCGTCGAGCAGGTAAAGTGCCATGTCCAAGCGGCTGTGTTTGACAAGCCCGGACATGAGAGTGGAGTAGGTGATGCGGTCTGGAGCAACTCCGCGGTGGCGAAGGGAGTCAAAGAGCATCAGAGCTCGGTCAAGGTCCCCACGTCCGCAGAGGGAGCGGAGGATGATGTTGTAAGTCTGGAGGTTGGGGGCAATGCGGCGCCCGAAGGCGCCATGGGAGAGAGACGCGAAGAAGGCGTCGGCGTCAGAGAAGCGACGGGCCCGCACGAGAGCGTCGAGGAGGGCGTTATGGGAGCGGACGCCAGGGTTACAGCCGAGGAAAGCAGGGAGGCGGCGGAAGGCGGCGAGCGCGGCGTCGGGCATGAGCGCGCGGGAGAAGGCGGAGAGGACGACGAGCGCGGCGGGCTCGGAGAAGCGCGGGCGGTGGCGGAGTTGCGGAAGGAGGCCGAGGAGGCGCGGGAGGCGGGCCGGGGCGGAGGTGGCGAGGCGGCGGAGCAGGTGGAAGAGGAGCGGCTGGGGCGGGGTGTAGGCCGGCCAGGTGGAGACGAGGAGCTCCAGGTGGGCGAGCGCGGAGGCGGGGTCGGGCTCGGACTTGATCAGCTCGAGAAGGCGGTGGATGGGCGGCGTCTCGCCGCCGGGCTGCGGCGGCTCGTGCTCGGGTTGCGCCGGCTGCGGCATCGGGTTGAGCGGACGGTGGCCGCGCGCGGCGGCTGCACGCACGGGCGCGCCAGGCGTCTGGGTGTTGCGGTTTGGCTTGTGAGGTGACGGCGGGGGACTAGGGTTTTTGGGTTGCCTCATTCATGGTCGCCTCCTGGCCCTGCGGCCTGCCGGGGATGCCGGAGGAGGAAGTTCTGAAACGACTGTGCCTCCATTTGAATTGAATGGCGTTCCAACTAGTTTCGCTGCAAGGCCGGCCCAGCCATTTGAGTGTTTTTTAAAAGAGTAAAATGCATCATAAGTCCTAAAACTATCGAAGGTGTGTCAGTTTAGTTGTATAACTTTGAAACTGCAGTTTTAGGTCCTAAAACTATTTGAGGTGTGTCAGTTTAGTCCTATAACTTCAAAACTGCAGTTTTAAGTCCTAAAACTATTGGAGGTGTGTCAGTTTAGTCCTATAACTTCGAAACTGCACGTCCATCAGTGGCATGATGGCTTGAGCTCCAGCGAAGAGAGTAGACCGGTCATCACAGCCTCACCCAGCAGTAGCAGAACGACACGTCGCACAACGTCCAATTGCTACCCACTTGTCGCTGCTGGTAGGGCTACATCACTCTCACCGACCTTTGCGTCAGCTTCGTGGTTTCTGCGCACTCCTATGCGTCGTCCGGCAGCAGCGACAATTCCCCATCTGTGGCCATGCGCGTGCCTAAACAACAACCTGCACGACTAGCTCTACGGCAAGGGTGTTGGGGCAACGACGATATCATGAGAGAGAGAGAGACGGGTGGGATGGCGTCCTCAATCCTGATTGGCTCGGGGTCTTCCTGGACGCCGCATCGAGGGAGAGGGATGTCATCCTCCATGCTGACTGGCTCGGGGTCTCCCCGGTGGCCGCGCCAAACCTCTCATCGAGGCAACCCTGCAGCTCATGGCCACGCGGGTGGTGGGCATGTAGGTTGCAACACACACTGCAGCGTGGAACCGTATGGACCATTTTTGTGGAAGTAAACACATATAAACGGCTCATTTGAAAAAAAAAATGCACCATAGATGCTGGCCTGCAAGCCTAGTACCTGAGATGAACAAACTTACATAGTTTTGAAGTTATAGGACTAAACTGACACACCTTCAATAGATTTAGGACCCAAAACTGCAGTTTCGAAATTATAGGACTAAACTGACACACTTCCAATAGTTTTAGGACTTATGATGCATTTTACTCTTTTTAAAACTCCGTTTGAGACGACAATTCCTATTCCGCGTTTCATGCGCCCGTTACTGTACAAACTGTAAACCGGCGCACACCCGTCGCTCCGCTTTGAGCCGGCCTATATACCTTCTCTTTTTTCCCTGTTAAAAACCCAAAACGGTTGGACCGTCGGGTTCGAACTCACAACCTCTGCGTTCTAAGGGTACTACAGCAACCATTAGGCTATCTATTTTTTCTTTCACCGCTCAAAAAAAATTCTATTCTTTCTTTCCCTTTTATTTCTCTCTTCAGTTCGTGGTTTTTTTCCCGGGTTCTCTGCTCATTTTTTGGACGTTTTTATCTGGTTTTTCTTTTTTCTTTCTTTTTTCCTTTTTTTCTTCAATAAACGGTTTTGTTTTCAAATTCATAATTTTTTTAAAAAACGACAAACTTTCATTTAAATTCGTTAAATTTTTCCCAAATTGCACGATTTTTTTTCAAATTGGCTGAACTTTTTTCAATTCGATGAACTTTTTTTCAAAATCGATGAACTTTTTTCCAAAATCGATAAACTTATTTTCAAATTGGATGAACTTTTCAATTTAAATGATTTTTTTTCAAAATCGATGAACTTTTTTTCAAAATGGATGAACTTTTGTTCAAACTCGATGGACTTTTCTCAAACTCGCTATAACTTTTCAAAATCGATGAATTTTTCAAACTCACTATTTTTTTAAAATTCTTGTATTTTTTCTCAAATTAGTGAACTTTTTAAATTTAATAATTTTTTTTGAACATGCGAGTTCGATTCAAATAGCGTGGCTACAAATGTTCTTAAGGCATGCGCGCTGCAATCAGTTACTAGCACCGAGATGGTACGGTGGTAGCCAACCTCTTTCAGGAATGTGCGGCGTGAGTTCGATTCCTCGAGACAACCACTTTTTTGATGGGTTTTCGCGCTACAATACTTCGGCGCGCTGAGCGTTCATGGGCTGGCCCACTAGGTGTTGCGTGTGAGCGCCAGTTCGCTTCCGCGCGCTTAAAGCGCGGAATAGGAGGTCCCGTTTGAGACACCACGTGATGGTGTGTTTTTTTTTAACAGAGTACAGACGTAGACGCTCATACACACACACATACATTCATCCCAATGAACGCACGCACGAGAGACTGAGTCGACACGTCATCTTGGGATTGACGAAGTCGTCACAGACGCCTTCGTAGTCAACGGAAACATCTCCTATCACTGAACTCACACTGCCAGAAGGCCTGAAATAAATCTTAAAAAAATGCGAGCACCAGTGTCAAGTCTAAGATTTGAACTCTGGTGGGCTGAGAAATACCACTGTCCTCCTAACCTTTCAACCACAGGTTGATTCACCGTGATGGTGAGTTGGCGACTGATGGATCAACCCAACCCACGCCAATGGAATGTTTAGGGTTCTCTTTTATTAAAAAAACGATGTTTTTTTTAACACCGTACATCAAAGATGCTCACATACACAAACATACTGTCAGTCATCCCTAAAAAACGATGTCAGATTGTTTGTACTAGTGGCAGCAAATTTAACTTATTTCTTTTTTTCAGTTGTATGTTTCTTTCATGTTTTTTATAACTATTTTTGTTCTGTTCATGGTTATCGAACGTGTCCTGTATTTCTGTTCTGTTCTCTACCATCCCGTGCATAAAAAAATTCGGGAGTTGCTGTTCGATGACGCCGCGACTACGGGGCAGGACGCGCGAACAGATTGAGCTTTTCTTTACTTTGTTCCGATCTCCATCAATTTGCCATGTCCTGCCTTGTGCGGCACGTGCTATTGCGTAATAGTGCTCCCTGTCACTTTCGAACGCTGTGCTGTTGGTGCTGCTGATGCGGACGGCCCGGCCAGCTTCGACGGTCGCGTTTGCGGAGGGAACCCCACGGCCGACAGCGTACGCAGCCAGCGAGCAGGAATAGATTCGAACCGGCCGGGCAGCACCATCTGCATGAAAAAATACGTTCATTTCCTTTTTTTTTATATTTATATTCACGTGCGTTGCGCGAGCATATTTTTCTTCATTTTATTTGTTATTTGTTCCAGCTTTGATTTTCTGAGAGAGAACTAAGCAGAGTCCGCCAGCAGCAACCACATATGTAAATTATCGTGTGCGTAGTATGCACCTGCACTTTCGACGCACATTTCTTTTTCGCAAAAGAAAAAAAATAGACGCGTATTTCTCACATACGTCAACACGTCACGACTACTGGGATGTACCAATTGCACGAAATGGAAAAGATGCGCTCCGAACCTTCGAACCGTTTCCGCGAATACGCTAGATGCGTATCTTTGCATTGATAGGTAGAAAGATTACCATCGTTTCTGTGATTCAAACATACGTTTGAAGCAGGCGAATGACAAGACTCTCTGAACGTTTTAATCGTATAGTCCCGCGCTACAAATTGAGACCAGTCCAGTTCGATTATGTAGGAGGAAGCTGATGTCGTGAGGCGAAAAAGTGGACCGCTTTGTTGGAGCATGGTTAATAGCAGTGGCGGAGCCAGAAAAGAATTGGAGGGTGTGCACACCTAAAAAAAAAAATTCTACCTAATCCAAGTGTCATACAATAGTTAGCAAAAATATACTCCCTCCGTTCCATAATGTAGTGCATATAGATTTTTTGAAAAGTCAAGTCTCACAAACTTTGACTAAGTTTGTGGAGAAAAGTATTTACATCTAGGATGTCAAACATATATCATTAGATAAATCATAAGTTGTAGTTTTATATTTTATATATTGGGTATTGTAGATATAAATAGTTTTCTCTATAAACTTGGTCAAAGTTCACAAAGTTTGACTTTGTAAAATATCTATACGCACTACATTATGGAACAGAGGGAGTAATACAAATAGCCCAATCAAGTCAGACAACATTATAGTTCCCAAATATTCCAAATTTGCAACGTTGCAAATACAAATAGTCTTACATGAAAGATACACATATGTAGGCATGTAGAAACTACAACACTAAGTAAACACTAAGTAACTCTACGACATTCCTTTGCCATGAAAGCTTCAACTATGTCTTCCTCGCTTACTTTCAAGAACACATCTCGCTCAATGAATGTGACTAAACAATTGTTCATGAGATCATCACTCATACTATTTCTCAACTTATTTTTCACTAGATTCATTGCCGAAAATACTCTTTCAACACTCGCCGTGGCCACCGGTAAGATCAATACCAATTTGATAAGCATGTAGACCAAATCATAGAGAACATGTTTGTTTGTACCAACAAGCATAACAGAGAGTTCATCAATATTACGCACAGATCTGAACCTATCATCTTGTCTCATATCATCAATAAAAGTAGCAAGTTGGAATTCAAACCTTAGCAAATCCATGCTTGATATGTCCTGGGGGTAGAATTCAGCAAGTTTCATTACCTTGAGTGCATCATAAGAAGCAAATGAATTGGCGGGGTTCAAAGCAGACATGCAAATAAGCAACTCCATATTAACCTCGTCAAACCTATTGTCAAGCTCTTGAATGATTTGATCAAGGATACCAAGAGGCGCGGAGGCGCGGAGGGAGACGGCGTGGGAGGGGAGGGGCTAGCTGGCTAGGGGCCGACCGCCGATGGGGATATGGCGGCTTCCAACTTGGCGGGAGAGCGGCGAGACCGCGAGAGGAGGGAGCGAAGAGGGGAGGGGAGGGGCTAGCTGGCTAGGGGCCGACCGCCGATGGCCGACGACGAGGGGAGAGCCAAGAACTGGGAGGCGGCATCCGGCGTGAAGCGGCGTGGTGGTCTCTATCTCTGACCTGCCCTGCTTCTCACGCACGGGCACGAAACTAGGAGGCTGGGAGCAAGACCTACTCAGCTGGGCCTGTCCACCAATGGGCCTTGTCAAATTACTATATGGTATAAAAAAAATTCTCAATATTCTGGGTGGGCCACGGTCCACCGTGCCTACACGCTGCCTCCGCCAATGGTTAATAGTATAGCCAACAATCGGTTATATGGACCCCCAAAAAAAACCCAGTTATATGGAGTTTGTCGCATCACCTGTAGTCAACATGTATAGTAGCTAGTCACTAAGAAGTATTTTAAACTAAAATCATGACCAAAATTATGAAACAGAAGGAGTACTACTTTATTAATACTAGTTGAATGCCCGTGCGCTGCCACGAAAAAAAAAGAGCTACATTGCTATAGAAAAATATTATTATTTTTTGACACAGTAACAAATAAAGGGTGATTTCGGATAAGATTATCAGATAATGAGACAACAAATATGAACAATACAATATCTCAAAAAAAGAAAAGAAAAAGTACAATACAATGAAACAAGTACCATTACCTGACAAGACTTCAGTACAAATGCATTCATCTCCGAATATCAGAGCCCACAAGCTGGTGCCTGTCTCTGTCCTCTTCACGCAGTCGAGCCATCCTTTCAACCGACATCTCGTGGCGGCACGAGAGGCGAGGTGCATAGCGCTTGGACTTATAGATCGTCCGAGAAGCCTCGTTTTCGGGCGATGTTGTGCACGTTCTTTGGAATGGGAGCTCGACTTTCCCATATGGGGCGGCAGGCCCTTCAGCGGCGGCGAAGGAGGGACCCTAGGACGGCAACTAGGGTTTCCATGTGTCACCTTACACAAGGACGGGGCTCACACCTGGCCGGAGACAGTTGAACCACCTCGAGAAGCAAAATAAGTCCTAATAATTTTTTGTATGGAGCATTATTAGTAATTTGTTTGTCCTCACATGACACGAGTCATTTATCCCGAGTGTAACCTAAAACCGTTTTCTTCCGAAGGACTAGCCAAAATCGCTAGAAACAGGGGTGGTGATCGATTTTGAGTTACACATGGATCGTAACCAGATTATCTCACTTCTTTTGTGCTTTAGATTGTATACAGACCTAGAATCTGCATAACCGGATGAAAAAGAACTTACACTAAATCATTTTTTTGTTGCCAGCCACATGTGCCAATGCCAATGGCACAGTGCCATGTGGTGGTGAGGAGTCGCACCATACTGTAGTTAATGCCGTGGCCATCCACGCAGCACGCGTAAGAGCAAGTACAATAGTGGGCTTATAGCCTGCTTACATGACAATTTTGCCTATGTGGAAGAGAGAGACATGAAAAAGTAAGGGGAGTGGGCTCTCATGCAAGAGCTTGGCAAATGCAATAAATGTGAGGAAAGAGATAAAGAGAAGATGAGAAAAAGTACTAATCTTATAGCTAACCTTATTATATGAGTGACTATATGTGTTGGCTATAGATGATATGGCAACATCTTATAGCCAGCAGTTGGCTGTATTATTAACCATGCTCTAAGTACAAAATTTCGGTCAATTGCCGTGGTGCCAATGAGGTGGCTCATATGTGTTGGAACTCCCTGCTCATTCTGTCAATTGCCATTGTGTCAGCTGATTGTATCCAGGGTCGTGTAAACTCTGATTGTTTGTGAATAAATGAGCCATCTTTGGTAATAAAAAAAAGTGTAGCAGGAATTTTTTTTTCTTCTGGTCGGCGATGGTTCCACGCTAGCTAATTTTTTTTAAATAATACATTTTTTTATTAAATTTGAAAAATAATACACGGTTTCGACATATTACAGAAATAATACGGCGTCGTCCTACCGTGGGCCGTCTGGAACTTGTCGTCCTACAGTTGGCCGACTGGATCCTGTCGGCCTACAGGAGGCCGACAGCTGGCCACTCGGCTTACCCCTGGCCGACTGACCTGTCGGCTGATCTGCTAAGCCGATTACCCTCTAGTCGGCCTACCGTAAGACGATTACCCTCTAGTCGGCCTACCGTAAGACGATTACCCTCTAGTCGGCCTACCGTCAGACGATTGGAACTAATCGTCTTACCCGTAGCCAATTAGTTCCTGGTACAAATTTATCCCCTAATAGAACCATATTTCGGACCATAATTTTATTCCACCACTTCTCGCTCGAGCCTGGCCTAATTTTCCGCAACACTTTTCCATAATATGTTTCCGGCATTATACTTCCCGCCAACCCTTCCTTTCCCGCCAACTTCTTTCCCGCCAACCCTTTCCCGCCATCTTCTTTCCCGCCAACCCTTCTGTTCCCGCCATCTTCTTTCCCGCCAACCCTTTCTCGCCATCTTTCTCTTCTCAACCTATAAACCCCCCTCCACAGAAAGGTTGGTAAGCAGTGCAGTGTAGTCTTGTCAAGATGTCCAATTATCCTTTCGATCGTAGTTTCCACCCGAGTATGTTGAAACGTCTTCTGAGGTTAGCCAGCAATTTGGAGATAGACAATAGGATAGTTCCATGGGATGAACTCCTCAGTAGTGACACCTTACTGAATGAGTTGGCTCACGCATTAAGTAGGTGCGGGTGGCCTGCAAGGACCTTTGAGGAGATACGAAAAGAACTTCTCAGGTTGCATGGAAGGTGGAAGAAGCAACAACATAAGGGTGAAGCATTCCTAAAGGCTGCAGCAGAACATACTTATTTATGGACCGAAGACAGCGAGGACGAAGACGATATCTTCATGCCGAGCACCAAGGCCAAGACACCCGCATCATCGAAGGGTAAGAGTGTCGCATCGTCGAAGGGCAAGAGTGCCTCATCGTCGAAGGGCAAGAGTGCTGCATCGACGGAGGATGACGATGATGTCTTCATGTAGTTTGGCTGCTGTATTATTCAAGCTCAGTCGTACCGTTTAATTCAGATGTACTTGTATCTTAATTATCTGTAGCAGTCTCTCCGGAAATGTAACTCGATTAACAATGCGAATGAATAAAAATATGTCTCTCGCATACATAGGTAGAATATGTCTCTCGCATACATAGGTAGAAATATGTCTCTCGCATACATAGCTAGATATAAGTCTGTCGCATACATAGTTAGATATAAGTCACACACATACATAGGTAGAATATGTCTCTCGCATACATAGATAGATATAGTGGCACACAAGCATCAGCCACGTCGTCCGCCACGTCGTGGAGGTGGTGTTTGCGGCGTCGGCCACATATACCTGTGGGGTGCCCGAACGTTACGGGGAGGAAGCTCGGACCCGTTGTGGTCATACTGTGTTTCCTGTGTGGGAGGTGGTGCAGGAGTCGAATACATGTCCATCCACTCGTTGTGCTGCGACAAGAAATCCTGTGTGCTATGCCCACCTTCATGGTCACTATCCCACCCGGATACGGACATAGACGCGTCATGTCCGTACGCCGACTCCATATATCCGTAGGCTCCTGCGGGAGGGAGGGAACATAAGTAATGACGAAATACGTAGTCCCAATCGATATTGAAAAGAATTATTGCGCGTGAAACATACCTGTAGGATGGGGTTGCATCACGAAGCCCGGCGTGGGACCCTGCTGGTGTGGTCCTGGCCGAAACACGGAGCCTGACGTGGGATCCGGCTGGTGCTGCCACGCCGAACTACCAGCCTGGTCAGGAGGTGGTGGCCTGGTCGTCCATTGCTCTGCTAGACGTGGACGCGGGTCATGTCGGTGATGTGTGGGTTCTAGCTGACCAGTCGAGTGACGCGGCTGCTGCTGGTGCGTGGAGTGACGCGGGGGGCGTTGTAGGGGCTGCTGGTGAAGAGCGTCCGAAGTGCGTGTGCACGTGATAGCCCGATACACAGCTCGCAGCCTTCCCTCAATGCGAGTCATCCAGTTCTGGATCTGAGGCCGAGGAACCATTAGAGGCATAGACGACAGTGAACGCTGAAAGTTGGACACGTCCTCGCCAAGTCCGCGAGTCAACTCAGCCTGAAATTGTCACGACGATTATTAAGTATGCACGGCAAAGTATGTAACAACTAGATGCATTACTTAAAGAGAATATATCTTACCGCGTACTGCCTAGAGCCCGAAGTATTATAGCTCGGGTACATATCCGACGTAGTAGGGGCAGGTATGTCATCTAGGTGAGTGTGTTGAACGATGCGTAACCGTGTTCCGCTCATGTACCGCTGCAAATAGAGATTGAATTCATCGAGATCAAACCTGATATTCTCGTGCCACAGATGTGTGCTCGCAGTCTCCCATTGTGTAACGTACGGCTGCAGCCTAACTAGCCACTCAACAGCTGTCCTGCTAATCCCCTTCCTTGTGAGCCTAAAATTATGGTGTTTGTTAAACAATTAACTAATGATTCAGTATGGACAATTGTGAAAGACAATGCAATATTGAATAACTAGACAATACCTGTGGATGTCTCCTTGCAGCCGGGCCTCTGTAGGAGGAGGTATCTCCAACTGCTGAAGACCAAATTGCCTCATAACCCTCTGCTGGGCCATCTCCTCGACGAAGATATTGAAGATGATCTTCGATTTCGTCATCCAGTAATTGTTATCTCTTGTGCATAGCACAAACATACCGCCGGGGAATCTTGCATCTATCACCGCTTGCGTGTACGGCTGCCAGATCACCCCAGTGTACGTATCGAACTGCTCGTTTAATGCCGTGTATTCTCGCCTGGTCTGATCACCAGCATAGCGTCTCTGTGGAAAACAAAAGTTAGATTCAACCATAGTGTACACAAAGAAGATAATTATAACACCAGACATACCCTGTGACGTGTCCAACACAGACCGAAAGTAGGCATGTCGATGCCGTCAGCATCGAACATGGTATCCATAGGCTCATCAACACGTACGTCCGGTCGTCCTATGGAGAACCTCTCCCACGACCATAGTTGCAGAAATAGAGGGCATCCAAGAAGGGTTGACGTGGGTACCGTAAGCTGGCAGGCGTTGCACATACCTCGGTATGTAGCCGCTAAGACAGCCGAACCCCAACTCCTCTGTGTGATCTGATCCGGCGTCTCAGCGCTCGCGATCTCCAGTGCAATAGGGATGTAGAGCGCGCTAATAGTGGTGACATGGTTATCTGTGAACATCACCTTGCCAAGAAGCCACAGTATATATGCCTCCAGGTTGCGAGTGATCTGTGTCGCATTCAACGGCACCCTTGGATACCCCGGGAACTTCTGGATCTGTATTGAGCAAAGAGAAAGCATTAGTACATAGCGAAGGTATCTTTTGTAAAACCAGATGCCCGAGAACTGAAAGATATGCAGCAGGGGAACTAACCTGGAAATGTCGCAACCATTCATACTTAGGTCCGTGATTGTCCGATGTCAGAGCCGGGGCACCGTCATAAATACCCGCGAAACGTTGTGCAATACCTAGCTGCCAATCAGCCGGTGCCTCCAATGGTCCTATGGCATGACCTGCAAACGGTAGTCCCAGCAAAAGGGACACATCCTCCAGAGTAGGAGCCATCTCTCCCCAGCGGAAGTGAAACGTGTGGGTCTCAGGCCTCCACCGGTCCACTAAGCATGTGAGCAAAGAGGCGTCGATGGCGAGGCGTTTGGAGGTATCCGTCGACTCAACCAGACGCGCAAAAGGTAAAAGGCCAGCCCATTTCAACCTGCATGTCAGGACAATTCAGTTAGTGTGTACCATTAATATACATGCTTGATGGAAATAACTAAAGCACGTACCGCTCAACCCATCCCTCGTGTATCTTTCAGTCTTCCTTTTGAGTGCGAGTGACCAGGTCCTCAAGCTTGCGCTCAGAACCTATCGCATCACGATGCTTTCTATCAATGTCCGGATTAAGCAACGACATTCCCGCCATTCCTGCACATACAAATTTCAAACATAGTGCCACACTTAATACAAATTTCAAACATAGTGCCACACTTAATAAAAATTTCAAACATAGTTCCACACTTAATACAAATTTCAAACTTAGTGCCACACTTAATACAAATTTCAAACATAGTGCCACACTTAATATAAATTTCAAATATAATGCCACACTTAATACAAATTTCAAACTTAGTGCCACACTTAATACAAATTTCTAACTTAGTGCCACACTTAATACAAATTTCAAATTTAGTGCCACACTTAATACAAATTTAGAACATAGTGCCACGCAGCCTAGCTTCTTCCTCTCCCTCTTCCTCCTCTTCCTCCTCGTCCCCGGTTGCCTCGTCCACGTCCAGTACCACTAGCAGTGACGAAAGTGGGACAATTAGTGTCCCTATGGCCAAATTCATTACATAAAATGCATTGCATAGTGGGGCCTCCCGCTTCAGATTCATCCATATCATTCCGGATGCGCCGACACTGTCGTCTACCTCTACTTGTACGCATATTCTCTGGGTCTGGAATGTACCGTCTTTCAACAGGATTAATGGTGTTGAAGTTACCCATTGAGCGAAATCCCAGCAACTCACCTGTCCAGGTATTGAGGACGGACTCTTTCAGAAAATATGGAGACACAAACGAGATTGCGTCCATTCCAAGCTGCCCGCAAGCAGCAAGTACATGGGAGCATGGTAGGTGAAGCAACTTCGGTTTGTTGCATGTGCACTCACACGTTGGCCAGACTTCATTTCCAATTTTTACCTCATGCGTCCTCAGCTCATTTGCACAGCCGAATTTGTTGTTAGCTAAGCGGACCTCAAACCTTCTTTCTTGATTACCAATGGGGACTACAGTGTGTGACCTAGCTTTTTCCATCTTTTCTTCCATGTACTTCATAATCCTTTCACAGTAACGTGTGCTTGGGTTGTTCAACATATGCTGCTCTGCTTTTTGACGTCTATCTCTGAAATACTTGACGGTGCCATAGAAAATACCCTCAACGATGGCTGTAAGTGGCAATGCCCGGTTTCCTCTAAGGACAAAGTTGTATGTTTCTGCGAGGTTCGTAGTCATGACACCGTACCTTGCTCCATGTGTGTCATGCAGCAAAGACCATCTCTCCAGAGGCTCATGCTCTATCCACTGCTCGAAGGTTTTAATCGACCTCCCGAGCCTTCTCCTAGTACCAGGTGGGTCAAATCATGGCAAGTCACAAAGCCCAACAGGCTCCTCCTCCACGGCCGCTGTTCCTGTTGCTAACTGTGCTGCTACTGCTTCAACATGTGCTCTCACCGCTGCATCTCTTGCAGCTTTCCTGTCCCTAACGTGTCTCTGCGTGCACATATTAAGTCTGTCACGTATCAAATTGTACTTCCATAGCTGGTTCTGCTTGTAAAGTTTTTTGAACAGATTCATCAGGTTCTTATTTCTGAACTGCGAGAAGAAATTAGCCCCCAGATGGCGCATGCACCAACGGCTCTGCAAGTCCTGCCATGGAGTTTGTTCTTCAGGACCAGGGTTTGTCAGTGTCTTTATCGCACTGAGTATACCTACATGCCTGTCATGAAGGATGCACACATTGGGCTTATCCTTCACAACTGCTATTTTCAATCTCCTGAAGAACCATGTCCAACTTTCAATGTTCTCACTCTCCACAAATGCAAATGCGAGTGGGACTACTTGATTTTCGCCGTCTTGACCAATGGCTGTCAGGATCTGACCCTTGTACTTGCCAGTGAGAAAAGTGCCATCTACACATATCACCGGTCGGCAATGCCTGAAAGCTTCGATACATACACCGAAAGAGAAGAACAGTCGATGCAGCACCCTCACAGTTGGGAACTCTGGCATGAAGAGGTCTTGGATGTCAACATAGTTGCCAGGATTCCGGTCCTTCAGCGTGTGGAGGAGCCGCACAACACAGTCATAGGCATCGAAATAAGAACCAAATCTGTTCTCAAGCGCCCTATGCTTAGCCCTCCAAGCCTTGCCATAAGAAATTCTGTACTTGAACCTGACGAAGACTTTTGTCTGGATAGCCTTCACTTCCATCGCTTTGCTCTCCACTATCTCACTGTAAAACAACCGAGCAATAAGCGTGGACGAAAGGTTGCCATGATCTTGAGGGATGCAGGGAATAAGACATGTGTGATGAATTAGTGTAGGAGATATGCCCTAGAGGCAATAATAAATGTTATTGATTATCTCCCTGTTCATAATTAGGTTTATGTTCCATGCTATAACTGCTATGGTTCTCGAGTCTACAATAACCACGAGGCTCGGAGGAAGACTCATATGCACGTGTGGGATAATAAACGGTAAAATGTATTCCTAGTCAAGCCTCTATGACTGGCTCAAGTATTGCATGATGATCCTGTTTTCCTGGTCATGGGCATGGCTATGCCGGCAATTTTGAGGGCACAATTGTTGGTAGAACACTTGTGTTGAATCGACCCGATTGATGTTATGCTATGAGATACATTCGTCATAAGTTTATGGTTAATAACACAGAGAAGTTAATGTTTGCATAATTCCTTAGACCATGAGAGTGTCGAGTTTCTTCATGCTTGCTTCATGAACTTTGGGGTTTGTTAAACGTCATCCGTAAATGGGTGGCTATTACGGCGGCTTACGGGTTCATGGAAAAGTATGTCAAGGGACTTGATAGCTCAAGATTGGGATTTGCTCCTCCGACAATGGAGAGATATCTCTGGGCCCTCTCGGTGTTACGGTATCCATCATCGTCTGGCCAGACACAGGGTGATTTGATCACAGGGATGCCGGAACACGGGAACGAGAAAAGAGAACAATACCGGCAACGAGGTAACTGGAATTGTGGACAAGTGTTGATCCACGAGGATGCCGATGTTTCTCACCTCGGGTAATTGTAACATATCGCGAAGCAACAGGAATAGCTCACGGCAACTGGAGGTTCACTCGAATATTTATTCGTGTGGGCATAGGGATCAATATGGGTGTCCACGACTCCGATGTTGATCATTGATCGGAAGGGGTTCCGGGTCATGTCTATGCTTCACCGAACCTATAGGGTCACACGCTTAAGGGTCATCTATCTGCTGAATACTAGATAGGAAGTCTGAGAGAAAATCACCGAAAAAGTTTCGGACGCCGGAAAAGTTTCGGACAGCGGAAAAGTTCCGCAGAGAGGTCACCGGATGAGTTCCGGTGAAACTGAAAAGTTGTTTCAGAGGATACCATAAAGTCAAATTGGTTTTGGCACATGCCTGATAATTCTTGGAGGGTGGCAGAATCATTCTGGAAACTTTCTGGAATTTTCCGGGATGAAAACCGGAAATGTTCCGGAGCTGCCGAAACCGCTTCAGATGCTTTTCGCAGATGAAATCACTAAACCGGAATTGTTCCGGCTCGCGTTGAAAATTATTTTGGTGGGTACTAGAATTGTTCTAAGCCCACATGAATATTTTCAGTTCGATCAGACGCTGAAAAATGTCGTCGTGAATAGTGAAAGTGCTTTTTGGGATATTTTTGGAAAGCCACCTTTTGGGGCTTTGCTCCAAAAGATCTTGGGGATGACATGGATGGATAGGGGCCAATTTTGGGGCCCCACATGAGGGTGTGGCCGGCCACATGGTGGACTCCTTCATGGAGTCCCCCTTGTTCCTTGGTTTCACCTTTTAGGTCCTTGGGAAGGACTCCTTTCCATGTGGGTTTTGGGTTTTCTTGTAAAACCACCCTACCCCTTGGGTTTCCTATAAATAGGAGGTGTGTGGGCTGCCATAAGACACACTCTTGCTCTCATACACACAGCCATGCATGATCTGGCATTCTTCTCTCCCTCCCAGCGAAATAGTTTCGTAGAGCCGAAAGGCTGTCTGGGTTCCGGCAGGAACTAGTTCTGGACGGCGAAGCCCTGCCGGATAGATGACACCGTATGTGTGCAACTCTGTAGAGAGATCGTAGTTTCGGTCTTAGTTCGAGAGTGCCTCCCGAAGGGCTGTCCGTGTGACCGTCCGAGTTTCGGAGGTCCTCCCGAAGGGCTGTCCGCGACACCGTCCGGAGACTGTGCGACCGCCTCCCGGAGGGCTGTCCGCGGGGCAGATGAGGGTATACATCCTCGCGGTTGGGAGGTTGTAAAATCCTAGCTGCGGGGATCTGCACCGCCGATCGTCATCGACTCTACTTCCGCTGCGCTACGAGTCGGTAACGATAATGATCAAACCTTGTATGCAGTCTCCATAGTGGTCCTGGGCTGGTGCGTAGGTCGGAAATTTTTTGTTTTCTGCTGCGTTCCCCTACAACTAGGTCACTGATCACCCAACTTGTGCCATACTTAGGGAGATAGCCATGCACCCTCGCGGGACAATTTGCGTTCTGGCATACCATTGTCAAGTATTTCTGACTTGACACATCAGCTCTTAAAACCCTTTGTGTGGACATTGCCCATTGAATGATTGCGTCCTTCAGAGCGTCCTTGTTGGGATACATAGCACCCGTCACTATGTTGTTCTGGTGATATTGCCAGGCAGAATCATGCCCATCGTTCACGGTCATTGCTGATGAGAAGTCATGATTCCATGATGCAGGATTCGGCACATCCTTTGCGTTCTCTTCTTCATCCGACTCCTCGGAATCATCGGCATGACCAATGTCAACATCTGTATCTTCATCTTCCATCTGGTTCTGCATGTGCCCATCTACCTCGTCACCGTCCGCCTTGCCACTGTAATAATCATCGGCATTTCCTCCTTCTACCTGACTACTCTGCCCTTGTTCGTAACCATCATCTCCAGCATTTGACATAGATAACATCATCCCGTCACTGCTTTGCCCAGGATCGTAACCACCCTGGCCTTCAGGTGCAATTACCTCCTTCACAACGGGAAGCACTAAGGCACAAGGATTGCATCCCCTGCTTTCGCAACCTTGTAACCAGCGCACCCACTGAGAGTCCCGCTCTATTGGCCTCAAATAGAAGAAAATGTTTGAACTTGACCGGGTCCACAATGCATGAACACCCACGGTGTGCGTTTCGGTATTCAGGGGCTGTTTGGTTTCTGCCCCGCCGCGCCCTGCCAAATCGTCGGCGTCACGGGCGTGCCAAATAATTGGCGGCCGATTCGGCCGCCCTCGTTTCGCCCATGATTTGGCGCAAATGCTAGAGAGGAACTGCTGCAGCTTGCTGGCGTGCCAAAATTTTGGCTTGCATCCAAACAAGCAGCGACGCCTCGGTCAACGCCGATATATTGGCAGGGCATGCAATGGCTCCCATCCAAACAGCCCCTCAGCCCTAAACATGTTGTCACCCATTCTTTCAACTGACTAACAGACCATGTTTGAGGGGCGGTCAGTGGCACCTCTATGTGCTCAAATTCACTCAGATCAACCCCAATATCATTTGTTTGGACAGTACCAGGACCGTAGAAAAATATGAACTTCACTACATCAGACATCTCGGCTCACCTATAAAATTATTTAACATGGACAGACAATTGTTAAACAGCATGACAAACTACAAATATTCGCACTCCTAAATATTTGACAAGTACATATATTACGGAATATTAACGGAGCAACTACAAATATTCACAGAGCTAAAAATATTGAAAGAACTTAATATATTACGGATATTACCCGAGCAACTTCAAATATTGACAGAACTAAATATTTGACATCTAAATATATTACGGATAGTACCGGAGCAACTAAAAATACTGACAGAACTAAATATTTGACATCCACATATAGTACGGAATATTACCGGAGCAACTAAAAATATTCACACAACTAAATATTAGACATCTCAATATATTACGGTTACTACCGGAGCAAATAACAATATTCGCACACCTAATATATTTCATATCGAAACATATTACCGAATACTACAGGAGCAACTACGACAGAGAAAATGTCTGTTCAAATATACCCTTGAAGCGTGCGAACCAACGACGAACGGCGGCCTTCAATCACCGGAGTCGGAGCCGGAGCCGGAGCTTCACCTCCACCAGCTCCACCTCCACCACCAACACAACCTCCACCACATCCACCAATATGCTCACCACCACCTCCACCAAAATGCTCACCACGACCACCACGAGCTACCCCATCACTAGATCGAGGTCTCCCTTGCCTCCACCAACTATCTACAATGCATCCACGGTGGAAAATCGGCAAAAAATGGGCTGATTTTGGTGTACAAATGAGAGAGTTTTCGAGTGCTACAGAGAAGAAACGAAGAACACAGGATAAGAAGAAAGAACGGAGGAGGAGGAAGAGAAGGGAACGAGGAGGAAGAAAAAGTCGGTTGTGGCACCTGTCGGCCTGCAGGAAGCCGATCGGCTTGCAGGAAGCCGACTAGATGGGCCCCGGCCACCGACAGCACATGCTCGGCCGAAGGAAACGGCGCGACGTGGCCTGGCCACTCATCGGCCGCCAGGTGGCCGAGTGACCAGCTGTCGGCCTCCTATAGGACGACGGGATCCAGTCGGCCAACTGTAGGATGACAAGTTCCAGTCGGCCCACGGTAGGACGACGCCGTATTATTTCTGTAATATGTCGAAACCGCGTATTATTTTTCAAATTTAATAAAAAAATGTATTATTTAAAAAAAATTAGCTCCACGCTAGCCCTCTCCGGTCCGTTTCTCCCGTCCTCAGTTCCTCACGCCCCTCCCCCTCGTTCTCTCCGCCGGGGTAACGGCAGGGGCAGACGGAGTCGGGCGGTCGGTCCTGCGCCGTGCGCTGGGCACCCGGCCGTCGACAAGGGCCGATGGCGAGCCGACGCAGAATCGTCGGGAGAGCGAAGGGAGGACGCGTCAGACGCGATATTATAGCGAGGAGGGGGCGCGCGGGGGGTGGGGCCCGCGGGGGAATCAGTTGGTGGAGGGGTACCCACACCACCACACGCGAGACGGAGGGAGAAGGAAGAGCTGTCGTCTCGTCTCGTCTCCGGAGGCCTCCCTTCCCCTCCCCTAGAAAAAACACCAGACGGAGGGAGACGAGACAAGCGAGACGCCAAAGCAGATACACTTCTCCGCACCGCGCCACACGCAGCACCGCGTCGCGGCGGTGGCAGGTAGGCAGATCTCCTCCCGACCTCCTCCCGCGCCGCGCCACCAAGGGACGGGCTCTCCCCCCGCCCCGCCCCGGCGGAGATCCCCGCGGAATCTCGCCGCCGCGCGCCCGATCTCGGCCGCCGCCGCCGGCCGCCTGCCCCCCTCGTTCCGGTGCGCGCCTTTTCTGTCTGCGAATCTCGCCGCTTGCTGCTGTTGTTGTTCAAGGAAACGAAAATCCTCGAAAATTATTCCTATATGTTGCTTGTTTTCCCCCTTTCCTCCCGCGTTTGCTCGTACCTTAGGGTGATCGATCCATGCCGCGTTTGAGCACGGATCGTGGGCAGGTGGGCGCATGCATGCGCGGAGCCGCTTGATTATTTCTGCCGTTTGCGGCATTGGAATTAGCATTTCGCCGGTGGGGGAATTCGGGCCGATGCCTTTATTCGTTTTCTCCCACCTCTCGTGATTCTGTTTGTGCTCCTGTCTCTGTTGGACCCACTCACCTTTAGATTCTGCTAGTTGTGCATGATTGGCTGCGATGCAAAGTTTGAGCCAAGAATCAGATTATTCCTCGCTTGATTTTGGTGACAATTCGAGGTTCAGAGAGTTGGAGGTCATATATGCTCCCTATTCTGCCAGAATTTCCTTCAGTGCATATTTAGATGATCAGTCACTTCGGTTTATTGCAGACTACTGATGTCGATGAACATGTTCCTGTGTGCTCTGGGTCTATTTTATCAGAAGTGGTCTGAACAATCGACTTTATTGAAAAATATTTCTTCGGAACAAAATTTATGGCAATATCTCATGGATTCTTGAGCTCCACTAGTTGCTACGTAGCTTCTGACTGACGCAATTTAAGTCTGTTCTGACTTCTCCAACAATTTTTTTTGGCTCGATCTGTAGCTTTCCAGTATATCTGGTGGTTAGGATTTGGTCAACATGACTTCGCAGCTAAGCACGTTGAGCAAATACAAATAATCCTGGTTATACGTCTAGTATCTATCCATCCTTTCATGATAAAGTATTGAAAAAGGCACATCTACTTTTGAGTCACTTTCTTGTTCCAAACATAACAAAAGAAATTGAACTGCAAAAAGTTTGGAGAACGAGACATTTTTCGTTTTCTTTACAATTACATGCATGGTACCCTTTCTTGCATGAGGATGCATCGATTATGAGGTCTCATTTTGGCTGCTTACATTTTTTTTTTCTGAACCAATACCAGGGCAGTACATCTACACCTCAAAATGATGATGGGTTTGCTGGCATTTGAGAACAACCAGGGGCTCTGGAATGGCGGATATTACTCACAGTTTTTTGGAATTGGAGGAGTTATGGTGACTGTTGCAATTCTTTGGTTATCTACGGGTTATTTTGGAGGAATTGGTGCTCCTTTTGCTCCATACTTTTGGCCATATTTAGGACAAGTCCCCAAGAAGAAGGAGCGGCAAAGGCCCGTGAGAGTGTATATGGATGGGTGCTTTGACCTCATGCACTACGGCCATGCAAATGCGTTGCGACAGGCCAAGTTGCTGGGAGATCAACTGGTAGTGGGCGTTGTCAGTGATGAGGAGATTGTGGCGAATAAGGGCCCGCCTGTGCTTTCGATGGAAGAGAGGTATTACTGACTTTCCTTGTCCTGTGCAATACATTACTCTGTTTCAAGTTTTCAACAAGGGGTGCTGATGACGCTAACAGTAGGATTAGCTTGTCAAACCAATTATGAGTATGCGATATTATCTGCGAAATTTCTGAATACCTGGACTTCCTGGATTTCGTTATTTACTTGATCTTTGGTTGCAAAATTTACTGTAATAGCTAGGATTCTCTGCTAATAATCTTCTCATGCGTAATACATGATCTGCTGATCCATTTCGCGTATGCTCATCTATATCGTCGATGAAGTTACATTACCATTACGCGTGCCTCAAAGGATATAAATTTCAGTCTATAAAAATTATTGAGATGATCTGTTCTATCTTATTTTTGCAGAAACTGTAAATTACTAAGCTTTGATAGATGTGCAGGGTTTTGGTCTTCCATTTGAACTTACTATTCTGTGTGTATGTATGTTTGTACCCCCTAGGTTGACTCTTGTTAGTGGATTAAAGTGGGTGGATGAAGTCATACCCAATGCACCCTATGAGATTACAGAAGAATTTATGAATACCCTCTTCAGTAAATACAACATTGATTACATTATACATGGAGATGATCCTTGTCTTCTACCTGATGGAACGGATGCTTATGCCTTAGCAAAGAAGGCTGGACGATACAAGCAAATCAGGCGTACTGAAGGTGTCTCAAGCACCGATATAGTCGGTAAGATTACCATGTGGATTAGTAAAGCCACTATTTTTGGGGGATCAGATATTCTCTTGCTGCATATTATTGACAGCCTTGTATCAGAGCAGATAGTGCATTTCTTGAAAATGTTTTTCATGCTCATCATAGACGATGTCATTTTTTGTCCATTTGCGATCTTACACGAGAACAATTTCTGTCCACACAGGGAGAATATTGCAAACATTCAAGCATAAAGAGGGTGTTGACGAGAATGCTGTAGTGGAATCATGCGATCAGATGAAAACACAGCTATCCAATTTTCTTCCAACTTCCCGTCGGATAATGCAGTTTTCAAATGGGCAGGTATGATAATTTAGGGAACTCCATCCCCAAGGCTAATGTTGCTTATTATTCTTCCTTTATTTGATCAGCCTTCTAGGGAACACAAAAGAAAATGGCCTGCTATATCTTTGTCTATTAATGTAACTAAATGTAAAAATACCGCTTAATATTTCCACTGTACCATATTTATCATGGTCTTAATGCTACCCTTTCCAGAAGAACATTCACAACTCAATTTACATATTTCTATGACGATGCTGTTCTGTTGCATTTATTGAAAAATATGCTCATGTGTGTTCAGGCTCCTTCGCCAGGTGCTCGTGTTGTTTATATAGACGGTGCATTTGACCTTTTCCATGCTGGTCATGTTGAGGTACCTTTTGTGGTTCTCATACAAATAATTTTCTCAGTAACTCACAAAGTTTGATTTTCGGTGTGGTTCATGTTTTGCCATTAGACATATTGATGTTATTGTCTAATGCAGATCCTTAGAAGTGCTAGGCAACTTGGTGACTTCCTACTTGTCGGTGTTCATGATGACCAGTCCATCAGGTGCTTATTTAACATCTTTTCTTGGATTATCAAGGGAACTTGTTGACCATATATAAATATATGTTATGTGCTACTACAGAAAAAACATGTAGCCTGTATTGTATTGTATAAGGTTAGATACCATGCTTATGAGAACCATTTGTGCAGGGAAAAAAGAGGCTATCCTCCTATCATGCACCTCCATGAGCGTACACTTGGTGTACTTGCCTGTCGCTATGTTGACGAAGTTATAATAGGCGCACCATTGGAGGTTTCAAGGGACATGGTATGCTATAAATTTCTATAAGTTGTTTGAATCTATTTCTTGTACCTGACTGGATAAGTTTCAAGCATATGGTTCCAAGAATGATTGTATTATATATGATGCAGAGATGTTTGTTTTTAGCAGACCCTCACACCTTTTCTTTTGTCACATGACGCAGATCACTACGTTCAACATTTCATTGGTTGTGCATGGGACAGTAGCTGAGGGTGGTTCTGCTGTAAGTTCTTAATTACAGTCTAATGTATCCTGATGTCAAACTTACCTAAATTAGTTGCACAAACTGAACTTGAACTTCATGGACGCATTGCCGCAGAGTGAAGTTGATCCATACGCCCTTCCAAAGAGCATGGGTATTTTCCAAGTAGTCACAAGCCCCAAAACAATAACATCTGTTTCGGTCGCTACAAGAATAATTGATAACCACGAAGCATACAAGGTATACACTCCCACAGTGCGACTTGCCTGATAAATACAAATTTCTTTTTCTATTTTAGTTTGTTTAAGTCCCATTTATCCCTACTAAACATTATTCATGGGATTTGTGAACAGAAAAGAAACTTGAAAAAGAAGGCGAGTGAAGACAAGTACTACACACAAAAGAAATTTGTCTACGGAGACTAATGCTGCAAAGGAGCTTACATTTTTGCAGCAAGCTGAGGAAATTCATGGCGCCTCTCTGTACTGTTGAGTTATTCTACAACAGATTGCAACAATTTCTCAGCTATAGAAGTTAGTGATAAGTTGATGGCCATTCGGCAGAGGGAATCAGCTCAAGGAAATAATTTAACAGACTGCCACATTCTTCTACTGTTGCCCTTTTTCGGCTGGAATGTCCACTTAACAGCAAGAATTCACATACATGATTCTTTTTTTACTTTGTTATCCCTGGAGGGGATATATTCATCGCTGAACACCTTCAGCAGACCATTGTTGTATTCTTGTATGTTATTACTTAAGGGTTTGTGAAGTGATTAGAGTTGCATACTTCCTAATTGTACTAAGTTATAGTTTAAAGTATATATACTGCTGAGAAACAACCTAGTGATGATCTGTTGACATTTGTTTGATTTGTCTAACCAGAGAGGTTAAGTTCAGCTTTCCCTTTTTCATTGGTGTTTGGTGTTAACTGTTTACTACCGTGCACAAGAGATTTATCTGTGCTGAATGTGAGTAGTATTTTTACCTGCCAACATGAAATCATCAACAAAGTGAACAAAGTTTTTTTAGTCTCAAACAAGGACTTTTATGTAAGTTTGGTCTATCCTGACCTCTCTTGACATTATGAGCACGCCTTAACCGTCCGCTATACAATGGTGCTTCTGGAGGCCTGCGATGTATATGCCCAAATCATCTTAGAGGATGTTGAAGAAGCTTCTCTTCAATTGGTGTCACCACAACTCTATCACGTACTATATCATTGGTCAGGACTTCTCTTGCTAACATGAAATAATCAAGTATTATTAGGTGAGCACATTGTGTTGGCTGAGTAGCTCCATATGTAAGTAAAAGATGGCCAAAATTATTTGAAACTGTGATTCGCCTTGAAACTGTGATTCACTTAAATAGCATATCCTTTGTACCGGTGAATCTAGATCTCCTGTATTTGAAAAGTGATTTTCAGTCCTTGCCGTAGCAACAAGCAAGTTCCAGACCTTACATTGTCATGAAAAAGAAAAGCGTTGTGCGGTTTGTGAAATGCTTGGAGTCTTCATAAAAAATAATCCAAAATGATGTGTGTCTTCCAAAAGGATCATGGTTCAAATCTGCAGATGAAATTGATACTCTCAACCATTACATAGTACTGGTTAAGGTGGCGATGAAGATTACAAGGTTTAATGGTTAGATCAGGATATCTACATCGTCATGTGCTGGTTTATGCCAAAACAGAGGAAAGAAAAAACATGTGCTGGTCTAGATGGTGGGCACATGCTTGCAGCAGAATGTTCAGTAGAGTGCCTCAAAAGAAACCTGCAAGTGGTAGGACCATTTCAGTTGGCAAATAAACAAACAAGCAAGCAACATATAGCTTCAAACAGATCTCTCTCTTTCCGGGTACTTCCATTCATCCTTATATGCTGCTAGGATCCAACATAGTCCATGATACTTTCCACAGGAAAACGGCAACAAACAGCCTGTTGCCATCTTTGTTCCCCTCCCTAAACAATGTTAACAGTTGAGACGATTGTCACTAACCTGAAAGGAAGGGGGCATTCTGGCAAGCTTGGCGCCCCCCGGGCATCCGCCTCGACATCCATCGGTGTCGTGGCGATGTCTTGATCTGCGCTGGATCTGGACGGTGGCTCCGAGGATTCACACCCGGACATAGTGTTCACCTTGTCATGGAAAATGGTTGGTGCCGTAGCAGTTGAAGTATGTGCAAATGGTTCCTCGTCCTCTTCCACCATGTCGGGAAATCTTGCCATCATAGCAAACACAATTTTTTTTTAATAAAAAAACACAAAATAATACTATGGCAAGTTGATCATGAATTTAGTTGAGTTAATCTTGGTATCTTTGCCATGTGGACGACCACATGCTTTCACTACATATGATCTTCGAGATAGATAAGAACTTGGCTTCATCATGCAGCCCTCGGGGCAGTAACATCAAGGATTCAAGGTATAATTTATTTGGAGTAGGATCACCTTCTATCTTCATATTGTTACCATCACTAATCACTTCTTGTCATTCATGCCAGTTACTGCTAGTTCCTAACTTGGCACCATAAATAAACTGTGGTGCCCAGTCAAGACCAGTTTGTAATTACTCCCTCGGTTCCAAATCAGTTGAAGTTTTATATTGGCCCTAAATCAAACTTCTTTAGGTTTGATCAAGGTTATATAAAAATGAACTAAGATCTACAACATCCAATATGTATAGTAATACAATATATTTTATAAAGAATCTAGTGATACAAATTTGATGATGTAGATGTTGATATATTTTTCTGTAGATTTGGTCAAACTTAACAAAACTTGACTCATGACAAACTTAGAACTTCAATTAATTTAGAACGTACGGAGTAGAACTCATGAAAGAAGACAATATGTTTTACAGGGTGCATCAGTTACCATACATGTAGTTCGGTCCTCTTGGGATCAAGAAAAGGAAGATGGTGAACCCATGGTTGACCACCACCTCAACATCCTCCTTCATGTTCATCGGCACTAGGGTACTTATAGCTTAATAATCCTAATTAGCACAATTTACCTTGTAATGGCACCCGGGCCAAAGGTTGACCAGGAAACCAAGATGACATGGATCCTGATGGCGTTTCACAAACCCAATACTCCTTACATATCACAAATAAGTGACGATTTATACATACTTTTAGTAAAACTTTTAAAAGTTTGAATACTATTATTATTTTAAATATTTAGACTTGAAACTTGAAAATTTATACATGATTTTTTTATTTCTTGTACCCATATTATAATATAAGTTACAAGTCAAATTTACATCTTGAAGACCGTGACAATATCTAAAGTGCCATTTATTTATGAACCGGAGGGAGTAGTAATTTAATTCAATATGTGATGTGCATCAATTGATTAATTCTAGCTTACTCCTTTGCATGCTACGATGATTAATTTTTGGGATAAGTATATTTTTCGTCCCCGAACTCTCGCCAAAGTATAGAAATCGTCCCTTAACTCCAAAACCACCAAAACTTAGTCCCTCAACTATTTAAACCGGATAGTTTTCGTCCCTCGTAACGCTAAAGGTGGTTTTGGCCCGACGTGAATAGTAACTTCGTGAACAGTGATTCGAAAAAAATAGCCAAAAAAATCATAAAAATCTGAAATTTTACGGCGTTGAAGATACTCGGTTGCGCAAGGTGCACCCAAATTTTTGTGCAGTTTGGACATTCCAGAAGCTCGTGACAAAGAAAAAAAGAAAAAATGTACGTCGATGAACAGTAAATTCGAAAAAAAAATAGCAACATCCACTACGCTTGGGTGCTCAAGGTGTGTGCAAATTTTCATGGTGTTTGGACATTGTAGTAGCTCGTGGAAAAAAAAAATTGCCTCGGAAAGAAACTTTGAAAAAGTGCACTATTTTGTTTTTTTGGCTAGAGCTCCTCGGATGTCATTTGACCACGAAAAATTGCATGCACCTTGCGCACCCAAGCATCTTGGATGCCAAAAAAATTCATATTTTTTTTGATTTTTTTGCTATTTTTTTTCGAATTTACTGTTCACCAACATACATATTTACTGTTTTTTATTTGTCACGATCTCCTGAAATGTCCTAACAATACGAAAATTTGCACGCATCTTGCGCACCCGAGTATATTTAATCCCACAAAATTTCAGTTTTTTTTTTGTTGCTATTTTTTCCGAATTTACTGTTCATCGATTTACTGTTCATGCCGGCCGGAAACCGCTCGAGGGACTAAACTTATCCGGTTTTAAAAGTTGAGGGACGATTTCTAAACTATCGGAAGAGTTGAGGGACGAAAAATATACTTATCCCTTAATTTTTCCTTTAATCTCTTAGTGATGGAAAAAAATCTCCACAACAAAGCGTCAAATGGGAATAGGCATCAATGAGCCCTACTATTATGGTCTGCCAGCAATATGCTGCTGAGAACATCCCTATGTATTCAGTATCCAATGAAGAGGTAACTTGCCTAGTACTCATTCCGGGAGATGTAAGGTATATAAGCTAAAGTCAAAAGGCATAGGACCATCAATAAGCTAAATAATTTTTACAATGAGATTTTTTCATATCTATATTTGTACCAATATAAAAAAAACATAACTTACGGCGTAATACTTTTCATCTGAGCCAATGGAAAGCTTTAATCCAGTATATTGATTGTCCATCCAGTTATGGAAGTTGGCGCGGTGGTAGCATAAGGCATAACTGCAACCGGCCTTATGTCTTTCAACCATGTTGGTTGTTCTCTGAATGCTTTGGCTTGGCTAGCTAGATTTTGTGAGCTTGGTATTAATTGTAATATTTTCTATTTTGCAGAATCCATCTCGAAGACTATTAAACCCATTAAGATACACAAGAAAGGCGGCCAACCAGCTATGCCACATGGCGCATGCTGTTGGCCGCGGTGAGAAAGTTTTTATTTTTTTGGAGATTAATTTTGAAAGATGGAAGTGAGATTTTCCTCCCTTTTCTTTTTGAGAAATGTTTTCTGTGCTTTTCTTTTTTCTTTTTGAGATGGATGTAATCCACGTGATGCGAGGAAGTTTTTTTAAAAATTTTAGACGAAGATGAGGTTTTTTTCTTTAAGATGGAGAAACGCGCGCATAGCTTCCTCTCAAGCGGGCGGCCCCAACCACTAGTGTATTGATGTTTGTAATCAATGAAGTGCCAAAGTTCTCTCCAAATATTATTGTCCATCCAATGGTTGTTGACAAATCTTATACATCCTCCTAATCACTCTAGATTTTACTATTGCCTTCTAATTGCTCTCTAACTTTGTTTTGTATACATGTGTTTTTTGTGCTTACATAATTTGTTTTCACGTAATAGTTTGTAAATAAATAAAACTTTTAATTCAGATGTGTATATCCTCTGATTTTTTACATTGTTTATTGATATAATATAAAATCATAAAGGTATGCAGGATTAAAGTTCCCATGTACTTTTGATATGTTTAATTTTATATACACTACCCCTTACCTAAAAGAGCGTACAAGTTACATGTTTTATACTTTCTTCCACAACAATTATTCAACTAATAAAATGTCCCTGTAATGTCAGGAGGGTTGAATCATCTTCATGTTTTACGTTGGTTGGACATGCTTGGCGCGTGCACTGTTGCTAGCTATTCTCCAGGCTCACGCATTTTTCGCTTAAAGAGCAAAACACAAACTACTTAGTCCCAGGAGTATATGGTACGATGTGACGTCAAGTTATGCAGTGGAAGAAGCTTAAAGGGTGAAAAACATAAAGCTGATGTGTCCAGTTCAACATCTAATTTAGAGGTGCTAGCGACAAAGATGCTTTGAGCAAAGGAAAGTATTATAACATCAGATCTACTTTATCACAGAAAAAGAGAGGTATATGAGTAGGCTATATGAGCCTATTTACTACCCCCTCCCTGGTTTACTAGCCCCCTTTGTATTTGGGTCATATTTTGACCATGATTTTAACTAATGAAATATAAGTTATACATAGCAAAAGTAATATCACTGGAAACTACATTTAAATACGAATCCAACAATATAATTTTTGGTGACATGCATTAACATTTTGCTAGTCCAATATATTGTCAAATTTTGACCCAAAATACGATGGGGACTAATAAACCAGGTAGTACATGCCACTTTTATCTATGTGAAGGAGAGAGACAAGTAAAGAAAGGAGTGAACTCCCATGCAAAAGTCATCCTCTAAGTATGCTCCTAGGTAAAAAGAATAAATGAGAGATTAAAATTAAAAAAAAGTAGTAATCTAATAGCCAAATATTATAGCCAACTATATTTATATTAATATTTAATAAAGTTGGCTTTGATGACATGGCAATTTTATATATAGCCAACTGCTAGCTCTACTATTACCCTTGTTCTAAAAATATATATTTCATCCATGTACAATCATTCGCTCCACACAAACAAGCTTTGTGAAGCTATGATACCATGTTAATTACGCTAGCCAGCTTAGGGAGGTCCCCTCTGACGCTCCGAATAAAGTAGGTCGCCTGTCACCCAATTTGTAGAACCAGCTCAACTCAACAATATCATTGTATATCGGCTTTGGGAAGCGCCATGTGATAATTGAATGGCAAAATTATGCAGCCCGTTCTTGATAGTTTCTCATGGGGCACGACGTGCTCCATGATCTTATTGAGATACACCATAAACGAGCTAAAATAATGTTACCACGAGTAACTTCGATAGCAACTGTTTTTAAGGATTAAAGCAAAGCTTTATTACGAAGACACACGTTGGGCATTTCACCCATTACGATGACATCATCCTCGGCTCGTACATCATCCTCCATGGAAGGCTTCATCAATATTACATGCATAGCCAAGTCTGGCGACGGTGTGGGCAGCCATATTTGCCTCCCTTCTACACGCTTGGACAGTGCAACTAGTAAACCAAAGCTTCATCTGCGTTTTCAGATCTTCCAGTGGAACAACATAGAGAAGTCCGGCTCACACCGGTTCACGGCATGAGCTAGCAGCATGGACTCAGTTTCAATAACAATCCGAATGGCCCCCAACTGAGCAAATAATTCCATCGCCTCAATAGCTACTTGCAATTCTACTGTAAATGCACCAGGAGCAAGATCCATTCAAACGGCTTTGCAAGCCACCACATGCCACTATGACCCCGCACAACTACCCCCAGGCTGCATGATCTTGGCCCAGTACAAAGGCGCCATCAGTGTTAAACTTCAACATTCCTGGTTGTGGTGCACACCATTTAGCCACTTCCTTCTGCACGTTTAGTTTGTCCGGACACATGAGCTCTCCATGTATTTAACATTATTAGCCACCACCCGATGAGCTATGGTCTGAGCACTCTCCATTTTGCTCCCATTGCGAATATCACTCTTGATGTTCCACCAATGCCACCATGCGTAGAATAGCTCAAGTCTATTTTGATGTGGGATCTGCCATAGACCCATAGTAATCCAATGTTTCCTCAACTGTCGCACAACTCTGCATCGTATACCTAACATCTTTGAGGCCATGGAGCTGCCATACTTCCTTTGCCATGGGGCATTGAATAAACAGATTAGCCCCATCTTCTCTAGCACTCGAGCACAACAAGCACCGGTCATCATCAATGGGGACCCCTTTCTTAGCAAGGTTTGACCGAACAACAAGGCAATCGTGGGCGAACCTCCACATGAACATACTTATTTTTTCACTGGCATGACAACTTTCAGATACACATCCAGAAAGTGTTATCACATGTGTTCAGATCACCATGGAGCTCCTCACTCTTTCCTGAGTCATTTGTCGCATCTCTTGCACTGGTCACCACCTGCAGCTTGTAGGCTTGCTTCGCTGAGTGCATCCCTCCTTCTCATCAAAATGCCAAGCTACAAAATCTTTTGCACCATCATGTAGCAGAATTTCCTGGATAAGTTTAGCATCCTCGGGCCAGGAAGTGTAATTGATCAACTCGCTGTCCCGACCACCTGTAGCAGGGTCGATCAGGCCGTGAACATTTTCTAGAAGCACGCCTGCTTGCAGCGTGAGGATCTTCGTTGTCCAAGATTGAGGCAGCCAAGGATCGTCCCAGATTCTCACCGCACTTCCATCCCTGATCCTCCATATATATCCCTTCTTGATTAGTTCTAGGTCATGCAAGAGACTCTTCACTGTCCCTACGTCGCCTGTGCCTCCATGATATTTCCATCGGGGAAGTATCTGGCCCTCATCACCTGAGTGCAGAGACTCCCAGGTCTTTGTATCTTAGACTCATTGATTTGTTGATTCTACCAAAACCTCCATATGAGGGCACTTAAATCATTGCAAAGCTCCTTTGTTAGGTAAAAGACATACATGGCGTATGTGGGGATTGCTCGGGCAATTATCTTGACTAATACTTCTTTCCTGGCTTTGTCCAAAAGTTTCTCCATATACCCCTATAACCTGCCCCAAAGCCCGTCCTTTATGTAATCAAAGGCCTTCGTCCCACATGTACGGGTAGTCCTAGGTACTCATTCCATGCTTCACTGTAAATACCCAAGGCCCCCTTCACTTGATTCTTACTTCATTCCTTTGTGTTCTTGCTAAACATGATGACACTTTTCTCCATATTGATGGACCGTCGAGAATAGTTTTTCATATAGAGTTAGGATCTCCCTCAAAGTTTGAGCTTCCGCATCGGTTGCCTTGATCATCAACATAGAGTCGTCCGCAAAGAAAACATGCGACACCGGCGATGCACTCGGGCACACTCGTACACCACTTAAGGTTCCCCTCCGCTCCGCATCTTGCAACAGCGCATATACACCTTCAACGCAAATGACAAAGAGGTACGGGGACAATGGGTCGCCCTGCCTCGGTCCTCTTGATGGTGCAAACTATTTCGTGAGAATATTACTCTTTGTGATTTACTGATATGGTAGTGTTCGTTTCTATGTAGAATCAAATGAAATAAATGTGTGATAACATATGAAGTAAAAAGAAAAAAAATCAACTACAAATTGCTTCTAGTGTGGGTTGGGCCGGTTGGCATTTTCTGAAGATAAGCTCTACTATACACCCGTGCAGTTGCAGGGGTCGTGCCTCTTTCGTACAGAGGAATAAACTATTTAGCGAAACACATCTTGCTCGAATAATACCTTCAAGCCACATGAGTCTTGGTGGAAGTACAAACTAATACGTCTCCAACGTATCTACAATTTTTGATTGTTCCATGCTATTATAGTATCAATCTTGGATGTTTTTATATGCAATTATATATCATTTTTTGGGACTAACCTATTAACCTAGTGCCCAGTAGGGCTGGACTAACGAGCTACTCGGCTCGTTAAGCTCGTGATCGTTAAGCTCGTGCTCGTTAAGCTCGTGATCGTTAAGCTCGTTAACAGTAACGAGCTCAAACTCATGCTCGGCTCGGTTCGTTAAATACTCGTTAAGCTCGTGAGCTCTCACGAGTACTCGTTAAGCTCCGTAGTCTCCTCTCGTCTCTTCGTATCTGTTCTGTACTTCTCTAGTTCTTTTCATCAATTGTCCAGATGCGAATGTGGGGGACTGGAAGGAGATGGGCTGTAGTCGACCAGTGTCCATTGGGCCGGGCTGAGCTAAGCATTTGCATTTAGTAAAAACTAAAAAGTACTGATGTGAAAAATAACGAGCCAAACGAGCTACTCGTTAAACTTGCGAGCTAGCTCATTAAGCTCGTTAATATTAACGAGCTAAAATTGATGTTCAGCTCGGCTCATTAACTAACGAGCACGAGCCTTAACGAGTCGAGCTTCCGAGTGCTCGTTAAGCTCGCGAGTAACGAGCTTTTCGTCCAGCCCTATGCATATGAACAAAATAAAGCTTTCACTAAACATATTGTAGAAGCTATGATGAAAGCGCATGAAGAAAAACTTGAGTTGGAAGTTTCAATTCCTAGAAAATTACAAGATGAATGGGAACATACTATTAAAGTTAGAATTAAAGATTATGAATGTAATGCTCTTTGTGATCTTGGTGCTAGCGTTTCCACTATACCAAAATCTTTGTGTGATGTGCTAGGTCTCACCGATATGGATCATTGCTCCCTTAATTTGCATCTAGCGGATTCCACTATTAAAAAGCCATTGGGTAGAATAAATGATGTGCTTATTCTTGCAAATAGAAATTATGTGCCCGTAGATTTTATTGTTCTTGATATTGAATGCAATCCTTCTTGTCCCACAATACTTGGTAGGCCTTTCCTACGAACCAAAGGTGCTATTATTGATATGAAAGAAGGTAATATAAGATTTTAATTTCCATTAAAGAAAGGGATGGAACACTTCCATAGGAAGAGAATTAAACCACCTTATGAATCTATTATGAGGGCCACCTATGGAATTAATTCCAAAGATGACAACACTTGAAACTATGCATTGTGCCTAGCTAGGGGCATAAAACAATAGCGCTTGTTGGGAGGCAACCCAATGAATAAAATATTTTTTTGTTTTTACCTTCTGTTTTTGTGTGTTTACACAATTATAGCTTCTGTTATGATTGTGTTTTTATCTTTTAATTAGTGTTTGTGCCAAGTAATGCCTTTGAGATGATTTGGATGATAGTATAATTGATGTTGTTTGGAAAACAGAAAGTTTTGTGTCCAGTGCTGGAATTTTGATTCTGTACTGGAACGTCAGAAAAATCTGAAATTTTACACAATATTGGTATATGAATTGTTTACGTTATACTAATTTTTCAGAATTTTTGGAGTTACAGAAGTATAGCTTCTAAATAGATCTTTACAGACTGTTCTGTTTTAGACAGATTCTGTTTTTGTTGCATAGTTTGCTTATTTTGATGAATCTATGGATCGTATCGGGGGGTATGAGTCATGGAGAAGTTGGAGTACAGTAGAATTATACCAATATTAAATATGAATCAATTTACAACAGTACCTAAAGTTTAAGGTTTGTTTGTTATACTAACGGATCTCACGAGGTTTCTGTTGAGTTTTGTGTGCTGAAGTTTTCAAGTTTTGGGTGAGACTACGATGGATAAAGGAATAAGGAGTGGCAAGAGCCTAAGCTTGGGGATGCCCAAGGCACCCCAAGGTAATATTCAAGGAAGACTCAAGCGTCTAAGCTTCGTCTACAATCTATCGGTAACTCACTTGGAGCTATATTTTTATTCATCACATGATATGTGTTTTACTTGGAGCGTCTTGTGATATAGTTTGTTTGCTTTTTAGTTTGTCACAATCATCTTTGCTGAACACACCTTTTTGAGAGGGACACACATTATTCATGATTTGTTAGAATACTCTATGTGCTTCACTTATATCTTTTGAGCTAGGCAGTTGCTCTAGTGCTTTACTTATATCTTTTAGAGCACGGCGGTGGTTATATTTTAAAGAAATAGTTGCACTCTCATGCTTCACTTATATCTTTTTGAGAGTCTAATGAATAGCAATGGTAACATGCACGGGTTATGAATTTGGTCCTGATATGATAGGTATTTAAGAGGGATATAATAAACTTTCATGTAGATCACTGAATATGATAAGTTTGATTCCTTGCAATAGTTTTGCGATATTAAGATGGTAATATGTGAGAGGTGCTAGTTAAGCCTGGGCGTTCGATCTTTTCGGTTTGTTCGGTTTGGTCTTTTCGGTCTTTAAAGAATTCGGTCTTCCATAATTGAAGACCGAAATAATTTCGGTCTTCTCGGTCCTTCACTATTCGGTCTTCGGTCTTTACAGGGCAATGTTCGGTCCCGACCAAACAAACCAAATTTAATGCAACAACTCATATTCATATACATTACTTCCAATACCAGTACGTGTTTATATAAGGAAAATTGAGAAAACAAATGTGTACAGAGGTGCATGTGTATATATGAGAAATTTAGACAAGCATGTGACAACATAAGTATGTAATAGGTTAACAGACTAATAAGTAGCAAGTGTATGCATGGTTGGTTCGTGTCTCGCTCGTGAGAGAATGGGAGGAATGAGAGTGAAGACGCAGGTCACTGGATACCTGGTTGGTTCGTGCCTGGATTGTGACCGTGAGGACGTGCGTGTCTCTCGCTCGTGAGGAGGACGTGCTGGGCTGCTGCCCGGTTGAGCCTTAGATGAACTATAAACATGGCTTATGGTCTCTGCATGTAGGCTTATAAATCGGTCTATTCGGTCTTGCAGAGTAGAGGACCGAATTGACCGTACTTATTTCGGTCTTGTAGTTTTGCAGACCGAATTTTATTCGGTCTTTTCGGTTTCGGTCTTTTCGGGTTCGGTCTCGGTCTTTTCGGGTTCGGTTTTCGGTCTTCGGTTTTTATGCCCGGGGTGAGTGCTAGTAGATAATTGTGGTTTAGTAAGAATATTGGTGTTAAGGTTTGTGATTCCCGAAGCATGCACGTATGATCAGTCGTTATGCTAAGAAGTTGGAGCATGATTTATTCTTGATTGTCTACCTTATGAGTGGCGGTTGGGGACGAGCGATGGTCTTTTCCTACCAATCTATCCCCCTAGGGGCATGCGTAGTAGTACTTTGCTTCGAGGGCTAATAAACTTTCGCAATAAGTATGTGAGTTCTTTATGACTAATGTGAGTCCATGGATTATACGCACTCTCACCCTTCCGCAATTTGCTAGCCTCTTCGGTACTATGCATTGCCCTTTCTCACATCGAGAGTTGGTGCAAACTTCGCCGGTGCATCCAAACCCCGTGATATGATACGCTCTATCACACATAAGCCTCCTTATATCTTCCTCAAAACAGCCACCATACCTACCTATCATGACATTTCCATAGCCATTCCGAGATATATTGCCATGCAACTTCCACCGTTCCGTTTTTATGACACACATCGTCATTGTCATATTGCTTTGCATGATCATATAGCTGACATAGTATTTGTGGCTCAACCACCGTTCATCATTTGTATACATGTTACGCTAGTATCATTGCACATCCTAGTACACCGCCAGAGGCATTCATATAGAGTCATATTTTTGTTTTAGTTTCGAGTTGTAATTTTTTTTTGAGTTGTAAGTAAATAGAAGTATGATGATCATCATTATTAGAGCATTGTCCCAGTGAGGAAAAAAAGAGGCCAAAAAAGAGCCCACGAAAAAAAATGAGAGAAAAAGAGAGAAGGGGCAGTGTTACTATCCTTTTCCATACTTGTGCTTCAAAGTAGCACCATGTTTTTCATATAGAGAGTCTCCTGTTTAGTCACTTTCATATACTAGTGGGAATTTTTCATTATAGAACTTGGTTTGTATATTCCGATGATGGGCTTCCTCAAATGCCCGAGGTCTTCATGAGCAAGCAAGTTGGATGCACTCCCACTTAGTTTTCATGTTGAGCTTTCATACACTTATAGCTCTGAGTGCATCCGTTGCATGGCAATCCCTACTCCTCGCATTGACATCAATTTATGGGCATCTCCATAGCCCGTTGATTAGCCTCGTTGATGTGAGACTATCTTCTTATTTTTTACTTCCCCTTATCAATCTCTACCACCACACTCTATTCCACCAATAGTGCTATATCCATGGCTTGCGCTCATGTATTGCGTGGAGGTTGAAAAAGCTGAAGCGCGTTAAAAAGTATGAACCAATTGCTCGGCTTGTCATCGGGGTAGTGCATGATAAATATTTTGTGTTAAGAAGATGGAGCATGATAGGATTATATGATTTTGTAGGGATAACTTTTTTTAGCATTTTTATTTTGAAAGACATGATTGTTTATCAGTATGCCTGAGTATTGATGTCTTTATGTCAAACTATAGACTATTGCTTTGAATCATTCGGATCTTATTATTCATATCGTAAGAGAGAGATTACATGATGAAACATGTTAGGTAGCATCCACATCAAAAATTCTGTTTTTATCATTTACCTACTCGAGGACGAGCAGGAATTAAGCTTGGGGATGCTTGATACGTCTCCAACGTATCTATAACTTTTGATTGTTCCATGCTTTTATAGTATCAATCTTGGATGTTTTTATATGCAATTATATATCATTTTTTGGGACTAACCTATTAACCTAGTGCCCAGTGCCAGTTGTTGTTTTCTGCTTGTTTTTGGTTTTTCAGGAAATCAGTACCAAACGAAGTCCAAATGCCACAAAAGTTTTTGGAGATTTTTTTCTGGACAAAAGAGACCCTGGAGACTTGGAGAGGAGGCCAGAAGGTTCACGAAGCCTTCACAAGGCAACAGGGCGCGGCCCCCCGGGGGGGGGGCTGATGCCTTGTGGGGCCCTCGTGGCTCCGTTTGACCTAATTCCACTTCTATAAATTCTCAAATATTCGGAAACCAACAGAGAGCCACCCCGAATAACTTTTACGCCGCCGCAAGACTCTGTTCTTCCGCGATTCCATCTGGAGGTCTTTTCCGGTACTCTGCCGGAGGGGGAATCGATCACGGAGGGCTTCTACATCAACCTTGCTGCCCTTCCGATGATGTGTGAGTAGTTTAACACAGACCTACGGGTCCATAGCTATTAGCTAGATGGCTTCTTCTCTCACTTTGATCTTCAATACCATGTTTCCTCGATGTTCTTGGAGTTCTATCCGATGTAATCTTCTTTTGCGGTGTGTTTGTTGGGATCCGATGAATTGTGAGTTTATGATCAGATTATTCATGAGAAATATTTGAGTCTTCTCTGAACTCTTTTATGCATGATTATTATAGCTTTGTATTTCTCTCCGATCTATCGATTTGGTTTGGCCAACTAGATTGGTTTATCTTGCAATGGGAGAGGTGCTTTGTGATGGGTTCAATCTTGCGGTGCTCAATCCCAGTGACAGAAAGGGACATGACACGTATTTGTATTGTTGTCATTAAGGATAAAAAGATGGGGTTTAATCATATTGCTTGAGTTTACTTTGTCTACATCATGTCATCTTGCTTAAGGCGTTGCTCTGTTTCATACTTAATACCCTATATGCATGCTGGATAGCGGTCGATGGGTGGAGTAATAGTATTAGATGCAGGCAGGAGTCGGTCTACTTGTCTCGGACGTGATGCCGATATACATGATCATTGCCATGAATCCATCATAATTATTTGCTTTTCTATCAATTGCCCAACAGTAATTTGTTTACCCACCATATGTTCTGCGCTTGAGAGATAAGCCTCTAGTGAAAACTATGCCCCCCGGGTCTATTTTATCATATATTAAAAACCAAAAATACCTTGCTGCAATTTATTTACTTTTATTTTATTTAGTATTTTAGTTTATCTATTTATCACTACCAGAATTAATCCTTGCAAATAACCGCTAAGAGGATTGACAACCCTCTTATTTGCGTTGGGTGCAAGTGTTTGCTTTTGTGTGTGCAGGTGCTGTTAACGTGATTTTGCTTGGTTCTCCTACTGGATTGATAACCTTGGTTCTTAACTGAGGGAAATACTTATCTCTACTATACTGCATCATCCTCTCCTCTTCGGGGAAAATACCAATGCAGTCTACAAGTAGCACAAACCAACATTGCTCTTCCCGATCTGCGTGCTTTTGGTGGCTACCGAATTGGATGGAGATAGTGGATATGTGCATGGATTCAAAAATGATGTCAGATCTGCCCTCGAGAAGCCAGTCCTTAAGAGCAAGGTTAGTCTATGGGTTTGGGCCGTCTGACTCGAGAAAGACAACATATACATGCACTCAGGTCTTCGGACTTAGGGGGGGTTAGATCCATCGGATCTTTGCGATTGTACTCGGCTCTTACATACATGCATTCCTACATATGTCATCACCGTCGAATGCCTTTGATCTCACAAGTGTGTTTGAAAGGAAAATGAGTTGTTTGCAATGAAGGAAATCCTTGATCTGTTTGGTGATGCTTCCGGGCTTGTGGTTAATCTTCAGAAATGTGCAATCTCACTGATTCATTGCGAGGGTATTGATGTGGAAGCTTTGGCTAGTTATCTTCCTTGCCGGGTGGCTCAGTTCCCCTACACGTACCTGGGGCTTCCTCTCACACCCATGGCTTTCATGAAGGCCGACTTACAACCTCTGGTTGATCCAGTGGCAAACAAATGGGCGACCAATAAGTCCTCCTTATTATTCCAAACTGACAGATTGATGTTAATTAAGACTGTGCTCACGACGATGACCATTTATCAGATGTTGTCCTTGCATATTCCTCCTTGGGTCTTCAAGGCCATCACCAAGATTTGTTTGAGCTTTTTCTAGAGAGGATATGAGGAGACAAAGGGAGGACACTGTCTTGTGGCATGGGAATAAATCTGCAAGCCCAAGAAATTTGGTGGTTTAGGTGTTCATCGGCCAGATTTCCTTATTAGTGCATTACAAATGTGTTGGTTATGGCTTCAGAAAATTGGGCCATTGTGGGCGTGGTCTGGTCTTTTGCCTGAGATCTCTGATGAGGCCACACAATTATTTCTTGCGACAACAATGTGTTTGGTTGGAAGGGGTGATCACGTAAGCTTTTGGCATGATAGGTAGATCGATGGACGTAGTCCTTGCGATATCTCTCCCAATACCCATTTATTAAGGCGAGAGGAGGAAACAAGAGATCGATGGTGAAAGCTTTGGAATAGAACAAGTGGATTGTTGATATTCGCGGAACAATGTCGATGAATGCGACCATTGAATTCATGGATCTTTGGCAGCAAATGCCACCTCTGAGCAACAAAGAGGATTGCTTTACTTGGAGATTGACTGCAAATGGCATCTATTCGGCCTACGAGGCATACTTTTTCGATATTTAGCATGCAGATTATGCCAAACCCTTATGGAAAAACTTGGCACCACTGAAGGAAAGATATTTCACATGGCTGGTCATGCGTGATCGCTGTTGGACTGCGGTCCGTCTCGTGAAGAGGGGAATGCAACATCCCGCTTACTGTTTGTTTTGTGATCAGGCACCCGAGACAATTGATCATATTATGGTGCGGTGTCCTTTTGCGAGGAACGTTTGGTTTATCTTCCCGCACAATTTTGGATTTCAACGGCTATGTAACACCCCCAGTGGTTAGCTACAGTGATCACCTGCTAATGTGCCATGTCATCATGATCATCTCCATTAATTTGCATTAAGAAATAATTCAACTCTCAAACCCTAGTCAAATTCCAAATTCAAATTGTAAGTGAAATTTAAAGTTTCACAAACATGTCTGAAAAATAGTTCGTGTTTTAGCAAATATTCCATAGTAAATAATGTTCAGGAAAACAACATCACCTAAATTCCCTAGATGAATCTAACATCATGAAAACAGGGCCAACAACACCTAATCTTTCCAATTAAATTCAAAACAAAATTCAAATGAATTCAAATGGGGCTCAAACTTTTTGTGGTAGTACTATATAATACATAGTATTTAATTGGACTAGTACCACAATTTACAAAAGTCAATTGGGGGCCTATCAATTTGCAAAACAGAAAGAAAATGAGAAACCGAAAAGAAAAAAAGAGAGGCCGAAACCTACTGTGCACTAGAGCCCATTGTCCACAGTGCCAGGCCTAGCCCACAGTGGCGGAGCCAGAAAATTAGGACAAGGGGGGCCAAGTATAGTTAAACCTTGTTAGGGAGGGCCAATCCATCAAAAACCACCATTTTAGCACCAAAAAAATCACTATTACTATTCATTCTAGGCTTAAATCACTGATGTTAGGGGGGGCCAGGGCCCTGGCTGGCACCCCCCTGTCTCCGCCACTGCTAGCCCACCACCGGTCACCTCCCTCCTCCTGCTCATCCCCTCGCTCGATGTTGCCGCGCGCGCACGCCCGAAACCAGCCCCCCTCCTCGCCGCTCGACAGCGCGGCCCCCGCGCCCGCCGTGGGTGGATAAGGGCAGCGCCCTGCCCTCCCCTAGCCTCTCCTGGCCTCGCTCCTCCCCCCTCTCTCTCCACTCTCTCCCGAGCGCCGCCATGGCCACCCCACCGTGATTCGCGCGGCCACCGAGCCTCCCGCGCCTCCTCCTGGAGTCCACCGGCTTCCCCATCGTCGTCTACTTCGACTGCGCCCTTCCGTTTGGCCGGACGAGCCCCGCAGCGACGCCCACGACCTCTTCTTCAAGATTCGTGGGTCGTGATCGCCGGCGACCTTGCACCCTCTCCGACGCCTCCCCGAGCTCGCTTTGCACCTCTACAGGCTCCCAGTGAGCTCCTCTCCGATCCCCTTCCCCTCTCGCTGTCAGCTTCGAGTTCTAGCACGCGCCCCCAAGACGACCGAATGCGCCGCCGCCTCGTTTGGTCGTCGGAGTTACTCCGGTGACCATTTGGTCACCTGCGTGTGCCCAACACCTTCGCCGCATCATGTAGAGCCCCCCTGGCTAGTTAGTCCGTTCGCAAACGCGTTGCTACCGCTAACCCGCAACGACCCGAACTCCGGCAGCCGCTCGTGAGCTCGCCGTCGACGCTACGGTGCATCTCCGGTGGTTCCACCACCGCCATTCAACGCGGCATCGCTCCCTCGTTCGAACACCGCAAACCCCGTCTCGTTTGGTGCCCCACAGCCGAATTCCGCCGCTGTCCGACGCGCGCCGCCGCGTTTTCTGGCGCCGGAACGCCGGCCGTGCGCTAACATGGCCGCCCTAGGGCCCACCCCTGGGTCACTGCCAGTGGGTCCCAGGGGCCCAGTTGGCCGAGTTGACCTGGTCAACTCTGCTGACTGGGCAGCCCCAGCCACTGACAGGTGGCCCCCACGTTTAATTAAAATGTTTTTATTAATAATTAATCTGTTAATTAAGCTGAGTCACTGACAGTAGGTCCCACTAGCTAATTAGTCCAATTAGTTAATTTAATCTGCTGGCTAGATAATTCAGTCTATGACAGTGGGGTCCCACTTGTCAGATTGACCAGTCAACAGTCAAACTGTTGACTGCTGACTGGGCTTTGACTAGCCCCACATGTCATTGACTGTGGCTGGCTCAGTCTGGGTATAAATAGTAATTCACTGTTTAAATTCGAATTAAAAATAATCAGTAAATTCCAGAAAATGATTAAAACATTAAAAAATCATAGAAAATAATCCGCAACTCGGATGAAAATAATTTATATATGAAAAATGATCAGAAAAATATGACGAATCCGAATATGTGGTCAAAATGCCTGACCATCACTCCTAACTAGATGAACATGGAATCTTCCCCTCCGGTTCATCTGTCTGACAGATGCTTAAAGCCGGGAAAATATCCCCAGATATTTCCCGCTCCGTCTTTAACACCTCGCACTGCGTTAGGTCACCCTAGCTCAGCATATTGCCATGCCATGCATCTGTGTAGCACTTGTTTGCCTTGTATTTATTATTTCTTCCCCCCTCTTCTCTCCGGTAGACCCCGAGACCGACGCTGCTCCCGAGATCGACTACGTCGCCGACGACCCCTCTTTCACCGCAGAGCCTCCAGGCAAGCAAAACCCCCTTGATCATCCCTATATCGCCTATTCCTTCTCCCCCATGCTTGCATTAGATTTTGCTACTGTAATTGATTGCTCCTAATCTGATGCATAGCCTATTTTTGTAACTGCTGTTGATTTCTTACCTGCTATCCTAAATGCTTAGTATAGGTTGGTTAGTAGTCCATCAGTGACCCCACACCCTTGTCCTTGTTGCCATGCTTTACCACCAGTGACTCGATCAGTGTGATCGATGTACAGAGGCCGAACACAGCACCGCACAACCCCCTTAGTCGTACGACTCTGCAGAGCTACCATCGAGTGACGAGGGTGATACCTCCTACCTCACTCCTGATGATATCTCTGTAGCATAGCTAGTCAGTCGTGGGTTATCGAGGGTGATTCCTCTTTCACCACCTCCGATGATGCCTCCGTCGTGCAGCCCATCAAGTGTGAACTTATCGAGGGTGATTCCTCCGAGTTCACCTTGACGGATACATCGAGTGGGAATCCATCGAGGGTGATTCCTCGGATTTCCCCCTTGATGTCATGGCCACACGGTTACCTTGGTATTTACCTCAGACCATGGTTAAAGTCGGGTCGACCCCAAGGGGTACCCGCGAGAGGAGTGAAGTCGAGTTGGCCAGGAGGGCACCCGCGAGAGATTATTGTGGCGGAACGACAGGGCAGGCGGAGACCACCTAGGAGAGAGGTGGGCCTGGTTCCTGGTCGTTGGACCGCGGATTACCAAGTCGGTGCGACAGGGTGTCGGAGGTGAGCCTTGCGCCCTGTTCGTGTCCGCGAGATACTAATAACATGCTTAACAGATTTGGGTATTTGATCTGAGTTGGCCACTGGCCTATACGCACTACCACCACGCGGGATAATGGTTTAATGGGGACCTCGGCGCCGTATGTATCAGCCGAAAGCTCTATCAGACGTCCAGTTCAGCATTGTGGCCGGGACGGATCGCGCCATCCAGGCAGAGGTGGTGCTGGTATCCCCCTGCGCACAACGACCCGGAGTGCAAAGGGCGATGGGCCCAAGACCCCTGAGCGCTTAGGATGTAGACCGGCGGGGACCTCTTTGCGGAGCCTAGGTAGGACTACGTCGTGTCGATCAGCCGAGGCCGGGCATGACCGAGAAAAGTGTGTCCGGCCAGAGTTAATCGAGCGTGTTGGGTAACAGTAGCGCACCCCTGCAGGAAAGTTATCTATTCGAATAGCCGTGTCCACGGTAACAGGACGCTCAGTGTTGTATCCCGATCTACTACAACTTGAACTGGATACTTGTAATACTTAATTAATATGTTAGCTCCGGGATCGCTTTCTCGCAGGGAGTCGAGGAAGGATCTCTGGGCATTGCTACTATATACTTATTACTTTATGTTATGATACTAACCTGCACTCTTCTAATGCTGCAAGACGCTGAAGTTGCTAGTCTTCGATAGGCTAGACCTTCTCTCTATTCTGGCATTGCTGCAGTCCAGTCCACAGATACAACCCCTTCATTTGAAACCGATGCATAAATAGAATAGTTCTGATGTAAGTCTTGCGAGTACTTTGGATGAGTACTCACGGTTGCTTTGCTACCTCTTTTTCCCCATACTCGATGCTGCGACCAGATGACGGAGTCCCGGAGCCAGCTGATCCCGTCGACGACTACTACTACTCCGACGGAGCCTACTACTACGTGGAGACCGACGACCAGGAGTAGTTTAGAAGGCTCCCAGGCAGGAGGCTTGTGCCTTTTCGATCTAGATGTCGTTGTTTTGCTCAGCCTTCTTAAGGCAAACTTGTTTAACTTTATGTCTGTACTCAGATATTATTGTTGCTTCCGCTAACGCTTGTACGCGAGCTTATGTATTCGAGCCCTCGAGGCCCCTGGCTTGTAATATAAAGCTTGTATGACTTTTATTTGTGTTTAGAGTTGTGTTGTGATATCTTCCCGTGAGTCCCTGGGCTTGATCGTGCGCATTTGTGTGTATGATTAGTGCACGATCGAGTCGGGGGCGTCACAGGCTAACACCGAGCTTGCAAGACATGGTGAGAGATTGGTGGTGTTCGGTGGACATCAAAAGTCTAGGGGAAATTCCAGCGAAATGGCGACGATCATGATAGTGGACCTTCGTAAGTTATGGCTGGAAAGAAATGCTCGTGTATTTGATGGGAAGGCATCAACTGTTCAGAGGGTGGTTACGACGGCGACAGACGAGCTGAGGCTATGGAAGAAGGCTCGTCATAAAAAGGCAGGTAGTTGGGAGGAGTAGGCCTCATCTGTAGTGGCGGTGTGGAATTGCTGGTCTTGTGTTGGGGTTGCAAGAGTTTTTTCTTGTTTCCTCACGGCTTGTTATTAACTTTAACTCTTTCCTGCTTAATGAAAATGACAGACAATATGTTGTTGCTTATTCTTGAAAAAAAAGATGGAAAGGGAGAGATGAATGCAGATACAAGGGAGGGAGAGGCTAGAGAAGATAACACACCCTACATATTAAGTGCACTCTATTTTAGAAGTTGAATGCTCTTACTTTCGATCAAGTTTTTGACAAAATTATCATCATCTGCAATGCTGTAATCAGTAGAGACCATATTAACCCCTCAAAACAAAAGTAGAGATCATATTACTAGAATCGACTGAAATTTTTATCTCTAATCGTGACGCATTGGACGGTCCAAATGATGCAGTTACCACGAGCCCGCTAGGGGCGGGCAAAAAATTTCACCGGGCCCGCCACGCTGGCCTCCACGAACCGCAACACCGCTCCACCCCTAGAGACCCTAACCTAGAACATTCCATAATTCCATCCCAATTCTTTCAAATTTTACACAAATCTAACGAGATACCCCAAATCTTCCAATTCTCCTCCCTCCCTCCCAGGCGCAGGCAGCGGGCGCGCGGCGAACCTGCCCCCAGCCAGCCGCGTCGCCGCCACTGCGACTGGTGGCGGCGCCCGTGCTCCGATGGTCGGGATGTACCAGAAGCAGCTACTCGACGCCCCCTTCGCCCTAAACGGCCACTGCGGTGACCAGCCACGCCACGCGCCGGCCGCCGCCGCCGCCGCCCCCGCCCCCTCGCCGTATCCGCCCAACCCCTCCTCCTCCTCGGGCGCTGCCCCCTCGCCGCACGCGCAGGCGGATGGCGCCGGCGAGCCGCGTCGGCTGTTCCAGGCGCTCGTCGGGGGGATCCTGCAGCGCGGCGCGGGAGGCGGCAACGGCGTGGCCGGGGATCTGGAGGCGCTGGTGTCGTGGGCGCGGGAGGTCGCCGTGGATCCCTGCGCGAAGCGGCCGGCGGACAGGCCGAGGAAGCGGCAGGTGCTGTCCTTGCGGCGCGCGCGCTACCTCAAGATGGAGGACGTGGCGGACCAAGCAGAGCTCCCCAGCTTCTCCAAGGTGAGGACGAAGTCGCAAACCCCTAGGGTTGTGTGTCGCGATCTGTTGCTAATTTGTCGAGGTAGCCGTGGATTGGGCGGGTGGATTGTTGCTTACCATGTTGCGTTTGTGTTCTCGCATGGATGGAACATTTCTGCATCTAGGATTTTGTCACTATATGTCATCCCACTCCGTGACCTATTGCCCGTATCGCTAGGCTTGTTTTTCTAGGAGTGCATTTGTAAATGGAGTCCCGGGTTATGGAATGGGCGAATGGCAGTTGATTGGTGTCCCGTTTCAAGCAAACAGAATCTCAGCAACCATGTACTAAATGGAGTCCAAGGGCATGGAATCTCAGGCACCGCAGAGCAACCATGTACCGTTGAACCTTTCCCAAACAATGGAAGATCCTGATTGGGGAGGTCTTGCTTCTGTCTGTATCTCAGCTGGTGACCCAGGCTGCGGTTGGCATTGCACGGTCAATTATGATACTCCTAATTCCGTTTGTCAAACCGTTTTTTTTCCTTCTACAGTTTTGCTAGCCAAACTTTTCCTCCTTCGGCGGCCTATGTAGATTTGTACACAACAGATTATAAGCGCTCCACGATTCAGCAACTGAAAACTGAGCTTTGTAACTCATAAGTCAGAGAAGCTTATAAGAACCGCCTATTGTGGAATTGAGGCACGGCGAGCATGGCAGTCACACAAAAACTTGTTGCCTTCATTGATGATGGTTCCATTAGATAATAATGTAGTAGGTCGATTATTCATCTCATATTGTTTTACATGCTGTCGGCACTTTTGTCGTGTTCCTGTTACATCCCATGACCATTAATCTCATCAATAAATGAGGCCTCCTTAAAAAGAGAACGTGAGAATTGAGATAATAGCTCGATCAACCTGGAGTAAGAGAAGGGCATGGTGGTAATATTAGGCTATTCCTTAGGTCTTGCACCTGTGGCTAAACAACCTATATTTGTGAAGAACAGAACATCCAGAACATTAAGTTTCATGCCTCGAGTCCCATTCACTAAAATTTTATCAAGTTTTTTTTTTAGTCACAGTTAATGCATTAATTTGTTAGCCCATCGAAACTGTCTATGTTTATGCTAGATAGAAACTAAGCTTGAAAGATTACACTTTGAAGAGATCCTAGTGAGAATGTCAACCACATGTGAGGCTTTATAATAAGTGATGCATATCGGGGGATTGACAACATTCTTTTATTCAGTTGAGTGAGTATAGGCCTTAGGTGCTAGATTAAGGGATTGAAGGGAACTTGCTGAAATGGGTATGCAATAGACATGCATGCTCACAAATGGCATGTATCCACAACTAACAAAAAAAAAAAAACTCGATCAACCAGGACTAGCCCTTGGTGGCATTTTTTAAGAAGGCGAGCACCAACCCAACGGAGGATTGAGCCTCGAACATGTGTCATCGGGCTGCGAGCATTTCAGTCTGCTCTAGCTAGCCAACTGGTCGACGCGACTAACGTGCACTGTTATCTTTAATAATGATGCTAAATTAATTGTTTAAATGAAGGCTCCTTTCTTTTATGGAAGTGGGAATTATATATCTAGAATCTGGACTAATGTGCATTATTTCCTTTGCTGTTTTAATGTTATATTCTCTTGTATTCACTATATTTTACCTGACATTTAAAAACTATCCTGGATTGTCATATTGGAAACCTAAACTTGTGTTTTATGTCATATCGAACGGTCATGCCTTTCTCCATGTAAAAATAGTGAAAACCTTTCAAAGCGTATTTTGGGAGAAACATCTATTAGTCTGTCCAACTTCGGCATAAAGCTGACAGCGGTACATAATTTCCATGAGAGAAGCTTCTAAATCTAGGCTGATAAGACCACTCGACCGATATATCGTTATTGGTGCTCTACAGATACAACATATCATTTCGTAAATATCGTTTTTATGCATATCAGCCACATAGACTGGTATATTGACCGATATGGCTGATATTTGACCCAACATGTCCACCGATATAGACCAATATGTAGATGACAAGGGTTCTTTCTAGAAAAAATATTGAATATGAAATTAGGTATTTACAGCTTCAACATATTATAAAAGTCACATAATGTTTTGTAAATATGCATATATGACGTAATTTTTATGTTAGAATAAGAATTTTGAGAGTATTTATTGATTTATTTCCTCATTTAGTAGTACTAGTTAATAAACTTGGAATCATATATTTGTAACTCAAGCACTGACATGGTTGTTTATTATTATTATTAAAAAAGGGATGTCTAAACAAGAATGAAAAAAATAAATCAGATATGTTTCCTCCTATATAACTACATATCATCTGGTATATCACCGATATCTGACAACCAATTTACCGAAACCGAACCGATATGAATCTGGTAGCCGATATTTTGAAACTTGCTGTTAGATAGAGGACCTGGAGAAGTGTTGACTGTATAATTATTAATGTTTGGGCGAAGTGGCAATGGTAGTCATGATGTCCTGCACGGCCGCACGATGTGCATCCTACATGTTACTGGGAAGAACAACCTACAAGGCATAGCTGGCATCAAAGAATGGTAGGTAATAGGCACATAGTGACAGATCCAAAAATAAAATAAAATTAGAGAACCATGGTGATGTTGACTCTCTAGAGAGAGAATCATCTGCAACTTATTGTGTTCTATTTTCTTTGATAAGAAAGGTTTTTCGAAGCGTATGATTAATACTTATATAAAATGGGGGTACAGTGCAACTTTCAGTTATTTGCTCTTGTATCAAGTCCGAAATGCACAAACAATAAGCACGTAGCATTACCGCAGTGGTGTTTTGTGGTATGTCTTTTGAAACAATTCACTGGATTTTGTTCATCCAATTGAAAGAATGTGGATAAACCTGAGCCATGATTACCCTCTTTTTATATCTGGGAAATGGATAGTTCCCTGTGAAACCTGTGTTATGGTCTCCTCATCTGAACAAAAACAGAGGGCTAGCTGTTTCTATCTGCTTGGCAAATTTGTATCTACGAATACTCGAAGTGTAGCGCCCCTGCTTTTAGTCCCACATGGCCGTTTTAACATCAGTTACACTTGCAGAAAAGCCTTCTGGGCGCAAGACGTAGCATTTCTGGGCTGACCCTTTTAGCTGAAGTGAGGACAAAAGTTGTCTGCCCTGTCGTGGGCTGGGCTGTTACCCTACTTGGGCCGTAGGGTGTTACACAAAGCATCTTCAGTGTTTAGTTTGTAGAATTTCCTCCCCCTGTCTGTCAATTTGTCAAAGTTTGATTGCTTACTTTTATTGTCAATTTCCTCACCATATTTCTTTTATTCTGCTTTCCATTTTGTTTTGTGCTTTCTGAAACAATTATTTATTTCTTACTCTTTTGGACATTGTTGCATTTTTCATCTTTCAGAAAAGGAAGTACAGAACTAAGAACCAGTCAGAAAGACCAAGGAAAGGGTCAACCCCAACAAGGAAATCCGAGAGGCTAGCTAGGAGAATGGTACTCATGACATCAGTGCTTCTCACGCAAAGGAAAAAGATTGGAGTAGGTGAGCAGTTTCAGGCAGAGATACCTGACTGGACTGGGCCACCTTCAGACGCAGAGCTTTCTTGGTACAGGAATGACCCGAACATCTCAAAGATGCTAGGAAGCAGAACTTGGCCACCTGAAGGTTATGTCTTACAGACAAATATTGTGGTAGCTGGACAGGGAAGGCCTGAATCATGTAATTGCGTATATCCAGGATCCTTCTATTGCAGAGAACATCACATCAACACCTCCAGGGATCGGCTAAGGTCAGAAATTGGTCAAGTTTTCACAGAATGGAAATTTGATTTGATGGGTGAGCAGGTTTCTAAGATGTGGAGTATTGAGGAGCAACTAAAGTTTAATGCACTTGAGCTGTTGGTTCCTGTGATGGAAAATAAGAGCTTTTGGGCGATAGCGTCAAAACATTTTGCCTCGAAGACCAGGGTGGACTTGGTGCAGTACTACCTCAATGTTTTCCTCATGAGAAGAGTTTCAAACCAGTGCAGGTTGAGTCTGTTGGAGATTGATAGTGATGAGGATGAAGCAGAGGAAGAGGAGGATGAAGATCAATCTGATGGCTCCAATTCGTCCCAGAGGTACGGCTCTATACATGACCCCATATGTTTGTGTAAGCAGGTGTAGTGCATATATGGAAATTCATCCCCCTGTTTCTTTTATACTGATGTTAGCTGCAAGAGTAGACTAAACAGCTCCCTTCGAACGTCTAACACTAGCTGGTAAGAGCAATATTGATTTTTGGTAACATTTACATTATTACTTCAGGGCCCAGGATGTTCAAGACGTGAAGAAGATTTTCTGAATTTGCTGACAGCTACCTGGCATGCTTTTCTGCATGTGCACCTGTTTTGATGTGGTGAGACACTCATCACCTTGAGTGATCGATCCTTCAGTCGTTCGCTTAGACCTAGCCATCCGTTCTGCGCAGAAACTCATGCGAATTGCTCACCATTCTCATTCTCAATCTTGTGTCGTGGCAACGGGCAAGCCAGTCAGTTGTGGCTTGATGCTCAAAGAGCTCATCTGATATGAATGTTTTCCCGTGTACAGGAAAAATGAAATACAGATCTTAAAGACTAAAGGGGGTAGAAAACAAATGGTCATTGATTTCGTTTCTTTCGTGAGAGTTGAGACTTGAGAGGGTCAAAACCCAAAACCCGTTTGACACTCTTTACTTGGCAAGAGGTTTGGCAACTGTGTTTTTATTGCCCAGTTTGGTAGAGCTGTTTCTGGTGTTGTCAACTTGTCATGTACTTTGTTTCTTTTGTGAAATACCCACCCCCTGCTGGTTTAGAAATTTGTTCTACTTCCCAGTTACCAACAGCGGTTACACTTCACCTAAGGCCTACAATGCAAGGCGCTTAGAAAAATAAATTAGCTTTTCCTTAAGCACTGGTGCTTATTTGTAAAGGGCGGATGCTTAATTAGACACCCCTCCTGTAGAGAAGGTACTGGTGCTTAAGAAAAAATTGGTTTATTTTACTAAGCACCTCTAATCACCTTGCATCATACAAGAAATTACTCCCTCCGTCCCATAATATAATATAAGAGCGTTTTTGATACTACACTAGTGTAAAAAACGCTCTTATAATTATATTATTGGACGGAGGGAGTACTATATTGAGCAAGGTCAACAACTGTTCGCTAAAATTATCTACATAATGTTTGGGAGCTCGCTAAAATTATCTACATAGCAAAGGCAAAGGCAACAAAGTTATTACTACAAAAATAAAAGGACATAGAGTTTTTGAACCGAGCTCATATACTCCTTGTTAAAAAGTAAATTCACAACAAATAGTAAAAAAATCTGATTTTTTTTTTTTTGTGATAAATATTGATGAACGTTTCAACTGGAGCATTCATTTTGTTTTTTCGCCCTGACCTCCACGGATGTCATTGCATGACAAAATTTGCATCCGGATATAAACATTCATGACAAAAAAAATCGTATTTACTATTTTTTTCGATTTTACTGTCACATGTGAGCTCGAGATCAAAAGAGCACTTTTGAAAAAAAAAAAGGGTTACACACATATGTTTTCTCGAACTGAAAACACTACTGAAATTTAATCCTCGTAGAATTGCAAACTTGCAACCAATCTGTCTCGCGCAAGTTGCCACGGGAAGCGCACACACGCACCACCGTACGCACCCGGGCCGATCGATCCGGTGCTGCTCCATCGTCGTCGGCTCGTCCCAGCAGGGCCACACAACCCACGAACGGTCGTCTTCCCGCGCTCTATCTTCTCCGGCGCCACGTTGGCCCCCGGCTTATCTGGTCCAGTCGTGCATCCACCGTGTGTGATCCGTTCCTCCCAAACCCCCCGGCCGCGCCGCAACGTAAAGACGTAGAACAGCTTCCGGAATCCTAAGCTCCGTAGCCTCTCTGCCCGTCAGCGCCGGCCAGACCACGCACCGGCAGCCAGCCAGCAGCAATGGAGACCGTCGCGGCCGCCGGCTACGCGCGCGGGGCCGCCACGCGCTCCCCCGCGTGCTGCGCTGCCATGTCCTTCTCGCAGTCCTACAGGCCCAAGGTGTGTGATGTTAGGATATCCGACATGCAAGAGCTTCGATTGTGAGGCGGCGTCAACCGTTTTTCTTTTTTTTGCTGATGCCGGATGGGCAATGCGTGCGGCAGGCTGCCAGGCCGGCGACCTCGTTCTACGGCGAGTCGCTGCGGGCGAACACGGCGAGGACGTCGTTCCCGGCGGGGAGGCAGTCCAAGGCGGCGAGCCGGGCGGCGCTCACCACCCGGTGCGCGATCGGCGACAGCCTGGTGCGTGCCGTGCATCCATCACCAGTATATATGCTCTAGTCCCCTGCGCTGCGCGTCGCCGGTGTCACGTGAAGCTTACGGTGTCTGCACACTTTTTTGGGGGTTGTTGTTGTGGTGGCAGGAGGAGTTCCTGACCAAGGCGACGCCGGACAAGAACCTCATCAGGCTGCTGATCTGCATGGGGGAGGCGATGAGGACGATCGCCTTCAAGGTCAGGACCGCGTCCTGCGGCGGCACGGCCTGCGTCAACTCCTTCGGCGACGAGCAGCTCGCCGTCGACATGCTCGCCGACAAACTCCTCTTCGAGGTGAGACGGCCGAGGGTGCTTTTTTCAGTCTACGCGTGCACGTCTCGTCCCGTTGCGGTTTCTCACCTCGCTTGTATATATGCAGGCGTTGGAGTACTCCCATGTCTGCAAGTACGCGTGCTCTGAGGAAGTCCCCGAGCTGCAGGACATGGGTGGCCCGGTCGAAGGTACACAGCCATTTCTTGTCACACATCAGAGCTCAAAACTCGATAAGATGATTAAGGGGGATGACGATCACCTTAATCCTGTATCCTTAACAGAAGTTACAGAACACATGCCATTCCTATGCCTGGATATAGTATTGTAGTACCGGACAGTGTTCAGTGCTACTGAACAAACCATATCTTCCCGCTCGCACCTTCAGAGCACCATAGCAGCAAAACAACATTTTTTTGTTTGAGAAAAATATTTACCAGTACATGTACATATATTTATCAGTACATGTAACCAGCAGGTACATGTTTGAGCAATCAATCTAGTCTAGAGCATAGATATTGCATTAACACAGAACTGTAGATGCACAGGCAATTTCAGCTGCTGCTTACGAGATGCAGAAATTTTAGCTTTCCGTCTCGTCTCGTCTCGCAGGCGGATTCAGTGTGGCGTTCGACCCCCTTGATGGTTCCAGCATCGTGGACACCAACTTCACCGTGGGAACCATCTTCGGCGTCTGGCCCGGCGACAAGCTGACGGGCGTCACCGGTGGAGACCAGGTTGCTGCCGCCATGGGCATCTATGGCCCTCGCACCACGTTCGTCGTTGCCCTCAAGGACTGCCCTGGGACACATGAATTCCTTCTTCTCGACGAAGGTTTACTTCACTTCTGAATCAAGTACCCAATGGAGCTTCTCTATGCACGTATTGATGTTAATTGAAGGTCTACAACAAATGCTGCAGGTAAATGGCAGCATGTCAAGGATACCACAACCATTGGAGAAGGGAAGATGTTCTCCCCTGGCAATCTGAGGGCCACATTCGACAACCCTGATTATGACAAGGTAGTACTAGTTACTGTTTGGTTGTTGCTTCTCTGCACAGCTCTAAATTGATGTAGGAAAAGTTCTAATCAGAATCTAACAAGTGGAAAATGTACTTGTCAGCTTGTCAACTACTACGTCAAGGAGAAGTACACACTGCGTTACACCGGAGGAATGGTCCCTGATGTCAACCAGGTACATATACCACAAACACTAAAGTTATTACAAGTCATGTTGCTCACATCCTTAGGAACCACAGATGTTATTCAGACCAGCCCTACAAACATCTGTATTTTTTAAAACACTTGCATGCATGGAACGCTGAAACACCATGGCACTAGTTCTTCAGCACCGGTGATCTGATTGATGATCACGAATAGTGCCTGTTCGATCCAGCATCGAACAACGCCATGATCATCTGTCATGTCAGTTCTACTTCTACACAGAGACAATCTTTCAGTCGAGGCAACGTAACTTTCTGGGAACAAGAATTTGGTTGGGTGCTCCCGGTGAGTGCCACGGACTGTTGTTCCACCTCGAGCCCATGCGGTCGACCATCGAGCCTGTACCAGCGTCTGCTTTAAGCAAGACCATGCATGCTGTCGATCGACCGGCACGGCGCGTACTAGTGCACCAACTTTGCTTCTGTAAACTCCCCGTGTATACACTCCATTGCATTGCATGCAGAGAGTTCTGTCGTAGAATGAATGGATGTTTGATGATGGTGCATGCATGCAGATCATCGTGAAGGAGAAGGGCATCTTCACGAACGTGACGTCCCCGACGGCCAAGGCGAAGCTGCGGCTGCTGTTCGAGGTGGCGCCGCTGGGGTTCTTGATAGAGAAGGCCGGCGGGCACAGCAGCGACGGCAAGCAGTCGGTGCTGGACAAGGTGATCTCCGTCCTGGACGAGCGGACCCAGGTGGCCTACGGCTCCAAGAACGAGATCATCCGCTTCGAGGAGACCCTCTACGGCTCCTCCAGACTCGCCGCCAGCGCCACCGTCGGCGCCACCGCCTAATAATCTTCTTCTTTTTTTACGCTTTTTTTTCAACCTGAAAATTAAAACAAGCTGTCCGTTATAGAGTCTGAAGCATGTTGTTGTCTTGTGATGATGCGAACTGGTAATACAGTGGGCGGACGGGCTTGCGTCTGCCGCCCTTGTCTCCACTGCCAAGTGATTGTCGTACGTACACAGTTATGCGTTAGTGCATGGCATTGGCAACACCAACACTTGTGTCATCAGATGTCTGCGTGTCTAGCCTAAGCAGGCAACGTGATCTCCGATCTCTGCAGCTTTGCTCCTCTCGCTCTCATAGGACTGACTGTCGCGCAACAGTCCCGATGTTTCTACGAGCTACTACGAGCCAGGCCGCATGCAAACAGTCCACGGTATGGGCGCGTAAGTAACAGAGGAACAGCGCCATAAACATTCTGCTTTTTTTTTTTTTGCGGGTGCCATAAACATTCTGCTGCCTGAGAAGAAAGCAGTTTGTCTGAAACCCACCCACCCCGACCAACCGCGCAGATGGATCCCTGCGCCCCCGACTCCACAAATCCTGACCGCTGATCCTCTCGGTACGTACCACCACGGCCGTCCATTCTTTTAATCTTCTCAGGTACCGCGGTACACCACAGTAGGATGCATCATGCACGCATGATGTGACGCAAGGCTCTGCACGTCGCATGGCATGCAGTCACACGGGCCTGGCCGCGTGTGAGCACTGTAGCAGCAGCAGCAGTGCTCGTAATTCATTTGATCGAGACTTCATTAACGAACGAATGGTCCAAGTCGAGCGTGGTGAAAAGGAGACCGCCAGGACGGAAGGAGAACCTCAAACTTGGATGGCATGTGATCGCGGATTGCGCCATCGAGCGATTTTTTTTTGGAAATAGTACTTTTTTCTGAACAAATTCGGAAAATAAGATCCAAAAATCAGATATTGCAAAAATAGTACACGGTCGTTCTACCGTTGGACGAATCATATGTGTCGTCCTCACGTAGAACGAAACACAGATGTTTCGGCGTACTGTCGGACGAAAACTGGGTTTCGTCCTCCCATTGAACGAAACGGCCCACCCCGGCCCACCCCACCGACGGCCTGGCTTGTTTCGTCCGCCCGTTGGACGAATCGTCCTGCCACTGGACGAATCGTCCTACCACTGGACGAATCGCTACGGGATAAGGCCGCACGGCAGCTTCTTCCTCCTGGCTCCCTTTCTCTCGGCTCTCTCTCTCTGTTCTTCATTTCCTTCGCCTATTTCTTCAGATTCCAGGCCATTTAGCCATTAAATTTAGTAGATGGAGCTAGAAACCGGCTGATAGTTACCCGATCCGGCAATGGGGTAGAGGAGGGAAGCCGGGAGCCGCGTGTGGGGGAGAGGGTAGAGGAGGGAGGCCGGACGTGGAGGCAGCCATTGGAGCTTGGTCCCGGCCGTGGTGGAGCTTGGCAGGGGCGGGGGTGAGGCAGGGGCGGCCATTGGAGGAGCTCTTGGTAGGGGCAGCCGTCTGTGGTGGCCGTGTTCGTGCGGGTTGGCCGTGGGCAACTCGGCGGTCGGATTAGCGCGGAGGACAGGAGCTCGCCGGAGAAGCACGCTTGAAAGGTATAACCTCACATTTTTGTTTAGTGCATTTTTATTTTAGGTTTAATGAGCTTCACTTTTTTGTTAGTGTAAAAAAAATTGTTTAGTTCATAATATAAATGACGATTGTTTAATTCGTTAGATCGGTTATTTACTTTGTGATAGTCATGTATATGCCGTAGACATTTCTGTTAGTGTAAAAAAAATTTATGGGTACGTAGTGGTTGACGGGAATATGAAATTTAATTGCAGGAGACATGTCTGAAATTTTAGTTCGTTTGATCGATTGTTTGCTTAGTGGTAGCCATGTATATGTGGCAGACATTCCAGTTATTGTATAAAAAATTATGTGGTACTTAGTGGTTGATGAGTATGAATTTTTATGGCAGGAGACATGTCTGAATCAGTCAAATTTGTTGTTTACTATGGTCCTGGTAATGTCCGATCAAACGAGAGTGGGGTTGATCTGACTGAGTTTGCATATGTGGAGTTGCAACTGACCGATCCAGAAAAAGTGAACATTAGTCAGTTGAAACACTGGTTGACAACAAATTTCTCGCTTGATCCCAATGTGTGCACCGTCAGTATTCAGTCAGTGTGGACGAAATCCCGTACAAAAAATTTCTGGGAGTTGGTTCCGATAGATAGGACACATAAGTGGGTGACCTGGTTAGAATCCTGCAAACGCCGGAGGACTCACCCCGTTGCCTTAGTGCTCCCCATCCCCATGGAGGATCCTCTGGTACAAGGCGGCGGTGGTTACGAGCGTGGCCAGGTCAGTCAGCCGATTGATGAGATGGATGTAGCTGGGTCAGAACATATGGGTGGTACTGAACTCGAGGGTCAGTCAGATTATGGGTCACACGTTGGAGGGGACTACGATGCAGGGGAGAGTAGTCAGAACATAGGAGATCCTGATAGTGGCGAGGCTGATGGGGATGAGGAAGGATCGGAAATGCAGAATCTGATGGAAGAGGAAGACGAGGTTGGATTGGCGGAGGATCTTGATTCCGAGAACTCAAATGAAGAAGATGGTGAAGAGAACGACGAGGAGGTACCGATTCCTGCTTCATGGAATCAGAACCTCTCGACCAGCATGACCGTGAACGATGGTCATGAATCTTCCTGGGATTATCATCGAAGCAAAGTCGAAATAGGGGGTATGTATGCCACAAAGAAAAATCTGAAGGCAGCCGTGACAGAGTGGGCAATGTCCACGCAAAGGATTTTTCAAATGGACGTATCAACAAAAAAATACTTGACTTTGTCATGTATTATGAATAGTTGTCCCGCGAAGGTGCACGCCCATGTTCCAAAGTGGGACGTGACTTGGGTCGTGACGAAGGTTGTGCCCCACAATTGTGTGATGAAATATCCGCTGGTGGATCATCCAAACCTTACTTCAAGTCTCATTGCGGAAGTCATGTTCAGTGAGATAGTGAACAAGAAAGACATGGAAGCGAAACACATTCAGAATGCAATTAAGAGCAGATATAGTTATGAAATTCCGTATGGGAAGGCTTGGAGGGCCAAGCAGAGAGCGATGGAGAAGAGGTTTGGGACGTTCATCGACTCGTATGATAATGTTGTCCGTCTCCTGCACACATTGCAGGCGAGGAATCCTGGCACACATGTCGACATCCAGCACTTTACGCTGGCCGAATTCCCAGATTATAAGGTGCTGCATCGAGTGTTCTTCTCTTTCGCTATATGCATCGAAGCTTTCAGTCATTGCCTGCCTGTGTTGTGTGTGGATGGTACGTTTCTCACTGGTAAGTACAAGGGTCAGATCCTCACCGCTATAGGCGTGGACGGCAACAATCAGATCCTCCCACTTGCTATGGCCTTCGTGGAGGGTGAGAACTTGGAGAGTTGGTTATGGTTCTTCAGGCAGCTAAAAATTGCAATTGTGAAGGACCGGCCAAATGTGTGCATCCTTCATGACAGACATCCGGGTATACTAGCGGCCATTCGGGCACTGCAGACGCCAGGTTCGAACGAACCAGCACCATGGCAGGACATGCAGAGCCGATGGTGCATGCGCCATCTTGGGGCTAATTTTTACTCCCAGTTCAAGAATAAGCGCCTCATGAATATGTTCAAAAAGCTGTGCGCACAAAACCAACAAAAAAAGTATGATTTTTTGTGGAAGAAGCTCGATGAGTTCACGAAGGCACAGGTTAAGGAAAGGAGAGCTGCACAGGCTAAGCAACCAACTAACACAGAGCTAGAGCCAATGGAGCTTTGTGACTTGCCAGCATTTGACCCGCCCGGTACGAAGAGAAAGAAGGGGAGGGCAATAAAGAATTTTTCACAGTGGATAGAGAAAGAGCCTACCGTGAAGTGGTCTTTGCTTCATGACACCCATGGAGCGAGGTATGGCACCATGACAACCAACCTTGCTGAGGTTTATAACTTTGTCCTCAGAGAGAATAGGGGTATGCCACTAACAGCAATTGTCGAGGGTGTTTTTCATGGCACGGTGAGGTATTTCAGAGATAGGCGCTTGAAATCTGAGAAGCATATTAAGAAGAATCCCGAAACACCTTACCGTGAAAAGATTATGCGGTACATGGCGAAGAAGCTCAAAAAAGCAAAGTTGCACACTGTCACAACCATTGGTAATCAAGAAAGGAGGTATGAGGTGCGCCTACCTACCGATAGATTCGGTTCTGCAAATGAGTTGAAGACGCACGAGGTGAAAATTGGAAGTGGAGTCAGGCCAACATGTGAGTGCACATGCAACAAACCGAAGATGCTCCACTTGCCTTGCTCACATGTGTTGGCTGCATGTGGCCAGTTAAAAATGGACGCGATCTCTTTCGTGTCTGAATATTATCTAAAAGAGTCGGTGCAGAATACTTGGACCGGTGAGATGGTTGGATTTAGAGTTATGGGTAACTTCAACACGGTTAACCCGGATGACAGGCAATACATCCCAGACCCAGATATGATGCGGACAAGTAGAGGTAGAAGGAAGGTATGTCGCATCCGTAATGATATGGACGAATCTGAAGCCGGTGGGTGTACTAGACAATGTTTGCTATGCGCTGGATATGGCCACAGGATGAAATATTGTCCCACTCTTACCGTTGGTGCTGATACTGCTGGTGCGTCCACATCGACGGCTACAACGCCAGTGGCTGCAACGTCAGTAGGAAGGCGTGGACGTGGCCGAGGCAGTCGAGGATGACGGGGAGGGAGAGGGCGAGGGAGAGAGAACTCCTAGCATTTGAAGTGTGCGGACTATGTTTTACTTTGTAATATGTGCGGACTATGTTTACCTTTGTAATATGTGCGGACTATGTTTAACTTTGTAATATGTACGGACTATGTTTAAATTTGTAATATGTGCGGACTATGTTTAAATTTGTAATATGTGCGGAATATGTTTAAGTTTGTAATATGTGCGGACTATGTTTTACTTTGTGCAGAAATGGCTCTGTATCCTTTGCTCAATCCTACGATTGATGTAAAACATCGGGCTAAACATATGGAGGCTGGTCATGAGCTCCCTGTGTTGGTCACTCGCACTCCAAATTCTGACTGGATGATACACCCTGATTGGGCTGATAGGTATGTGTCATTCTTATTCCAGTAGTACCTGAAAATATGCACACACTAATTGAATTTTGCATTCTTATTTTGCAGGTTGGCTTGGGCTGGACTTTTACCCTTGGCACGTATGTGAAAGATCGTGGATGTCGCCTAGAGGGGGGGGGGGGGTGAATAGGCGCTTTAAAATAATTACGGTTTAGGCTTGAACAAATGCGGAATAAACCTAGCGGTTAATTTGACAAGCACAAAACCTAAATCGACTAGGCTCACCTATGTGCACCAACAACTTATGCTAAGCAAGATAAACAACTAAGTGATAGCAAGATATATAACAAGAAACAATATGGCTATCACAAAGTAAAGTGCATAAGTAAAGGGGTCGGGTAAGAGATAACAGAGGCACGCGGAGACGACGATGTATCCCGAAGTTCACACCCTTGCGGATGCTAATCTCCGTTTGGAGCGGTGTGGAGGCACAATGCTCCCCAACAATGCCACTAGGGCCACCGTATTCTCCTCACGCCCTCGCACAATGCAAGGTGCCGTGATTCCACTAAGGGACCCTTGAGGGCGGTCACCGAACCCGTACAAATGGCAACCCTTGAGGGCGGTCACCGAACCCGTACACTTTGGCAACCCTTGGGGGCGGTCACCGGTACCCGTCAAATTGCTCGGGGTGATCTCCACAACCTAATTGGAGACCCCGACGCTTGCCCGGAGCTTCACCACAATGGAATGTGGCTCCGAGGCACCACCAAGCCGTCTAGGGCGCCAAGGCACCCAAGAGGAACAAGCTCAAGGGTGCTCAAACACCCAAGAGTAATAAGCTTCTCAACTACTAACTTCCACGTATCACCGTGGAGAACTCAAACCGATGCAACTAATGCAATGGCAAGGGCACACGGAGTGCCCAAGTCCCCCTCTCCCAAATCCCACCAAAGCAACTAATGCTAGGGAGGAAAATGAGAGGAAGAACGAAGAAGAACACGAAGAACTCCAAGAACTAGATCCAAGGGGTTCCCCTCACTTAGAGGAGAAAGTGATTGGTGAAAATGTGGATCTAGATCTCCTCTCTCTTTTCCCTCAAGAAGGAGCAAGAATCATTGGAGGGATTGAGAGATAGGCAAGCTCAAGAAGGTCAACAATGGGAGGAGAGAGAGCTGCAATGGATAAGAAAACCGTTGGGGAAGAAGACCCCTTTTATAGGGCCACCCCAAATCCAACCGTTACCCGTGCAGGACGCGCACAAGCGGTACTACCGCTCTTGCGAGCGGTACTACCGCTCGTGCGGTAGTAATTCAAAAACAGCAGGCAATCAACAAGGAACTGGAGCGGTAGTGCCGCACTAAGCGGTACTACCGTTCCGACCAAGCGGTACTACCGCTTAGGAAAACTGGGCAACAGAACAAAGCACGGCAGTGGCACGGTAGTAGGGGGCGGTAGTGCCGCACCAAGCGGTACTACCGCTCTACTACCGCTCAACTACCGCTTAGCGAAAAAATGATACCAGAAGAAATCACGGTAGTGCAACGGTAGTAGGGGCGGTAGTACCGTGTCAAGCGGTACTACCGCTCCACTACCGCTTTACTACCGCTAAACGAAAAAGAATGCCAGTAGAAATCACGGTAGTGCAACGGTAGTAGGGGCGGTAGTACCGTGTCAAGCGGTACTACCGTGGTCCCGAGCGGTACTACCGCTTTGGTGACAGGTAAACTGCCCAGACAAACAATAAACCCTGAACTGCCATAACTTCTGCAAATGAGCTCCGAATTGAGCAAACTCAAGCTTGTTGGATAGAGGACGACAAATACTATCCAACAGCGACTGGTTATATTAAGAAGTGGCAGTAGAGAAAATACCAATGATATAGAGATGAGAAACCTCTATGAATGAAGAACCGGCATAAACTCCAACATCGAAAACATCATAGAAGATGCATATATGAACTCCGTTTTCGATGACCTCGAGCTTGTCATGAAGATGACCAAAAGCTCAAAGACTCACAAAGAGAAACACCAAACACAAACCAAGAAATATGATGCAAGGATGCAATGGTTTGAGCTCTCTACGAAGATATGATAAAGCTACTCACTTGAGAGCCCCCCTTGATAGTACGGCTATCGATCCTATAACCCGGTCTCCCAACTACTACCATGAGACCGGTAAAATAGAAAACCTATCAAGGGCAAACCTTTGCCTTGCGCAAAGTCCACTTGAGCTAGATGATGACGATCTTGACCTCCTCAAGTTGGACCACCTTTCTTGATTGCGCCGGCTCGATGAAGACTAGCTGATTGCTCCCCCATACTCCACTATGGGTGAGCCACTCTTCGGCACATCTTCACAAGTCCATTGTCACCACAATGGACAGCAAGCTTCAAGCATGTGATCTCTTCGTGATGCTCCACTTGAACTTGCACACCGCAATCTTGATGACGATCACCACTTGATGTCATCCTCCATGGGTTGTGTGATATCTTCCTTTTGATGCACGCCCATGGAAACAAACCTAACCCCACAAAGAACTCTTGCATAGAACATGGGTTAGTACACAAAGCGTAATGGACAATGCTTACCATACCATGAGATCACTTGATCTCGCTCGGTACATCTTCTACGCTTTGTGTGTTGATCAATTTGAATCACTCTTCATATTTTAGTCTTGATCAACATGACCAATCTTTGGATAAATCCTTGAATAGCACCTTGGTCATCACATATTCTTCTTCAAATCACCTTGAGACCAACAAATGGTCTACAAGTCAAGCCTATGGACAAACCCTTCAAATATAACTCAAGGCAACCATTAGTCCATAGAGATTGTCATCAATTACCAAAACCAAACATGGGGGCAGCACATGTTCTAACAGTATGGTTGAGGCCACTAGAGAGGAGTGGGTTCACGTCCCAGCATCTGAGGTGGGCGATGAGGACATTGATGAGTACAGAGAGAAGCACAAACGTTTCGGTTACGACAGGTCACTGCTCACATGCTTAGTGGACCGATGGAGGCCTGAGACTCACACGTTTCACTTTCCCTGGGGAGAGATGGCGCCTACTCTCCAGGATGTGTCCTACTTGTTGGGACTACCTTTGGCGGGCCAGGCCATAGGCCCGTTGGAGGTACCAGATAATTGGCGGGAGGACATGCAGGCACGTTTCGCAGGTCTTGGGCCGGCCGATGGGATGGTGAACTTACGGCCTGATCCACATGGACCTCGGTTTATATGGTTGAGCCAGTTTCAGGTAAATCAATAGTTTTATATTCTTATCTGTTTGGACATACATCTTCTCATTATTTAGCTTCCCATGTTCTTTGTTTCATGCAGATTGGCCTTCTAGGATATCCAGGCATAGACTTGTCGAGGCCACAGATTGATCGATGCCTAGAGGCATATATCTTGTGGCTGTTTGGCAAAGTGATGTTCACGGATAACCACGTCAACACTGTTGATGCCCGGTACATCAGTATTACAAGAGAGATCGCGGACGCACGTTATGCTCATGACATCATGCCGAGGAGTTTTGGTTCTGCCGTCTTAGCAGCTACATACAAAGGTATGTGCAAGGCTTGCTTACTACGCGCTCCAAAATCAGGATTGCTAGGATGCCCACTGTTGTTGCAATTATGGTCGTACGAGAGGTTCCCTATCGGACGACCTAACATCTATGTTGAGGATCCATATGATGTTAGACAGATGGATGCAAATCCCATCGACTTGCCTACTTTTGGTACCGTGTGGACACGTAGAGCGGTATGTTTTTACATTATGACCGGTACTTTTTATTCTATGTTGACAAACCTGTTGCTCACAACTATATTTTTTTAATCTGCGGAGACATTATGCACATCAACAAGTGAGTCGTTGTTACCCGTCCTTCACGGCGCAGTTTGATACCTTGCACGAGGATCAGGTCATTTGGCAGCCGTACATGGCGGAGGAGATGGCTCACAGATACCCCCGCGGGATTTCTAACTTGTGCACCAGAGATCACATATATTGGATGACCAAGGTAAAGATTATTTTTGACATCTTCGTGGAGGAGATGTCCCAACAAAGGGTTATGAGACAGTTTGGTAGGCGCCAATTGGCTAACCCAGTTCGCCCGGATCGTCCCCTCGAATCGCATGTCCACGAGTAAGTTCATTCCTAACTTATCTAACGCATGTGTCCATATTTCTTTGTTTGTTGATTGTCCAACACATATCTCAATCTTAGTTTAAGCCGCAAAGGAGGAGAAAAAGCTCTTAGTGCCTGGATGCGGACCCTTCGACCGTACGTTGACTCGTGGCACGCGGCGGAGGCACAAGTTTGGGTTGAGAATGTCCCATTTCAGCCGCGGGATTTCGCCGCGTATCTCCACATGTACAGAAGCTCGACTCGTCTATACTTGGTACCGACGGCAATTCCTGGCCAGATGCAGCCCCCTGGCACGTCGGAGATGTACCCAATTGAGTCAATGGCGGGGATCAGACACCATGCTGTAAGTATCATGTCCCTCAATTGCGTGCACGTATCAAATCTTGAATACATATATAACTTTGTGTTTATTCTTTTCAGGGTGAGTTGACTGAACAGGCTCAGGATGATGTTGCTGCTTTTATTCACCGGGTTGAGACTGGGCCTCTTCTCCCCCAGGAGGAGCACGTCTCCTGGTTGAGGCGTCTTGAAGAGAAGCTACGAGGTATCAAGCAGGCTATTTCGTGTACGCGCTCGTCTGACGTTGTGCCTCGTCGAGCAGCACAGCGCCCCCCGCGTCACTCATTGGACCTTCACGATCCGCGGCCACATGTTTCGCCCCCTCGTCACTCTTTGCGCCGTCAAGAATCGCGCCCACAGGTATCGGCCCCTCGGCACTCTTTGCACCGTCAGGGTCCGCGACCACATGTTTCGCCTCAGATTCCTCCCAGGCCACCACCTCCTTTCCCGCCCGGAAGTTCATCATGGCAGCAGCAACAGGAAGAGGATTGGCTTCATCAACAGGTGTGGCAGCCGCAACAACATATGTGGCAAGGTAATAATTCATCATTCTTGTTAGTAATTGATTATAAATATGCAACTCACTATGACGTCGTTCATACCACAGACACTACTGAGGGACAGTACATGGCTTCGCCTGGGGGACACACTGCCGCGTTTTCTGACCGCTCATCAGATGTCCATTCAGATGTCTTGGGAGACCCGCAAGCCTACACCGGCTGCTCTCAGCAAGCATATCAGACTCCGCCACCACCTCCCACGCAGGAGACACAACCAGAGGTTGACGAGCCGTTGTACGGCCCAGGTCTACGTCACGTGTGTCCGAGGATCCCACTCACGCTTTCCGGTCCTCGGCCGCGGAGACCGCGTACGCTTCCTCATAGAGCCGAGTGATACTATTGTCTATGCATGAGACATATTTCTATCTATGTTTGTTTCAGACTTTTATCTATGCATCAGGCATATTTGTATCTATGTTTGTTTCCAACTTTTATCTATGCATGAGACATATTTCTATCTATTTCTGCAACGTCGTGCAACAACTACAACAGGAAATTAAGATACAACATAATGCTTCTACAAAAAGGCACTACAAACTAATTCTACAACGTCGTGCAACAACTACAACGGGAAATTAAGATACAACATAATACTCCTACAATTAAGATGCAAATACATCTGAATTAAACGGTACAGCTGAATTAAAAAATACAGCTTACAAACTACATGAAGGCATCATCGTCATCCTCCGTCGATGCAGCACTCTTGCCCTTCGACGATGCGGCACTCTTGGCCTTCGACGATGCGGTACTCTTGGCCTTCGACGATGCGGTACTCTTGCCCTTGGTGCTCGGCATGAAAAGATCATCTTCGTCCTCGCTGTCTTGGCTCCATAAATAAGTATGTTCTGCTGCAGCCTTTAGGAATGCTTCACCCTTATGTTGTTGCTTCTTCCACCTTCCATGCAACCTGAGAAGTTCTTTTCGTATCTCCTCAAAGGTCCTTGCAGGCCACCCGGACCTACTTAATGCGTGAGCCAACTCATTCAGTAAGGTCTCACTACTGAGGAGTTCGTCCCATGGAACTATCCTATTGTCTATCTCGAAATTGGCGGCTAACCTCAGAAGACGTTTCGACATACTCGGGTGGAAACTACGATCGAAAGGATAACCGGACATCTTAACGAGACTACACTGCCCTGTTTACCCTCCTTAGTGTGGAGGGGGTTTTATAGGTTGAGAAGAGAAGATGGCGGGAAAAAAGATGGCGGGAAAGAAGATGGCGGGAAAGAAGATGGTGGGAAAGAAAAAGGCGGGAAGAATATTGGCGGCAACGAAAATGGCGGCAACGAAAAAGGCGGGAAGAATATTGGCGGCAACGAAAAAGGCGGGAAGAATATTGGCGGGAAAAAAAGGCGGGAAGAATATTGGCGGGAAAAAAAAGGCGGGAAGAATATTGGCGGGAAAAAAAAGGCGGGAAGAATATTGGCGGCAAAGAAAATGGCGGAAAGAATATTGTCGGGAAAAAATAGGCAGGATGCGGTAAATAAAATGGCGGGAAAGAAAAAGGCGGGAAGAATATTGGCGGGAGACGTGCTCCTCCTGGGGAAATTAAGATACAACATAATGCTCCTACAATTAAGATACAAGTACATCTGAATTAAAAAATTGCCGGCAACGAAAATGGCGGGAAAGAAAAAGGCGGGAAGAATTTTGGCGGCAAAAAAAAAGGCGCGAAATAATATTGGCGGCAAAGAAAAAGGGGGAAAATAAAATGGCGGGAACAATATTGGCGGCAACGAAAATAGCGGGAAGAATTTTGGCGGGAAAAAAAAGGCGGGAAAAAAATAGAGTTTTTGTTCTCCAGAAAAACGAAACTGGCTTCGGTAGCGAATGCATGGATGATTCGGCTTTTGTTAGAACGGAACAGGTGATTCGGTTTTTGGTAGAACGAAACAGATGTTTCGTCCAACCGATGGACGACACGTCACGTTTCGGTCACCGGTTGACAGAAACGTCAGGTTTCGTCCAACAGTAGGACGACCGTGTATTATTTTTGCAATATCTGATTTTTGGATCTTATTTTCTGAATTTGTTCAGAAAAAGTACTATTTCCAAAAAAAATTCCCATCGAGCGGTGGAGTACATGCATGTTTGCAGAATTGCAGGTGCAGGCCGTGCATGGCCAGAGCGTGCCGCCAGCCGTGGCGGCAGCCTACGGCAGGGTCGCGTCTAGTGCACGTAGGAATATGGCGCGCCTCCACTCCATCTCTGGCCTGGCCTGACCGTGACCAGCATCGCATGGCTCCATCGATGCAACCGACGCAATGCCCCAAGCTAGCTACGAGTAGTACGTACTGCGTCGACCGGAAACATGCAAAGCTCGTTCCAGCAGCGGACGATGGAGGTGACGGGCCGCCGTCGGCGTCACCCTGTCATGGGAAAAGGAGGGGGTGCCTACCCGCGGTAGGAGCAGAGGGAGACCGCGGTACCACGCTAGCAAACGTCCGGCTCCACAGTCAATATTCGTTCTCGTCCCGGAGTTTGTTTCCTCGGCGTCTCGAGACATCGTCGGGTACCGCGGCGCCAGTGTCCGTCCCTCCCGGCGACGGGACGGGTGCCGGCTCGCCGTGCCTTTGCTGGCTCCACGCCGGGCCGCGCGCGCTGCTCAGCTGCTTTGTCGCCGCCTGCATGCCGTCGCTAGCTGGCAAAAGGCACAAATTTGACCACAGGGCGAAACTTTTTCATAAACTAAACTGTTTTTGAAAGAATTTCACCCAGCTGATCCCTAATGTGCAGCGCCTAACACTACGGTGCAGCGCCTTCATTACTTTTTCACAACTGTGCAGCGCCTAACACTACTTTTTCACAAACTAAACTGCTTTTGAAAGTATTTCACTCTACTTTTTCACAAACTAACACTACTGTGCAGCGCCTAACACTATTTTTTCACAAACTAAACTGTTTTTGAAAGTATTTCACTCTACTGTGCAGCGCCTAACACTCAGGCGCCACACCCGTGCAGCGCCCGACAGCTAGGCGCTGTACTACACTGTGCAGCGCCTAGCTGTAAGGAGTTGCACAGTAGAGTGCAGCGCCTTACTGTTGGGCTCTGCACAAAAAAGTCAGCGGTGTGAAATATTTTCAAAAACAGTTTAGTTTATGAAATACTTTCGCTCTGAGGTTAAATTTGTCAATTTTGCCCTAGCGGCCACTGGCTGTGGTAGTACCAGACTGTGGTTAGCGTTGGACGGGTTTTGCTGGTCCAAGATTACTCATCAAAAGGAAATGCAGCAGGGTCCCCTGACATGGTTGGGAAGTTTTGTCTCCTGCTTGATTAGTTTGAACTTTACATTACAGGTGGCGCGTCGATCGCGTCCGCGGCCACGTGCTGGCTATCTGGGTAAATGCAAGGATCCAGCATCCGGCCGGATACCCGGATCCACCGTCTCGATTCTGTCAGACCATTACTTAATGGACCTGATTACGGCTGACAGTGTCCAGATTATTCCCACAGAAGCTCCTAAGACGTCTGCTCCTTCATTGTTAGGCGCCGGGGCGCCGGCCGAAATTTCGGCCGATCGGCCCCAGCAATCCGATTTGGTGAATTATGACCGTCGGATGCACTTCATCTTCCTCCATCCACGAGGGTACGAAGGATTCCCCCCTCCATCTGGTCACTCCTCGTCTTGCCGGCCGCACATGCTTCTGCGGTGACGCCCCCTCCTTCTCCCCCCGCCGGCCATCCTCGTCGCCGGTCGGCGCCCTCGCCGACCGTTCTCGTCGTCGGTCGCCGCCCTCGTCACCGGCTCCACTCATGCAACAGCTGCACCCTCTGGTTGCTGCTCCGCGTGGCGACGGCTGTAGCTCGGTGGCAATGCAGCACCGCCATGCCGTCGGCCGCAGCTCCCGGTGTCGCCGTTCGCACCAGCATGCCGTATCGGTTGAAGCTTTTTTCATGATGGTTGAAGCTATTTTCACGGTTTGAAGCTTTTTTCCATGGCCATTGAAGCTTTTTTCATGGTTGAAGCTTTTTCACACACCGGTTGAAACTTTTTCCGCGCCGCTCGAAGATTTTTTTCGCGGTTGAAGCTTTTTGTCCACACCCATTGAAGCTTTTCCCCATGGTTGAAACTTTCTCCTAGCCGGTTGAAGCTTTGTTACCAACCAGTTGAAGTTTTTTTCCGTGGTTGAAGCTATTTTCACGCCAGTTAATGGTTTTCCCATTGTTGAAGCTTTTTTCCATGCCGGTTGAAGCTTTCACCAGCATCCCCGCCGCCGGTCGCAGCACGCCTCGCTGCTGGTTCCAGCATTGCGCGCCGTCGGTTCCAGCTTTTGCTCTTGTCTATTGCAGCATGCACCGTTGACGGTTCCAGCATCTCCGCCGTCGTCGCAACTCTTATGCTTGGCTTGCATCAATGATGACCGCCGGTCGCACCAAAAAGCCCCCGGCCTCGCGGTGATGCGTCACACCACCGTCACCTATCTCCGGCGCGTGGCCGTGCGATGTAGCAAAACGCGGCGCTGGTCCGAGCAGCAGCATCGCCATAGGTGGGCGCGGCCAAGGTCTGGCGCCGGAGGTAGTGGCCATGGCTTCGCGTCAGAGGTAGTAGCCATGGCAGCTGCGGGGGGAAGATGGGTGGTTGGTGACGAATCGGAAGAGATAAGGAGGAGTAGGCATGCGGCCCTGCGCGAGGGGCGATGTGATTTGTTCGATCAGATTTATCCCACGTCCCGCGCGCGACCGACGGAAAGTTCGGCGGCGCGCCGGGTCCAAACATTTTTATTACTAAAAGAGAAGCCTCACCCTTCGATTTGGCGAGAGCACGCAAACTGCATACCATATTTTTATAGAAGACAACAAAAACATTTACAAGAGGGCATAGAGGACATGCGAACAAAGCCCTAGATTGACAACACACCAACACGAAAACAAGAAGGCTACACTCTCGCAAAAGTATCTAAACACACTGCACCAGCTCCTTCGAGTCGTGCAATTCAGTTATGATGTGGTCAACTAATGCACTGGCTGAACGTTGCTGCTCCAAATTGTGGAAGTCCCTACCATTACGCTGCTTCCACAGGCTCCATGCGATTAAAGTGACCACCGAGTCAAAACATTTCCTGACCTTCTTAGGCATTGGCCAACTGGCTTCAATCCACCAATCCTCAAGACAAACATTTGGCGTCAGGGCGGCTGTCTGTATGCCAAGAGCCGTAAGACTCGTATGTCAAGCTTCTCGAGCGTTGACGCACTGAGTAAGAATGTGGTCCACCGTGTCCTCATCCTGGCAACAAGTGAAGTATGGCGTTGGGCTTGCAGACCATGCCAGTGCCTGCGATCTAAGGTCCAAAGCCTACGCTGAATCGCCAGCTAGGCAAAAATCTTACATTTCAGCCGAGCCCAACTCCTCCAAATAAAAGTCGCATCGGGGAATGAGTCATGCCCTGACAGAGTAGCCCGTAGGTCGCGCTCGTCGAATACACACTGGAGGAAGTCCATGGCCAAGAGGACTGATCCGACATATCCTAGTTCAGAGAGATGGGGCTAACTGCATGCTAGCGAGCTATGAATTGTGCCAAGCCTTGCAGAGTTAGGCTCTCTCCAACGTCAAGGATCCATGTGGGGGAGGAAAGCACATCATGGACGGAACGCCTATTCTTCACTCTATTAGCAACTTTGTCCACCATCAGTGGAGCAATGTCCGCGACTGCGGCCCCCTGTTTATACATCTGTCTCTCCAGAATAACACCGAACGACCATCCCCAATGGTGATAAGGACCATGCTATCAAAAGTATGTCTAGCCAGACATCAACCAGCCGCGGCAGACCTTGCCAAGGTATCGCCTGATCTGTGCGACGAAGCCATTCCCATCTGACCCGCAGAGCAAGAGCTTGCATTTTCAGGTTTTTGATACCCAAGCCATTATTGGAAAACGTAGTAGAAAACAAAAAAATTCGTGTCTACGCACACCCAAGATCAATATGAAGATGCATAACGGGTTGTGATCACGATCGTTACCGTCACCGAGATGCAGCGTAAGAAGAACGTGTCGGTGTAGATCGTACTTGAAGTCCCTCGAACCGCCGATGAACGATCCCGCAAACCACCCACGAACAGTCCCTCGAACCGAAGACCGAGAGCATGGCCTCTCTACTTGGTAGCAAGCGTGCAGCCTTCACGATCCGGCAGCGCTTCGCCATCCAGAGCTAATCGTTGCCGCAGAATTAGAGGGAGGAGATTAGAACCACAATAGGCTTCTAATTATGAGGATTAGAGGAACTAGACCAAGCTCTAATTAGTCAACTTGGACCAAATAGAACTATGGCTAGATGAACTAGGGGAGGCTCCAAAACTTGTATATCAAAAGAGCACAAATCCTCAAGTATATATAGGTTAGAGGGGAGAGGGAGGGCTGCCACCAAGGAGGGAAAACCTCCTTGGGGCGCCGGCCAAGGGGGAGGAGGAGTTGGACTCCTCCCCCACTCCTATTCGGCCCCCTTCCTTAGGGAAGGAGGCGCCTCCCCCACTCCTATTCGGCCCCCTTCCTTAGGGAAGGAGGCGCCTCCCCCACTTGGGCCTTTGTGGCCCAAGTTGCCTTCCACCTCTTGGCCTTTTTAGGCCCGTTGATATTTAATTAAATATAAAATTGTTCTAAATATTTTTTGACTATTTTATATATAATTTATCATCCCCGAAAACATTTTCCACCTATATATATTTATTGGTAATATCCGGTATTACCCGATATTCTCCGAAACCCTTTCGGTGACCCCGAAACACTTTCGGATCCTCTTGGAACTATTCCGAATATTAATGAAACAATTCCGCAAATATGTTCTCATCACTCCCGTCCTACTAACACTCAGCAGATCGTGATTGCCTTAAGCTTGTGACCCCGTAGGTTCGGTAACTCACAGACATGCATGAACGAAACTCCTTCGTTCAATGACCGACATCGGAACCATGGACGTCCATTTCGTTCCCATGTGAGCACATGAATGATATTCGAGTGAACCTATGGTTATCATGTGATGTTCCCTTTGCTTTGCGATACTTCACAAAACCCGGGATGTGTCGGTATCCTTCTGAGTCATCACTATGCTCACTATACCGAAATCCTCGTTACCGGTTTTGTTCTTCTTTCTCGTTATTGTGTTCCGGCATCCCCGTGACGTAGTCACCTGTGTCTGGCCAGACGATGATGGATGTCAACACACCGAGAGGGGCCTAAGAATATCTCTCCATCGTCGGAGGAGCAAATCCCACTCTTGAGCTATACGACCACTTGTCAAACTTTCTGATGAACCCGTAAGTTGTCTTTATGATCACCGTGTTACAGGTGATGTTTGAGCAACCCCAAATGTGGCGCCCTGCCTGAATACCACTGTAGCCAGACGGTCGCCGCACACACCAGCCCAGGAGATCACTCTGGCGTGCGCGTTTACAACAAGTATCATGAACACAGACATTTCTATTAATGGGTATATCGGTCTTACATGATAGTTTTACAAGGGAGATGGCAGCGGCAAGCTCTATCTAAGGCAGCAGGGTCTTGGTGCGGCTCCAATCCACAGGGATCTGACTGGGTTACTCTTCTAGCCCGCGAACACTCCGGCTCCTCGCTAGAGGTCGTCGAATCCTTAGGTGAACCTGGCCACATTGAAGGCCGCTGAGTACTTTTGAATGTACTCGCAAGCAAACCAAACCAACATATACACCAAGCAAAGCAATCCATGGCATTCAAGCATGCACTTGTTATCTTAACAGTATTAACTATCATGTCTTAGCAGGATTATCTAGCAATACTATATCATAACAGGATTATCTAGCATGATAACTATCAAAGTAACTGTAGTATGACGAAGATACATCATATCAAGTAATTAATCCATAATCCGAATCTTTCGGGCATATGACCGTTTCTCTCTTAGCCATCCCATGGCTAACATCTCATATTCCTGACAACATCCGATGTCCATGCATCTGTACTGCAGGTCTGATAAATCATACCTTCCTCTGGTTCAGTCTTGGCAATAACATTATATAATTTGCTCCTCGAGACTCGACACAGACCAAATAGTGTGACCTAGTACGAACTGTGTCCCATGACTGAGGACGCGGCTATTCGAATAGATTTACACTCTGCAGAGGTTGCGCACTTTACCCACACCATGGAGCTCCTGGCCTCGTACTTTAGTACATGTTCCCATTCGGGTGGACCGGTGCTGCTCCAACAAAACCTTGTCTATTGCCTGGCACTCTTACGGTCCCACCGACAATCATACCCTCCCAGGGTCATGTCCTGGGTGGCCCCTGTGTCACCCCGTGACACCTGCCACCATCGTGGCCAAACTAAACTGTCCCAAACGGGGACTGCGCGCAAACAAACAACTGGGCTCACAAGGTTATCACCGCCTATTGGGCCAGGGTAGCGCGCACGCATAACCTTCCCTCTTTGGTGGTACCGACAAGAGGCAGGACAATAGACCAAGCTAGGGCCGTCCCATACCGGCAAATGTGGCTGCACTGGAAAGCTCGGCTCGGTGGCACTATGACTCGATCCAGCCGACGGAGGAAGTTGTTATCATTAAGTCACATTCTTTATTATTGCAATAACAGTAACCATGCATGATGTAACAATTATGAAAAACATAACCACCTATCTCCATACAATGTCACAACGAGTCATTAGTGTGACAATATTGAAATGGCAAGTTATCACTTTACAAGTTCTAGCTGTAAGTTACGACCATCTGAACCCTTGCATGAAGCCGGCAAATAAACCAGTAGCCACCAGAACGGTCTTTACAACTCAGATCTGGGACGTTACCGGAATAACTCAACCCCGGCTCAAGACGGCTGAAAAGCAGCTCAGAGCATGAGACGGTGTTGATAAAAAGAGTGTAGCGGTTCCCTGAGATGGCCGAGGAACAACTCAGAGCATTGGGTCACCGCTACAGAAAGAAATTCAACAGCTGTCCGAGACGGCCGAAAAGCAGCTCAGAACACGGGCCAGTTGTTGAAAAGAGAAACATAAAGTCGGCATCCACCCCGGACGACCGGAAGCAGCTCAGAACACAGGCGTGGTGCCATCACCAAAGAAAGGCAGGCAAGGGTTCATTAGCGTCACATACAGCTCACCACTACGCATACAAGCATAAGCATATTAATTTAAACACACAAGAATAACACAGAGCAATGCTTTAGGGCACATATCAGATGGTCGGCTTGCCTGGGGGTCGAGGAATACTCGGGGAAGAAGTATGATCACCTCGCGGAAAAATTCGCCGGAAAGGGTTCTCTCTCGGAGCGGTTGGATATAGGGCAGGGGAAAAATGGGCATTTTCAGAAAGTGTAAACATGGTGGAAGTGATGTCATCGGAACGAGCTCTACGAACTGAGAATGTGGGCGTTGAATTCACCTGAATCGGAGTTACGAGCGAAAAGTTGTGGCCGTTCGTTGTTTAGGCAGAAAATAAACAGAAACTGTTCATTCTGCTGTTAACTAGCGAACGTCCACTATTTAACCCTTTCGGCAGCGGGGCTGAGAGAGAAAGCGCCTTTGGCGGAATACGCTTTCAGTATACAGAAAACGTACTTCCAGCCGAAGTATTAGTAGAATACGTTTTCCTTAACAGAAAACGTAGTCCACCAAATACGTCGCCACTTAAGTGGTGGGCCCGGCCGGTTTGGACGCTTACAGGTGGCCCCGCTGGCCTCTCTCCCTCCTCCTCCTTCCTTCCTCTCTGCTTCTCGGCTTCTCCCCGACGCCGTGACAGAGCTTCGGCTCCGGCGGGATTCCGGTGCTCCGGTGAGCCCTTCGGCCAGGCGACGGCGCGGGCGTGGTCGCCGGCGACTGCCGCATCCGATGGTGGGCGATGCGAGCACCGGGGACGGCTGGAGGTGAGGCTGCATGGCGCGGCCGAATGCGGCGGCTCCTGTCGCTATGGGGGCTCCGGCGGCTAGGGAAGCTGGGCGAGGGTATGGGCGGAGTCCCTGGAGCATGGAGTTCTCAGCGGTGAGCTCGGACGGAGCCGAGGACGGCCAGAATACCCGAATTCGAGCGAGGCCGAGAAGTGGCTGTGGCAGAGCTCGCCGGCGATTTGGGCGCTCGTGGGCACGGCTGCTTGGGGCTGTGGCTCGGGAAGAGGCAAGGGAGGGAAGAGGAGGCTGCGAGGTGCTCGGGGAGGCTCGGGCCGTGGCTATATATAGCCGGGCGGCGTGAGGGGATAAGCGCGGCCGCGGTGGCGATCTTATCGGCGTACTGGAGCTCCGGCGACACGCGGAGAAAGGAGGCGATGTCGGCAGGGGCTCGGGGAGAGTGGAGAAGCCAGCAGCAGCTTCGGGAGGACTCGAGGAGTAAGAGGACATGGGTCACGGGCGGGACAGTACCTTGGCGGCGATCGCCGTGGCACGAGGAGGAAGGGAGATAAGGGGAAAGGTGCTAGAGAGGGTGGGCGTGGACGTTGCAGAGCCACCAGACATGCTCGGACGAGCCGGAGCTGACCGGAGCGAGCTGGTCGACTTGACCAGACGCGGTCAGCGCGCAGAGCGCGCGTTTGGCTTTGTCCGTGGCATGGTCACCATGTCAACACGTGCTCTGGAGTTTTCCTGGATGATACATCATGTCCAACGCGATAGTCACTGGTCATATAGATAAGTTATGACTTTGGATGGACTAGGACAACTCTAGAGTGATCGAAAGGATCCAGAACATTTTCTGGTTAGAAACTTGCGGACCAAGCTGAGGTGAAAAGACTTAGCAAGTGAGATTGAAATGTTGTCAAAATAATATGGGGGTAGGAAGGAGTAGATGCTGGAAAAATTTGAAGGCATTTGGACCTATTTTCCATATACTTCCTTTGTAATGCAATATTTGGTCCAGAAACTGGATTTTGATGTTGTGCTCATCTGGCTCGGTGAAATGAGCTGAATTTTGGTGGAGGGAAGTTATTTGGATGCATGGAGGTACTGGCAAAATTTCAGCTCCTTTGAAAATGCCAAAGTGGTACTTCCTTCACAGAGCTTTCTGCTGGATAGAAACTAGATGGAATTTTTGGGAGAAATTGGCTAGGTAAAATGATGTTAATTTTTTCATGCTCACATCATATAGGTAATATGAGGTCCTGGATTAATTTGAAGATTTTTGAAGCAATATAAAATATAGTTGCTTCACAACCTCAAAATAAGTCCAGAAACAAGAATTGGAAGATGTGCTCAAAATTTGAACTGTGGAACTTGGATTCTTGATGGAAATGGTGAATATATGGATAGGAGAAGCTCCACAAATTATTTGGGATTTTTCCTGGCTATCAAAATGGTAGCTCCTTTGGAAAGTGCCCAAATTGCAATATTGGCTTTAAATAGGAAAATGCAATTTCCCTTATTTAATTATGGCCAATATTTTTATGGGAGCTCAATATGATCACAAAGAATATCTCCACAAGTTTTCATGAACTTTGGAGATGGATAGATATTTTCCTGGATTTAATTCCTTTAACTGGCAGAAAAAGGAATTAATTTTAAATGAAAAATATTGCAAATGACTTGGCAATATTTTTGCATATCTAGGGTTTATAGATGTGGGATGATCACTGGGAAATGTTTGGGAGGCAATAGATCAAAGGAAATTGAGGTTCCTTTGTAACGGAAGGAATTAGGGTTTCCCTTCCGGTAGATCGGAGAGTAGGGTTTTGGCGGCAGAATCCCGAGAAAACATCTTGGGTGGCAAGGTTGGACTGGAGAGAGAGTCTCTGGTTGGATAGGGAAGGCAAGAATAAATGACCATCTTCACATACCCAAGAGCAAGAGAATATCCGATAACATCGAAAAAAGACGGGAGCCAAATCCCGCGAAGGAAAAAAATAAGGAGCGAAATCTAGGGTGTTACACCAAAGCCCACCGTATGGTAAGAAGTGACCACGATACTCTCATGGTCTAAGGAGCAAAATCACACGTTAACACTCCGTGTTATTACAATTGATTACAGACGATATTAACTCAATTCATAACAAACAAGATTGGGTCGATTCAATATAACTGTTCTTCTAACGTCATAATCTCAATGTTGTTTTAGGACTATCGTTACACTAAATGATATCCTAAGATTCGGAAAATGTGATCACCAACAACACTTGAGCTAGTCCCAGAGGCAAGACTAGGAACCTTTTATTTAACTTTTTATCATTCCACACGTGCATATGAGTTTTCCACCGAATCACATATTCCAGGATCATAGCAGTTATAGCACGAAATATAAACTCTATAATTATGAATATGGAAATATAATAATACAAATATTATTGCCTCTAGGGCATATTTCCAACAGTCTCCCACTTGCACTAGAGTCAATAATCTAGTTGCATGTTTATCTAACTTCCAGTGGCTATCTGGTGTAGCTCATGCTTTGCTAGTGGTAGAGCTTTCGTCACCGAATTTGACATTCTTCAAATCCTAATGTTTATTTGTGTCAGTAATATCTGGTTTCAATGTGTAATTCTTTCTATTACACTAATGACAATACTATATCTCTATATAGTCCATCTTATAGTAACACTATATGTCCATATAGTCTATTTCCTATATCTTCATATAGTCAATTTGGAACTACACCATAGTTTATCAATAAACTTTTATTGATCCAGATTATATTCTATTGAAGACTTCTTAAGCCTCAATCTTCATCGTTTTTGAAATCCACAATTATGTTCGTTATCTGAAACTATTTCAAATTTTATAGCACGATAGTTTATTTATATCAGTCATGAAGTTGTCTTGGGTAACCTTTACAACAAACAATTTGTGCAACTATTTACAACAATCTCTTCATCTCCTCCATGGACAAAAACCAAAACCTTCGTCCAATTGAGGTACTTTAATCTTTTAGTAATCACCCTAGTGATCTCTCTAGGATCACTATGGTATTTACTACTAACAATTAGTTTATATGAAACATATGGCTTTGTACATTTGATAGCATACACGATGAATTCAATCTTCTGAAACAAATTGAACTCTATTCATCCACTCATGCTCATCAACTTATTGATTTCTGCATAGTGTTTATGCTATGTGACACTATGAGAAAACACTTTCTTGTTTTAAACTTCTTTAGAACTTTGTCACAATACATGTCTTAGCATTATCAGATGTTTCGACCTATCTATATAGATTTTCATCTAGTAATTCTAAGTCTCTTTAGAAACATGATTTTAATGATTTGTGCTAATATACTTTACATTATTTCTGATCAAGTAATATATCATATATATGTAAGATCATAAATGCCATAGAGCTCCCACTAAACTTCTTGTATCCACAAGTTCCTTTGATAAATTCTAAATTCTCCAATTATTTTATCAAGATTCCAGCTACTTGATACATAATTTCAAATCATACATATGGCTTTGAAATATTTATATCATTCCGGTATTTCAACAAAACCCTTTTTGGTTGTATCTTATATACATCCTGTTTGAAATCTCTTTCAAAATGGTTTTGTTACTCATCTGTTATATATTTATAACACTCACCAATGTAATCCATTAATAATTTTAGTATTGCTACTAACAGGAAGATTTGACAAGATCAATTCTTCCATTTCTACAAAACTCTTTTGTAATACTTTTCTTTCAGGATCATTATCCATGAATAATTGAAGATCCATTTATATACCTTCTAAAGGTTTTTGCAAGTTCAAAACTTGTTCTTTGCATATAGTCTTCACTTTGGATTTAAATGGTTTGAGTAATACCTATCTTAGCTGGGCGCCATCACTTCTTCCTCGTAGTGCGCTGGTTTCATCTTCTTCTAAGATGAAATATTCAGTAGATTCAATAATCTTCCTAACCTTTGCATTTTTGTTACAGTCTTAACTGAAGCTCCACATCTAATGTAGCAGTTTCTTTGCTTAGTTTTATAATAAAAAATATTCCAGAACATTTCTGGTTTAGTCTTGTTATAACTTTAAACCAGAGATTTAATTATCTCAATAAGCTGTATCATCCTCCCACTTGCTCTTTTAACAAGAAAACCTTTTTCTCGATTTTTTTCATTTTCTGACAAAACTTTCGTCCTTTGATTTTTGTGAGAGGAACACAAAACCTACAATCAAGAATTGAAATGTTCTATAACTCTTTATAGTTTTATCAGACATTTAGACGGTGCATTTGTTTAGTGAATATTATGTTGTTACATCTATAAATCCTCAAAAAGAATTAATAAGAGCAGATCGGTAATAATAATTCCACAACTATTCAAGTACTTGCTAAACTTATGACTTAGATATATTTCCTCATGAAAGAAGAATCCTTTTATCTTTTGTCATAATGATATTATATCTTCATCCTGAATTTCTTTCAAATATTCCAGTCTTTATCAAGTAAATCATATTTACTTATAACATTGATGAAGTATAAATACTCACTGCGCCCTGTTATATTCATCGGACTTTATACATCTCAATGTATTCAGTCAAAAAACCTTCATCTCTATGAAGATCAATTATCCGATATAACTAAGTAGTGCCACACGTAAGTGGTTTTATCAGTCTTCTCAAGACGTTTAGCTTTAATGTTATAGATCCCAAACTTCAAGATTCATCATGAATAAACCATCACATAATAAAGGTTTAATCAAAACATATTCTTATAACAATTTGAACAACTATTGTTTAAAATTTATAAGAATATCCATCGCATAACCCATAGGATAATGCATTATATAACTCTGAAGCAAAATAACTATTATTTCAGTTCTAAGATAAATCTTGAAGATAAACTAAAGACATGACTTTGACGGTCTCCAAGCAGCGATCTCATCACCATTCCCGATTTGTATCACGACTTCACTTCTTCTCTCATTGTGAGTTCTCTGTAGGTCCTGTATCAGTTTGCAAAACCAGAGCAACCGATCAGTATCAAATACTCATGGCATACATAATTTACAAGTAGAATAACATTAACTTTGTATAACGATTATACCTCTACCGGAAGAACCGTTCTTCTTATCCGCCAAATACTTCTTGCAGTTACGCTTCCAGTGTCCCTTCTTTTTGTAGTAGAAACATTCAGTCTCTTTAGAGGCTCCGCCCTTGTTCTTCTTCTGAGACTCGGTCTTACTGGCTTCAGCAGATTTCTTCTTCTTGGACATGCCCTTCTTCTTGAAACTGGTGGTCTTGTTGATCATCAACACTGTTTTGTTCTTCTGCATTCTAGCTTCCACAGTTTTGAGCATAGCAAACAACTCGTTTGCACTTTTCTCCGTCCCATTCATGTTGTAATTCATGATAAAGCCATCATAAGATGGAGGGAGTTAAGTGATACGTCTCCAACGTATCTATAATTTTTGATTGTTCCATGCTATTATAGTATCAATCCTGAATGTTTTATATGCAATTATATGCTATTTTATATCATTTTTTGGGGCTAACCATTAACCTAGTGCCCAGTGCCAGTTGCTGTTTTCTGCTTGTTTTTGGTTTTTCAGGAATTCAGTACCAAACGGAGTCCAAACGCTACGAAACTTTTTGACGATTTTTTTCTGGACAAAAGAGACCCTAGAAGCATCGGGAGGAGGCCAGAAGCCTCATGAGGAAGCCACAAGGCAACCCCACGTGCCCCCCGGGGGGGGGGGGCGCCAAGATGCCCTGTGGGCCCCTCATGGCTCCTTTTGACCTAATTCCACTTCTATAAATTCTCAAATATTGGGAAACCAACAGAGAGCCCCACGAAATAACTTTTCTGCCGCTGCAAGCTTTTGTTCTTCCGCGATCCCATCTGGAGGCCTTTTCCGGCACCCTGCCGGAGGGGGAATCGATCACGGAGGGCTTCTACACCAACCTTTCTGCCCCTCCGATGATGTGTGAGTAGTTTACCACAGACCTACGGGTCCATAGTTAGTAGCTAGATGGCTTCTTCTCTCTCTTTGATCTTCAATACAATGTTCTCCTCCATCTTCTTGGAGTTCTATCCGATGTAATCTTCTTTTGCGGTGTGTTTGTTGGGATCCAATGAATTGTGGGTTTATGATCAGATTATTCATGAGAAATATTTGAGTCTTTTCTGAATTCTTTTATGCACGATTATTATAGCTTTGTATTTCTCTCCGATCTATTCATTTGGTTTGGCCAACTAGATTGATTTATCTTCAGTGGGAGAGGTGCTTTGTGATGGGTTCAATCTTGCGGTGTTCTATATCCCAGTGACAAAGTACGGGGCAAGACACATATTTGTATTGTTGCCATTAAGGGTAAAACGTCGGGGTTTATTCATATTGATTGGGTTTACTTTGTCTACATCATGTCATCTTGCTTAAGGCGTTACTCCGTTTTCATTAACTTAATACCCTAGATGCATGATGGATAGCGGTCGATGGGTGGAGTAATAGTAGTAGATGCAGGAAGGAGTCGGTCTACTTGTCTCAGATGTGATGCCTATATACATGATCATTGCCTTGAATATCGTCATAACTATGTGCTTTTCTATCAATTACCCAACAGTAATTTGTCTACCCACCGTATGCTATGCGTTCGAGAGAGAAGTCTCTAGTGAAACTATGGGCCCCGGGTCTACTTAAATCATATAAAAAGAAAACTAAAAATACCTTGTTGTAATTTATTTGCTTTTATTTTCTTTTGCCATTTATCTATCTACCATTACAAGATTTAATCCTTGCAAATAATGAGTTCAAGGGGATTGACAACGCTCTTGCCCGCGTTGGGTGCAAGTATTTGCTTTTATGTGTGTAGGTGCTGCTCACGAGGTTTTGCGTGGTTCTCCTACTGGATTGATACCTTGGTTCTCACCGAGGGAAATACTTATCTCTACTGTGCTGCATCACCCCTCCTCTTTAGGGAAAATCCCAACCCAGTTTACAAGTAGCAGGAAGAATTTTTGGTGCCGTTGTAGGGGAGACATCATCAAAACCTATCAAGTACCTTCGCATAAACTATCATCTACTTGCTCTAATTTTATTTGCCTTTTAATTTGCATTTGCCTCTCGTTTTCATCTCCCCCATTTCTCATAAAAAAATTACAAAAACACAATAATATTTTATTTGCTTGTTTGCTCGTTTGCTTGCTTTGTCGACATGTCTCTAGAGGAATTTCATGGTAGTTTTTATCATAAAAGGTTGTCTGAAGTTGAAAATGCCACTAAGAGTTTCATGTCTTCACAATATGAGCATAATAAATTCTTTTCTGAGGAACTTAAGGAGCATTCTATCTTATTGGATACCATCAATAAACAACTTGAAGAGGTCAACCTAGAAGTAGCCAATCTTCAGTCTCGACTTGCTTGTACCGAAAACTTGTTAGGAAAGATTTCGGATAAACAAACCACACTAGTAAACCACACTAGTAAATAAGATGGCTGCTAAACCCGAGTCACATTCTGGTGATGATGAAGATATTAAAATGATTGGTGTCTCACCTATTGAATCTTTATTTAGTAATATAAAACTTGATGAAAAAGGGACTGGAGATGAGTCAACTTTAGCTAGAAGGCGTCCCAATTGTTCGGAGGGTGATGATCTTAATGATAAAAATAATAAAAGTGGGTTTGGAGAGGTCAAAACTTTAAATAGTGATGTGCCCACTACTTTGGATTACAAGGAATTTAATTATAATAATTTCTCTTTAGTTGAATGTATTTCCTTGTTGCAATCCATGATTAATTCACCTAATGCCTATGAACAAAATAAAGCTTTTACTAAACATATTGTAGAAGGTATGATAAAAGCTCATGAAGAAAAGCTAGAGTTGGAAATTTCAATACCTAGAAAATTACATGATGAATGGGAACCTACTATTAAGATTAAAATTAAAGATTATGAATGTAATGCTTTGTGTGATCTAGGTGCTAGAGTCTCTACTATATCAAAATCTTTACGTGACGTGCTAGGTCTCACCGATATGGATGCTTGTTCCCTTAATTTACATCTAGCGGATTTCACTATTAAAAAACCATTGGGTAGAATAAATGATGTGCTTATTCTTGCTAATAGAAATTATGTACCCGTGGATGTTATTGTTCTAGATATTGAATGCAATCCATCTTGTCCTATAATACTTGGTAGGCCTTTCCTACGAACTATAGGTGCTATCATTGATATGAAAGAAGGTAATATAAGATTCCAATTTCCATTAAAGAAAGGGATGTGTCGGGGGGATGACCCCGGGTAGTCCCAAGACGGCGAGCCGGACGGGGTGCCTGCCCGCCCGGGCCGGCTGCTTCGGCTCGCGCCCGCGGCCGGTTGCTCCAGCTCGCGCCCGCGGCCGGCTGCTCCAGCCAGCCGGCTGCCCGAAGTCAACCGCTGCGTTCCGTCGGACACACGCGGACGTGACGGCCACGTCCTGGCCACTATTGCTGAATAGGCGCATACTGTTCATCCATCATCATCGTCATCTACAGTGCATTACAGTCTACAGTGCCACTTGTCCCCTGGGCGTCTGTCGATAAAAGACCCCAGGGGGCTCCTCGCATCAGCATGCTCTCGGTCGCCCGCTCTCGCTCTCTTGTTTTTGACTAGTCCATGCTCACGCCCGCTCGTTCTTCGCCTCCTCCGTTCGTTCCTCGGCGCTGCCACACACCCACAGGCCAGCGCTCTGCTCCAGCCCTTGTGCATATCCCATGGCTGTCTCTGCTCGCTCCTCTCCCTCGCGGCCTCACACGCAACTCGCGTGGGAGAGCTCGCGCTCGATCCCGCAGCCCTTCGGGCTCCTCCCGCGCCGCTGCCCAGCCTTGCCGCCGCCCCTTGCCACCACCCCGAGCTGGGGCCCCGCCTCCGCTCGCCCCTGCATGCCCGTGCCTGCGCCCCGCCTTCTCCCCTGCGAACGGCCGCCCCGGCGCGCCTCCTCCAGCTGCTCCTCCTCGCGCGCGACCCGGTCCGCGTGCTCGGGCGCCGTGCCCGATGACCACCTCCAGTTGCTCCTCGTCGCCAACGACGCCTCTGCACGACCTCCTCCTCCCCGTCTTCGAGCGCTCGCCGGCCGGCCTGCGCCCGCCGTCCCCGCGCCAGGCCGACCCTGGCCTTCCTCAGCGCGAGCTCCCCCGTCGATGGCCCGTCCCCGACCCCGCTCCTCCGGCCTGCGGTGTGCCCGCGGCCCCCGTGTCCGCTCCACCGCGCGCCCCCCGAGCTCCCTCCGTCGCGCCCGCGCCGGCGTCCGCCTGCCCTGCCCCCTGCGCCCCCCCGTCGCCGCGGCCCCGAGCGCCCGCGTGACGCCCGTCCGCGGCTCCACCCTGGAGCGCCTCCACGCCCGCGGGCCGGCTGTGCCGCCGCTCGCTTCCCCCTCCGCGCCCCCCGCCCCTCCACGGCTCTCCCCCGTAGGTCACCGCGCCCGCCGACCGGCGTCGCCCCGCCCTGCGCCGCCTCGCCTCGGCCTATTCCCGCGCGCCGGCCCCACCTCGCCCCTGCTACGGCCGCGCCACTCCGCCGCCCCCACGGCTGCGCGCCCGTCGCGCTGCGGGTCGCCGCGCCACCTCGCCCCGCGTTCGCACGGCCGCGCGACGGCCCTGCCTCGCCGCGTCACGCCGCTTCCCTCCGCGCGCGCACCGGTTTCACCTCCCCGCTGGCCTCCCGCGTCTCCCTGCGGGCCTCCCGAGCTGCCCCTCCCACCTCCGTCCTGCGCATCGCCTCCACCTGCCCCACGGCCGGCTCGCCGTCCGCCCTGCCACCGGCCGGGCGGCTTGCCGTGCAGGCTCCTGCGCCAGCCCCTGCTGTGACCGGCTGACCAGGCTGGCTGGAAAAAGAGGGAGACAGAGAGAGAGCCGGCTGCCCAGCCGGCTGAAAAAAAAGAAAAAAAGAAAAAGAAGTCGCTGCCGGATAGAAAAAGAGAAAAGACCGGCCGCCTGCGTGATTCGCCGCCCGGCTGGCTGCGCCAGGCCGGCTGGGGAGCCGGCCCGGCTGCCAGCCCGCTTCGACGCCCGGCTGGGGAGCCGTCCCGGCTGCCCGTCCGCCTCGACGCCTGGCCGGTCAGGCCCGACCGGCTGGGGCGCCCCTTGACCGCCCGGAGGCTCGGGCCGTCCGCCGGCGGACACTTCCGCCCCGTCTGCGCCAAAAGCAATGTAAGCTCCCGTCCGCGTATCTTTGCACCGTGAACACAACAGATAACCCCGAGCGACCCTCGGGGGCTATCTCCGCATTTTTTCCAGCTGCTTTACTGTTCAGCCCGGTGCCAGCTAGTCTGGGCCCGGGGGTTGGCCGTTTGGCCCGATACGTTCTTCCTTGCACACGGCTTAGTAGTGTGCACGGTACCGAAGGCCCACTCTTCGTCTCTGCTACAGACCGGCTCCCGGCTGACCGGCTAGCGAGAGCACAAGCTGGAGGCCACCCCACGTGAAAAACATCCGAGGGAGAAAACGGCTTGGGCGACCCGGTCGTTTCCTTTCTGAGTATCTGCTCGGTCAAATCTGCTCCCAGAGTCCGAGTACTGTACACTCTGCTCCGCGGCCCACTTTCCGCCTCAGCTACAGACCAGCTCCCAGCTGTCCGGCTAGCAAGAGCAAAAGCCAAAGAGCGGAGGGGACATGAAAAAGACTGAAGGGAGCTCGGACGAAACCGAGTCGGCACCCTCTGCATAAAACTTGCGCTGCCAAAGCTAAATATTTGATATATCTGCACTGACTAACTTTGTCTTTTGCATAACCATTCCCGTGGGGAACCCCCCTCGCCCGGAGGCTCGGAGGCTACACCCAGTGGGTGCGCCGGCGCGCCCCGCTGGGAAAACGCCGCGCCGGTTGCAGGCCCGCCGCCGGCTGCCACCGGCATCCTCGACGCCACCGTCTGCTCCAACTTCTGCAGAGACCCTCCGCCCGACTCTTCGAGTCGCCCGGAGGCTACTCCCAGTGGGAGCGCTAGCGCGCCAGCACTGGAAGCAACCCGCGCCGGCTGCCGCCCGCAGCCGGCTGTCATCGACGACATCTACCACGACAGCGAAGACCCTCCGCCCGACTCCTCGAGTCGCCCGGAGGCTCGGAGGCTACACCGAGCGGGTGCGCTAGCGCGCCCCCACTGGAAGCAAGCCGCGCCGGCTACCGCCCGCAGCCGGCTGTCATCGACGACTTCTGCTACAACACCTGTGGAAACCCTCCGCCCGACTCTCCAAGTCGCCTGGAGGCTCGGAGGCTACTGTCGGGGGGATGACCCCGGGTAGTCCCAAGACGGCGAGCCGGACGGGGTGCCTGCCCGCCCAGGCTGGCTGCTCTGGCTCGCGCCCGCGGCCGGCTGCTCCAGCCAGCCGGCTGCCCGAAGTCAACCGCTGTGTCCCGTCGAACACGCGCAGACGTGATGGCCACGCCTTGGCCACTATTGCTGAATAGGCGCATACTGTTCATCCATCATCGTCATCTACAGTGCATTACAGTCTACAATGCCCCTTGTCCCCTGGGCGTCTGTCGATAAAAGACCCCAGGGGGCTCCTCGCATCAGCATGCTCTCGGCCGCCCGCTCTCGCTTTCTCGTTTTTGACTAGTCCATGCTCGTGCCCGCTCATTCTTCGCCTCCTCCATTCGTTCCTCGGCGCTGCCACACACCCACAGACCGGCGCTCTGCCCCATCCCTTGTGCATATCCCATGGCTGTCTCTGCTCGCTCCTCTCCCTCGCGGCCTCACACGCAGCTCGCATGGGAGAGCTCGCGCTCGATCCCGCAGCCCTCCGGGCTCCTCCTGCGCCCCTGCCCAGCCTCGCCGCCGCCCCTTGCCACCACCCCGAGCTGGGGTCCCGCCTCCGCTCGCCCCTGAACGCCCGTGCCTGTGCCCCGTCTTCTCCCCTGCGAACGGCCGCCCCGGCGCGCCTCCTCCAGCTGCTCCTCCTCGCGCGCGACCCGGCCCGCGTGCTCGGGCGCCGCACCCGATGACCACCTCCAGTTGCTCCTTGTCGCCTACGACGCCTCTGCACGACCTCCTCCTCCCCGTCTTCGAGCGCTCGCCGGCCCTCATGATGGATTCACTTGGAGCTATATTTTTATTCATCACATGATATGTGTTTTGGTTGGAGTGTCGTGTGCCATAGTTTTCTTTTCTTTGTTTGATTTTTAGTTTGCCACAATCATCTTTTGAAACACACCTTTTTGAGAGGGACACACATTTATCGTGATTTGTTAGAATACTCTATGTGCTTCACTTATATCTTTTGAGCTAGACAGTTGCTCTAGTGCTTCACTTATATCTTTTAGAGCACGGTGGTGGTTACATTTTAAAGAAATAGTTGCACTCTCATGCTTCACTTAAATCTTTTTGAGAGTCTAATAAATAGTAATGGCAATTTGCATGGGTTACAAGATTGGTCCATAAAGGATAGGTATTCAAGAGGGATATAATAAAAACTTTCATGTAGATCACTGAATATGACAAGTTTGATTCCTTGCAATAGTTTTGCGATATTAAGATGGTAATATATGGATGTACTAGTGAATATGATTGTGGTTTTATAACATCCCAAAATTCTAAATTTTGGAATGTTATATTAATTAGGTAATAATGATTGCTTGTGTGATTTGTTGTGTGAAATTGAGTGGAATTTGAAAAAAAAATTGAAAGTTAAATGAGAGGGTATAAAAGGACTTTCCCAAACTTTCCTTCTTGCTTTTGGCTCCCATGGAATTCAAAATTTAAATTCAAAACAAATCCTAGAGTGAAGATAACATGACTTCTTCCATTTGAAAAAAAAGTTTTGAAAATATTTGAAAATAATTCAAACTCAGAAGCTTTATGCCACTCAAGGATTTTCAATGAGAGAAGATAATAGGACTTCCTCAAAATTTATGAAATAGAGTGGGGAGTGATGAGTACCACTTTCAAAACTTACTTGAAAACCCATTTGGAGTTTTTTTCTCTTTTATGTTGGAATTTCAAATCATCTCAAATTCTCTGAATTAAAAATATATGAGTGAAGGAAATATGACCCTTCAAAATTCAGAGAAGATGTGAAAAGTATCTGGAGAAAGAAAACAGAACCTATTTGCAAAAGATTTGAAAATCAAATTTAAATCCAATTTGAAGTTATTACAAAAAAACATATATTTTTTAATGTAATTTATTTGCCTCTGAAAAATAGTTCATATTTTTCTATGTTTTATTCTAAGAATTTATATATATATATATATATATATATATTGTCTAGGAAAAATTTATTTTTATTTTCTGGCTTTTTCCTTCTCTGTTTTATTAAATTAAAAGAAAAGAGAAAAGCCCAGCGCAGGTCGGCGCTAGCCGCCAGGCCCAGCCGGCCCACGGCCACAGCCTCTCTCTCTCCCAGCGCTGAAGCGCTTACGCACCGGTCGCCCGCTCCCCCCTCGCTCGCCCCTGTGCCGCTGACCGCCGGGCCCCACGCCATCTTCCTCCTCCGCATGCAACCGTGCGAGTCCGGCTCACACACGCCTTCGCCATCGCGTCTGAATCCTTCGGGATTCTCCCCCGAGTTGACCCCCTCCCCAAGCATTATGTCCTATAAATACCTACGCCTCTCCTCTCTCGATCCCCCTAAAACCCCAACGCCAAGACCACCTCTAGTCGACGCCCTCGCCTTTCCGATCTCGCTGGAGCCACAACCGTTCATAGCCGTTTTACCATGCCGGTGAGCAATCTCGAGTCCTCTCCTTCTGGTTTTCAACTTCTCTTGGTACTTCGCTTCATTTTAACACGGTTTTGACCCCTTCTTCTACCGTAGCCGCGATCCCGAGCTCGACCGTCTTCGCCGGAGCACGGGAGTTCACCGGAGCTCCGCCACTTCGCCATGCCGCCGTATGACGTCCCCAAGCCCCGCCGAGACCACCGCCGACATCGCCTCGCTCCGCCGCATCGTCTCGACCCCACCACCGCCTCCGACGACTGCCGGAGCCGCCGCCACCACCGGACCCAAGCCGCCCTCGCCGTCGCCTACCACCTCTGTAAGCCACCGCCACCCTCGGCCATCCGATCTATTTTCAACGCCTTAGATTAGATCTAATCTGAACAGGTAGATTTTTATTTTAGTAGATCGGTTTATTTCGGTTTAGATCAAACCTACTAGCGTTTTTTTTTCTTTTTATTAGCCGTCGCCGCCATTTTTCTTAATTGTCGGCCGTCCGCCCGCAGCAGACACCCACAGCCAACCCTAGCTCACCACGTGGCACGTCTGTCACGATCGGTCGATTCTTAATAATTTCAGTTTCAAATTCTATTCCAAATTTTCTTTTAGCATATCTTTAAATCCATAGATCCAAATTCAGTAATTATTTTTCCTACTAGTTCATAAAAATCCCATCTATCCAGACAACCAAACTAAAAATATTTTGAACTTTTTAAATTTGAATTTGACCAAATTTGCTTTAAACCCTAGATTGCTAATAACTTTTATTTAAAAATAGGGTTTTGATTAATTCTTTTTGCTACTGATTTCTACATGTTATATCTATCCAGAGGACTAATAAAATTAATTTTGTTTATATAACAAAATTGAATCTGTTCAGATTTAAGATCTATCTCAATTAGGCCATAACTTTTGCATTTAAAACCTTTTTAGTTGATTCTTTTTGCTAATTAAAACTAATAGCAAATACTTTCTGTTAAACTAAAGTTTTATAATATTTTCTTCTGTTAAAAATAAGTTTTTGTCCAGAAAACTTTGTTTGATTCTTTTGGAGTTTCGTGAGACTTTTATTTGGTTTCTTTTTGACCTTGGAGTGATTGCTTATGTGTGGTTATAATTGTTTGCTTACGATAGATTGAAATCGGAGTGTGACGAGTAGAACTATCACGATTATGAGTGCGAAGAATCTTCATCAACAGTACAAGGCAAGTTACATCTTGATCATGCTTCTTAAATACCCATGTTTTCTATATGCATTGGTCCTTTTGATGTAGGATTGCATGAATATATATAAGATGACTATATTATAAACCCTGTAGTTCATTGAGGTAGGTTTGAGCCTTTACTCCATTGTCGCCAACGTTGTAGGAATTTTTGCTATGCTTTTGTAGACGGGGATTGGTATGTGTGATTCATGCAAGTTGCGAGAGATATAATAATTTTGGGTAACCTTAAGGTGGCAACATTAACGCACATCTGGGTGGAATGGTAGGGGCACCCTGGAGTAACCAGTGGACTAGCCCGGGCACCTGGAGAAACCAGTGCTTGCCCAAGGGGATACCGGAGTACCCGGAGAATCAGCCTATGGAATGCCACCCAGGCTCAAAGAGATTTACCAATTTTTCATGACTATAAGCTTACCTGCGCAGCCACAAGTCAATGTGGGCTTTGGCTTGGTCGATCTTAGTTGTGACTCTGACTGGACCAGTGCTACGAGATGTAGACGAATGGTATGGTTGGATGGGCACTGGCAGTAGTTAGGGAAACTCTTTGAAAGACCATGTTTCGGTCATCCTGTTCTCAAACACCATGTAGTGCGAGGACGTAAAAGGAGGGATCGATTCTTGTGGGGAAAAGTGTGCAAACTTCTGCAGAGTGTAAAACTAATCGATTAGCTGTGTCCCCGGTTATGGACAATTTGAGCATCTAGAAATTGGGAATTTGAGCGATCTCATCACATTTTACTAAATTCATGGGTTTTAATCAACTTGGGTATGGATTGAGTGGAGAAACCATCTCAATCATATTATGATAAGCTTTGTAGTAATAATTTGATATTCTTTTTGATGGTAGGGAAAAATCAGCTTTATGCAAATTAAACTTAGAACCTTCCACTAGCCAGATTGCATGTAGAAGTAGGACATTTATACATCTTTTATGGTGTGACTTGCCAGTACATTCAACGTACTGACCTACACGGCTGCAACGTCTCATGTTGCAGGACTTATATGACGAGTAAGTGATACGATAGGGTTACGTTGTCTACACTCAACTTTGCCGTTGGTGTTGATGGGACTCCACAACCTTTGATGTTATTTCCGCTGTATGGATTAAGGTAATAGTATTTACGTTATGTTATACATGTGATTTTCTGTTATTTCATCGAGTACTGTGTGTGCTAGCATAGCGATCCAGGGATGGCACTTAAGCACAGAGACTTGGATCCTTTTCGGAACCGGGTCGTTACAGGTTTAGTAAGAATATTGGTGTTAAGGTTTGTGATTCCCGAAGCATGCACGTATAGTCCTTAGTTGTGTGATGAAGTTGGAGCATGATTTATTATTGAGTGTCTACCTTATGAGTGGCGGTCGGGGACGAGCGATGGTCTTTTCCTACCAATCTATCCCCCTAGGGGCATGCGTAGTAGTACTTTGCTTCGAGGGCTAATAGACTTTTGCAATAAGTATGTGAGTTCTTTATGACTAATGTGAGTCCATGGATTATACCCACTCTCACCTTTCCGCAATTTGCTAGCCTCTTCGATACCGTGCATTGCCCTTTCTCACCTCAAGAGTCGGTGCAAACTTCGCCGGTGCATCCAAACCCCGTGATATGATACGCTCTATCACAGATAAACCTCTTTATATCTTCCTCAAAACAGCCACCATACCTACCTATTATGGCATTTCCATAGCCATTCCAAGATATATTGCCATGCAACTTCCACCGTTCTGTTTATATGACACACATCTTCATTGTCATATTGCTTTGCATGAGCATATAGCTGACATAGTACTTGTGGCTCAGCCACCGTTCATCATTTTTTATACATGTTATGCTAGATCATTGCACATCCTGGTACACTGCCAGAGGCATTCATATAGAGTCATATTGTTCTAGTATCGAGTTGTAATATTGGGTTGTAAGTAAATAAAAGTGTGACGATCATCATTATTAGAGCATTGTCCCAGTGAGGAAAGGATGATGGAGACTGTGATTCCCCCACAAGTCGGGATGAGGCTCTGGACGAAAAATATAAAAAAGAAATGGAAAAAAGAGGCTAAAAAGAGCCCACAAAAAAATGAGAGAAAAAGAGAGAAGGGGCAATGTTACTATCCTTTTCCACACTTGTGCTTCAGAGTAGCACGATGTTTTTCATATAGAGAGTCTCCTGAGTTGTCACTTTCATATACTAGTGGGAATTTTTCATTATAGAACTTGGCTTGTATATTCCGATGATGGGCTTCCTCAAATGCCCGAGGTCTTCATGAGCAAGCATGTTGGATGCACACCCACTTAGTTTCAGTTTGAGCTTTCATACACTTATAGCTCTTAGTGCATCCGTTGCATGGCAATCCCTACTTCTCGCATTGATATAAATTGATGGGCATCTCCATATCCCGTTGATTAGCCGCGTCGATGCAGGACTATCTTCCTTTTTGACTTCCCCTTATTAATATCTATCATCACATTCTATTCCACCCATAGTGCTATGTCCATGGCTTGCGCTCATGTATTGCGTGAGGGTTGAAAAAGCTGAAGCGCGTTAAAAAGTATGAACCAATTCCTCTGCATGTCATCGGGGTAGTTCATGATTAATACTTTGTGTTAGGAAGACTAAGCATGACATGCTATATGATTTTATAGGGATAGCGTTCTTTAGCATTTTTATTTTGAAAGGCATGATTGTTTGTTGGTATGCCTGAGTATTGATGTCTTTATATCAAATTATAGACTATTGCTTTGAATCACCTGTTTCTTAAGATTCATACCGTAAAAGAGATTACATGATAAACATGTTAGGTAGCATTCCACATCAAAAATTATGTTTTTATCATTTACCTACTCGAGGACGAGCATGAATTAAGCTTGGGGATGCTGATACGTCTCCAATGTATCTATAATTTTTGATTGTTCCATGCTATTATAATATCAATGTTGGATGTTTTATATGCAATTATATGCTATTTTATGTCATTTTTTGGGACTAACCTATTAACCTAGTGCCCAGTGCCAGTTGCTGTTTTCTGTTTGTTTTTGGTTTTTCAGGAATTCAGTAACAAACGGAGTCCAAACGCTACGAAACTTTTTGACGATTTTTTTCTGGACAAAAGAGACCCTAGAAGCTTCGGGAGGAGGCCAGAAGCCTCACGAGGAAGCCACAAGGCAACCCCATGCGCCCCCAGGGGGGAGCGCCAAGATGCCTTGTGGGCCCCTCGTGGCTCCTTTTGACCTAATTCCACTTCTATAAATTCTCAAATGTTGGTAAACCAACAGAGAGCCCCACGAAATAACTTTTTCGCCGCCGCAAGCTTCTGTTCTTCCGCGATTCCATCTGGAGGCCTTTTCCGGCACCCTGAATCGATCACGGAGGGCTTCTACATCAACCTTGCTGCCCCTCCGATGATGTGTGAGTAGTTTACCACAAACCTACGGGTCCATAGCTAGTAGCCAGATGGCTTCTTCTCTCTCTTTGATCTTCAATACAATGTTCTCCTCGATCTTCTTGGAGTTCTATCCGATGTAATCTTCTTTTGAGGTGTGTTTGTTGGGATTCGATGAATTGTGGGTTTATGATCAGATTATTCATGAGTAATATTTGAGTCTTTTCTGAATTCTTTTATGCATGATTATTATAGCTTTGTATTTCTCTCTGATCTATCTGTTTGGTTTGGCCAACTAGATTGATTTATCTTCAGTGGGAGAGGTGCTTTGTGGTGTTCTATATCCCAGTGACAAAGTAGGGGACAAGACACGTATTTGTATTGTTGCCATTAAGGGTAAAATGATGGGGTTTATTCATATTGATTGGGTTTACTTTGTCTACATCATGTCATCTTGCTTAAGGCATTACTCCGTTTTCATTAACTTAATACCCTAGATGCATGCTGGATAGCGGTCGATGGGTGGAGTAATAGTAGTAGATGCAGGCAGGAGTCGGTCTACTTGTCTCGTGCGTGATGCCTATATACATGATCATTGCCTTGAATATCTTCATGACTATACGCTTTTCTATCAATTGCCCAACATTAATTTGTCTACCCACCGTATGCTATGCGTTCGAGAGAGAAGCCGCTAGTGAAAACTATGGCCCCCGGGTCTACTTAAATCATATAAAAAGAAAAAGAAAAATACCTTGCTATAATTTATTTGATTTTATTTTCTTTTGCGCAATTTATCTGTCTACCATTACAAGATTTAATCCTTGCAAATAACGAGTTCAAGGGGATTGAAAACCCTCTTGCCTGCGTTGGGTGCAAGTATTTGCTTTTGTGTGTGCAGGTGCTGCTCATGAGGTTTTGCGTGGTTCTCCTACTAGATTGATACCTTGGTTCTCACTGAGGGAAATACTTATCTCTACCGTGCTGCATCACCCCTCCTCTTCGGGGAAAATCCCAACGCAATTTACAAGTAGCATGAAGCAAGCACAATATCTGTACCGAGTGTCAGTGGAATTCCAAATTTCAGAGAAGCCAGTTTATCAACATAGCTAGCAAGCTTTACTATATGCTCACTCATTGAGGAACCCTCTTTCATCTTGCATTCAATCAAGGCCTTGGTTAATTCAAAACGCTCAGTCCTTGCCTGCTTCTTGTACAGAACTTCGAGTGACCCAATTATAAATTGAGTCGTAGATCGTTCAAAACGCTTCTGTAGTTCAGGATCCATGCAAGTAGACTGAATCGTAGTTCTCACTACGAGCAGTGTAAGCAGCAACTTCTTCTGGTGTTGCATCCTTTCCGGGAGCATCACCCAGGGGCTGATCCAGCACATACTCCTTTTAGCACTTCTGAGAACAATTCCCAGGTTCCAGATCCAATCCGCATAGTTTCCACCATCAGCAGCCAACTTTTCCTTCTCTAACATAGGGGCTAAGTTGAACATATTGCGAGCCATTGATCTACAATGATAGACACAAATTCATTTAAACATTTATTCATAATTAATGTTGCACTAGTGTTTTAACAAATTTTAATACAAAATGCACTCCCACTCAAATTAATATCTCCCGTAATTGATAGTGAGTGATTCAAGATCCGAATCTAGTTCTCAGTCATTGATGTGGACATCACTGATGACGAGAATTTTGACCGGTGGGCAAACTATTGCCGATCATATCACCATATGACTCTTGTTCATCTTTCGATGCTTTGGGCTCCGAGCTCAGAACAATTCTGCTAGAACTTCAAGATAACAGAGTGCTATCTGCACACATGGTCTGACCATCTCCGTCTTACATCTCTCATCTCATTCGAACTCATGTGGACATGACGAACTCCGAGATGTTAGAATGTCGTAGACGGTTGCAACACTGGGAAGAGAACCTGTTAACTTGATATTTATTGTGAGAGATCACCCTAATAATTGACTACTGCACAATCAAACGGTGCAAACAACAAAGGGATAAACATCTCAGTCAATTCATAAAAGCATGATATGGTATAGCCCTGGGCACCGGGAATCTCCGATACTATCTTCAATCTCCAGTTGAAGCATCGTGATGGCCAATATTTCGTTGCCGTGGCAACCGTTTCAAAAACGGTGTCGTGGCGGCAATTTCAGAAAACGTTGCCGTGGCACCAAATTCAGAAATTCCGCCGTGGCACGTAATTATAGCTCCTCGTCCCACGCCTAGTACACCTTCTCCTCGTCAGGGTCCTCCGTGTACGATTGCCATCGTCACCTGTAACATGTAGGCTATCTCTACAATATTTACATTAACATGGCAATCTCGTGGCTCCAACCATCATGCCGTGAAACGCAGGCCACTTAACATGACAACATATAACCATCTCATACATAAACTCATTATCATGACGAAGGCTATACCACATCATATGCATACCCTGCAAAACAAAGTTAGACGTCCTCTAATCGGTTTTAGCAAAATTTTAGTTACGTGGTTAACCAGTTTTAGCAAATAAGACTAGCTACCTACGCCCACGGCATAGGTGATGATTCTTGATGCTAGATTAAGTTTCGGGGTGTGTGAAACAAGAGACTTTAAAAAAATATCTAGCCCCACACTACTGCAGGAATGCCTAGTAGTGGCGGGCGCAAAAACGCCAGCAGTGGCGGGCCAGCTGCCAGGGGCGCCCGCCACTGACCTCCCGCCACTGCTATAACCCCATCAGTGACGGGCGCCCGCCCTCCACGAGCACTTGCAGTGGCGGGCGATACGTCCCGACCGCCACTGCTACTTGTGAACTGCGTTGGGATTTCTCCGAAGAGGAGAGGATGATGCAGTACAGTAGAGATAAGTATTTCCCTCAGTTAAGAACCAAGGTTATCAATCCAGTAGGAGAACCACACAGAACCTCACTAGCAGCACCTACACACACAAAAGCAAACACTTGCACCCAATGCAAATAGGAGGGTTGTCAATCCCCTTAGCGGTCACTTGCAAGAATTAATTCTGATAGTGATAGATTGAAAAGTAAATTGCAAAAGAAAATAAAAGTAAATAAATTGCAGCAAGGTATTCTTGGATTTTAATATATGATAAAGGTAGACCCGGGGCCATTGTTTTCACTAGAGGCTTCTCTCTTGAACACATAGCATACGGTGGGTAAACACATTACTGTTGGGCAATTGATAGAAAAGCACATAGTTATGACGGATTCATGGCAATGATCATGTATATAGGCATCACGTCCTAGACAAGTAGACCGACTCCTGCCTGCATCTACTACTATTACTCCACTCATCGACCGCTATCCAGCATGCATCTAGAGTATTAAGTATAAAACAGAGTAACGCCTTAAGCAAGATGACATGATGTAGACAAAGTAAACTCAAGCAATATGATTAAACCCCATCTTTTCATCCTTAAGGACAACAATACAAATACATGTCTTGTCCCCTACTTTGTCACTGGGATATAGAACACCGCAAGATTGAACCCATCACAAAGCACCTCTCCCATTGCAAGATAAATCAATCTAGTATTGGCCAAACCAAATGGATAGATCAAAGAGAAATACAAAGCTATAACAATCATGCATAAAAGAGTTCAGAGAAGACTCAAATATTTCTCATGAATAATCTGATCATAAACCCACAATTCATCGGATCCCAACAAACACACCACAAAAGAAGATTACATCGGATAGAACTCCTAGAACATCGAGGAGAACATGGTATTGAAGATCAAAGAGAGAGAAGAAGCCATCTAGCTACTGAGGAAGATTTTCGCATGGTTGCTTACTGAGGAAGATTTGGTGACTTATGCCAGAAGCTTTCTGCGGTGGCTTACCGAAGAAGACTGAGTATCTTACACTGGAAGCTATCCACATATCATACCGAGGAGGACCGCGGAACCTTGCGTCGTAACCTTCTCTGGTAGCGTGTGATACATCTCCAACGTATCTATAATTTTTGATTGTTCCATGCTATTATAGTATCAATCTTGGATGTTTTATATGCAATTATATGCCATTATATATCATTTTTTGGGACTAACCTATTAACTCAGTGCTCAGTGCCAGTTGCTGTTTTCTACTCGTTTTTGCCTTTTCAGAAAATCATTATCAAATGGATTAATTTTTTCTAGACCAGAAGAGACCCACGAAGCTTCGGGAGAAGACCAGAAGAGCCACGAGGAGGCGGCAAGCCTGGAGGGCGCGCCCAGGGGGGTAGGGCGCGCCCCCAGGCTTGTGGGCCCCTCGTTGCCCCTCCTGACCTAATTCCCAAATATTCCCAATATACCAGAGAGACAGAAGAGAAAACCTTTCCGCCACCGCAAGCCTCTGTTCTTCCGCGATCCCATCTGGAGGCCTTTTCCGGTACTTTGTCGGAGGGGGAATCGATCACGGAGGTCTTCTTCATCAACCTTGCTGCACTTCTGATGATGTGTGAGTAGTTTACCATAGACCTACGGGTCCATAGCTAGTAGCTAGATGGCTTCTTCTCTCTCTTTGATCTTCAATACCATGTTCTCCTCGATGTTCTTGGAGTTCTATCCGATGTAATCTTCTTTTGCGTTGTGTTTGTTGGGATCCGATGAATTGTGAGTTTATGATCAGATTATTCATGAGAAATATTTTAGTCTTCTCTGAACTCTTTTATGCATGATTATTATAGCTTTGTATTTCTCTCTGATCTATCGATTTGGTTTGGCCTACTAGATTGATTTATCTTGCAATGGGAGAGTTGCTTTGTGATGGGTTCAATCTTGCGGTGCTCTGCTACTTGTGAGCTGCGTTGGGATTTCCCCAAAGAGGAGGGGATGATGCAGTACAGTAGAGATAAGTATTTCCCTCAGTTATGAAACCAAGGTTATCAATCCAGTAGGAGAATCACGCAACAACTCGTTAGCAGTACCTACACACAAAACAACAAATCCTCGCACCCAACGCGAACACGGGGTTGTCAATCCCTTGGCAGTCAATTGCAAGATTAAATTGTATGGTGATAGATAAATAGATCAAACAAAAATACAAAATAAAATAAATATAGTAAAAGTGCAGCAAAGTATTTTTAGGATTTTTAATATATAATTTGGATAGACCCGGGGGCCATAATTTTCACTAGAGGCTTCTCTCATGAAAATAGCATACGGTGGGTGAACAAATTACAGTTGGGTAATTGATAGAAAAGCAAATAATCATGACGATATCCAAGGCAATGATCATGTATATAGGCATCACGTCTGAGACAAATAGACCGACTCCTGCCTGCATCTACTACTATTACTCCACACATCGACCGCTATCCAGCATGCATCGAGTGTATTAAGTCCATAAAGAACGGAGTAACGCCTTAAGCAAGATGACATGATGTAGACAAACTAAACTCACGCATGAATAAACCCCATCTTTTTACCCTTAATAGCAACGATACATACGTGTCATGTCCCTTTCTGTCACTGGGATTGAGCACTGCAAGATCGAACCCATTACAAAGCAACTCTCCCATTGCAAGATAAATCAATCTAGTTGGCCAAACCAAATCAATAGATCGGAGAGAAATACGAAGCTATAATAATCATGCATAAAAGAGTTCAGAGAAAACTCAAATAATATTCATGGATAATCTGATCATAAACTCATAATTCATCGGATCCCAACAAACACACCGCAAAAAGTGGTTACATCGGATAGAACTCCAAGAACATCGAGGAGAACATTGTATTGAAGATCAAAAAGAGAGAAGAAGCCATCTAGCTACTAACTATGGACCCGAAGGTCTGTGGTAAACTACTCACACATCATCGGAAGGGCAGCAAGGTTGATGTAGAGCCCCTCCGTGATCGATTCCACCTCCGGCGGAGTACCGGAAAAGGCCTCCAGATGGGATCTCTCGAGAACATAAGCTTCCGGCGGCAGAAAAAGTATTTCGTGGACTCCTCTGTTGGTTTCCCGATTTTAGAGAATTTATAGAGGTGGAATTACGTCAAACGGAGCTGTGTGGGCCCCACGAGGTACTAGGGCGCGCCCCCCTGGGGCGCGTCGTGGTGCCTCGTGGGCCACTGCTTCATCTTCTCGTCCCCTCCCGAAGCTTCTAGTGTTTGTTATGTCCAGAAAAAAATCTCCAAAAAGTTTCGTGGCATTTGGACTTCGTTTGGTACTGATATTCTGGAAAACCAAAAACAGGCAAAAAACAGCAACTGGCACTCGGCACTAAGTTAATTTGTTAGTCCCAAAAAATGATATATAATTGCTGTAAATGTATATAAAAACATCCAAGATTGATACTATAATAGCATGGAACAATAAAAAATTATAGATACGTTGGAGACGTATCAAGCATCCCCAAGCTTAATTCCTGCTCGTCCTCGAGTAGGTAAATGATAAAAACAGAATTTTTAATGTGGAATGCTACCTATCATATTCATCATATATTCTTTTCTTTTGTAGCATGGACATTTGGACTTGAATGATTCCAAGCAATAGTCTATAGTTTGACATGAAAATATAAATACTCAAGCATACTAACAAGCAACCAGGTCTTTCAAAATATCAACGCTAAAGAAAGTTATCCCTATCCCATTATGCTCAATCATTGATCCATTCATGAAACACACTCAATATTAGCTACCCAGAATGCACAAGTATGAAAATAGTGCTCTCTAGTTGGTGCTTTGTAAGAGAAGATGGAGACTCAAAATAAAAATAAAAATTGCATAAAAGTAAATAAATAGGCCCTTCGCAGAGGGAAGCAGAGATTTGCAAATGTGCCAGAGCTCAAAGCTTAAATTAGAGAGATAAAATTATTTTGAGAGACATGCTTTTTCTGTCAACGAAAACGACCGAGAATTCCCAATATCTTCCATGCTAGACACATCATAGGCGGTTCCCAAACAGAAAATAAAGTTTATTTCCTTTCCACCATTCTTTCACAATGCATGGCTAGCCGTATCCGCGGGTGCCTTCCATACCAACACTTTCCAAGGAATTTGTTATTATTAATTTTGATTCATTGTGGGACTGGGCATCCCTATTACCAGCCACTCTCTCATGCAATGACAAGTGAATAAACACTCATCGTGAGAATAACACACCTAGCATGGAAAATATTGGCCACCCCCTGCCGCTTCATGAGCGGTACGGGCACACAAAATGGAAAATTATTTTGAAAAATTAGAGTTGGCACATACAAATTTACTTGGAACGGCATTGAAATACCGCATATAGGTAGATATGGTGGACTCATTTGGCACAACTTGGGTTTAAGGAGTTTGGATGCACAAGCAGTATTCCCGCTTAGTACAAATGAAAGTTAGCAAATAGATTGAAAAGCAACCAACCAAAAAATGAAAACGGTTATAAACATGCATTGAACATAACTAACACCGAATAATGCACCATAAGTAGGACATAATTTCGTTGCATAACTATTGGCTTAATGTGCATGCATAGGGAATCACAAACCTTAACATCAATGTTCTTACTAAATCATAATTACTCACTAACATGACACACATATTATCATCTCCATATTGCAAAACTATTGCAAGGAATCAAACTTATCATATCCAATGATATATGTGAAAGTTTTTATTATATCCCTCTTGAATATTCATCACTTTGGGACCAAATTCATATCTTGTGCAAATTACCATTACTAGTATCAACTCTCAAAAAGATATAAGTGAAGCATGAGAGTGCACATATTTCTTCAAAATTTATCAACTCTCAAAATGATATAAGTGAAGCATGAGAGTTCAAATATTTCTTAAAAATTTCAATCTTATCAACTCTCAAAATAATATAAGTGAAGCATGAGAGTTTAAATATTTCTTCAAAATTTAGCCACCGCCATGCTCAAAAAGATTTAAGTGAAGCACTAGAGCAACTGCCTAGCTCAAAAATTTTAAGTGAAGCACATAGAGTATTCTAACAAATCATGATAAACGTGTGGCTCTCTCAAATTGGTGTGTCCAGCAAAGATGATTGTGACAAACTAAAAGGAAAACAAAGCAAGGACTCATATAATACACGACGCTCCAAGTAAAACACATATCATGTGATGAATAAAAATATAGCTCCAAGTAAAATTACCGATAGTTGGTAGAAGAAAGAGGGGATGCCTTCCGGGGCATCCCCAAGCTTAGACGCTTGAGTCTTCCTTGAATATTACCTTGGGGTGCCTTGGGCATCCCCAAGCTTAGGCTCTTGCCACTCGTTATACCTTCATCTATCGTGATGTCACCCAAAACTTGAAAACTTCAATCACACAAAACTCAACAAAACCTTCGTGAGATCCGTTAGTATAACAAAATAAATCCTTAACTTTAAGTACTGTTGTAAATTGATTCATATTTAATATTGGAATAATGATACTGTACTCCAACTTTTCCATGGCTTATACCCCCCGATACAATCCATAGATTCATCAAAATAAGCAAACTATGCAACAAAAACAGAATCTGTCTAAAACAGAGCAGTCTATAAAGATCTATTTAAAAGCTATACTTTTGTAGCTCCAAAAATTCTGAAAAATTAGTAAAACGTGGGAAATTAATATACCAATACTGTGTAAAAATTTCAGATTTTTCTGATGCTCCAGTACAGAACTAAAATTCCAGCACTGGACGCAAAACTTTCTCTTTTCCAAACAGCATCAATTATACTATCTTCCAAATCATCCCAAAGGCATTACTTGGCACAAACACTAATTAAAACATAAAAACACAATCATAACAGTAGCATAATTAACACACAAGAACAGAAACAAAAAGTAAAAATTTATTTTATTCATTGGGTTGCCTCCCAACAAGCGCTATTGTTTTATGCCCCTAGCTTGGCATAATGCATAGTTTTCAAGTATTGTCATCCTTCAAGTTGATTCCATAAGTGGCCCTCATAATGGATTCATAGGGTGCTTTAATTCTTTTCCTAGGTAAGTGTTCCATCCCTTTCTCTAGTGGAAATTGAAATCTTATATTAATTCTTCATAATAGATTTCATCATTTCTTCTACAATGTGCTTAGTAAAAGCCTTGTTTTGTTCATAAGCGTTGGGTGAATTTAGCATGGATTGTAACAAAGAAATACACTCAATCAAAGAACAACTATCATAATTAAAATCTTTGTAATCCAAGAGAGTGGGCACATCGCTAGTTAAAGTTTTTACCTCTCCAGACCCACTTTTATCAATTTTTTCATCAAGATTTTCACCCTCCGAATTATGGGGACGCCTCCTAGCTAAAGTTGACTCTTCTTCAGTCCCCTTTTCATCAATTTTTATATTACTAAACAAGGAATCAATAGATGAAACACCAATCATTTTAATATCCTCATCATTACTACGATAGAAACGAGGAGGAATCGCTTTTTCTAAAAATTCTCGTTTAGCTTTTAGCATGGCGATTCTTTTCTTACTCTCATCCATGGAGACATATAAAGCTTTAATTGATTCATTAATATCAATTTTGGGTGGCAAAATTTTAGTCTTAAGATTTTCCACATCATGAATAATTCTATCAATGCTCCTAGACATATCATCAAGTTTACTTTTTTTTTTCTATCGTAGTGTTGAAAACTTTTTGAGTATTAATAAATTATTTAATATTATTTTCAAGATCAGAGGGCATCCTATTATTATTATTATAAGAATTATCATAGGAATTGCCATAATTATTAGAGGAATTTCCAGGAAACGGCCTAGGATTAAAATTACCTCTATAAGCATTATTATTGACATTGTTTCGCGAGACAAAATTCACATCTACGGGATCATTATTTTGCTCAATCAAGGTGGACAAAGGCACGTCATTAGGATCGATAGGAGTATTTTTGCTAGCAACCAATTTCATAAGCGCATCAACTTTATCACCCAAAGTACTAATTTCTTCAACAGAATTCACTTTTTTACTAGTAGGAACTCTTTCAGTATGCCATTGCGAATAATTTGCCATAATATTATCAAGTAATTTAGTAGCTTCTCCCAATGTAATCTCCATAAAAGTACCACCCGCGGCGGAATCTAAAAGATTTCTAGAAACAAAATTTAATCCCGCATAAATTTTTTGTATGATCATCCACAAATTTTAACCATGAGTAGGGCAATTTCTTATCATTAATTTCATCCTCTCCCAAGATTGAGCAACATGTTCATGATCAAGTTGCTTAAAATTCATAATTTGATTTCTAAGGGAAATAATTTTCGCAGGAGGAAAATACTTTGTAATAAAAGCATCTTTGCACCTATCCCAAGAATCGATACTATTTCATGGTAAAGATGAAAGCCAAATTTTTGCACGATCCAGCAATGAGAACGGGAATAATTTTAATTTCACAATATCATCATCCACATCTTTTTTATTTTGCATATCACACAATTCTATGAAAGTGTTAAGATGGGATGCAGCATCTTCATTAGGACTACCAGAAAATTGTTCTTTCATGACAAGATTTAATAAAGCGGCAAGGTTACCAAAAGAGGAGGGGATGATGCAGTACAGTAGAGATAAGTATTTCCCTCAGTTATGAAACCAAAGTTATCAATCCAGTAGGAGAATCACACAACAACTCGTTAGCAGTACCTGCACACAAAACAACAAATCCTCGCACCCAACGCGAACAAGGGGTTGTCAATACCTTGGCGGTCAATTGTAAGATTAAATTGTATGGCGATAGATAAATAGATCAAACAAAAATAAATAATAAAATAAATAATGTAAAACTGCAGCAAAGTATTTTTAGGATTTTTAATATATAATTTGGATAATCCCGGGGGCCATAGTTTTCACTAGAGGTTTCTCTCATGAAAATAGCATACGGTGGGTGAACAAATTACTGTTGGGCAATTGATAGAAAAGCACATAATCATGATGATATCCAAGGCAATGATCATGTATATAGGCATCACGTCCGAGACAAGTAGACCGACTCCTGCCTGCATCTACTACTATTACTCCACACATCGACCGCTATCCAACATGCATCTAGTGTATTAAGTCCATAAAGAACGGAGTAACGCCTTAAGCAAGATGACATGATGTTGACAAAGTAAACTCATGCATGAATAAACCCCATCTTTTTACCCTTAATAGCAATGATACATATGTGCCATGTCCCTTTCTGTCACTGGGATTGAGCACCGCCAGATCGAACCCATTACAAAGCACCTCACCCATTGCAAGATAAATCAATCTAGTTGGCCAAACCAAATCAATAGATCAGAGAGAAATACGAAGCTATAATAATCATGCATAAAAGAGTTCAGAGAAAACTCAAATAATATTCATGGATAATCTGATCATGAACTCACAATTCATCGGATCCCAAAAAACACACCGCAAAAAGTGATTACATCGGATAGAACTCCAAGAACATCGAGGAGAACATTGTATTGAAGATCAAAAAGAGAGAAGAAGCCATCTAGCTACTAACTATGGACCCAAAGGTCTGTGGTAAACTACTCACGCATCATCGGAAGGGCAGCAAGGTTGATGTAGAGCCCCTCCATGATCGATTCCCCCTCCGGCGGAGTACCGGAAAAGGCCTCCAGACGGGATCTCTCGAGAACAGAAGCTTGCGGCGGCGGAAAAAGGATTTCGTGGACGACTCTGTTGGTTTCCCGATTTTAGAGAATTTATAGAGGTGGAATTACGTCAAACGGAGCTGTGTGGGCCCCACGAGGTACCAGGGCGCGCCCCCCCTGGGGCGCGCCGTGGTGCCTCGTGGGCCACTGCTTCATCTTCTCGTCCCCTCCCGAAGCTTCTTGTGTTTGTTATGTCCAGAAAAAATCTCCAAAAAGTTTCGTGGCATTTGGACTTCGTTTGGTACTGATATTCTGGAAAACCAAAAACAGGCAAAAAACAACAACTGGCACTGGGCACTAAGTTAATAGGTTAGTCCCAAAAATGATATATAATTGTTGTAAATGTATATAAAAACATCCAAGATTGATATTATAATAGCATGGAACAATCAGAAATTATAGATACGTTGGAGACGTATCATGCTCAATCCCAGTGACAGAAGGGGACATGATACGTATTTGTATTGTTGCCATTAAGGATAAAAAGATGGGGTTTAATCATATTTCTTGAGTTTACTTTGTCTACATCATGTCATCTTTCTTAAGGCGTTACTCTGTTTCGTACTTAATACCCTAGATGCATGCTGGATAGCGGTCGATGGGTGGAGTAATAGTAGTAGATGCAGGCAGGAGTCGGTCTACTTGTCTCGGACGTGATGCCTATATACATGATCATTGCCATGAATCCGTCATAATTATTTGCTTTTCTATTAATTGCCCAACAGTAATTTGTTTACCCACCGTATGTTCTGCGCTCGAGAGAGAAGCCTCTAGTGAAAACTATGCCCCCCGGGTCTACTTTATCATATATAAAAAACCTAAAAATACCTTGCTGCAATTTATTTACTTTTATTTTATTTATTATTTTAGTTTATCTATCTATCTCTATAAGATTTAATCCTTGCAAATAACCGCTAAGAGGATTGACAACCCTCTTATTTGCGTTGGGTGCAAGTATTTGCTTTTGTGTGTGTAGGTGCGCTTAACGGAATTTTGCTTGGTACTCCTACTGGATTGATAACCTTGGTTCTTAACTAAGGGAAATACTTATCTCTACTATACTGCATCATCCTCTCCTCTTCGGGGAAATACCAACGCAGTCTACAAGTAGCAGGAAGAATTTCTGGCGCCGTTGCTGGGGAGACATCATGAAAATTACCAAGTACCTTCGCACAAACTATCATCCACTTGCATTTATTTTATTTGCCTTTTATTTGCAATTGCCTCTAGTTTTCATCTCCCCTACTTCTAAAATTCTTTTTTACAAAAACACAAAAATATTTTTGTTTGCTTGCTTCGTCGCGATGTCTCAAGAAAATAAAAAATTGTGTGACTTTTCCAATACTAATAATAATGATTTTATTAGTACTCCTATTGCTCCTCCCGCCACTAGTACGGAGTCGTGTGACATTAATGCTGCTTTGCTTAATCTTGTTATGAAAGAACAATTTTCTGGTAGTTCTAATAAAGATGTTGCATCCCATCTAAATACTTTTGTTAATCTTTGTGATATGCAAAAGAAAAAGATGTGGATAATGATATTGTCAAATTAAAATTATTTCCGTTCTCACTACGAGACCGTGCTAAAACTTGGTTTTCATCCTTGCCTAGAAATAGTATTGATTTCTGGGATAAGTGTAAGGATGCTTTTATTACCAAGTATTTTCCTCCCGCTAAGATTATTTCTTTAAGAAATAAAATTATGAATTTTAAGCAACTTGAGCATGAACATGTTGCACAATCTTGGGAGAGAATGAAATTAATGATAAGAAATTGCCCAACTCATGGCTTAAATTTATGGATGATCATACAAAAAATTTATGCGGGACTAAACTTTGTCTCTAGAAATTTGCTAGACTCTGCTGCAGGTGGTACTTTTATGGAAATTACATTGGGAGAAGCTACAAAACTTCTTGATAATATCATGATAAATTATTCTCAATGGCACACTGAACGAACTCCAACTGGTAAGAAGGTAAATTCTGTTGAAGAAATTAATACTTTGAGTGATAAGATGGACGCTTTATTGAAATTGGTTGCTAGTAAAAATGCTCATATTGATCCTAATGATGTGCCATTGTATACCTTGATTGAGAAAAATAATGATGCTATTGATGTGAATTTTGTCTCTAGAAATAATTTCAACAACAATGCTTATAGGGGTAATTTCAATCCTAGACCGTTTCCTGAAAATCCCTCTAATAATTATGGCAATCCTTATGGTAATTCTTGTAATAATAATAATAGGATACCTACTGATCTTGAAAGAAATATTAAAGAATTTATTAATTCGCAAAAGAATTTCAATGCTATGATAGAAGAAAAAATGAATAGAGTTGATGAATTGGCTAGGAACAGGGATAGAATTGCTCATGATGTGGAAAATATAAAAAATAAAATTTTGCCACCCAAGCATGACATAAATGAGTCTATTAAAGCTATATATGTCTCCATTAATGAAAGTAAAGAAAGGACCGCTAGGTTGAGAGCTAAGCGAGAATTTCTAGAAAAAGCGATTCCACCCGGTTTCTATCATAGTAATGATGAGGATATGAAAATGATTGGTGTCACTCCTATTGAATAATTATTTAGTAACATAAAACTTGATGAAAAAGGGAATGAAGAAGAGTCAATTTTAGATAGAAGGAGTCCCAATTGCTTGGAGGGTGATACTCTTAATGAAAAAAATATGAAAAAGTGGGTTTGGAGATGTCAAAACTTTAAATAGTAATGCACCCACTACTTTGGATTACAAGGACTTTAATTATGATAGCTGTTCTTTAATTGAGTGTATTTGCTTGTTGCAATCCATGATTAATTCACCAAATGCATATGAACAAAATAAAGCTTTCACTAAACATATTGTAGAAGCCATGATGAAAGCGCATGAAGAAAAACTTGAGTTGGAAGTATCAATTCCTAGAAAATTACAAGATGAATGGGAATTGATGACCCACAAGTATAGGGGATCAATCATAGTCCTTTCGATAAGTAAGAGTGTCGAACCCAACGAGGAGGAGAAGGAAATGACAAGCGGTTTTCAGCAAGGTATTTTCTGCAAGCACTAAAATTATCGGTAACAAGTAGTTTGATAGCAAGATAATTTGCAACAAGTGACAAGTAGCAATAGTAACAAAGAGTACAACATGGTAGCCCAATCCTTTTGTAGCAAAGGACAGGCCAGAACGATCTCGTATAATAAGTTAAACGTTCTCGAGGACACATGGGAATTTCATCTAGTCACTTTCATCATGTTTGTTTGATTCGCGTTCGCTACTTTGATAATTTGATATGTGGGTGGACCGGTGCTCGGGTGCTGTTCTTACTTGAACAAGCCTCCCACTTATGATTACCCCCTCTCGCAAGCATCTGCAACTACGAAAGAAGAATTAAGATAAATCTAACCATAGCATTAAACATATGGACCCAAATCAGTCCCTTACGGAATAGCGCATAAACTAGGGTTTAAGCTTCTGTCACTCTAGCAACCCATCATCTAATTACTACTCCACAATGCATTCCCTTAGGCCCAAAGATGGTGAAGTGTCATGTAGTCGACGTTCACATGACACCATTAAGAGAATCAACAACATACATATCATCAAAATATCGAACGAATACCAAATTCACATGATTACTTATGACAAGACTTCTCCCATGTCCTCAAGAACAAAAGTAACTTCTCACACATCATATTCATGTCCAAGATCAGAGGGGTATTGAATAGCATAATGGATCTGAACATATAATCTTCCACCAAATAAACCAACTAGCATCAACTACAAGATGTAATCAACACTACTAGCAACCCGCAGGTACCAATCTGAGGTTTTGAGACAAAGATTGAATACAAGAGATGAACTAGGGTTTGAGATGAGATGGTGCTGTTGAAGATGTTGGTGAAGATTGGTCCTCCCACGATGAGAGGATCATTGGTGATGTCGATGGCTTCGATCTCCCCCTCCCGGAGGGAAGTATCCCCGGCGGAATCGCTCCGCCGGAGAGCAAAAGTGCTCCTGCCCAAGTTCCGCCTCGAGACGGCGGCGCTCCATCCCAAAAGTCTTCTCATTATTTTTTCTAGGGAAAATGGGCTTATATACCAGAAAATGGGCACCGAAGGCTGGCCAGGGGCCCCACAAGCCACCAGGGCGCGCCTGGGGGGGTGGCGCGCCCTGGTGCCTCGTGGGCACCTGGGTGGCCCCCTCTGGTACTTCTTTTCTCCAGTATTTTTTATTTATTCCAAAATAAATCTCCGTGAAATTTTAGCTCATTTGGAGATGTGCAAAATAGGTATCCCTGACATAGCTTTTTCAGGTCCAGAATTCCAGCTGCCGGCAATCTCCCTCCTTATGTAAATCTTGCATATTAAGAGAGAAAAGGCATTAGAATTGCACCACAAAGTGTTATATTTGATTAAAAACACTATAAATAACAGTAGGAAAACATGATGCAAAATGGACGTATCAACTCCCCCAAGCTTAGACCTCGTTTGTCCTCAAGCGAAAGCCGATATCGATAATCATGTCCACATTTTTAGAGAGAGAGGTGTCGATAAAAACAAAATACGGACATAGTAGCAACATGATCATTATTATAACAGCAATATTCATTATCATAGAACTTCTCATGAACAAGTAACAATTCATCACAACAACGAAGTATAAGGCATAAACTTTCTTGAAAACTAACAAACTATGTTCTCAGTCAACAATGCAATTGCAATTCATAATATTTTCAGGAAGGGTCTCATGTAGGAGCTTTTTAGCAAGTCCACATACTCAACCATCATTTAGTCTTCTATGATTGCTAACACTCACAACATATATATGGAGCAAAAAGTTTCAGCCAGACACATAGAAAGATAGGGGCTTATAATTTCGCCTCCCAACTTATTCACCTCAAGGGTAATATCAACAATAATAACTCTTGATCACTCATATCCAACTGGATATATATGCCTAGATCTTCCCCAGTACATGATGCTTGCAAAAGAGAAAAATAAAAAGAGAATAGAGGAGAACACTATTGACTCTTGCATAAAAAGTAAATACATAAAAGTAAAAGATAGGCCCTTCGCAGAGGGAAGTAGAGGTTGTCATGCGCTTTTTGTTGTTGGATGCACAAGCTCTTAATGCAAAGGAATGTCACTTTATATTGCCCCTTGTGATAACAACCTTTATTATGCAGTCTGTCGCTTTTATTTCTTTACCATCACAAGTTCGTACAAAGCTTATTTTCCCTTACAATAAAAGTTCATACATATTTAGGAGCAATTTTTATTGCTTGATGCACCGATGACAACTTACTTGAAGGATCTTATTCAATCCATAGGTAGATATAGTGGACTCTCATGACATGAAACTGGGTTTAAGGGTTTTGGATGCACAAGTAGTATCTCTACTTGGTGCGGATTTTTGGCTAGCAAAGATATTGGGCAAGCACCACATGTTGGAGAATCTATGTGTGACGCCCCCGACTTAATCGTGCACTAATCATACACGCAAATGCACATGATCATGCCTAAGGACTCACTTGAAGATATCACAACACAACTCTAAACACAAAATAAAAGTCATACAAGCTTTATATTACAAGCCAGGGGCCTCGAGAGCTCGAATACAAAAGCTCGATGTCATACAAGCATCAGCGGAAGCATTAGGTATCTGAGTATAGACATAAAGTTAAACAGATAGGCCTTTAAGAAGGCGGGGCAAAATAAAAACACTGGATCGAAAGGCACAGGCCTCCTGCCTGGGTGCCTCCTAACTACTCCTGGTCGTCGGAGGGCTCCTCGTAGTAGTAGTATCTGCCAGAGGGGTAGTAATGGTAGTAGTCGTCGACTGGGGCAGCTGGCTCCGGGGCTCCGTCATCTGGTCGCAATAATCGGGTATGGGGAAAAGGGGAAGCAAAGCAACCGTGAGTACTCGTCCAAAGTACTCAGCAAGACTTACATCAGAACTAGTCTAGTTATGCAACATTATCAAAGGAAGGCCGTATATGTGGACTTAGCTGCAGAAATGCCAGAATAGAGAGAAAAAGGCCTAGCCTATCGAAGACTAGCATCTTCAGCGTCTTGTAGCATTAGAATGTTGGGGAATGTTGCATGGAAAACAAAAAATTTCTACGCACACGCAAGATCTATCCATGGAGATGCATAGCTACGAGAGGGGGAGTGTGTCTACGTACCCTCGTAGACCGTAAGCGGAAGCGTTAGAACAACGCGGTTGATGTTGTCGAACAACTTCACGATCCAACCGATCGAGCACCGAACGTACGGCACCTCCGCGTTCAGCACACGTTCAGATCGGTGACGTCCTCGACTTCTTGATCCAGCAAGACGGCGAGGTAGTGGATGAGTTCCGGCTGCACGACGGCGTGGTGACGGTGATGGTGACGCTATCTCCGCAGGGCTTCGCCCAAGCACTGTGAAAATATGACCGAGGGACGGAACTGTGAAGGGGGGAGCCGCACACGGCTAAGACAATGTTGTGTTCTTTGGGGCGCCCCCTCTCCTCTATTTATATATGTGTAGGGGCTTGGAGCAAAAGGAATAGTGCCACATGAACAGTAACCATGAATAGTAAACACGTGGACTTGGACTCCAAAGTCCAATCCTATTCCTACTAGGACTCTCCCTTTTTCCTTCCCTAGCTGCGTGGGCTTTTGAGGACTTGGTGCGCCTGGCCCAATAAGGCCAGGGCGCCTCCCCTTAGCCCATGCCAGCCCTTGGGACGTGGTGGACCCACTTGTGGACTTCCGGACTCCTCCGGAACCTTCTGGAAGCTTCCCGGTACAATACCGAAAAAACTGCACCTTTTTCCGGAACCCAAAATATGACTTCCCATATATAAATATTTACCTCTCGACCATTCTGAGACTCCTCGTGACGTCCAGGATCTCATCCGGGACTCCGAACAATATTCGGTTACCAATTCACATAACTCATATAACACTATATCGCCAACGAACGTTAAGCGTGCGGACCCTACGGGTTCGGTAATGATGTAGACATGACTGAGACACCTCTCTGGTCAATAACCAATAGCGGAACCTGGATGCTCATATTGGTTCCTACATATTCCATGAAGATCTTATCGGTCGAACCGCAATGACAACATACGTAATTCCCTTTGTCCGTCGGTATGTTACTTGCCCGAGATTCGATCGTCGGTATCTCCATACCTAGTTCAATCTCGTTACCGGCAAGTCTCTTTACTCGTTCCGTAATACATCATCCCGTAACTAACTCCTTAGTCACTTTGCTTGCAAGCTTCTTATGATGTGCATTACCGAGAGGGCCCAGAGATACCTCTCCGAAACACGGAGTGACAAATCCCAGTCTCGATCCATGCCAACTCAACGGACACCTTCGGAGATACCTGTAGAGCATCTTTATGATCACCCAGTTACGTTGTGACGTTTGATAGCACACAAGGTATTCCTCCGGTATCCGGGAGTTGCATGATCTCATGGTCTGAGGAACATGTATTTGACATTCAAGAAAGCAGTAGCAATAAACAGAACAATCATATGCTAAGCTAACGGATGGGTCTTGTCCATCACATCATTCTCCTAATGATGTGATCCCGTTATCAAATGACAACTCATGTCTATGGTTAGGAAACCTTAACCATCTTTGATCAACGAGCTAGTCTAGTAGAGGCTCACTAGGGACACGGTATTTGTTTATGTATTCACACATGTATTTAAGTTTCCGGTCAATACAATTCTAGCATGAATAATAAACCTTTATCATGAACAAGGAAATATAAAATAATAACAACTTTATTATTGCCTCTACGGCATATTTCCATCAGTCTCCCACTTGCACTAGAGTCAATAATCTAGATTACATAGTAATGAATCTAACACCCATGGAGTCTTGGTGCTGATCATGTTTTGCTCGTGGAAGAGGCTTAGTCAATGGGTCTGCCACATTCAGATCCGTGTGTACTTTGCAAATTTCTATGTCTCCATCCTTTGACATATTCACGAATGGAGTTGAAGCGTCTCTTGATGTGTTTGGTCTTCTTGTGAAACCTGGGCTCCTTGGCTATGGCAATTGCTCCAGTGTTGTCACAAAAGATTGTCATTGGACCCGATGCACTAGGTATTACACCTAGATCGGATATGAACTCCTTCATCCAGACTCCTTCATGTGCTGCTTCCGAAGCAGCTATGTATTCCGCTTCACACGTAGATCCCGCCACGATGCTCTGCTTGGAACTGCACTAACTGACGGCTCCACCATTTAATATAAATACGTATCCGGTTTGTGACTTAGAGTCATCCGGATCAGTGTCGAAGCTTGCATCGACGTAACCCTTTACGACGAGCTCTTCGTCACCTTCATAAACGAGAAACATGTCCTTGGTCCTTTTCAGCTACTTCAGGATATTCTTGACCGCTGTCCAGTGATCCACTCCTGGATTACTCTGGTACCTCCCTGCCAAACTTATGGCAAGGCACACATCAGGTCTGGTACACAGCATGTCATACATAATAGAACCTATGGCTGAGGCATAGGGAATGACTTTCATTTTCTCTATATCTTCTGCCGTGGTCGGGCATTGAGCCTGACTCAACTTCACACCTTGCAAGACAGGCAAGAACCCTTTCTTTGACTGATCCATTTTGAACTTTTTCAAAACTTTGTCAAGGTATGTGCTTTGTGAAAGTCCTATCAAGCGTCCTGATCTATCCCTATAGATCTTGATGCCCAATATATAAGCAGCTTCTCCGAGGTCTTTCATTGAAAAATTCTTTATTCAAGTATCCCTTTATGCCATCCAGAAATTCTATATCATTTCCAATCAACAATATGTCATCCACATATAATATTAGAAATGCTACAGAGCTCCCACTCACTTTCTTGTAAATACAGGCTTCACCGTAAGTCTGTACAAAACCATATGCTTTGATCACCTCATCAAAGCGTATATTCCAACTCCGAGATGCTTGCACCAGTCCATAGATGGATCGCTGGAGCTTGCACACTTTGTTAGCACCCTTAGGATCGACAAAACCTTCTGGTTGCATCATATACAACTCTTCTTTGAGAAAACCATTAAGGAATGCAGTTTTGACATCCATTTGCCAGATTTCATAATCATAAAATGCGGCAATTGCTAACATGATTCGGACAGACTTAAGCATCGCTACGGGTGAGAAAGTCTCATCGTAGTCAACCCCTTGAACTTGTCGAAAACCTTTCGCGACAAGTCGAGCTTTGTAGACAATGATATTACCATCAACATCTGTCTTCCTCTTAAAAATCCATTTATTCTCAATGGCTTGCCGATCATCGGGCAAGTCCACCAAAGTCCACACTTTGTTCTAATACATGGATCCTATCTCAGATTTCATGGCCTCAAGCCATTTGTCGGAATCCGGGCTTATCATAGCTTCTTCATAGTTTGTAGGTTCGCTGTTGTTTAACAACATAACTTCCAGAACAGGATTACCGTACCACTCTGGTGTGGAACGTACTCTGGTCGACCTACGAAGTTCAGTAGTAACTTGATCTGAAGTTTCATGATCTTTATCATTATCTTCCTCTCTTATTGGTGTAGACATCACGGGAACGGTTTTCTCTGATGAGCTACTTTCCAATTCGAGAGAAGGTACAATTACCTCATCAAGTTCTACTTTCCTCCCACTCACTTCTTTCGATAGAAACTCCTTCTCTAGAAAGGACCCATTCTTGGCAACAAAGACCTTGCCTTCGGATCTATGGTAGAAGGTGTACCCAATTGTTTCTTTAGGGTATCCTATGAAGACGCACTTCTCCGCTTTGGGTTCGAGCTTATCAGGTTGAAGCTTTTTCACATAAGCATCGCATCCCCAAACTTTAAGAAACGACAGCTTAGGTTTCTTGCCAAACCATAGTTCATATGGTGTCGTCTCAACGGATTTAGACGGTGCCCTATTTAACGTGAATGCAGCTGTCTCTAATGCATAACCCCAAAATGATAGTGGCAAATCGGTAAGAGACATCATAGAACGCACCATATCCAATAAAGTACGGTTACGACGTTCGGACACACCATTACGCTGTGGTGTTCCAGGTGGCGTGAGTTGTGAAACAATTCCACATTTTATTAAATGAAGGCCAAACTCGTAACTCAAATATTCGCCTCCGTGATCAGATCGTAGAAACTTTATTTTCTTGTTACGATGATTCTCTACTTCACTCTGAAATTCTTTGAACTTTTCAAATGTTTCAGACTTGTGTTTCATCAAGTAGATATACCCATATCTACTCAAATCATCTGTGAAGGTTAGAAAATAACGATACCCGCCGCGTGCTTCAACATTCATCGGACCACATACATCGGTATGTATTATTTCCAACAAATCAGTAGCTCGCTCCATTGTTCCAGAGAACGGAGTTTTAGTCATCTTGCCCATGAGGCATGGTTCGCAAGTATCAAATGATTCATAATCAAGAGATTCCAAAAGTCCATCCGCATGGAGTTTCTTCATGCGCTTTACACCAATATGACCTAAACGGCAGTGCCACAAGTATGTTGCACTATCATTATCAACTTTGCATCTTTTGGCATCAATATTATGAATATGTGTATCACTACGATCGAGATTCAACAAGATTAGACCATTCACAAAAGGTGCGTGACCATAAAAGATGTTACTCATATAAATAGAACAACCATTATTCTCTGACTTAAATGAATAACCGTCTCGCAATAAACAAGATCAAGATATAATGTTCATGCTCAACGCTGGCACCAAATAACAATTATTGAGGTCTAAAACTAATCCCGAAGGTAGATGTAGAGGTAGCGTGCCGACGGCGATCACATCAACCTTGGAACCATTCCCGACGCGCATCGTCACCTCGTCCTTAGCCAATCTTCGCTTATTCCGTAGCTCCTGTTTCGAGTTACAAATATGAGCAACCGAACCAGTATCAAATAACCAGGCGCTACTGCGAGCATTAGTGAGGAACACATCAATAACATGTATATCAAATATACCTTTGCTCACTTTGCCATCCTTCTTATCCGCCAAATACTTGGGGCAGTTCCGCTTCCAGTGACGAGTCCCTTTGCAGTAGAAGCACTCTGTTTCAGGCCTGGGTCCAGCTTTGGGTTTCTTCGTGGGAGCGGCAACTTGCTTGCCGTTCTTCTTGAAGTTCCCCTTCTTTTCCTTGCCCTTTTTCTTGAAACTAGTGGTTTTGTTAACCATCAACACTTGATGCTCCTTCTTGATTTCTACCTCCGCTGATTTCAGCATCACCAAGAGCTCGGGAATTGTCTTCTCCATCCCTTGCATATTATAGTTCATCACGAAGCATTTATAGCTTGGTGGCAGTGACTGAAGAACTCTGTCAATAACTCTCTCAACCGGAAGATCAATTCCCAGCTGAGTCAAGTGGTTGTGGTACCCAGACATTCTGAGTATGTGTTCACTGACAGAACTGTTCTCCTCCATCTTACAGCTAAAGAACTTGTTGGAGACTTCATATCTCTCAACCCGGGCATTAGCTTGAAATATCAATTTCAGCTCTTGGAACATCTCATATGCTCCGTGGCGTTCAAAACGCTTTTGCAGTCCCGGTTCTAAGCCGTAGAGCATGGCACACTGAACTATCGAGTAGTCATCAGATCGAGCCTCCTAGGCGTTCACAACGTCTGCAGCAGCTCCTGCAGTAGGTCCAACACCTAGCGGTGCATTAAGGACATAATTCTTCTGTGCAGCAATGAGGATAATCCTCAAGTTACGGACCCAGTCCGTGTAGTTGCTACCATCATCTTTCAACTTAGCTTTCTCTAGGAACGCATTAAAATTCAACGGAACAGTAGCAGGGGCCATTTATCTACAACATAGATACGCAAAGAAACTATCAAGACTAAGTTCATGATAAATTAAGTTCAATTAATCAAATTACTAATGAACTCCCACTTAAATTAACATCCCTCAAGTTAACTAAGTGTTACATGATCCAAATCAACTAGCCCATGTCCGATCATCACGTGAAATGGGATAGTCATCAATGGTGAACATCTCCATGTTGATCATATCTACTATATGACTCATGTTCGACCTTTCGGTCTCCAGTGTTCCGAGACCATGTCTGTACATGCTAGGCTCGTCAAGTTTAACCCAAGTATTCTGCTTGTGTAAAACTGGCTTACACCCGTTGTATGTGAACGTAGAATCTATCACACTCGATCATCACGAGGTGCTTCGAAACGATGAACTTTAGCAACGGTGCATACTCGGGGAGAACACTTTTATCTTGAAATTTAGTGAAGGGATTATCTTATAATGCTACCGCCGTTCTAAGCAAAATAAGATGTATAAAGGATAAACATCACATGCAATCAAAATATGTGACATGATATGGCCGTCATCTTGTGCTTTTGATCTCCATCTCCAAAGCATCGTCATGATCTCCATCGTCACCGGCTCGACACCTTGATCTCCATCGTTGCGTCGTGGTCGTCTCGCCAACTATTGCTTCTACAACTATTGCTAACGCATAGCAATAAAGTAAAGCAATTACATGGCGCTTGCATTTCATACAATAAAGAGACAACCATAAGGCTCCTGCCGGTTGCCGATAAATTACAAAACATGATCATCTCATACAATAACGTATATCACATCATGTCTTGACCATATCACATCACATCATACCCTGCAAAAACAAGTTAGACGTCCTCTACTTTGTTGTTGCAAGTTTTACGTGGCTGCTACGGGCTTCTAGCAAGAACCGTTCTTACCTACGGCACAAAACCACAACGGTGATTTATCAAGTTTGCTGTTTTAACCTTCAACAAGGACCGACCGCAGTCAAATTTGATTCAACTAAAGTAGGAGAAATGGACACCCGCCAGCCACCTTTATGCAAAACAAGTTGCATGTCTTTCGGTGGAACCGGTCTCATGTACGTGGACATGTAAGGTTGGTCCGGGCCGCTTCATCTTACAATACCACCAAATCAAAATAAGACGTTGGTGGTAAGCAGTATGACGATCACCGCCCACAACTCTTTGTGTTCTACTCGTGCATATCATCTACGCATAGACCTGGCTCATGATGCCACTGTTGGGGAACGTTGCATGGAAAACAAAAAATTTCTACGCACACGCAAGATCTATCCATGGAGATGCATAGCTACGAGAGGGGGAGTGTGTCTACGTACCCTCGTAGACCGTAAGCGGAAGCGTTAGAACAACGCGGTTGATGTCGTCGAACAACTTCACGATCCAACCGACCGAGCACCGAACGTATGGCACCTCCGCGTTCAGCACACGTTCAGCTCGGTGACGTCCTCGACTTCTTGATCTAGCAAGATGGCGAGGTAGTGGATGAGTTCCGGCAGCGCGATGGCGTGGTGACGGTGATGGTGATGCTATCTCCGCAGGGCTTCGCCCAAGCACTGCGAAAATATGACCGAGGGACGGAACTGTGAAGGGGAGCGCCGCACACGGCTAAGACAATGTTGTGTTCTTTGGGGCGCCCGGTCTCCTCTATTTATATACGTGTATGGGGTTGGAGTAGAAGGAATAGTGCCTCGTGAACAGTAACCGTGAATAGTAAACACGTGGACTTGGACTCCAAAGTCCAATCCTATTCCTACTAGGACTCTCCCTTTTTTCCTTCCCTAGCTGCGTGGGCTTTTGAGGACTTGGTGCGCCTGGCCCAATAAGGCCAGGGCGCCTCCCCTTAGCCCATGCCAACCCTTGGGACGTGGTGGACCCACTTGTGGACTTCCGGACTCCTCCGGAATCCTCCCGAACCTTCTGGAAGCTTCCCGGTACTATACCAAAAAAACTGCACCTTTTTCCAGAACCCAAAATATGACTTCCCATATATAAATCTTTACCTCTCGACCATTCTGAGACTCCTCGTGACATCCGGGATCTCATCCGGGACTTCGAACAATATTCGGTTACCAATTCACATAACTCATATAACACTATATCGTCAACGAACGTGAAGCGTGCGGACCCTACGGGTTCGGGAATGATGTAGACATGACTGAGATGCCTCTCCGGTCAATAACCAATAGCGGAACCTGGATGCTCATATTGGTTCCTACATATTCCACGAAGATCTTATCGGTCGAACCGCAATGACAACATACGTAATTCCCTTTGTCCGTCGGTATGTTACTTGCCCGAGATTCGATCGTCGGTATCTCCATACCTAGTTCAATCTCGTTATCTGAAAGTCTCTTTACTCGTTCTGTAATACATCATCACGTAACTAACTCCTTAGTCACTTTGCTTGCAAGCTTCTTATGATGTGCATTACCGAGAGGGCCCAGAGATACCTCTCCGAAACACGGAGTGACAAATCCCAGTCTCGATCCATGCCAACTCAACGGACACCTTCGGAGATACATGTAGAGCATCTTTATGATCACCCAATTACGTTCTGACGTTTGATAGCACACAAGGTATTCCTCCGGTAGCCGGGAGTTGCATGATCTCATGGTCTGAGGAACATGTATTTGACGTTCAAGAAATCACTAGCAATAAACAGAACGATCATATGCTAAGCTAACGGATGGGTCTTGTCCATCACATCATTCTCCTAATGATGTGATCCCGTTATCAAATGACAACTCATGTCTATGGTTAGGAAACCTTAACCATCTTTGATCAACGAGCTAGTCTAGTAGAGGCTCACTAGGGACACGGTATTTGTTTATGTATTCACACATGTATTTAAGTTTCCGGTCAATACAATTCTAGCATGAATAATAAACCTTTATCATGAACAAGGAAATATAAAATAATAACAACTTTATTATTGCCTCTAGGGCATATTTCCATCATAGAAGAATGCAGATTAGTACATAAATATAATAATAGCAACAGGTAGTAACCACGCCCAGAGATCCTTTCTCGACAACCTGCGAGAAAGCAATCCCGGAGCCAATACATTTAACCCATTTCTAGTTGTAGAAGATCGGGATCCTTTCCGAGCGTCCTGTTACCGTGGACACAGCTATTCGAATAGATATACTTCCCTGCAGGGGTGCACCATCTTACCCAACACGCTCGATTAACTCTAGCCGGACACACTTGCTCAGTTCATGCCCGGCATCGGTCTATCGACACGTCGTAGCCCTACCTTGGCTCAACAAAGAGGCCAGCACGCCGGTCTACATCCTAAGTGAGGGGTCTTGGGCCCATCGCCCTTTGCACTCCTGCGCGTTGCGTGGGCCGCCGGGAGCAGACCTAGCCCCCTTAATACAAGCGTGGGCGTTCCCAGTCCAACCCGGCGCACGCCGCTGAATCGCTGACGTCTGAAGAGCTTCGGTTGATACATACGACGCCGAGTACCCATATTATTCCCACGTGCTGGTTAGTGCGAAAAGGCCAGAGGTCTACTCAGATTACATATCCTAACCCATTAGTGCGTTGGGAGCTCGCGGTGACAGGCAGAGACTCACGATCATGTGACCCCGTCGCCCCGTCTCGTGGACTTACGGCAAGGGCTAAGAATGCCCGGCCATGCCACGTAATCATCAGACGGGTACCCTCATGGTCAACCCGAATCCACATTTCTTGCGGGTACCCCTCGGGGCCGACCCGACTTTAGCCAGTATTAGTTGTAAAGCCAAAGTAACTGTGTGTTCATAACATCAAGAGGGTAATCCGAGGAATCACCCTCGAGGGATTCCCACTCGATGCCTCTGTCGTGCAACTCCTCATGGGTGAAACCATCGAGGGTGATTCCTGTGGTGAAAGAGGAATCACCCTCGATAACCCATAGCCGGCTAGCTATACTACAGAGGCAACATCAGGAGTGAGATAAGAGGTATCACCCTCGGCACTCGATATTAGCTCTGCAGGGTCGAGCAACTTAGGGGAAATGTGTGGTGATGTGCTGGTCTCAGCCCGTTTGATCACATCGATCAGGGCACAGGTGCTAAAGCGGGGCAACTGAGAACAAGGAAGAGGGGTCACAGATGGTTTACTAACCAACCTACACTAAGCATTTAGGATAGCAGGTAGAGTATCAAAAGCAGTTACAAAAATAGGCTATGCATCAGAATAGGTATTCGGAACAATAACTGTAGCTGTTCTAATGCAAGCAGGAGGGAGAAAGAATAGGTGATATGGGCATGCGTCAAGGGGGGTTGCTTGCCTGGAAGCTCTGCGGCAAAGGAGGGGTCGTCAACAGTGTCGTCGGTCTCCGGAGCTGCGTCGGTCTCGGGGGCTATCGGATAAGAAGAGGGGGAAGAAACAATAAATAAAAGCAAACAGATGCAACACAATGCATGGTATGGCAAAATGCAGTGCTGGTGGTGACCTAATGCAAGGTTACATGTCGCAGACGAAACGGGAAAATATCCCATCCCGGCGTTTAGGCAGATTTCGGTATACTGAACCGGAGGAGAAGGTTCCATGTTCAGATAGATAGGAGTGATGGTCAAGCATTTTGACCACATATTCGGATTCATCTCGTTTTTCTGATCAACTTTCATGTTGAAAACTTTTTGATCCGAGTTACGGTTTAATTTCTACGAATTTTCATAGATTTAAACCTTTTCCTGAAATTTCTGGAATTAAATCTAATTAAATAATTCGCCTTATCCAGAACAGTGCACTATGACATCAGCATGACGTCAGCAAGTCAAACCCAGCTATTCCATGTCAAACCTGACAGCTGGGCCCCACTGGCCAGTGACTCTGGGCTAATTAGAGGTTAATTTAAACTAAACAGAAACTAATTAACTTGTAGGCCCCACATGTCAGTGACTAATTAGATTAACAATTTAAGTTTTAATTATAAAACGTTGATTAAGTGGGTGGGGCCCGCCTGTCAATGGCACAGTGCGGCCACGTCAGCGCGTTGACCTGGTCAACTGGGGCCCTGGGCCCACTGGTCAGTGGCCCAGAGGCACCCACGTGGCAGCCAGCGTGGCGGCTGCCAGCGTTTAGCCGCCGGCGACGCCAAATCCGGCGGAGGCGCACGGGCGCCCATCGAATCTCGCCGTCCAGCGGCCATTTGGCACGCGGGAGGCACCATTCGATCGAGCGCTCAGTGCTGCGTCGAATGGTGGCCGTGGCTTGGCCGGAACTGGCCGGGAACGGCGACAGCGAGCGGCCGAGGCGGTGGCCGGAATACGGGCGTCGACGGATCCGGCGTTTGCAGGCACGGCGAGGCGCATGGACTAGCGCGCTGGGGTCCTACGGCTGCGCTGAGCACGTTGCCGAGCTCAGACACGCGTGGCAGCGACCGTGGCCACGGCGACGAGGTCGTCGGCGGTGGCGGGTACGGCCACGGCGGAGAACTAGCTAGGAGGCACAAGCGACCTCAGAGATAGAGAGAGAAGAGGCGGAGCTCACCGGGGAGGCTCAAGGAGGCCCGGTGACGGCTTTGTAGCGCAGCACGGCGGCGGATTCGTCGGAGAGGCACCGACGTCCTAGGAAGAAGACGATGGCGTAGGCGAGGCTGCTGCGTCTCCTAGCTCCAACGGCTGGCGCCAGGTGACGTGGACGACGACGACGAAGCAGAGGGACAAGGCGGCGAGGTGAGGCGAGGCGAGTGGCCGCGGTGACGACGGCGTGCAGCGACGGCGGCGCTCGGTGGTGGTGGGGAACGAGCGAGAGAGGAAGAGAGAGGAGGGGGCGAATGGAGGAGGCATCCAGGGGAGAGGGATAGTGCTCGGCCTTATCCTCCCTGAGCCCGTGGCGTCGCGGTGTCGCCGGCTGGCCGGTGCGCGCGTGCCCAGCCACGGCGCGGCTGACACGGCGAGGGAGAGAGAAGAGGAGGAAGAAGGGCGCCGGCTGGGCTGGGCCAGGTGCACTGTGCACTTAGGCCCAGCCAGTTTAGGCCGTTTCTTTTACTTTTCTGTTTTCCATTTTACAAAAACTTTAGAAAAATAATTGAGCTGTTAAAATGCATTTGCAAAAATGTGAACCTAGTCCACATAAATACTTTGCATTATTCTGCTCTGCCACAAAAAGGTTTGGAATCCAATTGAACTTTTCATAAATGGAAATGGCATTAAAGTTGCTGTTTTTGCACTGTTTTAATGCTCTAGCCCATTTTAGGAAAATAGGTGATGTTGTTTTCCTGAACATTAAATTGTTTTGGAATTTTTGCTACAACATGAACTATTTTCCAGCAATTTTTGAGCAACTTCTAATTTCGCTTGAATTTGAATTGAATTCAGTGGAGGAATTTGAAATGAGATATTAATCCACTTTGATTAAACATTACAAATCACAGAGACCTAGCATAATCATGATGGATTACTGTTGCTCATTACACAGGGGGTGTTACACTATGACAATATAACTTCTATGTGAATATAAGCAAACATAATTCCTTATGTTGTCTTTCTTGTCCAACGTCAACAATTTGACATAAAATACTCAATGTGTTGGAAATATACCCTAGAGGCAATAATAAATTGGTTATTATCATATTTCCTTGTTCATGATAATCGTTTATTATCCATGCTATAATTGTATTGATTGGAAACTCAAATACATGTGTGGGTACATAGACAACACTGTGTCCCTAGTAAGCCTCTAGTTAACTAGCTCGTTGATCAAAAGATGGTGAAGGTTTCCTAGCCATGGACATGAGATGTCATTTGATAATGGGATCACATCATTAGGAGAATGATGTGATGGACAAGACCCAAACTATAAACGTAGCATATGATCGTGTCAGTTTATTGCTATTGTTTTCTACATGTCAAGTATCTGTTCCTATGACCATGAGATCATGCAACTCACTGACACCGGAGGAATACCTTGTGTGTATCAAACGTCGCAACGTAACTGGGTGACTATAAAGGTGCTCTACAGGTATCTCCGAGGGTGTCTGTTGGGTTGGCATGGATCAAGACTGGGATTTGTTACTCCGTGTGACGGAGAGGTATCTCAGGGCCCACTCGGTAATACAACATCACAATGAGCCTTGCAAGCAATGTGACTAAAGTGTTAGCCACGAGATCTTGTATTACGGAATGAGTAAAGAGACTTGCCGGTAACGAGATTGAACTAGGTATAGAGATACCGACGATCGAATCTCGGGCAAGTAACATACCGAAGAACAAAGGGAACAGCATACGAGATTAATTGAATCCTTGACATAGAGGTTCGACCGATATAGATCTTCGTAGAATATGTAGGAACCAATATGGGCATCCAGGTCCCGCTATTGGTTATTGGCCGTAGAGGTGTCTCGGTCATGTCTACATAGTTCTCGAACCCGCAGGGTCTGCACACTTAAGGTTCGGTGACGTTTCGGTAGAATTGACTTATGTATGATTGGTGACCGAAGGTTGTTCGGAGTCCCGGATGAGATCCCGGACATCACGAGGAGCTCCGGAATGGTCCGTAGGTAAAGATTGATATATAGGAAGTGCCGTTTTGGGCACCGGAAAAGTTTCGGGTATTTCCGGTAGTGTACCGGGAGTACCAGAGGGCCATCGGGAGGGGCCACCCACGCCGGGAGGCCACATGGGCCTGAAGGGCAAGGGCAAGGAGGGATACTTCATGGATGGAAAGCCAGTTGCTGCTCCAGTAAAGAAACCCAAGGTTGAACCCAAACCCGAGACTGAGTGCTTCTATTATGAGGAGAACGGTTGCTGAAGTGGAACAACCCTAGATGCTTGGTAGATAAGAAGGTTGGCAACGTCGACAGAAGTATATTTGATATACGTGTTATTGATGTGTACCTTACTAGTACTCCTAGTAGCACCTGGGTATTAGATACCGGTTCGGTTGCTAAGTGTTGGTAACTCGAAATAAAAGCTACGGAATAAACGGAGGCTAAGGGTGAGGTGACGATGAGTGTTGGAAGTGTTTCCAAGGTTGATGTGATCACCATCGCGCGCTCTCTCTACCTTTGGGATTAGTGATGAACCTAAATAAATGTTATTTGGTGTTTGCGTTAAGCATGAACGTGATTAGATCAAGTTTATTGCAATACGGTTATTCATTGCAGTTAGAGAATAATGGTTATTCTATTTACATGAATAATACCTTCAATGGTCATGCACCCAATAAGAGTGGTTTATTGAATCTTGATCGTAGTGATACACATGTTCATAATATTGATGCCAAAAGATACAAAGTTAATAATGATAGTACCACATACTTGTGGCACTGCCGCTAAAGGTCATATTGGTGTAAAAAGCATGAAGAAACTCCATGCTGATGGATCTTTGGACTCATTCGATTTCGAACTGGTTGAGACATGCGGACCATGCCTCATGGGCAAGATGACTAAAACCCCGTTTTCCGGTATGATGGAGCGGGCAATTGACTTATTGGAAATGATACATATTGATGTATGCGGTCTAGTGAGTATTGTAGTGTGCGGTGGATATCGTTATTTTCTTATCTTCACTGATGATTTGAGTAAATATGGGTATATTTACTTAATGAAACACAAGTCTGAAACGTTTGAAAAGTTCAAACAAAATCAGAGTGAAGTTTGAGATCATCGTGACAAGAAGATAAAATGTCTGCGATACGATCATGGAGGTGAATATCTGAGTTACGAGTTTGGTATACAACTTAAGACAATGTGGAAGTTGTTTCACAACTCACGCCACCTGGAACACCATAGTGTGATGGTGTGTCCGAACGTCATAGTCATACTCTATTGGATATGGTGCGAACTATGATGTCTCTTATCGATTTACCACTATCGTTTTAGGGCTATGCATTAGAGACAACCACATTCACTTTAATTGGGACACCATAAGTTCGTTGAGATGACACCGTATGAATTTTGGTTTGGCGGAAACCTAAGTTGTCGTTTCTTAATGTTTGGGGCTGCGACGCTTATGTGAAAAAGGGTTTTTACCTAATGAGCTCGAACCCAAAGCGGACAAATGCATCTTCATAGAATACCCTAACGTAACAGTTGGGTGAACCTTCTATCTCAGATCCAAGCACAAAGTGTTTGTTGCTAAAACGGGTCCTTTCTCGAGAAAGAGTTTCTTTCGAAAGATTGAGTGGGAGGAAGATAGAACTTGATGAGGTTGTTGAACCTTTGTTTCAACCAGAGAGTAGCGCAGCGCAAAAAGTTGTTTCTGTGGAGCCTATGATTAGTTGAAGAGGAAGTTAATGATGATGATCATGAAGCTTCGGATCAAGTTACTATCAAACCTCGTAGGTCGACAAGGACGCGTACTGCTCCTGAGGGGTACGGCAACCCTGTCTTAGAGGTCATGTTGTTGGACAACACCGAACCTACGAGCTATGGAGAAGCGATGATGGGCCCGGATTCCGAGAAATGGTTAAGACCATGAAATCCGAGATGGGATCCATGTAAGAAAACAAAGTATGGGCTTTGGAAGTATTACCTGAAGGGCGAAAGGCCATTCAGAACAAATGGATCTTTAAAAGGGAGACGGACGCGGACGGTAATGTCACCGTCTATAAAGCTCGACTTGTGGCAAAGGGTTTATCACAAGTTCAAGGAGTTGACTACGATGAGACTTTCTCACCCGTAGCGATGCTCAAAGTCTGTTGGAATCATGTTAGCAGTTGCTGCATTTTTCAATTATGAAATCTGGCAGATGGATGTCAAAACATCGTTTCCTTAACGGTATCCGTAAGGAAAGGTTGTATGTGATACAACCGGAAGGTTTTGTCAGTCCTAAGGATGCTAAAATATATGCAAACTCCAGCGATCCTTCTATGGACTGGAGCAAGCATCTCGGAGTTGGAATATACGCTTTGATGAGGTGATCAAAGTTTTTGAGTCTATACAAAGTTTATGAGAAACTTGTATTTACAATAAAGTGAGTGGGAGCACTATAGAATTTCTGATAAGTATATGTGGTTGACATATTGTTGATCGGAAATGATGTAGAATTTCTGGAAAGCATAAAGGGTCGTTTGAAAAGAGTTTTTCAAAGGAAGACCTAGAATGAAGCTACTTAAATATTGGGCATCAAGATCTATAGAGATAGATCAAGACGTCTGATAAGACTTTCAATGAGTACATACCTTGACAAGATTTTGAAAGAGTTCAAAATGGATCAGTCGAAGCAAGAGTTCTTGCCTGATTTGTAAGGTGTGGAGTTGAGTGAGACTCAAAGCTCGACCACGGCAGAAGAAAGAGAAAGGACGAAGGTCGTCCCCTATGCCTTATCCATAGGCTCTGTATAGTATGCCATGCTGTGTACCGCACCTGATGTGTGCCTTGCCATGATTCTGTCAAGGGGTACAAGAGTGATCCAGGAGTGGATCATTGGACAGCGGTCAAGATTATCCTTAGTAACTAGAGGACTAAGGAAATATTTCTCGATTATGGAGGTGATAAAGAGTTCGTCGTAAAGGGTTACGTCGATGCAAGCTTTGACACCTATCCGGACGACTCTGAATAGTAGTCAGGATACATATAGTGGAGCAGCCATTTGGAATAGCTCCAAGTGGAGTGTGGTAGAAGTGTCTACAGTATGACATAGAGATTTGCAAAGTACACACGGATCTGAATGTCGCAGACCCGTTGACTAAAGACCTCTCTCACATGCAAAGCATGATCTGATCAAACCCCAGAACTCATTGGGTGTTAGATTCATAACAATGTAAATCACATGGTGATGTGAACTAGATTATTGACTCTAGTGCAAGTGGGAGACTGTTGGAAATATGCCCTAGAGGCAATAATAAATTGGTTATTATCATATTTCCTTGTTCATGATAATCGTTTATTATCCATGCTATAATTGTATTGATTGGAAACTCAAATACATGTGTGGGTACATAGACAACACTGTGTCCCTAGTAAGCCTCTAGTTAACTAGCTCGTTGATCAAAAGATGGTGAAGGTTTCCTAGCCATGGACATGAGATGTCATTTGATAACGGGATCACATCATTAGGAGAATGATGTGATGGACAAGACCCAAACTATAAACGTAGCATATGATCATGTCAGTTTATTGCTATTGTTTTCTACATGTCAAGTATCTGTTCCTATGACCATGAGATCATGCAACTCACTGACACCAGAGGAATACCTTGTGTGTATCAAACATCGCAACGTAACTGGGTGACTATAAAGGTGCTCTACAGGTATCTCCGAGGGTGTCTGTTGGGTTGGCATGGATCAAGACTGGGATTTGTTACTCCGTGTGACGGAGAGGTATCTCAGGGCCCACTCGGTAATACAACATCACAATGAGCCTTGCAAGCAATGTGACTAAAGTGTTAGCCACGAGATCTTGTATTACGGAATGAGTAAAGAGACTTGCCGGTAACGAGATTGAACTAGGTATAGAGATACCGACGATCGAATCTCGGGCAAGTAACATACCGAAGAACAAAGGGAACAACATACGAGATTAATTAAATCCTTGACATAGAGGTTCGACCGATATAGATCTTCGTAGAATATGTAGGAACCAATATGGGCATCCAGGTCCCGCTATTGGTTATTGGCCGTAGAGGTGTCTCGGTCATGTCTACATAGTTCTCGAACCCGCAGGGTCTGCACACTTAAGGTTCGGTGACGTTTCGGTAGAATTGACTTATGTATGATTGGTGACCGAAGGTTGTTCGGAGTCCCGGATGAGATCCCGGACATCACGAGGAGCTCCGGAATGGTCCGGAGGTAAAGATTGATATATAGGAAGTCCCGTTTTGGCCACCGGAAAAGTTTCGGGTATTTCCGGTAGTGTACCGGGAGTACCGGAGGGCCATCGGGAGGGGCCACCCACGCCGGGAGGCCACATGGGCCTGAGGGGGGTTGCACCAGCCCTTAGTGGGCTGGGCAAACCATCCCTACAAGGCCCATGCGGCTAGGAATAAGTGGGAAAGGAAAAACCCCAAAGAAAAGGGAAGGGAGACCAAATAGGGAAGGTGTCCTATTTGGACTAGGATTGAAGTGGAGGAGTCCACCTCCTCCACCTCCAATTTCGGCCAGCCTTTGAGGGTTTGAGGCTGCCTCCTCCCCTCCCTCCCTCCTATATATACTAGAGGATTTAGAGGAGAAAAATAACCCTAATTGCCACGTGCTCCCTCTACTTCATCTAGATCGGTTTCTCCTCTAGTCTAGTTTCAGCGGTGCTTAGGCGAAGCCCTGCCGGAATTGTTCCACCACCATAACCGCCGCGCCGTCGCGCCGCCGGAGAAATCTTCTACCTCTCCGCTCTCTCTCTTGCTGGATCAAGGAGGCGGAGATCGTCATCAAGCTGTACGTGTGCTGAACGCGGAGGTGCCGTCCGTTCGGTACTAGATCGGGACGGATCGTGATTGGATCGCGGGACACTCGGCGATTTGGATCGCGAAGACGTTCGACTACATCAACCGCGTTTCTTAACGCTTCCGCTTAGCGATCTACAAGGGTATGTAGATTCACTCTCCCTCTCGTAGATGCTCATCACCATGGATAGATCTTGTGTGTGCGTAGGAATTTTTTTGTTTCCCATGCTACGTTCCCCAACACAATGGGGGCTCACAATCATAAAAGATGTCCAAGATAGTATATTTGCATGTGAATCTTCTGTTCCCTTATTAATTTTTTCATGAATTGCATCATTGACCAATGTTATGCTTGTTAACTTTCAATAAATTTTACCACTTATACTTTTCTTTATGTAATGTCATTACTTTCCATAAGATTAGCATATGATCTTATTCATTATTTTCATTGCTAGGATTGAAACATAAAAGTAAAGAAGCAAAAACTCAAACTACTCTTTATTGTATAACTCTCAACTCAATTACATAGATAGATAGATCACGAAACTAGCACTCGAAAATAGATCATACTAAACTTTTATTCAACTAGATCACGAAATAACTAAGGATTGAACTAAAAATAGGTAAAGATAATAAAAGTGATGGTGATACGATACCAGGGCACCTCCCCCAAGCTTGGCACAAGCCAAGGGGAGTGCCCATACCCATGTGCTCAAGTTTCTTTCTTCGGTGATGGTGGTGGTGATCAAGTGGTGGGCTTGTCATCCGGCTTTCCTGGCATAGGTTACCCATCATAAAAAGATGAACAAGTCTCCGGAGTCCTAAAACTTGCAGCTAAACTCATACCTTTGAATCTTGCCTCATACTCAAAATTTTGGTTTTGAAGATCATAGATTTGGCCTAGGAGATAGTCAATTCATTCATTGAGCTTGAAGATGATGTTCCCCATCGATTGGCCATCCACCTTGTGATCGCGGGTGAATTCCGTGATCATGGAGTGGTTGGCGCTGAGTCCACGTTCTACCATCCCTTAGCACTTGAAAATCTCCTGCTCCACCGCTTCGAGCCTGGCCTCCACGCTCCCGGTCTTCTTGGGTCCTTGGACATCCCGGATGTGAAGCACCCCCTCACGCATCTCGATGGCTTGAGGGTGTTTCATCACCTCCGGTAGGTAGGGGTTGATGACCTTATCATAGAACTTGTCCTTGGAAGAGCTTGGTGGAGCCATAGCGATCTAGATCTGTCAGAAAAATAGCACGAAACAAGAACAGAGGAGATTTTTGCGATACGGTGGTCAAAACATCCGGGAGTATATATAAAGAATTTTTATCTTGCAAAACAAGTATTCCAGAAGAAAACGGAGTCGGGAAGGCTCACGAGGGGCCCACGAGCCACCAGGGCGCGCCGGGGGGGGGGGGGGTGGCGCGCACTGGTGCCTCGTGTGCACCTCGTGGGTCCCCTCGGCTGTTTCTTATTTTTGTTTTTTTCTATATTCCAAAACTGACAGAAAGTATTTTTATGGAATTTTTGGAGTCGGTTTACTTACCGTATCACGTACCTTTTCCTTTTCAGGGTTCTGGAGTGTTCTGGAAGGTCTCTCTTATGTATTCCTCCGGTGTCATTGTTTCAATAATATTAGTTTCAACATTAATGGGAGTACCTAAAATATAATGCTTAATTCTTTGCCCATTCACCACTCTCGGATTAGTGCCTTCCGAGTTGTTTATTTTGATGGCTCCGGAGCGATAAACTTCTTCGATGATATACGGTCCTTCCCATTTAGAGAGAAGTTTTCCTGCAAAGAATCTCAAACGAGAATTGTAAAATAGAACATACTCACCCACTTTGAATTCCCATTTTTGAATTCTTCTATCATGCCATCTTTTAACGTTTTCTTTAAACAATAAAAGCCAGATTGTAATACCTTATGCGTAGTTCGGTCTCCCGCATGATGTCCTGCATAGGCCTCGGAGTGACACTTACGTAGGATTTGTTCCTGTTCAATGTCAGGTACACAACATCTAATAATACCATCTACTCCTTCTTTATATAGATGTGGGTCATCCCAAAAGTAATGTCTTAAATCAAATAAAAACTTTTTCTTTTGTTGATATGTAAAGCTAGGTGGTATAAATTTAGCAACAATATAATTAGCATAGTCTGCATACCAAGGAGTATTACGAGAAGCATTTATCACAGCTAATTGTTCATCAGGAAAATCATCGTTAATAGGAAGTGGGTCATCAAGAACATTTTCCATTCTAGACAAATTATCTGCTACTGGATTCTCAGCTCCCTTCCTATCGGTAATATGCAAGTCAAATTCTTGTAGCAATAGAACCCACCTAATGAGTCTGGGTTTAGCATCTTTCTTTTCCATAAGGTATTTAATAGCAGCATGATCACTGTGAACAATTACTTTAGAATCAACTATGTAGGATCTGAATTTGTCACATGCAAACACAACTGCTAGAAATTCTTTCTCAGTAGTAGCATAATTTCTTTGAGCACTGTCTAGAGTTTTACTAGCATAATGGATAACATTTAATTTCTTATCAACTCTTTGTCCTAGAACAGCACCAATAGCATAATCACTAGCATCACACATAATTTCAAAAGGCAAGTTCCAATCAGGTGGTTGAAAAATAGGTGCAGAGGTGAAGGCTTTCTTAAGTGTTTCAAAGGCTTCTACACAGTCATCATCAAAAACAAATGGAACATCTTTTTGCAAGAGATTAGTAAGAGGCCTAGAAATTTTAGAGAAGTCTTTAATAAACCTTCTATAGAAACCAGCATGACCTAGGAAACTTCTTATACCTTTGATATCTTTAGGACATGGCATTTTCTCAATAGCATCAACTTTAGCCTTATCTACTTCAATACCGCTTTCAGAAATTTTATGCCCAAGGACTATACCTTCATTAACCATAAAGTGGCACTTCTCCCAATTCAAGACAAGATTAGTTTTTTCACATCTCTGCAAAACTCGATCAAGGTTGCTTAAGCAATCATCAAAAGAAGTTCCGTAAACGGAGAAATAATACATGAAAACCTCAAAAATCTTTTCACAAAAATCAGAGAATATAGTAGTCATACATCTTTGAAAGGTAGTAGGTGCATTACATAAACCAAAAGGCATACGACGATAGGCATAAGTTCCAAAAGGACAAGTAAAGGTGTTTTTCTCTTGGTCGGCCTGTGATACAGGTATTTGAGAGAAACCAGAATATCCATCAAGAAAGCAAAAGTGTGTATGCTTGGACAATCTTTCTAACATTTGATCAATAAAAGGTAAGGGTTAATGATCTTTTCTAGTGGCTTTGTTTAATTTTCTAAAATCAATTACCATCCTGTAACCAATTACAATTCTTTGTGGAATGAGTTCATTTTTATCGTTAGGAACAATAGTAATGCCTCCTTTCTTAGGGACACAATGAACGGGACTTACCCATCTACTATCAGCTATGGGATAGATTATACCTGCTTCTAGAAGCTTTAATATTTCAGTTCTTACCACCTCCTACATCTTAGGATTTAATCGTCGTTGGTGGTCGACAACTGGTTTAGCATCAGGCTCCATATTAATTTTGTGCTGACATAGAGTGGGACTAATGCCCTTAAGATCATCAAGAGTATATCCAATAGCAGCACGGTGCTTCCTCAGAGTTTTTAGTAATCTCTTTTCTTCATGCTCTGAAAGGTTAGCACTAATAATAACAGGATATATCTTCTTTTCACCTAGATAAGCATATTTCAATGTATCAAGCAATTGTTTCAGTTCGAATACAGGGTCACCCTTAGGTGGAGGAGGGCCTCCAAGAGTTTCAACAGGCAAATTGTGTTTAAGGATAGGTGGTTGATCAAAGAACATCTTATCTATTTCATTTCTTTCATTCATGTGCATATCATTTTTATGGTCTAGCAAATATTGTTCTAACGGATCAGTAGGAGGTACGACAATAGAAGCAAGACCAATAATTTCATCTTTACTAGGCAATTCTTTATCATGAGGTTGTCTACGAAACTTGGAGAAATTAAACTCATGAGATATACCACCAAATTTAACACTAACAATTTCTTTAGCGCAATCAATCTTGGCATTAACAGTGTTCAAGAAAGGTCCACCAAATATAATGGGACAAAAATTATCTTATGGAGAACCGAGGACTAGAAAATCAGTAGGGTATTTTATTTTTCCACACAAGACTTCAACATCTCTAATGATCCCAAGCGGCGTAATGGTATCTCTGTTTGCAAGCTTAATAGTAACATCAATGTCCTCTATTTCAATAGGTGCAATATCATTCATAATTTCTTGATTTAAAGTAAACGGAATAGCACTCACACTAGCACCCAAATCACATAAGCCATGATAACAATGATCTCCTATTTTAACAGAGACAACATGCATGCCTATTACAGGTCTATTTTTATCTTTAGGATCTGGTTTAGCAATTCTAGCTGCTTCATCACAGAAGTAAATAACATGCCCATCTATATTATCGACCAAGAGATCTTTAACCATAGCAACATTAGGTTCAACTTTAATTTGTTCAGAGGGTCTAGTGCTCTAATATTACTTTTGTTAACCACAGTTGAAACTTTAGCATGTTCCTTAATCTTAACAGGAAAAGGTGGTTTCTCAATATAAGCAGTAGGCACAACTAGATCAACCTGGTAAACAATTGTTTCTTCTTTAACACTAACGGGTTCCTCAATCTTTTCTTTAAAAGGGGGATGATATTTAAACCACTTCTCCTTAGGGAGATCAACATGAGTAGCAAATGATTCACAAAAGTAGGCTACTATCTGAGAGTCAAGTCCATATTTAGTGCTAAACTTATGAAAAGCATCGGTATCCATAAAAGATTTAACACAGTCAAACTCAAATATTATACCTGACTCATTACCTTTGTCGAGTTCCCAATCTTCAGAGTTGCGTTTAATTCTTTCCAGAAGATCCCATCTGAATTCAATAGTTTTCTTCATAAAGGAGCCATTCAAAGAAGAATCGAGCATGGTTTGATCATCATGAGA